>JAENPR010000145.1:0-600000 GCA_018135685.1 Themeda triandra
CTACATTGAATTCCAAGCCTTCTACAATAGTACCAGTAGCAATGCTAAGTGTATAGTGCATTTGAAGTGCGATGCACACAACAAACTACAACCAATACAACATTCCAGATAAAGAAGAGAGAAGACACATATACTCATCTGTCTCATTTTTTACCAAAAAGAGGGGATAAATGTTTACAGTAAGAAATATAGCTATTCTTAATCATTAACAGTAGAGTTCCTTTGCCTATATACTACCCTTAATCTGTGAGTGCCCAAAAAGTTGCAAACTCGCTATGGCATTATGAAAGCTGTTAGCATGTATTCAAAATAATATGTTGCTGAACTATCAGACAACTACTGTATACAAAACATCACATGCAACCTCCCATCGTATGGAGATATCTGACGAAGGAAAAATAAATGATAGTAATAAATGATAGTAATACAGATTTGGTACTTCACAATCTATTTATATTGTCCAGTGAGCAACTATTCACTTAAATAGCAAATTCATGAATGGTAACAACCCATGGTAACTTACCATTTTCGCGATCAGACGCTTCATCGAGTTTGGCAATTGCATCAAGCAATGACTGCTCTTGGTCCTGCAATGATAGTAACATACATCAACTTTTCATGAAGGAACTAATGGTAACTTCCCCAGTTCAGATTCTCTTAGGGGGAATAGAGAAAACCAACTTACTATAAGCAGTTTCTTTGCCCTTTGAATTGTATAGACATCTGGGTTGGATAATACCCTTTCCACCTGTTGATAACATACATAAGATGTTGACATAGCAATCTTCCAGTCAATTTCACCAAATTGAGAAATATGTACCTTTTTCACAAGAGTTTCAGTATTAGGTATGTCAATATGATTGAAGTTCAAAGCTCCATGTCATTGGGTGAAGCATAATACTCGTTCGCATGATACCTTCCGCTTCTCCCATCCATACCTTTCATAACACCATCAGATGCCAGCCAACCACCCTGATGTGGAAGGGTTTTTGGTAGGCAGAGCCCTGTCTTGTGTTTTCAGGTGCCAGCTGTCAGGGGGCACTTTTTAATTGCAAGTAGAACACAAAGCATGCTATACTAACTACAGAAATGCATGCTCAATGATAAATGCATGTTCAATCAGATTTTGTGGACGACGCTTAATCAAGCATTCACTAAAAAAGTAAAAGATCAAAACAGCAGGAAAAGAATTTGGGCTCCTCATCAACAAAGCATTGCCAATGAAAAAGGATGCAATAACAAAACATGCTTTCATATTACCTTTCCTAACATGTTTATATTTTTCAAAAGATTAATTTTTCATCTTGGTTCAACTTGTGTGTCTCCGTGTGCATGCGTGTGAGTTGCTGGCTATCTTTTTTGTTCAACAGGCATGTCTTTCACGGGCTGACAGGAGTTCACATAGTAAGAACTAGACATTGTTGATGAACAAAAAAAGCAGGAGATCAAGAACACTCCAAACCTACTGTATATGTTTTGTTGCCCACGATTGCCTGCAAAGGCATGATGGGTGAGTTGGGATCCTCAGGGAGTGAATACATGGAATGGGATTTCTTCTGCCTCTTGTGTCCATGGTTGTGATCAAATATGCTGTTACGAGGCAAGCTAGATTGCATTCCACCTCCCTGCCTTGACTGCCTACAGAAGTTTATGAAATACAAAGCACACTTTAATGATCATGGAATCATTATTGAAGTTACCAATTTGTTCATCTCAATGAAGGCAAATGTTTTAACCTTTATACAGGCCTACACGGTGCCTTATTCTATGGACAGCCTCCTCTTCATTGACCATGTTTAATAGCATTCTGTGTTCCACATCAGTGACTTTCAACTCTCTTCTTAGTTCAGTGATTAGACTTTCTTTTTTCCTGTACAAGACCCTTGTTAAAATTTCTCAGTAAGGAATATAATAGGCTACAATAATCACCAATAAGTTTCCATTGATGAAATTACCCATGTCAGGGCATCCGATTGCATTTTGAATGCTCTGAGAACACCAGTATATGCCTGTTGCTCAATCTGATGTATATCGCTATCCAACTTGATGTGCGGTCTTGGCTGAGAAACTGTGCCTGCTAATGACCTTCCATTCCCACTGAAATGCACTCTTGGTCCTCTAATTTGATATGTTGGAGGGAGCTCATCATCAATCCCTGAAATCAAGCAAATAATCAATACAACAATAATGCAAATACAAAAAAAACTTTTCTAAAGCAATAAACTCAGGTTCCAGATTGGTGGTGTTCAGATAAGTCCCATATCTTTATGTTGTTTCCACAATAATGAACTCGGGTTTTAGGGCATGCTATTCAATCCAATTCCTCATGCAGCTATGCTACTTTTTTTGTGAATTCTATGGTAATTAGATCAAATTTACATGATGATAATTTATATGGAACTATTATGGAAGAAACAATAAATAAAACCCTTTCTACTCCCAGTAATCCAGATATGTCGCTCATCTTCCATCATCAGTATTCAGAAAACATCAACCACGTTACTCCAGTAACCCCAGTGATCTAAATATGTGGTCCATCTCCCACCATCCGTATTCAGAAAGCATCAAACAAACTACACGCACTATTCTCCTCACTATCCCATTGGCACAGTTCATAATAACGACAATGAACAATGCGCTCAGACCTGAAAGTTACCAATCACGCATTTTCCATGGGCGACTACTGATAACAAAAAAATTATCTACAAAATCGCACCACCACGCTACTGAGCACACATCTGTACCCATCCTAAGACAATCGCAGCAGCAGCCCTAACGCTGCCTCCATCGATACCACACGCGAGAGCAGGGCTTCTCGCATCTGCATTTGCCAGCATAGGGATCAGGTAGACGCGACTCACCGCTGCTGTCGAAGGCGCGGTACTCCATGACCTTCCGCGACGCAACGGAGCCAGCCAACAAAGCCTCGCAAACTGCCGGCGCCTCCTCCGGATCCGCGGGCGGGGGCGGCCAAACCCACCAGATCTCAAATCCGGCGGCCAGCGCTGGGATCCCGGAGCCAGGCGTCCAATCCATGTAGTAGCTTGCCGCGCGGTTTCGCCCTCGGTTTGGAGCTCTGGGTTCTGGGAGGGATGGAACCGGGTGGGGATTCGGTCAGGCGAGGGTTTGGGTTTCCGCCTTTACGGATTCAAAGCAGGGTCGGTCATACTTTTCACTTGGATTTTGGACTGGGCTTTTCACTCCTATAAAATTAATTAATATGGACTCGTACGGGAAACGGGAAACGGGAACCGTGGGAAACGGGAAACGGGAACCGTGGCAGCCAAATATCCTTTTTAAAACGTAGTCAAAGCAAAATTTGATTTCTAAGACGGATCAGATTGTAACTTTGTCGGGCTTTTTTCACTTGGTTCATTAAAGAAAAAAAAAGACATCTCCAACCAATCTTGACTTTGGTGTCACAGGCCCGTAAGAAGTTCGAAGGGTGGAGTTTTAGGTTGGTTCGTATTGTCTGTTTGTTTGTAGAAAAAAAGCTCTGGAGAGGCATGCTAGCCAAGGAGAGAATGGGATGGGCAAATGAGTAGTGGACGTATGCGCTGACCGCGAGTGAGGAGGACAACGATTGGACTATGAAAGAGTGAGGAAGTATTACAGACAGACTGTCTCAGACAGTCCAATAACACCGAGTTATCGTGACAAGGCTCGTCGAAGGTGAATAAAAAACAGCTCATGGTAAAGATGATCGATGATAGCTGAATTTAATGATGTTCATTGCATGAAAGGAAAGCCTTAACTAGATGGCTATGATTTAGCATCTCTAGTCTAGAAAGGAAACAATAGAAAACTTCCGTTAGAACTCAAGAAAATACTCTTCATAGATTTGAGTGACTCCATCTCCCGAATTTGAGAGGGCAAGGTTGTCCTAGTTGCCAACACTATTTTGATGCGAGGTGCGGTACTACAAAAATAATTTTACGAGACAATGCCTAAATATTAATGGGGCTAATCGCAAAATCCAACTATCTTGTAAAATTTCTGAGGAATTTGGAAGGCAGGCGTTTTCATCTACATCTCAAAAATATCGATTAAAGAGAGGGTCAAAATTTCACCGCCTCCTAAAATCAATTCCGAAGGCGGTCCTCTTAGTACATTCGTCTTCAAACATGGATATATTTTCAAAGGCACACGCCTCATGAGACCTGTCTCGGATAAAAGGCCTAAGGCCTACACAGGAGCCCGCTCCAAAGCACATATAAAATCTCAATCCACTCTCTCTACCTCTCCACTTCTCCCAATCCCAGCCGCCGCACCTCGTTTGCATCTCTCCCACCTCTCCACGCATCACTCCACATGCCCTCTCTAACAAAGCGCGGGTTTAGCGAGGCCGCGGCTCCTCGGCGACAATAGTGCCACACCGAGTGGATCCGTCGCTCCTTCCTCCTCTTTCCCGTTCACCGAGCGTGGATCTGGCCTTCCCCACCGCCGTCGAGCAAGACCACCTCCAACACCAGCGTGGCGGCGGATCTACGCAACCACTCCACCGACGGCTCCTCTATTTACAGATCTACGCATGGCAACTCCTCCGACGGCGGGCTGCGAGTGCACGGCACGGCGGATCCGTATAGCCCTTCTTCCGGTGGCGCGTGGAGTGAGGCCCTCGCCGACAGTGGACTCGCTGCGCGCGGCGTAGACGCGGCGGTACGTGTGCCCGGGCCGGACCTCATCAACGCCCTCGATGGGCCACCTTTGGGCTCACCTCACTTCTTTTTAATCCATGATTTTCTTTTTAATCCGTGGGCACAATGTCAAACTTATGTTGATTTTGATTAGCACAAACCTTTTGAGACAGCGAACGTGTTGCTGTCTCGGTAAATGAGTTTTGCCTTTGTGCAAAGTTTGGTTCCGTAGCGTTGTGGACTTGTGGTAGTTGAGAGCCGAGCTTTAGGAGTTGTGGGCTTTGGACGACACAGCCTTCGATCGGCTATGGACGATGTGGCTTCAGCATCATTGGCGGATCGATGTCGGGTCGTGGCATCGGCTTGCGGTCGTGGGAGGCCTAATGGTGTCCTCGACTAGCATCATCATCCTCGCACTAAAACTAAAAGGCTTTGGACATGCCCATGAGACTACCTTATGGGGATTTTTATGAGGTAGATGATGGTTTTAAAAACTCCATTCATTCATTTGATTCAATTCGCACAACCAAACACAAAATATTGATTATTTTCCTTCAATGAAACACTTAAGTGGGATAGGACAATCCTATGACTAACTTAGGCTATGATGACTAGGAAGACTCTCAGCCACATTGCTTAGTTAATATTAAGCTTCGTGAGGCGAAACGGTTTGTGGTCTCATTCTAGACCAGTAAGTATACATCCTAAATTTTCCACATACATTATGGTTTTGAGGCTAATGTTCAACTACATCTATATATATGAACAGAGCAAAATTAAAACACCAACTTACACGAGAATCACTACGATGCTACTTAAAGTAGAAAACCGGAAAATGGAAGATTCAATCAAACCTTCAAAGAGGTAAGGCATTAGGTACTATTTACGTGGTACGGAATTGGACACTTCAAAACTATATGAACATAGTAAATGTTAATGGGTCAAATGAGTTAGTTTCCATTTAGATAATTTTGTCCTAGAATACTATACATTCTATTTTGAAAAGTTAATATTGGTCACATGTTATGTTTTATCACGACCAAAGGCAAAGGGACGTGGTCAACTGCATTCACTAGCTTAGCAGGTGGCTCTGAAATCCCCTTCCTGCTCCCGCGAGAGCGCCACCAGCGATGCCGTCGGCGGGGCCACCACCGCCGGCGCCGGCGCCGTGGAGCAGGATGGAGGGGCAGGTGGTGCTGGTGACGGGCGCCTCCTCCGGCATCGGCCGCGACTTCTGCCTCGACCTGGCGCGCGCCGGCTGCCGCGTCGTCGCCGCCGCCCGCCGCGCCGACCGGCTCCGCTCGCTCTGCGACGAGATCAACGCCTCCGCTGCCGGCCAAGGCCCCGCGCGGTGGCCGTGGAGCTCGACGTCGCCGCTGGTGGTTCGGTCCTGGAGGCAGCGGTGCAGAGGGCCTGGGACGCCTTTGGTCGCATCGACGCCTTGATCAACAACGCCGGCATCCGAGGTACACGAGTATCCATCAAATTGGAGCTCAGATATTTTCATTTTATTAGGGATCTAAATACCCAAATGAAAATATGCATCAAACTTGTCCAGATGTGCAATCCCATTAAATTAGCGAACCAACCACCAAGAACGTATTGGTAATGTTTATTCTACCTCAGGTGCAGTGCATTCTCCATTAGATTGGCCTGAGGATGAGTGGGACAGAGTCATCAAGACGAACCTTACCGGATCATGGCTCGTGGCCAAACATGTCTGCCGACGCATGCGTGATGCAAAGCTAAATGGTTCAGTTGTTAACATCACCTCTACCGCTGGCCTTAACCGAGGGCATCTGCCTGGCGCCACTGGATATGCATCCTCAAAGGCTGCTGTGCATTATGCCACCAAGGTAGCACTGCTATTCCTCACCAAACAGTTTGTTTTGTGCCTGTGTTCATCATAAACCAATCTGATTGTGTGTTTTGCAGATTATGGCTTTGGAATTGGGCGCATATGGCATCAGAGTGAACTCAATTGCGCCTGGAATTTTCAAATCAGAGATAACCGCTCCTCTGTTTCAAAAGAGGTGGTTGAGCACCGTTGCTTCAAAGATAGTGCCGCTTAAGGAGCTTGGCACTACTGATCCTGCATTGACGTCGCTGGTCCGTTTCCTGATCCATGAAGCATCGTCATATGTGACTGGCAACATCTTTGTTGTGGATTCAGGTGCCACCATACCTGGTGTTCCGATATTCTCCTCCCTGTGAATGTTCGTTTAAGGTTTAGTTTAATGTAGCTAGTTACATATATGGTTGTATAAAGCAGTCAGATAAAGACTCCATAGAGGAAGCACTGCTTCTTGTATTGTTGATTCCTGACAATATTTTCATCAGTTCTGCCGTCCACTATTGTTTTAATGTATTTTCTCCAGAGATGCATAGTTTGGTAATCTTAAAGATACTCCTTTATTTCCTATAAAGTTCAAACCACCAATCAGAATGGACCTAAAACTGTCATTTAACTGCATGAGTCATGACTTATGACATTTTTTTCTTTTGCTCCATAGATTTTTTTATAAAGAAAACCTCAGCTAATGATAAACTCTGTTCGAACTTTGAAGTATTTGTAGTAAAAAAAAAAAGTGTGCCAATGCAGTTCAGTGGTATGCGTTTGATTTTCCTGTGATAGTGTGGTATTCTAGTATACTGATGCAGTATCGATCTTAAGGTGTTACAAAACCAACTTTATCTTATCTTCTCTTCTCTTTATTGTTTGTATTAACCTTGAGATATATTTTCTTGTCCTGATCCAATGTTTCAAATAATTTGATCATGTTTAACTAAACACGGAAAAGACACTCCACTAAGATAGAGAGCCAAAAAGTTAAATAAAATCCAATAAGCTACTATGTACAGGATGTTTATTACTGATATTTTGCATGATAGAAAAATATGGATTAGAACGTCAAGAAAAAAAGAATCATTGGCAGTGCCTCACATTCGTTCGTTCTGGATTGGGCTTAAAGAAAAATAATTCCACCAAGCTTCAAACAAATATATATAGTACAACTGTGAAACAAAAACCTCACTCAAATAAATAGTTCCAAAGTTTTGACCATAGTAGCTCTGTATTGAGAGGTTGACCTAAACAAATAGTTTACTAGTATTGCCAATTACAAATAAGAAACATCTAAACTCCACACATCTGCATGTTCTAAAATCTCATGTCCATCTTGTAAGGTTCCTCTACTCAAATTTCATATTGCATTCCAATCTGCAAGGTTTTACTAGGAGCTATCTTTAGACTGGAAACGTTAGACCTGAAGTTCTTCTGCAGAAACCTGTAAAGGTTGTTAATAACAAAGCGCTTGAAACAGTTTTGCTTGGAGCTCATTTTTAAAATGACCCTTCCAAGTACAAAGGTCGTTCCATTTGCTAAAGCTGAATCCATCATCATGGTCTCAGCATCACTTTGAGCTATTTCCTTGAGGGATGCAATGATTGATAGAACATACTCATCATCCTCCATATTCTGGGTGTCCATATAACCATATTGGACTATACACCTGTAAACACCAAAAGGCTCTAGTCTGTCGACGAGGAACCGCTCTTCAGGCAGGACTGATGTCACAGGTAGATGCCTCACAGTGACAAACACCATCAGTTCACGGAGACAACCCATGTGTTGAACGTAATGGCGCACAATTGGTGGGATGCCCTTCATCAAGTCTGTGCAAAAGATGCATATTCCAGGTACTCTGTTGCTCATATTCACTGTTTTAATGAATTCCTGCCTATCCATCAAGTTACTTGCTTCATATTCATTTTTCTTGCTCCGGCCATAGGTCCAAGAAAGTGTAATTATAAGGAAAAATGCAGTTATTGCAAATGGAACCCAGCCGCCTTGTGCAATCTTATATAGGAGTGATATCGTCAAAAGACCTTCAATGGCAGTGTAGATAATGTAAAATGACCCAGCTAATGCAAAATGAGTTTGCCATATTATTACCATGACCACTGTGATCAGATGAGTTGTAATAAGCATAACCCATATCACTGCAACACCTGTAGACCAAAGAATGTGTTCATTATTTACTTGAGCTCTAGCGTTTATAATACTACATCCTGCTAATAATGAGGAAAAGTAGCAAACAAAAGTAATTTAAGTATGTGCTAGATTGCTTACCATAGGCTTGCCCAATCTCTGGTCCACCCTTAAAACCAACAGTAATCAATATACAAGCAATCATCAAGAAGTAGTTGATCTCTGGAGAGTATACACGGCCTTCATATTTCTTTGAGGTGTGCTTCATGGTAACTCTAGGAAAACAACCTAAAGCAATTGATTGTTTGATGATTGAGAAACTGGCAGATATCAAGGCCTGACTTGCCACGATGGCAGCCAAAGTAGCTACGATAAACATTGGCCAAAACAGTGGCTCTGGAATGCTACTATAAAATGTTGTGCTGAGCTTAGATGGGTTCTTGATCAAAAATGCTGCCTGGCCAGCATATGCAAGTATCAGTGCTGGATAAACTAGGCATGAGTACGCCATCTGCAAGGACAAAGGAAATGGCATTAACGAATGGTTTCTTATTTAGATAATAGGATAGCAAAAATAATATATTAATTACCTGGATTGATTTCTTGTTGAAATGACCCAAGTCAGCAAACATAGCTTCAGCACCTGATTGCAACAACAATTATTTAGTTCTGAATTGATTAACATGCTAGTACTTGATTACAAAATAATCAAATGTTGCTTGTTTTTTTCTGTATCACATGAACTATTGCTTTCTATAATTATATTGCATGTTTCTTGTTTTTTTTTTTTTTGAGTAATCTAGAGCTTTCATTCATTCAAATGAGGAGTACAATCCGCGACCGCCAATGACCCCAGCCAGTCCGGTACAAAATCAATCCAAAAAAAGGAGCGTTCAAGAGCCGACACCGTAGCCGCACACATATGAGGTAATGAGTTGGCCTCCCGACGCACCCAACTAACTAGAAAATTATCAAAACTCCTTCCTAGCTCTGAAATATCGAAACAAAAACCTCCGATTGCATGTTTCTTGTTGAGATAAATAAAAACAAACAGTATTGTAGGTTACACTTCTTACCTGTTATGCACAAAACAGCTGTTCCAAATTGCTCCCAGCCAGCCCTTTTGTTTCTCGCGAAGAAAAGATATATGTAATGTGGGGATATGGCTTTGAGAACCGGTGGATAGTATTTGATAATATTGTATAGTCCAATGGATGCAATCAAGGAGAACCACACGAGCATAATTGGAGAAAAAGTGAAACCGACTTTGCTTGTGCCATATTGTTGGAAAAGGAAAAGGATGACCAGGATAATCACACATAGGAGGACAACATGACCTGAAACAAGAAAGCTAAAATATTAATCATATGTCTATTTAAGCCACTGATTCTAAATTTCTGAATAAAAATTCAGGTGGGAGACACAAGCCCCTACCTCCCTGGTAAAGTTTCAAAAAATATTAATCATTGTTTTAGCTTGCAACAATAAAATGGCTCTAAACAAAATATCATGATCAGAGATGGTAGGCAATATTACCTTGTTTAATGCTAGAAGATCTTGACTGGATTCCTTGAACAGCTGACAGGACTGGATAAATTTAAGAGAACAACATCATCAGGAAATCAAAAGGAGAATTGTACCTTGTTACTTTTTAATGTGCTCTGTGAATTAGCATGACAAACAGAAATGTTTTTTATGATTCTCAATGTAATTGACATCCTATATTCATTTTCACGTTGTTGCATTGCTTTTTTATGTCAATTGATTCAGCTAGAGGTGCCATACAAATAGTAAACACTAGCACTGTATGTTTCTCAGAAATAAAAACAGTGCTCCATGTATCCTATCTTAAAATAGAAATATTGATGAACAGATGATGTATATACCTGAGATGGATGGAGTGAGAGCACCATCACCCATCACCATGCAAGTTCCAACCAGCACAAGGCAAGTGATGACTGCCTGTGCGATGGGGCTGCCTTCCAGGAATTTGAGCATCCTTGGTTGCAGGCTGCTCTTTTTGCTGTGGAACTTGAGGTTGGCATCTGATGCCAGCCGAGTGACCGGCACCGGCATCGACTTGCCGCTGAAATTGACGTGCTGGCGCAAGAGCGAGTACAGGGCAAAGGTACCACCTGCACGTACAATACAAGTACAATGCAATGTAAGCACGAGAGTGAGTGCCATGACGCAAGCAGAGAGAGGGATGCTGGGAAGCTGACCATTGCTCTTATCACATCAAAGCCCTACCAGAACATCATCAGAGTTTGTATACGAACCAAATTCTGATCGAAAATTACGAGTATACTCTCCCTGATGCAGCAATTTCAAACGTACGCGTGTTTAGTTTGTTTTTGAAATCTTTGCCACAATTTAATTCCTTAAGATAGTTTTTTAAAAGAAACTTTATAAAAAAATAAATTCTACTTACAGCTATTAATCCGGAAAGGTCATGATTTTTACCAACCAGAATTTGGCCAGATATGCAGTATGGTAAACGCATTTAGTTAGATTTATTTTGGCCACATTTTAAGCGGTACAGTTACTGACTAGTAGACCGATCCAAGTCAGCAACAACCTTCCATATATGCATGATCAATAAAAAGAAACAAATGGAATGTACAGTTACTGACTAGACCGATCTACACCAAGTCAGCAACAACCTTTCCATATATGCATGATCATTACAAAAAAGAACAATAAAAAGAAACAAAAGGGAATGTATAATGATACTAATTAACGACGTACTACAAGTAGTGTACCTTCTCCGTGGTCATCTGCGTGGAGCACGATGAAGACGTACTTGACAAGGCTGACGAGGGTGAGCGTCCAGAGGATGAGGCTGAGGATGCCGAGGAAGTCGTCGGCGCCGGGGTTCGGCAGCGTGAACGACGAGAAGGTGTACAGCGGCGACGTCCCGATGTCGCCGTACACCACGCCCAGCGACTGGTACCCCAGCAGCGCCAGCTGCCACCCGGTGAACTCCTGTCACGAAATAATTTTGGTTGGACACCGACCGGCGATCTGCATGTATGGATCGAATGAATGTATCGTGTTCGATCGTACCAGAGGGTTGCGGTGCCTCGTCTTGTACGATTGGCTGAAGGTCCGGCGTGTGCCGCCGCCGCCGGCATCGATCTGCTTGCCGTCGATGCCGAGTTCCACCTCGGTGATCTGGTCCGTCGAGATCCTGTCGTCCACGGCCGCAACGGCGGCGGCGTTCACCTGGACGATCACGTCGTCCGGCGGCGCGGCGCGGTGATCCATCGTCAACGACCGGCGAACGCGTGAACCCTTGTAAAATGTTCAACGCCAACGTACAGGAGATCGATCGGAATCAGTACAATATATGTCATCAGATTCAGATGAACGAAAATGAATCCGTGCATGCATGCGCATGAAATTCAGTGCATCATAGTTCTTGTACCTTTGACTAGGGCTGCCCGACGAAGGCCGACGAGGAGTGGAGCACCTTGGACTTGAGAGGGCGGCGCAGGCGCAGCGCGAGAGGAGATCGCGAGGGCAGGCTAGCCCTCCTCGCCGAACTGGACTTATATATAGGAGTAGTAACTAGCACGCGCTTCGCGTGTGTTTGTTGAATGGTATGGTTATTGGTTGAATCTGGTTGCATGCGTGTGGGTCGTCGTCCCTTGTGCGTCCGTCTAGCTGGACCATTTATGGTTCGTTGTTGATGATCTTCACCACGCGTGCATGCAACTATATAGGGTGTGTGTATATACGCCATGTTCGTTATCACGAATTAGCCAGGTATAAAAACGATCCAGCAAAAAGCGACATTAGTTTGGGTCGACCAGGAAGCAGCTAGTATGGAATATTAAATGTTTATTTAGATTCGCTAGTGTTAATTTAACAGCTAAAATCAATATTTAATGGATCCAAATTAAACCGACCTTTTTCTAATAGTCAAACTCACTCATAGTTGCTAACCATCTATTTAGCAACATAGTATTAGTTAGCAGGTAACAAGCTCAAAGACCCGTGTTGATTCATAGAACCAATAGTGAGTTGCTAATAATGAGCTCTTTTACATGCAAATGCCAGGTTAATCTTTAGATAATACCCAACTAACAATTACCTCACTAGTTGGGTCAAACTTGTTAATAACATCTAATAATTATGTATGAGCTATTAGCTAACTAGTTATTAACAGACAAGCATATCCAAATCAGAGTATAAAAAGAAGGGTAAAGTACACAATTCAACCTTCAACTCGCAATGAAGTTCATTTTTCAACCTTCAACTATGAAACCGGATAACAAACACCCTCCAACTATCAAAAGCGGACACATTTGGTCCTTGGCTGGTTTTAAAAGCGGTTTTCTACAAAGTTATAGATCTCAATGAGAGATACAATTTTAATATAAAAAGTATCTTCATTACTTCATATGAAAAGTATATTAATTTTCTAATGTGGTAAGCGCTAAACATGATTATTTATATAGAAAGTCGTATGAAACCAGCCAAGGTATTGCTTAACATCTTAACATCCTCAAATGAAAAAAAAAGCCGTATTAATTCATATGAAAATTTGTATATACTTTTTTTAGCATCTTAACATCCTCAAATGAAAAAATAAAACTAGAAAGTCGTAGATCTCATCAATATATACAATTTTCATATAAAAATCATCTTCAACATCGTATTGAAGAATTATAGTTTTTTTGAAAGTTAGGTCTTAAGCATCGTTCCAAGTTACAAGTGGCCTGAGAAGATCTACAACTTTATACTTTTACGTTTTTTTTCTTCTGAGGACATTAAGATGCTTCAGCACCATAATAATTGTGTACTAGCCTTGTCCCATTAGAAAATTAATATACTTTTCGTATGGAGTTATGAAGATACTTGATTCAGTTTGGCGGCATCGGGCCGGGTGTCGACGGTCTTCGTCGGCGCGGATGTTGGCTTCCTTTCTCATAGAATATAGGTTGGACAACCTTGTCCTACGTATCTTTATTTGGTGTACTTGTATTTGGACATGTTTATTTTTATTAATTAATACAGGTATACTTTATCAAAAAAAAAGATACTTTTCATATCAAACTTGTTGCTCACATTGAGATCTACAACTTTGTAGCTTTGGGTTGAGAACGTTAAGATGGTAAAAAAAAAATAATATAAAGTTTTAGTACCTCCTAAAAATAGAAACCCACTTTTGGAACCAGTGGAGGACCAAATGTGTTCGGTTTTGATAGTTGGAGGGTTTTTGTTATCCGGTTTCATAGTTGAAAGTTACAAAATGAACTTTAGTGCGAGTTAGAGGTTGAAAAGTGTATTTTTATTAACCTAAAAAAGAAATAGGAGAACTCGAGAAAGTTTTGTATATAATATGGAGGGCAGGCATCACTGCTAAGAGGGTTTCCAACAGTATAAAAAGAATACAAAAATAAATCTGGTTTGCAAACAGAAAAGAAAAGGCAACCCATCATCATTCCCAAGGGAACGAAGGGATGGGGTGTTGTCGTCACGGGCCGTTTGCATCTGTCCTCTTTTGTGGGCGTCAAGCGATGGTGATGCAGAATAGGTGGGCCTGGCAGAGGCAAAGGTGGTAAAAAAGGTCGGGCGGCAGGCACAGGCGACGGAGGTGTCAAGCCGGGCGGCACTGCGGCAGGCACAGGCGACGGAAGTCAAGCCGCGCTGAGGCAAAGCCACTTTAACAACGTTCAAGCCTTCAGGGGACGGTCGACCAAGTCCTGATAGATCTATCACTCCAAAACACAAAATGAGACCATCCCATCCCATAATTCAAGAACATTACCATCCTATACCCAAACACATGTTTAGTTTTCATGTACACTCTTATCATAAAGGTTCAGATGTTGTTCATCACAATATTTTTCAGGGGACAACGATTACATAAATACTCAAATACATAAGCCAGGACTGTACAGAGCATTTCTCTGGCACAAATGCAAGCCGTGAGTGACTGTGTTGTCACTTGTGTCATTATGGAACTTGAACCAGCAGCAACGGGCTCCCGACTGGGCACAAATGGCCATCACATGCCTAAAGCCTAGCTACAAATACAGACATCAGCTAAAGCTGTGACTATGTGTGTAAGAAGGCTCCACGAGTGAGAATGTGAGATACACGAGCGCATGAAACAATTACACTAGGACCACATGGGAGCATTGCCACATTTCCTTCAGCTGCTTGTGCCCCTTCTCTATCAGTTTTGCAGATGAAATTAGACGGGTTCTGAAGCATCAGGCTCAATGCTACTCAGGAGTTGTGCTGATCAATAGTTGACCGATCATGCTGCAGTGCTGCATGGCAATGTATTCTGCAAGTGAGGTAAAAGAATTAGTGAGGCCAAGCATTGTTAGAATTTGAAGACAGTGACACCATACAGAAATTATAACTCTGATGAGTCAGGACTTCCAATTGAAGAGGGCAGATTGATATATATATTTTTTTTCGTTGAAGCTGTAACTGGTGAGCATGTTGAGCATGGTACTGTACCGGAAATCAAAGATTTCAGAAGTACAATGCTGGATAAAGATTTTTTTTTTTTCAACTGAGCATTTTGCTTCTCTATCTCTATATGGTGGAGTATTTTCTATAGTAAGCATTCAACCAAATGACAGCTATCATTGCCAGCAAGTTTAGCACAAGTGAAGTGAATATCTTTGGTTCTGCAGCAAAAAGGACTGGCCACAAAAGCTTCAGGACTTTTCCATAGGTGCACAAGAGTTATGTAGATGCTGAAAACCTCTCTAATGGAAGTTTTGCAGCCGTAAACACAGGCAAAGGAGGTCAAAGATTTTGAAAGCCACAAATATACGCTCATAATTTCATGATTGAATGGAACATAGAAAACCAGTTTCTGTTCATCTTTTCTTTCTTTTCAGAATTTTAAAAGTTCATCTTTCTTCGAAAGTTTTGACGATATTATTGAATAATGCAATGTTACTAGTCTCAGAAAAGATTGTATACACCTAAGCCTTTGTCCTTCTATTACTTTAGCAAACTGATTTTTTTCCTTAAAGTAAGTCAGAAAAAGGATGTACAGACCAATAATAAGCTATATATATACACATACAAAAACACCTGTTTCAATGTGACCCCAAAAGGACTTGTATTTAGACTTTCACTAAGTACCTACTTTTGACACTTTTGCATTTAAGGTTTAGTGCTGAGCTCACCCGAATATCAGCTGTGTATGAGTTAACACATTTGAGCATCAGTCAGTTATTACTTTGATGAAGTACTGAATATGCCATACTTGATATGTAGCACCAGAAGGAAAATTGTTATAAACTCATAAAAAACTCTTAAAGTCTGAAGCTCAGCGTCATAAAATAAAAGAAATGCAACAGTGCATACTATGGAATACCTTTATCGGCTTTCTTTGCTTCAGTTTCACCTTCACATCAACTCCATTCTCAATAATTGCATCCAACACAATCTTAATTTTTCCTTCAATCCTATCCCCTTTCCTTGGTGTATAGAGTGCATTGTGAATATCATCCTCTAATGCACGCTTTGCAAGCAATGCACCAACTGCTGCACATGCCTTCAGACCCTTACCCTTCTTTGAACCAAGATCAAACTTCATATCCTTTGATATAGAGTGTGCAACCGCAACCACCCTGCTCGTTACTCGGTGCACAAAGCAAGCACGCACTGACCCCTTTGTAACATGTATATCAAGGCAGAAAGGGTGGTGGTAAGGATCAGTCATCTGGTTGAACGTTGGCATACGTTCCTGCTTCACCTCAACCATGTCATCATCTCTAATTGCACGCTTTGTTGGCTTTGGGGCATTGGAGGAAACAGACTTGGTAGGCTCCACCTTCCATTCCTTTGGGTTCTTGCCATTGGTTTTGTCCCTATTCTTCCTTCTGCGCAAGGGCAGGTTGTTCTCCTCATACTCCTTGGATTGCCGGTCCAGCTTGTAGAACAACTTCTTGCGATGCCGCATGTCATCGATCTCATCATCAGAGTCTTGTACTTCATTGTTGCCATGCTGGTGGAGGTCATCCAGGTACTCATTGCCCCTTGCAGCCTCTGAAGAGAAGTCGAAGGATGTGGTCCAGAGGTCAGAGTCGACCACATCAATGTGAAACCCAGACCCAAGAAGGTCAGAACTGGACTGAGGTGAGCTTTGGGGCAGCCGGACTTGAACATATGGAGACTGGCGCTGCGGTGGTGCAGCCAAGGCTTTGGAAGGGAGAATGGAGAGTCCACGGCAAAGAAAGAGGAGTCTAGGGAGCTGAGGCATCCGAGGCGAGCACCGCTGCCGCGCATGGAGAAGCAACAGCCACAGGACCATTTCTGCAAACACACTGTGCACTAAGGAAAGTGGTGTAGACTCAATAATTAATGCCAAAAAATCAAAGTTAGTCTGTAGGATACGTACATGTAAATACTAGCAATTGGGACAGATTCAATTGCATATAGCTTGGGATGCTCGGTTTAGTACAGTAGGAAGGAAAGGGAAATGGCGGCGCACCAGGCCCTGTTTGTTTTCGCTATTCTGAGACTCACTGAACTGAGAAGCAGAATTTTTTGAAAAGCCGTTGTCTGCAAAAGCTGATGACTGGAGACCCTTAGTGTTTGGCAATCTTGATTATTTCTAGTTGATTGTCTATCTAGAGTGCAAAATGACTTGTATGCCCACCCCTGAGGCTGATGATAGCTCATCTGTTTACCGCACCAAAGCAACAGGCAATAACAATAATATTTCTTTTAGTTTCTTAAATAGAAATTTGGTTACACAGGACAACAAAGATAAAGTCACATGGAAATACATGATATATCCAGATTGGTATGGATACATGGTAATCAAGAAAACATTACTACTCTGTTCCCATGTCCTCAGTCCTCTTCATATTCAAGTCGTGCTTCCACTCAATATTATGAGTAGTCAATTCTTCCAAGCAAATAATCTATGAAAATTCTATGTGACACCGCATCCAACACTACTCTATGCTCGGTGTTTTCATGTACAAGCACAAAATAAACTATGTCACCTATTTCCATCAATACATGGATAAAAAGGTTGCACAAATCAACTAATTGACATGAACACATACTTTGGCTCTAAAAATAGCAAGACATAGACCAAAGGATAAGTTGCAGTTCGAAACTGATACATGCATATGTAATTTTCGTACTAGAACTGCTTAAATAGTATAGCAATTTCTATGTAAGTGTGCGTTGCTGAAATTCGATACATGTCAGTCATCTGGCACCAAGTAAAATATAGGCAAACAATCTTTCAGGACAAATGCCAGCACAGGCACATGATAGCTAATACTCTGTAACAAGCAAGCATACCAGGAGATCTTTTGGGTTGCAATGGCCTAGACAAAGCAAATCGAAGAACAGGGCTAATCTCACGCATGTTTAAGTGGATCAGCAGGGACTAACCTCAGGGGGTCACGGGCCGGCAGCCGGCGGTCCGAGCGGCCAGCGGGCTTCTCCGGGCGCGCTGCTCCACGGCCTGGGGCGGGGAGGAGGGCGAGGGGAGGCGCTGCCGCTAGGAAGATTACTCGCCCGGCGCTAGAGGGCAGGGAGTCAGGCACGCGGATGCGCCGGAGGTGTGCACCGCAGCGGCGCTGGAGGGCGGCGCCGTCGCTCCTGAGCGGCCTCGACGCTCGGCAGCCAAGACGCGAGATGGGCCTTTCTTCCGTTCAGGCCTTCAATTCTTTTGGGGGCTCAAAGGCCTATTTGGGCTGCCCTGGACAATTCAGCCGAGGTAATCAAAGAGGCAAGGGTCCATTTTAATTTTACCTTAAATTATGGGTAATTTGTTTTTTCTTTTCAAACCTTTAAACTGGTTTTGGGGGCTCAAAGGCCTATTTGGGCTGCCCTGGACAATTCAGCCGAGGTAATCAAAGAGGCAAGGGTCCATTTTAATTTTACCTTAAATTATGGGTAATTTGTTTTTCTTTTCAAACCTTTAAACCGAGTTTAAAGGTTTGAAAAGAAAAAACAAATTACCCATAATTTAAGGTAAAATTAAAGTTTAAAGGTTTGAAAAGAAAAAACAAATTACCCATAATTTAAGGTAAAATTAAAATGGACCCTTGCCTCTTTGATTACCTCGGCTGAATTGTCCAGGGCAGCCCAAATAGGCCTTTGAGCCCCCAAAAGAATTGAAGGCCTGAACGGAAGAAAGGCCCATCTCGCGTCTTGGCTGCCGAGCGTCGAGGCCGCTCAGGAGCGACGGCGCCGCCCTCCAGCGCCGCTGCGGTGCACACCTCCGCGCATCCGCGTGCTCGACTCACTCGCTCTCTAGCGCCGGCGAGTAATCTTCCTAGCGGCGGCCCCCTCGCCTCCTCCTCGCCCCAGCCGTGGAGCGCGCGCCGGAGAAGCCCGCCGGGCCGCTCGGACCGCCGGCTGCCGGCCCGTGACCCCCGAGGTTAGTCCCCGCGATCCACTTAAACATGCGTGAGATTAGCCCCTGTTCTTCGATTTGCTTTGTCTAGGCCATTGCAACCCAAAAGATCTCCCGGTATGCTTGCTTGTTACGTAGTATTAGCTATCATGTGCCCGTGCCGGCATTTGTCCCGAAAGATTGTTTGCCTATATTTTACTTGGTGCCGATGATCGACATGTATCGAATTTCAGCAACGCACACTTACATAGAAATTGCTATACTATTTAAGCGGTTCTAGTACGAAAATTACATATGCATGTATCGTTTCGAACTGCAACTTATCCTTTGGTCTATGTCTTGCTATTTTTAGAGCCAAAGTATGTGTTCATGTCAATTAGTTGATTTGTGCAACCTTTTTATCCATGTATTGATGGAAATAGGTGACATAGTTTATTTTGTGCTTGTACATGAAAACACCGAGCATAGAGTAGTGTTGGATGCGGTGTCACATAGAATTTTCATAGATTATTTGCTTGGAAGAATTGACTACTCATAATATTGAGTGGAAGCACGACTTGAATATGAAGAGGACCGAGGACATGGGAACAGAGTAGTAATGTTTTCTTGATTACCATGTATCCATACCAATCTGGATATATCATGTATTTCCATGTGACTTTATCTTTGTTGTCCTGTGTAACCAAATTTCTATTTAAGAAACTAAAAGAAATATTATTGTTATTGCCTGTTGCTTTGGTGCGGTAAACAGATGAGCTATCATCAGCCTCAGGGGTGGGCATACAAGTCATTTTGCACTCTAGATAGACAATCAACTAGAAATAATCAAAGCGCTTGCTTGTTTTTTGAGAGCTTGGATCCTGTTGACAAATTAACAGTGTAGAGAGACAAGCAAACCATTTTTGGGGAATCTCGAGTTCATGAGCGCTGACCACCATGAACCAATGGTCAACGTAGTGGACAGTTGAGGAGGGGCTTTATGGTTGGCTATCTAGGCGCAGTACGTTCAGCTCCAATCCTTTTTTTGCTGGTGTTACTATGTTAGGATAGAGTGATAGATGTGCTTCTCATTTTTTAAGATTTCCTTAGTTTTTGCATTTTGGGCTATAGAAATTGATTTTAACACCTAGTAATAATTAATTATTCTTTTTTTGTTACCTGGAATTCATAGTGAATCAATAGCTTATTATAGTTGCCCTTCTAGGAATGATGATATTATTGGAAATCCAGCACTACCCTCCTAATTCTAGAGATTCTAATTCCATGAGAGTAGATCAGATAATGCAATACTAACAGAAATCTACCGGTAGTGTAGTTGAAATTTGAGGTTTGTCCATTTTTTCCCCCTAAGTTTTTATCAATTTTTATCTATGTGCTTGATCTTGATTCTTTTTCTCTACTAATTTTGCAGGTGTGAGGGCATGAAGCATCAAATTGAATATACCATGATATTCGGTAGATACTATGTGCAGCAAGCATCAAGAACTCATATTAGGTGCTGAATCAGTTTGGTTATATCAGCTATAAAGTGTGTGTAGATTTGCTAAATCAATACAATTGATTTATCAGTTTGTCAGTACTGAGTTGATTATGCTAAACAACTGAATTGCTTATGCAGAAGATCTTAATTACATTTTTTCATTAGATTTTTTAGACATTAGGTTATGCAAAAGAATAGAATTGGCTTCATCTAGTAACAGATCTGCTTCTACAATTCTTGTAAAATTGTGGTCTATTTGGATAATAGTACTTGTTCATGAATCAATAGCATACCTGCTGAATCTGCCCTTTGTTCAAAAAAGCAAAAACAGGCCTGGCGTTGGGTTGTTTTTGGAACTGGGTTGGTGGAAACTTTAAGAGGGGCGTGGGCCTGGAAGCGCGCCAATTAATCAGCGTGGGCCTGGAAGAGCGCCAATTTATCATGCGCGCGCCGTGCTCTTCCCCGCCCTCGCGATGCATGTCCCTCCGGATCCAGGAACGGAGAGGCAGATTTCCTCGTACTTTCTATTTTCGGTCATGCGTGCTTTAAGTCTAAAGAACGCCGTGCGGGCGTTAGTCAAGTCCGCCCGCACGGCGTTCTTTAGACTTAAAGCACGCATGACCGAAAATAGAAAGTACGAGGAAATCTGCATAAAGCTTAACTGATCCCACATTCAGAAAAGAAGGGAATAAAGTATTGTTGCTCCTACTATTTACTGCATAAAGCTTAACTGATCCCACATAATCGATTGTACTGAACATAACTTGATGCTTATTTTTGCATAACTTGCTGGCCTATTTTCGAAGTGATAGCATGTATTGAACAAAAAACTGCATAACTTGCTGGCTTATTTTCGCCTACTTTTGTATAGTATTATTATTCAATTCATTGGTGATGCCTGAGGTATGCATAGTCAATGCAGGGCGCTAAAAGGAATTATTGATTTCTTTCTATTCAGCAGTACAAATGAACTAAGCCTTGAGAATTGTACTAAACTACTTCTCTGAAAACATTGAACTGATTTTCTAATTTATTGAACAGCTTTTATAAAATTATTGAATTGCTTTTCTGAATTTATTGAACTTATAAATTATCGTTTTTCTGAAATTATTACTGTCACGATGTATCACACTTATAACTGATAGCATTATGTTCTCAGGTATGGATCTTAACAAGCCACCACCGGATTTTGATGAAGATTTCTTAGATGGATTTTATTGGATTATGTGAGCAGCAACCCGATCTTTTGCACTCAAGTGCCTACGATTTCTAAAATACCTCAGCCTGATGAATAGCAAGTCAACCAGCAGGAATCGCTGAAGCTGAAGAAGCACCGTGTTGCTGCCCCCTATCCACTGGCTAACACAAAAAGAAGCACCTAAAAACACAAAAGTTGGGTCAAAAAAATTTTACATCATTTTGATATAAATGAAGGAAAATCAATAATTTTTGGAAAAGCAATTCAATAATTTTGGAAAGACAATTCAACAAATTCAGAAAATCAGTTCAATAATATCAGAAAAGTAGTTCAGTGTAAAAATTTACTGTAGTCTAGAGATGATTGGTGACGTGCAAATGTTCTGAAGGTGATTGCACATGAATCAGGAAGCCATGCCAGCAATTATATATGCTAATATTTTATTTATATTCAACATATATGCTACACCCCATAGATGATGGATAAATATTCTAGGACAAAGGAGAATACACAAACACCAACAGAATGTCCTACTCCAGTATTGGTTGCAGCAATTGATCCCATCAGAAACACGAAAAAGGAAAAAACCCCTAAAACTAGCACACTTTGTATGCGCAATATCCCCACCTATTCTTTTTAATTGGGGATCAAGAGCTAGACACCTTCCCATGGGCCAATTAGAGTGTTGTGATTTTTCAAACATCAACTACATAGGTAACACAGATCATGATCAGGACCAGATCGGAGGCGACATAGTTAAGATCCAATGTGCTAACGTTGTTTCTGGTGAGGTACAGTGTGAACAGCTTCACGTCCTATAGCGAGATTGCGGCCGACAAGTCAATCTCATTGACCACCTGCTGCACAAAACACAAAGAGGCACGTCGCGTGCCCATCTATCAGAGCCGGAACCAATAAAACAACTAGTATCAGGTAAAAAGGAACATGTGAATCCACAAGGACCTATATTCTGCTCTTTCTAGAAGAGGAAATGATTGGATAAAGCTCGTCCCAATGTATCTTTTTCAGAACTAACAACTAGTACATAAGTGTGAGCCTAACAAAACACCAGATTAGTAATGCATGTATGCACCAGATTTCCATTTTTGTAGATGTACTATTGGCCATCTCTGCTACTGTAGTACCATCCAGCGATAAGCAGTTCAATAAATTTAGAAAATCAATTCAATAATTTCAGAAAAGCAGTTCAATGAATTCAGAAAAGCGGTTCAATGATATCAGAAAAGGAAATATCCTCAATATTAATCTCAATATCAAAACGTTACCTTACCAAAGAAGAACGAAAAAAGTCACACAATTGGGCCTCACAGTAAGTGTTTTACTCACTATAGCTAGCACATATTTCACGCGGAAAGTGACTGTCCTGCTAGCTTATCTATTTCAATGTACCTTCTGCGTTCAATAACTATCATTACTTTTAGAAAATATCTAGTTCTGTTAAGTACATACATACATACATGCAGAGGGTTGTACCTTAGGCTTACAGTTGAATTTTTCTTGTTCTTATTCCCTCTTGGTTCATCATTCATGGGTTCCAATTCTTTAACCTACAGATGACATACAATAGCTAGGAATCAGAGGGACCGCACAAGAACGATAGCTAGTACAATGACTTTTTAAAACAATGGAATCTAAAGCATGAAGGTTAAGAAAACCCAGTTCAGTTAGCTAAATGGATTAGTACATGAGTCCATTCTCATTATGTGCAAAACCCTAAGTAGCTAGGAAAAGGAACCATATCAATTTGGGGGAAGGAGAGAGAGAAGGGAAATATGTGCAAAACCTGAGCAGCTGGGGTTACTACTCTCTAGATATTTTACACTGACTTCTATTTCTATACATTTCCTTCCTACTCTCTAGATATTTCACACTGATTTCTTCTATTTCTATACATCTCCTTAACTCTGAAACCAACGTATGAACATAGCACCTGATTTCATAGTTAGAAGTACAGGCTACAGCTATGAGCATCAATAACAACTCTGAACTTTGTGTGGATCCTTTGCTCATTTGAGCATCACTAGCAGCTGTTCTTACAGCTGCGTGCTGATAGGAATCCCCCCTGAATGTCTGAATGCACTCTGAAAATATTAGATTTCGCGTATATGGATGGCAGACTAGCAAGCATATCGGAAGCTATTGTGAAAAATAGGCTGACTACTGACAGACATACACTACGATGTCCATTTGCATAACATAGCTATTGTGAAATCAACTCATCAACTAGCGTTAACAACATATCCAGTAGCAGATAACTAAATCAGTGCACAAAATAGCAAAACTAGCACACGTTAGAGTTGGGGAGCTCGATTTCGCGCAGTTGGAAGGGGAAAGGAATGCACGACGTGAACGGACCTGACGGGTGCTCGTCGCCGGCGAGCGTCCATGGGCCCGGCGATGCGGTCGAAGACGAGGCGGAGTACAGGAAGGCGCGTCGGCAGCAAACCGTCGCAGGCCCCATGCCCGGGGTCAGATCCGTCACATCCACCATGGCTAGGGCCGATCCGCCATGACCAGGCGCCGATCCGCCATGGCGGGCGTTGGAGCTGTCAGATCCGCCGTGGCCGCGAGCGAGAGAGAGGGAGGAGGAGAGGTAGGTGAGGGGGAGGCAGGTGGGGTATGGGCCAGTGCCGGCGGCGGAGGGCTCTGCCGTCGGCGAGGCAGAGAGACGACCGCGACGCGAGTCCGTCCGCGTAGAGAAGATGAGGAAGTGATGATGCGGAGTGGAGACGTTTTTTTTTTTTTTTTGACTGGAACACCACGCTGGGCGGATTCACAGGGGAAGATGGAGCATACGTGCACGATGACAAACGTCCGCACGGTAGAAAATTAGTCATTACCATTTTCAAAAGGTTCAAATTACTTCCCAATACTTTTTAAATTTATTTTGAGGCAGTTTTGTCCCTTTTTTAATTTTAGAAAACCATTTATATACTTGACGAGGTTATTAAACCACTAATAACCTTCTAAATACCGAAAAAATAGTAGCTATACAGAATCCAAATAAAATGTTTATGTCTCATGAAAATATCTCTAGAAGTTTCTAAAAATTAGAATTATCTCTAGAAAAATAGGAAAAATATCTAGAAAACACAGAAAATTCCAAGAACGTTCTAATTGATGTTTAGACACGCTTAACAAAAAATAAGATGCAACCAGACGAATGCATAGCATTGTCGCAGCTTCTGTCCCTTCCTCCTGCGGCGAACTGCCGATGCTGCAAACCATTCAGCTCAACACCATACCGGGGTGCTGAATGGCTGTATCCCCACTTTTTTTCATGGAGAAAAACAAAAACTGAGTATTAAATGACAATGCAACCCTATAACTTTTTTGAGCAGACTATGATCCATCAAGAATTTGTGTTTCAATAACTGAATATCAAATGCTCATCAGACATGCATATATGTGCAATACTGCAATATAAAAAATAACAGCATCCGTGATATTCACATGTTCATAAAAAGAAGTGCAGAAAATATGACAATGCAAGAACCAAAGAGAAGACAAGAATAATGCTTCAGTCAACTTGTCCTCTGCTCTTTTCGTCTAGCGCCTTGTTTAGTTCCCAACAATTTCCCCAAATTCCACTGTACAAAAAGAAGATTCTCTGCCACATCAAAATATCGGCACATGCATGAAGTACTAAATGTAGATAAAATCAAAAACTAATTGCGCAGTTTAGTCATACTTTGCGAGACGAATCTTTTGATCATAATTAGTCAATATTTGGACAATATTTTACAAATATAAACGAAATGCTACAGTGCGCTGTAGTACGAGATGCCAATTTTGCCTTCCCCGAATTGGGGGAACTAAACAAGGCCTAGATGTGCTTTATCAGCTTATAGTACACGTACAAAGTATGTGTTCTTCAGCATCAGGTTTCTCTGCACTTGGTTGCATAACTCTACTGCTTGGATTGCCTTTAAAAAGAACACCCTACTGCTTGGCTTGGAGACACAGCTAGAGTTTTCAACCACTCCAACACGTGTGGTTTGAGCTAGTGGAATTAAACTAAGTTCTACTTCAATCCACTTCAACACGTGTAGTTTGAGGTAGATATATGTACATCCAAACAAGGCATAAGGAGTCAAACAATTTAAAGTTTGACCAAATATAATAAGATACTAGTATTAATGATGGATTATAAATATAACAAAAAAAATGTTGCATACTCCACCTCTGTCTGGAGCCCTCCTTTGCCCACGTTTATAGAATCTCTATTGTACCTCCTCAGAAGCTGAAACGATACCGAAAAAGGGACGAAAAGAGTGCATCTTATAATGATAAATCTATTTAAATACATACATTTTGATACAAATTAGTTTTACCCTATACGCGAAGTGATAAACAGTCCGTAACCATAGGCTTTATTCAGCCTAAACAGCTATTTAAACGGGATAAACGACTCTGTAGTGCTTACACGACCGTTTAGGCAAATAACACAAATTTAGGAGTTTAACTTTTTATTTTTGGGAGCAGCAACCAACCTAGGAGCAGTCCAATCACCGGCCTGCCGCTCCACTTTACTTCATGAGCATGACGAGCATCGATGCTCTCTGTCCGTCTCTCTGATGAGGCTCTGAGCCTTGACCGATCGTTGCCCTTTTATTTCCTGTACTGAAGCTACCAAGAACAAGCAAAGTGGGGGAGCTCGGAATCACCGCGGCAGGCAGGAGAAACAAACAACAGTGCGCCGGAGAAACAAACAACAGTGCGCCCTGCAGCCCTGCTGCGAGTGCATGCGAACCCAGTAGTCCGGCCTGGCCGTGGCCGGCAGCATCAACGACGATAGACAAGGAGCTGCTAGCCAGCCTTTGACCACACACGGCGAGCAGCAAGCTCACGTTTGAACGCACGCGGCCGCCGGAACCGGAACCGGGGAAGCGTAGCGGCCACTACTCCTGCCAGCCACTGTGCGTGCTCCACCTCCCATACGGGACTGAGGGAGATGGATCGGTCTAACGCGTCT
Organism: Themeda triandra; assembly: GCA_018135685.1. Lineage (NCBI taxonomy): Eukaryota > Viridiplantae > Streptophyta > Magnoliopsida > Poales > Poaceae > Themeda > Themeda triandra. The sequence goes on from JAENPR010000145.1 coordinate 26,666, forward strand.
CGCTGATGGATCGGTCTAACGCGTCTCGCTGTTGCGCCCGTGCCGTCGTTTCAATTCAACTCTGTCTGAACTCTGAAACCAGAACCGGAACATGTGGAGAGCTACGAAAACTGAAAAAGGGACTCAAGAATCTCAAGATGGCCGGCCAGGGCACGGTAGCGGTCAAGAATCTCAAGATGGCCGTCCAGAGCGCGGCGGTAGCAATGCAATGCAAGCCGATGTTGTCGGCAACTACAACGGGTAGCGGCAGACAGCACCTGCACGCGAGGCCGTGACCGCTTGTCTACTTTCAGAGGACTGAGCCGGCGCCGGCCGGGGGCAGCGCCGGACGGCCGGCCGCCATCTCTTGCCGGCCCCCATCTCTGCCTGCCCTCAGCCTCCGTCCCTCGTGTAGTCGTGTCCTGCAGGCTCGGTGCTCGGCGCCTGAACGACGACGCTGCATGCAGACAGTCCAGATAGCAAAGCGACTGCCACTCTTGCCAGGCGGGGTGAGTATGGCCAGCAGCCAAAGTTTACGCTACCTCTGCACGCGTAGACTGAGACCAGACCACCAGCATTTGCCACTGTGCTGTGCCTGTTGCCGTGATGTGCCTGTTGCCTTGGCTTGGAGGCGGCACGAACCGTGTGAGTCTCAGTCACCACGACTGGAGCTCGTCGTCTCTCTCAAGTCTCGTCTCTCTCAAGTCGCATCCGTGTATCCATCGACCGGTCTCCTTTTCGTGTGGCGAAAGCGACCGCTAGCTGCTCGATCGCGAGGTTGTATAGGTTAAGCTTCCCTTTGAATAGGTTAGGTTAAAGATTTTGAGATTTTTTTTTTCGAATACACAAAAGATTTGTGTATCTTTGTAATTAAATATAAGTAGAAAAAAGTTTACAAATGCGTCGTAACGCAAATTGAGAGGTGACACTATCCGCGATCCCCGTGCATATGAGCATCGCTTGTTGTCTTTCGAGTTGGACGATTGGTCAGATTGAGAAAAGGCGTAGAGCCTTCCTTTGGTCTGGAAAGGAGACAACGATGGGGGAAATGCAAGATTGCATGGCCTTCGGTGTGTCGGCCGACGTGCTTCGGCGGCATCAGCGCGATCGACCTCAGATTCTTCGGCTTCGCCTTGCGACTATGCTGGGAGTGGCTAGGCAGAATTGACCTCAATCGTGTCTGGGCTGTGCTGCCAGCCAAAAAGGAAAAGGCGCTCGTGGACATGGCCAATGCCAGTATGACTGTCGTGGTGGGGGGATGGCCAATCGGTCCGGTTGTGGTACGACTCTTGGGCCGATGTCGGTCCATTGCACAGATTCACCCCCCTACTCTTCGCTGCAGTCTCGTCGAGGGGAAGGAAACTTACGCTAAAAGAGGACCTTCATGGTTACCGGTGGGCTCGTGAAATCGTCGGTGTGCCGACGGTCCAGATGTTGCTGCAATACTTGCAGGTTTGGTCGATCCTAGGGAGGTTATCCTGGACCACGCGGCGGCGGATCGCTTTGTATGGCGTTGGTCGGCGGATGGCCGCTACCGGTCCTCTTCAACCTACAGAGCATTTTTTGCGGGCTCAACGTCACTACTTGGGGCAAAGGAGATGTGGAAGACCAAGGCTCCGCCCAAGGTCAAATTCTTTCTTTGGATCGCGTTACACCGCCGTCTCTGGACCGCGGAGAGGAGGAAGAGACATGGACTCCAGGACGACGATGCGTGCAACTTGTGCGGGCAAGCTGAGGAGTAAGGATGGCAGCGGGTCGGGTTCGGGGCGGGTACCCGCGGGTTTCGGGTCTGGCGGGTTCGGGTTTGGGGCTAGTTTTTCACCCACGGTTTTCGGGTTCGGGTTCGGGTTTGGTTTTTCACCCGTGGATATCCAATGGATATCCGAAATATGTATATATATGTGAATATGTGTGTATATATGTGAATATGTGTGTATATATATATGTGAATATGTGTGTATATATATATGAATATGTGAATATGTGTATATATTTCTGCGGGTTTCGGGTATTTATTCGGGTTTCGGGTATCCGTTCGGATTTTGGGTACCCGCGGGTTTGGGTTTGGTTATGAAATTCCACCCGAATCGGTTTCGGGTTCGGGTTTTGACTTCGGGTTTTGGGTTTGGGTGCACGGAGACTCCACCCGATCCGAACCCGATCTGTTGCCATCTTTACTGAGGAGTAGACTGAGCACCTTTTCCTTGCCTGCGTAGTGGCCAGGGAAGTCTGATTTAGATTGTTGGCGCCGGGTGGGCTACAACAGCTGATGTCGTCCACGGTCGATGGACTGGGCTCTTGGTGGCTCCTCCAGCGTCGTCGCCTAACGAAGGATGGTAGGCTTACTAAAAAATGAAGGATGGTAGGAGACCGTTCGATACTCTGCTAGCTTTTGTCTGCTGGGTCCTTTGAAAGAAGCGGAACGCTAGAGTCTTCAACAGGAGAGCGTCTTCGGTGATTGAGATCGTTAAGAGTGCTCATCGCGAAGGCGAGGAGTGGCTGCTGGCAGGCTACTCGTCGCTTGGTTTGTTGCTTTCTAGTTGGTCAGGATTCAGTTATTTTGTAATCAAGAACTTGTAGGGATCCAGTAGTTTAGGGCTTCGGTTCCTATTGACGGCCTCTCGCCTTCAACGTGCTACTTGTATGTTCTAGGCCTTTAGGCTGCTCCGCTCCTCTTAATTAAATACGGGCTATATTCCCGCTCGCGAAAAAAAAGAGGAGAAGATATTAAATAAAGCGTAGCCTACGACTCATAAAAGCCCTATGTGGAGTACTTACGCATTAAACAACAAAAGTTTACATAGCCCGACTTCGATCCATAGTCACATACCTACTGCAGCAACAACTACGAGAAGATTCACTAAGCGATGTTTCATAGAGGAAACAACATCCGCAGGCACCATTAACGCCAACTAGAATACGGCTTCAATAGGAAAAAAAACCAAAGTAGAGGCTAAATAAAACGAGGACACACGACAATGCCTCCGGTGAGTTCCACAATGCCCACGTTAGAATTTCTTTTACAACATCTCACATTCTCTCCCTCTCCCTCTCTGTCCCGCATCCATCACACAAGGACAACCACGTGTTGTTTTATGGTATGTATGTATATGGGCGGTTAGCAGTTTGTTTAGCTAGCACACGTACGTACAACTGAAAACGTAGTGCACATGGCATTGCCCAAACCAAAAGACCACGTACGTAATCATTCTCTAACCCGATCATGATCTGTACTAGTACTCATAGTAGTGTAATGTATAATCTATTCGTCACGTGCGTGCAATGTCTCCTTTTTTTTTTTTTTTCCTCCGAGACGTTGCAGCTACTCCCTGCCCTTCTCTGGCCTTTTTCCTTTGCCGTGTCTGTGTGCACTCGCGATGAAAGTGGTACGGATATTTATTCGTCCATCCGTTCGACCGAATTCGTTTAGAGGTGTTTTAATCCGTCCGTATGCGAGTCCGGACATTCAACATCCGATACCGTATCCGTATCCGAATACTTAAATCACATATTTATGATGTCGATAACCAGTCTTATCCTATCCGATATGGTTGATACTATCCGTATTCAAATCCGAATCCGGACAGAAATATGAAAACAAATGTGGTATGAGTAATATCCGTCCGTATCCGATCCGTTTTCATCGCGAGTGTGCACACTCCAGGGTCCAAACCCACTCGAATCATCATCACCTTTCGCCTGACGAGTGGTCACAATATCTGAACCGAACCGAACCGAACCCACCTGCCATATAGAAAACCCCACGGCCGGGCCACGCTATGCCGAGCCACGCTACTCCGATCCCTTGAGCTTCTTGCGGCCTTCCATCTTCTTCCCTGCATCTTCGATCCTATCCGAGCTCACTCAAATTGTATCGATCCAAGAACAACAAAGCACATCAGGCCTCGGAGATCCATCTCTCGGTTTCACAGTAGTCAGCACAGCTCCACCAATCCAATCCAGAAGCTGGTGATGGAGCTAAGCTTGAGGTGGAGAAATCGGATGCGTTGCTCTTGAGTCTTGAGCGCCGAGTACAGCGCGCAAGGAGGCACTGCACAGGCAACGGCCACGGGAGACAGAGAGGGAGAGAGCTCGGCGGCCGCGGCGTCAGGTAGGTCGACGATCTTGCTCGATCCCCTGCTTCTGTTCTGCTCCATCTGCTGCGTTCATGCTCTCCGTTTGCTCAGGATTCAGGGAACTAATCCCCCTCTGCCCTCTGGTGAGGGTAATCGTTGTTTTGTGTTGATTGGACTATTGGAGCGTCCGTGTCTCTGTGTTGCTTTGTTTTGGAGTCCATTTCTGTAACCGTTGGGAGTTCTTGGTAACGGTTTTTCCCCCCAATGTTGGTAACGATTGATCCTTGGCCTTGTTTAGTTGCCGATTTGGCACACCCGAATCGGCCACTGGCTGCTACAGCACTGTAGCAGCTTTTGTTTTTTAGTGTAAAAAATTGTCCAAATATTGATTAATTAGACTCTAAATGTTCGTCTCGTAAAATCATGATAGAAGCCGCGAATTAGTTTTTGATTTCATCTATATTTAGTACTCCATGTATTTACCGATATTTCGATGTGATGGGGAATCTCCTTTTTGCATAGTAAATTCTGGGCGCCGGATTTGGGAACTAAACAAGGCCCTTGATAATAAGCTGCCTCCTGTTCTTTGCTCGTTCCATCCATATACATCGTACCCAGTTGACGGTGTTGTGTTGTGTGTATGAAGAGATGCGTACACTGACAGGAGAGGTGCCTGACTTGTTTCTTTCTTCTGCCATTTCGCATCTGCAGCCAAGAAGGGAATCTTTGAATCCATCCATCACATACGTACATGGGCAGGCCCAGAGGGAAGAGCAAGAAACTGAACGACGAATCCGACGAAGACGGCAGCGGCGGCGAGGAGGTGTCGGTGTCCCCCACACCGCCCAAGATGAAGAGGAGGAGGGGAAGGCCGGCTCACAAGCCTCTCCCGGCGGACGACGGCACCGACTTCGTCGAAGCAGAGGACGACAAGGACGACGGCGAAGTCGAGGAGGAGGACGACGCAGACGACGGCGGCGCCAAACCCGCTCCCGCTGTGCGGCCAGCAGGCAAGGACGACGACGATGACGCCAAGGGCTCGACGGCTGAGACCGGCGGCGGCAAGAAGCGGCGGCGGCGGCGGGCCCGGGTGAAGCGCGACTCGGACGACGACACGGTGGGAGAGGACGGCGGAGGGGAGGGACGCGTGAGGGCCAAATCCAGTGGGTTCCGGCCCATTGGAAGCCGCCGGAAGAGCACTCCCCGGCGAGCCGCCGAGGCTGGAGTGGAATGCAAGTGAAGTGAGCATGCATCCACCCCTAAATCACCCCACGGATAACTTAGCTAAAGCTTCTAGTTACTGGGGGGTTTTGTTATGCCCTTTCTCAGTTAATTACATAGGTTAAAAATGCAATCTTCAAATGTGTGGTAGGTGTTTGTACTTCCATGAATCTGCAGCAGGAGCATGATCATGCCATTTACGTGCTGGTAGGTGGATGACAAGCTAGTTATTATAGCTATATTGCGTTAGTTATTATAGTTGTGACCGGTGGTCTGCGTTGCAATACAAGCATTTCCGTATGAACTATTTACCCCTTTGTCTTGTGATGTTTCTGTTTGGTTGTTTATGAGTCATTTGGCAGTGTTTTCTTTCAAGCCTATTATTCGCCGTGACCGTGAGGACCCTCTCAACCAAATAGTAAAACTATCACTCCTTCCCAACCAAATGGTAGAACTATAAGAAGTACCTAGGACCAAGAATCAGAGCTTTTAAAAAAATGTCAAACATTTTCAACTTCCATCAGACATATATAAAAAATATTAATAATCATGATGCATAATTATCATCACTAAATGAATCGCTGCATATATTGTTTATAATAAGGTTATTTAGAAATACAAATATTGTTAGTATGCATGGGGTAACTACGAAAGCTCAGGCTCAGCGTCTGTGTTATTCCGTACTCCACGGTAGGGTGAAAAATTGCATTTTAAATTTCGCCGGATAAAAAGTTAAGACTGACTGTACCAAGCTAGCATGGAGTACGGAATAACATCTTGTTCCTAAAGAAGAAACATCATGTGAAGGACAACCATGCATCTTGTGTTCCTAAAGAAGAAACAACTTGTGAAGGACAACTCAACGGATATGTACTTCGTAATATGACGTTTCTTCTTTAGGAACAGAAGAAAATGTATGGTTGTTTCTTTTTCCTCTATCATCTTTTCCTTTCAAATTGTGGAAGTTTCGATTCGGACAATAGACTGTTACACTTGATGGAATTGTACAATCTAGAGCCTTAAGCTCAAGTGTTTTCTGCTACTCAGTTTTGCAACTATTTGGTTTTTTTTCTCGAATACGCACGAGTGTGCGTATCTTTTTATTAGAAGAAATAGAAGTGTTCATACAGGAAGCGTTAGTGTTTGTAGTGGATTACATTTTGAACAATTACATCCATGATAATTGCGAGCACCTAGCTTAGTTCGATCTTGCCAGTGCTACTAGCTCCTTCGACCCGGCCTCCATCGAAGCATCAGCTTCATGTTTGATGAGGTGCAAATATGTCAGTGAGGGTTGCCGCCGCCTCTCTGAAGCATCTTGCATTTCGCTCTTTCCACTGCAGCCACGAGATGAGCGCAAAGGTGGAGTCAAGACTAGCCCACTGGTCACCTTGGAAGAGAACCCGAAGACGTTTCCACCACTGCAATGTCGTATTTGCCACCTGTGGAAGCTGCCTGTTAAAGACCCGTAGGACGTGGAACCATACCTCTCTAGTGACCGGACATTCAGTGAGGATGTGGTCAATTGTCTCCACCCCTTGATCGCGTAGTAAACATCTTTCTTGGGCATCAAGTCCATGATGCCTTCGCCTGTCTCCCGTGCGGTGCCTTCAAGAACCTTCTCTTGAAGGCGAGCCAGAGGAAAATTTTGATGCGCAGTGGAGCCAAGTCTTCCAGATCAATTTGTGCCCACGGAATTTGATCGCTCCCATGTGTAACATTGAGTATGCGGACTTGGCTAAATATTTGCCGTCTGGTGTCCATCTCTAGATAATCTTGTCTGATTCCTCGGAGAGCTAAATGTCTTCCACCGCATGCCACAACTCTAAATAGTCAATAATAGCAGCAGCGGACAGACCTGTGCCAAAGTTGCGCGACCATGCTTATGCCTGGAGGGCCAGGGTTTTTTTTACCGACCGGCAGCTCCCGACCGCCGCCCTCCGGTAACGGTAAACCGGGCGGTAAGTACGGAAACCGCCCGGTTACCGCTCGGTTGCAAATTCGAATTCAAACCTCGCTGTTGTTCGGTTCGGCTCCGGTTTACCGCCCGGTTTGAGCGGTTTTTTCAAAATTCAAATTTATTTTTAAAAAAAATGCTAAAAAAATTCTAAAAATACTTCATGATTTTTAGAATCCAATGATGTCAAAATTACTCAAATTTGAGTGTGTTTAGTATATTTTTCGACCTTCATGATTTAATGGGCCTTAACGGGCCGGTTGTGTATTTTTTCTTTTTCCTTTTTTCAAACTTCTAAACGTCTAAATAAATACTAAACGAACTCAAATTGAAATAATTTTGACACCATTGTGTTCTATAAATCATGAACTATTTTTAGGAATTTTTTTAGAATTTTTTTTTCAAAGTTGAAATTTGAATTTGGGACTTACCGAACCGGTCCGAACCGGAACCGGACCGGTCCGGTAAGTCCGGTTACCGCGGTAAACCGCGGTTTACCGAGCGGTAAAAAAAAACCGAGTGGAGGGCTGGACTGACCGCCATCCTGTTGCGAATTCTTGACGACACTAGACTGTATAGGAAAGGAGCAATGCCTACTGCAGATTCTCCCTCGATCCATTTGTCCTCCCAGAACAAGGTGTCGTGCCCGTTGCTGACTATTTGGTCACATGCTAAAATTTCGGTTGCCAAAACATTCTCCTCGCTACCTTTCATGGCTGAAGCAGTTGGTATAGATCCACTGCAAATTTGGTGCCTAAACTATGGCCATGCTAAAAGTTACCCCCTTCATCCAAAGATACATTGTTTTTGTTACGTATTCAGATATACAATATGTATAAGTACATACTTGATAAAAACCATTAATATAGGAAAAAACAGAACGACATACAATTTATAAAGGAGAGGTAAAGTAGTTTGGTTAGGAGGTGACACAAAACAAGCACACCCTAAACCACAAGAACGTTATTTGTGTGCCCGTGATCTTGGTTACATCCTCCTTTATTTTTAGTCAGTAAAATGTCTTTTTCTAGTTTGAATGGTACAGTGACAAAGATACCGCAAATCTTTACTAGTCGAAATCTGCCCCATCGCCTCCTGCTTATCCTCCTGCCACGTGTCCTGCTGCCTCCTCCTCGCTCTCAGGCGCAGCGCCCGCCGCCTTCCCCCGTCTCTCCCCATTTGCACCATGGGATCGGCCTTATTATTTTGCCACGTTTACAGCTGCTCAGAAAGCCACGTATACAGCTCATACAGCTCTTGACAAGGCCACCAACTCGGCCGGAGCACGAGCCACAGCGCTAGCGTCATTTCCGCCGGGGCTGCCGCGCAGGGTGCCCGCCGTGGCCGCGCCCCCCGCACGGGCTACGGCCGCCGGGGCCACCGCGCCGTGCGCTCCCCGCCCACCCAGCGCTTGGGTCGCCGGGCTCGCTGACGACGCCGCGCCTGTGCAGGGGTCGCCGCGGTCGCTCGGGACCTGCGCCTGCGCCGGGGTGGCCGGCTTGCCGCCACAGACGTCGCCGTGCCCGCGCCCCCATTGTACCGCAGTCCGCGCTGCACGCCCGTCGACCTCGGCCATAGGCGCCCCCCCAGCACGGCAATACGCGGCGCAGACGGACCCCGCCGATGCCCGAGGCCGCCGACATCCCGCCCCGATGCGGGAGGCGCGCCGACGCAGACGCGACCACGCTCGAGCAGCGCACCCGCGGGAAGGGACGAGGGCGGCCACTGCCGGCAGCTCTGGCAACGGCCGGCCCCGGACACTGCCGAGGCACCCCTGCGCCACTCCCCGGCGCCCGCACCCGCACGCGCGAGCGCGAAGCCGTGCAAGCACCGCGCAGAGCAAGCAAGCGGGCCGAGGCAGTCGTCATCGGAGCTCGAAACCGCGGAACGCCGCCGAGTCGCCGCACCTGAGCTCCGTCTCGGCCTGCGACCGCCGTCGTCAGAGCCAAGCTCCTCACCGCTCGCTGCTCTGCTCCTCCCTCCTCCGCTCTGCTCTGTTGTGCTGTGTGTGAAATGTGTGAGTGGATGGAGGTGCCGTGCAGGTGGATGGAAATAGCAGAGCAGTAAATTGCATGCGGCGTCCAGCCCATCCTCAGCCTCAGTGCTTTGAAACACGAGCGCGTGCGTGCTCAGCCAAAAAAAAAAAAAAAAAAAAAAAAAAAAAAAACAAGAATACAGAGAGTCACCAGTGAGCTGATATTTTTACCCACACTTCACCAGAGACTTCGGGAACACACTCTGCTTTGTTGGGACAGATGATAAAACAAAATTGAGCAAATATTTGGTACTCCATCTGTAAATATTTGTTATTTTTCTATCCGATTAGATTTGTACAAATTACACTTAATATTTATATCTTTAAATAAATTTATTTTAAAAACACATTCAAAGAAATATCAAATTATATTAAATTATGAATCATTAGTATCAATATTTTAATGCAAAATTAAAGGGACTACCCATATGTACATTTGTACAGCGCACAAGCATCATCAAACTCATCGCGCCATATATTTGTACCGTAAACATAGTTGAAAAATGCAAATCCGAAGATATATTCAAAATAGTTTACTCCACGGATCACGGGCTGGCCAAAGCAGGCAATCGCGCGGCAAAGCCGCGCGTACTTTCTAGTTATACATAGGAGGGACGACAATATAAGCCTGGTAGCAAAGATACCCAAGAGGCAAGAGCGTTATTTGAGTGTCCGCAATCTTATTATATTAAACGCCGCATGTGCTCATCGTGGACTTGTAATTTGGTTTTTGAGAAAACGTGGGCTTGTAATTAAGCCCCACAAAAAAGTTGGGAAAGATGCATCGGCTGGTCGGCCAAGGCCGTCCTGGGCTGGCCCATCCAGCTGACCGCGGAGTGTGCATGGGCCGAACAGAACAGAAAATTGCTCGGAGCCGTGACCGCGTGGGAGGCTGACAAAAGCATTCAGCATTCTCGAATTCAGCCAAAACTGGTGGGGTTCTACATGCATGCATGGGTTGGGTGCGGTGTGGGTGCCGGCAGGTCGTCGTCATTCATTCCAGATGTTTGTGGTTTTGCGAAGTGTGCGCAGCAGCGCCAGGCGTCATCATCATCAAATTCACCGATCACCATCGTCGTAGTATACGTCACCGTCCCTGACCCTGATCAAATCGTGCCTCCCCTACAGGCTGCCGGCGGGGGTTTCGGCAGTGCCGCCGTGCCGGTGCCCGCACGCCACGGCGGCCGGCCGAAGCGAGTAATAGCGAGAGCTTCATCGCCTTTCCCTTTTGTCGCGGGCACAGGCGGCCATCCAGTTCCGATCCCCTGATGACGAGGAGGAGATCTAGCGACGGGGGAACAAAATCTCCTTTTTGCATGCATGCCGGTGACGTCCAGTCGTCGTACTACAGGAAAGGCCGCGCGCGACGCGACGCGATGCCGACGCCGATTCCGATCCTTTTGCAGCTAATAAAGCGAGCACGATGAACAGAGGAAGAGGAAGACGACGACGACGACGCCGCCCGGGGCGGCGGGCCCTCGTCGGGGGCCGCCACGACGTGGCTGGGTCGTCGTGGGATCGGGAGCCAGACAGCCAGCCCATATGCACGCGCCGCTGGCGCAGACAGAGCAACCCTGAAAGGCCCGTGAACAGTGCCCCCAGGCGACCTCTGTCGCGTTTGCTTGGGCCCCCGGCCCTCATCTGCACGATCGAGCCGCCCCGATCGGGACGGACGGACGGGAGAACGCGGCGGCCGGCCGCCAGAGCGCCCGCCGTTCGTTCCTATTGCTGCACTGTTCGTCGTCGATCTAGCTGTACGTGCCTACTTGGAGCTGGATGCCTGGAGCTCGTACCCTGGTTTCGGTGTTCAGGTTTTTATTACTGTGGGGGTAAAAGGACCGACGACCGATCGATCAGAATGGATCGTGCACAGCGGCAGGCCGGGCGGGCGCGCGGGCAGCTTCTGGCGTGCGCACGCTACCTACCTAGTACCTACTGACAGCACGGGGCGCCGGCGGGCGGTGGACACCCGCGCGCGGCGACGAGGATCGTCGGCCCTAGTGCCGATCGAGGGCTAGGCGTCCGTTCCGTCGTCCGGCCGGCCTGGCACAGGGCTGCCTGCAGCATGCAGTGCAACATCGATGCGATGCGACTAGCTAGTGCGTGCGTGCGTTGCCTGCCCGGCTGCTCCCCGCCGCGCCGTCACTCGTGCGGTTGTCGTGCCGTGCTGTACAGGCATGCAGTCATGGCATGCAGGCGTGCCACACGGCCGAAGCGACGGTAACTTGGTCGGGATGCGCGTGCGTGGCATATGGACTGACCGGCGGGGACGAACGAGGCATTGGCGAGCTCGGACGGACGGTCGCCGGCACCGTACCGATGGCCAGGCGGCTACCTAGCTAGCGCTGGGCCAACCACACGTACACCAACACCATGCATATATGGTACTCGTGCCCGTGGAGCTGTCATCGTCGTCCTCGATCTATCTATCGGCCTCTGCCAGCTGCACGGAACCGGACGAGGGCATGCCTGCGGATGACCTCGTACGCCGTGTGCAGCCGGCCCGGCCACCACCGCCCGCAGCGCACTGATGCCCCGGCTGGCCATCAGTCGGCCCACCGCCCACGCTACGCACGAACGCGCGGTCCTGCCTCCCTTAGGCCATGACCACAACAGAAGTTCGGTTTGGAGGCCCTCCAAGCCCGGCCGGCCGGCCGCCGGTCACGGCCGGATCTCTCGATCCACTGGCAGCTGTAATTTGTTCCCGCGCGCGCGATTTTCGTCGCTGGATTTAATCTGGGGGCGTCGATCGAATTTGAAAAAAAAAAACCAGCACTGTACACCACTGTTGCCGGATCCATTCAGAGATTCCGGACAGGACACAGTAGATGATGATGATGATTTCATGACGAGAGCTGTCACAGTAACGTCAATATAGGTCACCCTCGGTGATGATGATGCCTACTTAGTGTCTTATCGACATCAATTATTGTTGGACATTTTTCACGTAGAAACGGAACACAACGTCCTTGCATGGTTTGGTTAATAACAGAAAGGAGCGTAGTATCTTTTTCAAGCAGAAAAAAATTAACGTGTTTAGCTTTCAAACATCTCATCATCGGAAGCTAAAATGGAAAGAACTATGCATTGGGAGGGAGGGGCCAAAGTGTCCTCTTGTTTTTGGATCTAACCGTTGGCAAATGATAACTATGTGTCTTCATGCTAAATACTTTGAAGATTCTTGACAGACAAAGTTGTTGACACTATTGGGATCAAGCGTTTTCCCGGCCCAAATACACTCGGAAAAGTCTTTACCGAATGCAATCGTCGGCAAATGGATCTCGACAAAAAAAATGTTGGCAAAGAGCTCTTTGTCGAGTGTCTTTTGTCGGGTACTCGGCAAAGCCTTTTGCTGTATCGACCCTTAGCAAAAAAAAATTGCCGAGGACGACGGTGACAACGGCTGTGCCAAGTGCCAAAGGCATGGCACTCGGCAAAGAGTTAATGGCATTATGGCAGTTGCCGGTGTGGCTCTTTGCTGAGTATCATCGTGAGACACTTGGCAAATCCAGTAAAGAAGTTCTTCGCCGAATGCCCACGGTTCGTCGAATGTTTTTATTTCCGGCACTCAACCTAAATAGGCTGTTTGCCAAGTGCTCGACAAAATACACTCGACAAAGGAGCCGTCTCCGATAATGAGATGTGCAACACTCTAACCTTATCCTTCAGTTTTAAAAGATATAAACTTTAACTTCATCCAATAAACGTGAATAGACGAAAGCAATACATTAGAAGTTTTACACCTCGATTTAATCTTCGTGATGAAATCAAAGAAGTAAAAACAGTGTGAACATGGCCCGTGCATGCATGCACGATACTGATACTGACCGAGCATCTATTATGTATCCACCGGTGGATCCGAAGGCGCTATGCATGCATGCAGCGGAGAACTGTGTAAAGCACTGACAAAATCCGGTGCCCGGCCGGCCGGGGCATAAATAATAGCGATCGTCGTCCTTGTGCCACCACGCCTTAAGGTTAAGGGGTGGCAAATTAAGACACCAGACATTTCTTGCTGCACTTGTGTCAGCTGCATCATCTGCAAGCCATGGAGCCATGGGCCCATCATGGCTGCTCCTGCCGCTGCTAATGGTGGGGTTATTACCCTGTTCATCGGTCACATGCATGCTCTCTTAAATCGATCCACCGTTTATGTTTATGTCGCAACAGTAGTTTGTCTGACACAATGCAAATAAAAACAGATCATGCTATTAGGTACTGTACCTAGGTTTATTTACTGTTAATTAATTAGTACTGCAATAAGTTATTAGGTACAAGCTAGTAGCGTGGTTCCTTCCTTTATTTTGAACTTTCAATAATGGATGGGGGGTTCGTCGTTCTCGGTTCCATTCCAATCACTGCGCGAGTCCCTTCACTCCACCATTATATATAGCTCATCAACTAGCTGTCAATTTTCTTTTCTTTTCTCATATTAAAGAACATTTTGTAAAAAATAAAAAGAAACCAAGTGCTCTCTTCATTGACAAATATAAGGGGCCTCGCCCTAACAAAATCTGGAGGCCAGGAATTGAACTTGCTAAAAGTAGCCCGGCCGGTCGGGCGTGGTTGTCACAGAACCGACCAATTTATACAAGATTAAATACCGATGTCCCCGCTAATACGTTGACACTCGTATATTTAGTCTTATATAAACCCGGTAGTCCAACGAAAATCACCAAGGATTTCAAACCAACTTGCAACAAACCAAGATCGTAGTAATTCAGCATAACCACATCACCTGTTACAACCTTTTACAAATAATCTACATAGATTATATAATATCGGAGTACACTTTAGTTATTACAAACCGAGAATACAAGGTAGCGGAAGAAGCATAGTTTTGAAACAAAACCATAGTTAAGGTTTACATTGCCAGTTTATAGTCAAATCCCACAAAAGCATTTGAGATGAGATATAAGAGATGACCTTGCCCATGGTCTACTCCTCCCGTAGTGGGATACGAGATCCATCTTGTTGCCACGGCAAAACAAAGGCTTATGATCGCAACAAGTGGGAATAAAACCCCGAGTACTCAATTGTACTCAACAAGACTTACCCGTCTTAAACCAGAAATAAAGACTCCAAGGATTATGCAAGGCTTATTATAGGTGGAGTTGGCTTACTCATTTTGCATAAAAAGCTTTAAGTGATGAGAGTAACCAAATTATTATTAGCATCAAGTTAATCTTCATTAACCTGTCATCTATGTTTGCCCCTGTGCTACAACAAGCAAGGAGAAGAGAATTACATAACCATATCAGGTTCATCATCAGCTGTCTTGTGAAGCATCATTAACCATCCACACAATTTATTGTTTTCAAGTATGGAGATAATCCTGTCAAAGCATCTCACTATCCAGGAGACGATGGCGATTCGAATCGATTACAACCCAGTGGGAAAAACCTAACACCAACCAGGCATGCTTTGCAAGAGCGGCTGAAGTCACCGTTGGTACAACTCGGGAATCACGGATCCGAACAGCGCCTCACTTTAGGGTCGCCACCATGCCATGAGGTCGGGAATTATAACACCCGCTCTCGGACTTACGGACATGACTTCCCACACTGACATACCACGCCGGATATGCCAATGGATCAGGAATTATAACACCTGTCGGCGAGTGAGCACTTGATACTCTTCGCGATCCGGCCTAAGTCGAGCTACTAGGCTTTCGCGGCGGACACACCCTTTCGGACCAGCTAAGTGTTAGGCTGCGTTCAACATGACTAGGAAGGGCTCCATTCCTTGTATGTGATTAATCGGTATGACGGTTCGCTTGATTACAGAGTTTCCTGACCCTGTGACGTCCACGTTCCGCCTTACCGTCGATTTACATCCATATGGTTATTTCCACGATAGCACATATAGCCAACCGTGAACCATTATCCTAATTCTCGCAAGTGATCATTGGTCACTTGACTTCTACCGTTTAAGCATGGCTAAGCAGATGCTATGGTATCATATCATTAGAATTTCAAGGATGATAACTGGACAAGGAATGATATATATGCAGCAAGAGTTCCAATTCAATTCCTAGAACTTAATGCAACAAACATAGCATATTAAGTTGTAAAAAGTTAGGAAGTTAAAATGCTCCGGGGCTTGCCTGGATAACTTAATGTCACATTAAGTTAAGATTCCATCTTTAGTCATTGATCAACCATTGTCTTCGGGATTGTCACCATAACACCGTCTTTCGGCACGGCTTCGACGTCCTTTCGTCGATCCATCAACGATCATCGTTCCTAGATGATATGTATGGATACGATGCATGCTTAAGTGAAATCAACATAATAAAGACATTTACAAGGACGAAGGATAAGTAACACGTCCCGAGTAAACTAGGGTCACTAATCGTTAAAAGGTCCGACTCTCATCCTTACTTAATGATTTACTCACGAAAAGGGTTATCACAACATTACCTAACCAAGTATTTCATCGTCTTATGAGCTAAAGAATATCGAGACAAAATTATCGAACTTGGTTTCACAATTTTTGGATAAGTGACACCCTAGATATGAATTTCACAAGTTAAAAAGACTTTTCTTTAAATAATTAAAAGCTATAAATAAAAGTTTATCAAACTAAAGTTTTTATAACACCAACGCGTAGAGCACAGCAAAACGAAACTAACGAAACTAGTTTCACTATTTTTGGACTTTCCTAGCTCTAGATATAAATTCCTAAAGTTTGAATTCAAAACAAAATTTGAAAAGCATTTTCCAATTGAAACTTGGCTTACAGGCCAATCGGCCTGCTCGGCCCGGCTCGGCCCACTACGCGGCGCGCGTGAGCGAGCCAGCGGTCCGGCGGCGAGCGAGCGGCCCGGCCCGGCGAAGCAGCGCGCAGCCCGCGCGCGGGCGGCCTAGAGCGATGCGGGCCGGCCCAACTCCCGCGGCTAGCCGGCCGGCGCGGTGGCGGTGACGCGGCCCACGCGCGGCCCGGCGTGCGGCTGCTCAGCCCGCCCAACGGCGAGTGACGAGCACACGGACCCGGGCGGCGCGCGCGCGCGTGTGCGGGCGCCGGCGGCGGAGCGCGAGACGACGGCGACGAACTCGCCGGTTTCTAGCCGAACTCGACCAACGTGCGTGCGCACGAGCACCAGCATGCTCGAGCGGGTCTAGGGCTATGAAAATGAAGCACGGTGCCGTGGTGGCAAGTCGTGGCCGCGTGCACGACGGCGGCGGCGCACAGAGCTCACGGCGGCCGGCGGCGTTCCGACGACAGGGAGGCGCGAGAGCCAACAAGGGCTCCGGTCCTAGACGCTACACGGCCGGTCGGCTTCAAGGCGCTAGAAAAGAAGAACAAGAGGAAGATGGAGGCGCTCTGGCATGGCGAGCTCGAGCTCGCGGCCATGGCGGCCATGGCGGCGGTGAGGTGTGGAAGCTCACCTCGCAACGGCTCGGGACACGGTCGAGTCGGGGAGGAAGAGCGGCTTGTGGCGGAGCTACGGACGCGAAGGTGAGGAATGAGCGAGTGGTGTGGCCGAATTTTGGGGCGACGGTGGTGGCGGCCGGCGGCTCGAGGGAGAGGGAAAAAGAAGAGGAAGGGAAGAAGAAGCGCCGGCTTCGGCATTGAATGGAGCGATGAGGTGGCCAGAGCCTTCGCGACGGCGTCCACGCGACCGGTCGCGCGACCGAGCGCGAGAAGGCCCGCGACGGCCACGGCGGCGACGAGGAGCGGGGAGGCATGGCGGGGCACCGTAGCGACGGTGGTTTTTCCCCTTTTTCAAAAACTCCCAAATTCATTTAGAAACTTGAAAAATTTCCAATGTAAAAGTTGCTCCAAATAATTGAAACTGCAACTTTGCTTTTTGGGCCATATCAAAATTCTAAGTATTTTTGAAATTAGGTTTTCAAATTTGAATTTGAATTTGAATTTCAAATTTCCTAACACATTCACTATGCATGCTTATGCCCATGTGAAGTAATGCAATTAGGCTAATTAACACTTGAGGTGTTACAGCCTTCCCCCCTTAAGAAAATCTCGTCCTGAGATTTTAAAAAGCGTACCATTTGAAATAGAAGAATGGATAAGCATTTTTCAAATAGTCCTCTTGTTCCCATGTTGCGTCTCTTTCACTGTGATTATTCCAAACTACTTTGAACAATTTCACCACTCAACTACGAGTCACATACTCCATAACATCTAAGACTTTCACTGGCTCTACCACATAAGAAAGATCAGATTATAATTGAATATTCCTAATTTTAACCTCTTCTTCCGAGATGCGAAGACACTTCTTCAACTGAGAGACATGAAATACTGGAAAGATAGTTCCCATTTCAGGAAGTAATTGAAACTTGTAAGCTACTTTTCCACACTTCTCAATGATTGGATAAGGGCCAATATAGCGTGGTGCGAGTTTACGCTTCACACCGAAACGTTTCACACCTTTCATGGGGCGACACCTTGAGATATACATGGTCAACCACCTTGAACTCAATAAGCTTCCTTCGTTTGTCAGTATAACTCTTTTGTCGTTCTTAAGTGGCTTCCATATTTTTATGGATTTTCCGAACTTGCTCTTCGCATCCTTGACGAAGTCACATCCATAATATTTTCTTTTCCCAGTTTCTACTCAATTCAAAGGGGTTCTACATTTTCTACCATATAAGGCTTCGAAGGGAGGCATCTTAATACTCTTTTGATAACTAATATTATAAGAGAATTCTGCTAGATGCAACCATTTGTCCTATGGTCCTTTATAGGATATAACATAAGCTCGAAGCATGTATTCTAGAATTTGGTTCACCCGCTCAGTTTATCCCAAAGTTTGCGGGTGATAAGTTGAGCTGTGGAGTGTTTGAGTGCCAAAATCTTGTTGGAGACTTGCCAGAAACAAGCTGTAAATTGAGTTCTCCTATCAGAGACAATAGTCTTGAGCACACCATGAAGACAGATCACTTGTTCTTTGTGGAAAGTTTTTGTCTGAAGAATTTCCTTCATTGATCCCCTAAAGGGTAGTACTTCGGAAGTAATCCGAGAGTCCATGACTCAAAATACTTATCCTCGGTTTTTGGTGACTACGTCGTGGCATCGGCATCCAATGGATACATAAATGTGATACCTAACTTTGTTGACTCATTGTTTGTAAAGATCCTTATATAAGGGTGTCCATATCCAAGCGATGACAATCATCTTAGTTAAATCTGATGCAACCTCTTGGGTAAAAACACTGATTGGTGAGACCATACACTACCAAGAAGGTTAAACATTATTATATTATGAAATTTCAACAACTTACAGGCGAAACTTTTCTCATAACTATTTCTTTCCTCAACAAATTCTCAAATCCATTGAACATTTTGCATTTCTCAAAAGATTGAGAGAGTTCACAAAGTTTGATGACATTTCCCCAAGCGTTTGAGTCACTTCATTAAGCCTTCATGCAGGTGAGCAGTTAGTTGTCTCTTAACACTAAAAGTTCTAAGGCTTTAACTCTTGTATCAAGCAATTATTGTTGTTGCCGATGTAGATGACCATTCTCGAAGTCAGCCAAAAGGATTCATACCTAAAAGGGTCGATTCAACAAATGATCACTATCTATTCATCTAGCGATTGAGAACTGGGATAAAAATCACGAGCGCAAGGAATAATCTTATGAAGAAACGCAGATCTCCCTTGACCCATGTCTCACTAATAACTTATCTCATCCGACTTGAGTGTTGCGTGCCTCCTTTTGCTTCAATAGGAATGACACATATCCAACCAATAATAACATTTCTCATGAAAACGGTTAATAGAGTCACTTATCTACCATCTCTTGTAGTCTGTTAGTGTTTATGTCAATGACCTGTTTGTTCGAAGATTATCTTCTTTGCAATTCTAGAAGAAAGTTTCGTTACAATTGGTCCAACAAGACCTCCTGGTCAGACTTAAGAAGATAACCAGGGAAGAAGTCATGATAAGATGACATATTGGTGTATTTTCCTGGTGGATCCTGACTAAAACCACGATACCAACGCGTGCCGAGCAGCATAACCATGTGTCGGCCGCCCACAGGAGGCTCTCGGTTTCGTCGCGGCACCGATAGTTTTAAAATCAAGACACCATCCCTGATCTTACAATCAACATGAAATCCTACATGGCATAGACAGATCTCGCATGGAGGTGTCAGGTGCAAGACGAGTTAAATATGCAATGATGATCACAAGATTCGGAGATGACAAGGATAGGATGAAAGAATAGGTTATGGCACAAGACGACATGGATACATCCCGTGCCAACCAGGTTGTGACTAGATATAATGCCATCAAGGAGTTCAAGTATGAATTTCCCTGATAGGTTAGAAGAGTAGGGGTACCTTAGTTGCGAGCTATAGTGGCTCATGCCCACAAACCTCGATACCTGCGCGCGCCTAGTAGAAACTTATGTGATCAGGACACACAAGAGACTCTAGGTTCCGTCACGGCACCAGGGTTACAGAACACGGCACCACTATAGGACAAAATAGCAGTAACCCACGTTTGGCAAGACTAAGAATGTAACCACGATTTAAAGTTAGTCACAATCACAAGGCAGTTAGGAATTCGAAGAACAACTTTGAATCCCTAAGAAATATTGACAAGATGACATCACCCTAACTGTGGACTATAAAGGATCACGGTCATAGGCTTGGGTAACGGCGAAGCCCGGCAATAACATCACCCAGGTGATTCCGAGTTTCGACGATGTTTCCAAGTCATGGACCATGGTACTTTAAAGCTCACAATCATAGTGATATTCGAGGAAGATTTTCGTTGTTAAACGACTCCAAAGAGGCAGCATGGTTCGGATTTGAGAGGAGTCAATGCATGACATAATTATCAATTGAATCAAGGAGTTGTACTAGGCTTTGGTTTTGAGGTGACGATGTATATCAAGGCACATCTACTAAGTCCCAAAGATTAGAAACTCGTGGAATAAATATTACCAAATGGTTAACAAATTCTATATTGTTATTCACACCTGAGACATTGCCATTCTTGTTGTCTTCATTTAAACGAGCATAGCACTGATAGCTAGACTGATGTTACTCTTAGCTGTATCTGTACCAGGAACTAGGGCAAACCTATTAAGTTGACTTCATACCACAAGATATGGGTCACTTTTTTGAAACACTAGCTGTAGCAGGAACAACTCTTTTGAAAATTATTTTAAAGTATCTCTAGGAGCTTGGTAGACTATTACAGTATCACTATTTCACGATGCCTTTCCTTGTGCCACAAAGAATCTACCATGCCAAACAGGCTTAGGCATTGCTCTGTTTAGAACCACTATGCCAACTGTAGCCGGTACTTGACTCTCAAATTATTGCTACTGGCTCCATTGATTGCAAGGTTTTGTATCTTCTAGATGACACACGGAGAACTCTCCGTAGTAGCAAAGGAATGCAGAACTTCATTAGGAACTTCTTAATCCCATGTGGCTCTCTAGTTACAATTTGATGA
This sequence comes from Themeda triandra, assembly GCA_018135685.1. Lineage (NCBI taxonomy): Eukaryota > Viridiplantae > Streptophyta > Magnoliopsida > Poales > Poaceae > Themeda > Themeda triandra. The sequence goes on from JAENPR010000145.1 coordinate 47,366, forward strand.
TTTGAACTCTTCCTCTGGTGGACCTTGTAAGCAGTATGCTTCATGTGAGCCATTTGAATCAAAAGATGCAACTTCTTGTAAGAGAACAATTTTTTTTTTTTTATTTTAGAGGGGGGACGTATTAAAAAAAACTTTTGAGGTAAGAAGTTTTATAAGGGAGGACAAGTGCAATAATTAAATGAATGTCATGATGCATGCACGATCCATACGTCCTCACAAAGCTAACTTTGATTCTGACGTTCTAGACGGTGGCATACATACGTTCTCTCATATATCGTGACTAGTCGAACTAACGTAAGCGTTGTTAGTGTACCTGCAGAAAAGTTTTCATTTCAGCCCAACAATTCCCAATATAACACACAAGGAAAGCAGTAACACATGTTACGCACCCCCCTCCATCTATGCATATTCCCAATATACATAGATGTAGGTGCACGATACCCGAATCATCGTCAGAAGACGGCATCACCAAGAATGGCGGAAAACACCCACACATGGGGCACTTTCATATAAACATGTGTGTAACATGTAAATATGTCAGCACCAATAAGCACTCCCCTAGATCGGCGTTTGTCCGATCATACTCTCACAACTCACCTTACCTTGGCGACGATTCAAACATTAACACTAACGACATATATGACTAATTCATATATGAAGGTTACCACCACCATTAGACCACAGGGTAACTATTGCGGTCAAGTTATCACTCTTCATACCTTAGCAAAGGCGTCGATGCAATATTTAATTTCCCCCAAGTTAGCACTTAATTAAGCCACCTATAAGTCCTTATATGGGCATAAAGGATATGAACACTGGCAACCATTAGGTTTGAAATTAAGTTTTCACAAAAACTTTTGTTTTAATACACAAATGACGTGTTTAGTGCTGAACCATGCTCCGATACCAGCTGTCACAGAACCGACCAATTTATACAAGATTAAGTACCGATGTCCCCGCTAATACGTTGACACTCGTATACTTAGTCTTATATAAACCCGGTAGTCCAACGAAATCACCCAGGATTTCAAACCAACTTGCAACAAACCAAGATCGTAGTAATTCAAAGCATAACCACATCACTGTTACAACCTTTTACAAATAATATACATAGATTATATAATATCGGAGTACACTTTAGTTATTACAAACGAGAATACAAGGTAGCGGAAGAAGCATAGTTTTGAAACAAAACCATAGTTAAGGTTTACATTGCCGGTTTATAGTCAAATCCCACAAAAGCATTTGAGATGAGATATAAGAGATGACCTTGCCTATGGTCTACTCCTCCCGTAGTGGGATACGAGATCCATCTTGTTGCCACGGCAAAACGGGCTTATGATGCGCAACAAGTGGGAATAAAACCCGAGTACTCAATTGTACTCAACAAGACTTACCCGTCTTAAACCGAAATAAAGACTCCAAGGATTATGCAAGGCTTATTATAGGTGGAGTTGGCTTACTCATTTTGCATAAAAAGCTTTAAGTGATGAGAGTAACCAAATTATTATTAGCATCAAGTTAATCTTCATTAAACTGTCATCTATGTTTGCCCCTGTGCTACAACAAGCAAGGAGAAGAGAATTACATAACCATATCGGGTTCATCATCATTTGTCTTGTGAAGCATCATTAACCATTCACACAATTTATTGTTTTCAAGTATGGAGATAATCTGTCAAAGCATCTCACTATCCGGAGACGATGGCGATTCGAATCGATTACAACCCCTGGGAAAAACCTAACACCAACCAGGCATGCTTTGCAAGAGCGGCTGAAGTCACCGTTGGTACAACTCGGGAATCACGGATCCGAACAGCGCCTCACTTTAGGGTCGCCACCATGCCATGAGGTCAGGAATTATAACACCTGCCTCTGGACTTACGGACATGACTTCCCACACTGACATACCACGCCGGATATGCCAATGGATCAAGAATTATAACACCTGTCGGCGGGTGAGCACTTGATACTCTTCGCGATCCGGCCTAAGTCGAGCTACTAGGCTTTCGCGGCGGACACACCCTTTCGGACCAGCTAAGTGTTAGGCTGCGTTCAACATGACTAGGAAGGGCTCCATTCCTTGTATGTGATTAATCGGTATGACGGTTCGCTTGATTACAGAGTTCCCTGACCCTGTGACGTCCACGTTCCGCCTTACCGTCGATTTACATCCATATGGTTATTTCCACGATAGCACATATAGCCAACCGTGAACCATTATCCTAATTCTCGCAAGTGATCATTAGTCACTTGACTTCTACCGTTTAAGCATGGCTAAGCAGATGCTATGGTATCATATCATTAGAATTTCAAGGATGATAACTGGACAAGGAATGATATATATGCAGCAAGAGTTCCAATTCAATTCCTAGAACTTAATGCAACAAACATAGCATATTAAGTTGTAAAAAGTTAGGAAGTTAAAATGCTCCGGGGCTTGCCTGGATAACTTAATGTCACATTAAGTTAAGATTCCATCTTTAGTCATTGATCAACCATTGTCTTCGGGATTGTCACCATAACACCGTCTTTCGGTACGGCTTCGACGTCCTTTCGTCGATCCATCAACGATCATCGTTCCTAGATGATATGTATGGATACGATGCATGCTTAAGTGAAATCAACATAATAAAGACATTTACAAGGACGAAGGATAAGTAACACGTCCCGAGTAAACTAGGGTCACTAATCGTTAAAAGGTCCGACTCTCATCCTTACTTAATGATTTACTCACGAAAAGGGTTATCACAACATTACCTAACCAAGTATTTCATCGTCTTATGAGCTAAAGAATATCGAGACAAAATTATCGAACTTGGTTTCACAATTTTTGGATAAGTGACACCCTAGATATGAATTTCACAAGTTAAAAAGACTTTTCTTTAAATAATTAAAAGCTATAAATAAAAGTTTATCAAACTAAAGTTTTTATAACACCAACGCGTAGAGCACAGCAAAACGAAACTAACGAAACTAGTTTCACTATTTTTGGACTTTCCTAGCTCTAGATATAAATTCCTAAAGTTTGAATTCAAAACAAAATTTGAAAAGCATTTTCCAATTGAAACTTGGCTTACAGGCCAATCTGGCCTGCTCGGCCCAGCTCGGCCCACTACGCGGCGCGCGTGAGCGAGCCAGCGGTCCGGCGGCGAGCGAGCGGCCCGGCCAGCCAGCGAGTAGCAGCAGCAGCCCGCGCGGGCGGCCTAGAGCGTGCGGGCCGGCCCAACTCCCGCGGCTAGCCCGGCCGGCGCGGTGGCGGTGACGCGGCCCACGCGCGGCGGCGTGCGGCTGCTCGGCCCGGCCCAACGGCGAGTGACGAGCACACGGACCAGGCGAGCGCGACGCGCGCGTGTGCGGGCGCCGGCGGCGGAGCGCGAGACGACGGCGACGAACTCGCCGGTTTCTAGCCGAACTCGACCAACGTGCGTGCGCACGAGCACCAGCATGCTCGAGCGGGTCTAGGGCTATGAAAATGAAGCACGGTGCCGTGGTGGCAAGTCGTGGCCGCGTGCACGACGGCGGCGGCGCACAGAGCTCACGGCGGCCGGCGGCGTTCCGACGACGAGGGGAGGCGCGAGAGCCAACAAGGGCTCCGGTCCTAGACGCTACACGGCCGGTCGGCTTCAAGGCGCTAGAAAAGAAGAACAAGAGGAAGATGGAGGCGCTCTGGCATGGCGAGCTCGAGCTCGCGGCCATGGCGGCCATGGCGGCGGTGCGGTGTGGAAGCTCACCTCGCAACGGCTCGGGACACGGTCGAGTCGGGGAGGAAGAGCGGCTTGTGGCGGAGCTACGGACGCGAAGAATTGAGGAATGAGCGAGTGGTGTGGCCGAATTTTGGGGCGACAGTGGTGGCGGCCGGCGGCTCAGGGAGAGGGAAAAAGAAGAGGAAGGGAAGAAGAACTGGCCAGCTTCGGCATTGAATGGAGCGATGAGGTGGCCAGAGCCTTCGCGACGGCGTCCACGCGACCGGTCGCGCGACCGAGCGCGAGAAGGCCCGCGACGGCCACTGCGGCGACGAGGAGCAGGGGGAGGCATGGCGGGGCACTGTAGCGACGGTGGTTTTTCTCCTTTTTCAAAAACTCCCAAATTCATTTAGAAACTTGAAAAATTTCCAATGTAAAAGTTGCTCCAAATAATTGAAACTGCAACTTTGCTTTTTGGGCCATATCAAAATTCTAAGTATTTTTGAAATTAGGTTTTCAAATTTGAATTTGAATTTGAATTTCAAATTTCCTAACACATTCACTATGCATGCTTATGCCCATGTGAAGTAATGCAATTAGGCTAATTAACACTTGAGGTGTTACAGCGGTTGTTGCTCCAAATCCAATAATCCAAGTACCTCTATATATATCTAGCTAGATCTGCATGCCGATTGGCACTGGTACAGCACGAGTCCTAGTTTATTACTACTGCAAGCTGCTGGTGGCTGCTGAGGATGAGCTGAGCACCGTCCATTCCATTCTTCTTCAGTTGTTTTGCTGCTGTGGTCCGGCCGGTCGCATGGTCCTGTACTATATACTGCCTCTTATCCAAGATCCAAACTTTGTGATTTTTGATCAATGATTTATTCAGCGACTTTAGCTCTTGTAATATTCGATATCATTAGGCTACTGGAGGAGGTAGCCACAAATCGTGGCTTCTTCCGGCTCTATGTTCATTTTGCGAAGAGAAGGGAGCATGTTTGGTTGGACTAAAAATAAAGTCTACTCCTAGTCCCTGTTTTAGATGCCAAATAGAAGGTCTAAACATTAAGTAGATGCTAATTGATGAGTACAACTTATTAGAAAAATGAAAATTTTAATTAGTCCACATTTAGCCTATTATCCTACGACGGACTGAACTTTAGTTTAGTGATCTAAATAGGCCCTCAAAATAACTTATGTGAACCGTCCTATTATACTTGGTGGTGTAGAAAGAAATGGAAGCCACAAAAGGCCATGTCAAATAGGTCCATAGTTTATTAGGAGGCCATGCTATGTCAAATTGTGCCATGTTATTGATCTAGTCTATGCAAACTTATACTTTGAGGCCAAAGCATTATAAACTATACATACGTTGTGCTGGTTCCAAAATAGAATCATGATAATTGCAAGCATGGATTCGAGGAAGCATGAGCACACGAACGCCCGTAGAGAAGCACTGTACGGAGCACCTATTTATTCATGGAAATTCGATGATTTGTCGCTCTAAAGAGGGCCACTTCTACTTGTAGTTCCGCTTTGGCCTTCCGTACGCATAACCTATCTATACGTATCCCCTCAAAAAAAAAAAAAAAAAAACTATCTATACGTAGCCTTCTTTTTCTGATGTTGTTGGATCTACATTGTCAAGATAGATAGATAGATAGATGTTCCCTTGACGAGAATAGTTTTGCTGCTCTTCCCCTTAGATAAATGTTATTTTTGTTATAAATTATTTCCTACCTTACACCTGAATATATGGTGGACAAAGCCATACTGAAAATGGCATCCCTGCTGTGAAAGCCCCAAAAGAAGAAGAGATCGAGATTCCCGTGTGCATGTCCATCCAGCCTTCTCTCTCGGCTTCCTAGTCCTGCTTTATTCCAAAGCAGAGTTTGTTCTTGGTCTCTGTACCGAGGCGTCTCACGGCAGATTCCAACGGGCAAATGGAAGCAGCTAGCAGTACCTTCTACCAGTGAATGATCGAGTGAGAACACATGGAACATGGAAACTAAGCTTTGCTCCAAAACCCCAAGCCAAATTGACAATCATCGGTTGGTATTTTGAAGATGACGCTGACGCTCCAAAGGATTAAAATACTAGGCACATAGAGCATCATAATTAACACTTTTCCTAACTTTCTATCACAAGAAATCAACCACCTCTCTCTTGTGACGGCTGGTTTGTTCGATGCGCTTTGTGATGCGTGTGCCATGCATGTTGTGTTTTGTGCTAACACATCTTGTACTTTGTTATTTGTTATTTGTGTCAGCATATCTTGAACATTGTTAATTGTGATTTGGGACAACAAACACCTCTTATTTGTCCTTGTCCTTTCATAGAAAAATTGTCTCTTGTAATCTGTGCTAAAACATGTTGAAATCTGTTATTTGTGATTTGTGCCAACACACATATCTTCTTTGTCCTTGTCATTTTCTAGAAAAAAATTGTCTCTTGTGATTCATGATAAAACATATTGAAATCTATCATAAAAACAAATAACAGATCGACCCTTGGATGATGATCCAAGGACCCTGAATGTCAAAAGAAAAGTTGGCTATATTTCTTGTGAATGACATATAGCAATTCCCATTAATTAAACAGAGGTACCATGACTAAAAAATACCTCTCATGTTTCGATGGATTAAAGGTAAATTGAGCTAGCATACAATTTCAAAAAAAAATTCAAATGTTCAAAAAAGAAAATCATTTTTTTTCCTAAATGTAGGATTGCGAACCCTCAACCGTGCATGGATTCTAAATTTTCGGTTCAATAATTCCAAGAAAAAATAAGTATCTGGTGCCTGCACCACCAACTGACGACGAGGAGCATGACTTTCTCAGTTTCAAATGATATAGAAACACTCAAACTATCATGGGAATTGCAATATGTGTTGTGTGTTGCAAGGTGGGGGGTGGGGGGGGGGCGGGGAGGGGAATCCGCCCAGTCCCCAAATGCCACCGGAATAATGGAGACCTCTTAAATAGGTAAGCCCTTAAATGATTTTTATACATTTTTTTAGCAGAAAATGATTTTTATACATGGATAAAGCGAGGTAATGATAAAAATCAAGGTCCTTGAGGAGAGAGGGGCCCACCTATAAGATGAGCAAAAGGGACAATTCAAGTTGTTGTTTCAAAGCTAACGGTAGTGGCATGTAGTGGTTCGAAAACTTATAGTGACTCAAATGACATTGTGACTCGTCCATGGTGCGCTAACAGGGAACCGAGAACCTTTTTAATGGCTTATAGGAATTTCTCTATATTTCCTTAGAGCATCTCCAAGGGTTATGCAATTAGACTTGGCATTTACTAATTTACATGAAACTTCTAAAAACCCTCTCCAATGGTTATGCATTTAGCTTTTGTATTTTCCATAACTTGGTATTTGGAGGGGGAGACTTGACATATATGCCAAGCCACTCCGGTTATGCAAATAGCGCTCGCGCGTTTCTCTCCCCTCCCTCACGCGACTTCCTTGCCATCTCCATCCACCTCGCGCTGCCATTTTAGCCTAGTTGGACTTGGCAAAATGCATAACGGTTGGAAATCACACTTTTTTATCCTTGCCATTTTCATTTGGGGGTTTGTAAATTGCCTCAAATGCAAAACTCCAATTGCATAACCCTTGGAGATGCTCTTAGCAGTGGTCACAACTACAACTCTCCAAAAGCACTATAGCTCGCTATTTACAACTATGGCTATACCTTAAGAAGAGGAACACCTCCCCAGATTAATTTTAGGGTAAAGTCAAACTTTGGTAGTCCAACTCAGCTTGGACTTCAACCTCCAACTTTAAAACCGGAAACGATTGGCCCTTCAACTCTCGAAAAAGTTTAGTTTTCAACCTTGGAAAGTATTCTAGATGGTTTTGGCGTATAAATAGTAACTTTTCACATTTTTTCAAACCTTTTTTTAGAAATCCGACTTAAGAAACAAGGGGTATCTAGAGGGCTCTAAAAATCTTGATATTTTGTAGGTTGGTAGAGTGAATAACAAGGATGATAATGATATAGAACATATTAAATTCTATTAAGTAAAATCTGAATTATTGTATTTCAAATTTGGTCAAACTTATATATTCTATGAATTTTTAGGGTATTCAAATGGCAATAAAAATCTAAAAAAAAATCGTATTTGTGCATCATTTAAACGATGCAAAGACCACCTACAAAACCACTCGAGGTTGAAAACTGAACTTTTTCAAGAGTTGGAAAACCACTCGAGGTTGAAAACTGAACTTTAGATTTGGAGGTTGAAATCCGGACTTTCCTAAGAGTTGGAGGGTCAAAGTTGGACTTTTTTTACCCTTAATTTTATCTTGTCCCCTCAAAGTATAGCAGAAATGGGCACAGGTTTTTGCACAACTATTCAAGTTCTCATGTCGTGACATTTAAGTAGATATAAGTTCTCATGCAATTCGTGACATTTACGTAGATATACTCATGTTTTTTTACAGCATGGCTCAACCATTGTTCCAAAGAGCGCACTGCACACAGCAATGGAGAGGGAGTTGGTGGTAGAGGGCTAGAGCCTAGAACAGTAAGCTACACAGCCTGGGCCTGGCACGCCCAAACCGGAGCCCCTCTAGCTACCCCTGGAAATGGTGAAAAGGCATTTGGATCCAACCGTGATTGGTGACTGGCCCTTACCACAAAAGGGCAAATGAAAAGGGGTACAGGCACCCAGCCCACAAGATACAGTAGAGTACTTTCACGGCCTACTTTCACCCGTGCTGGACTGCACGGCCTACTTTCACCCCTGCTGGAGGCACGGTAATAACTCCCGGGCAGCAGCAGTGACCAGTCAGGCAGTCACCAGTCACCGCAGCACAGCACAGCAGCGCATCCCCCACAGGGCACACCATCATATACTCTCACCTATCATTGCTGCCAAAACACAGGCGCGTGGGCCCGGGGCGGAGGGCGGCCCCCGCGCGTCAGCGAACCTGGCATGAGCAGTGCCCTGACATGCCCCTTGGATTGACTGTGTGTGTGTCTGTGTGTGTCTGCGACATGGGCCCGTAGCCAAGAGGGTGACGAGGCTTGGGGTGGGTGTGGGTGGAGGGCCCAGCAGCCAGGGGAACACATCTCTGTGCAGTGGCAGCAGCCAGCCCCGTCGCAGACGCAGCTGCCAACACAGCCGAGCTCTTCTGTTCATTCATGGCCGCTGGCTGCTACTGTTCGCGTTCCCCTCTCGTCTCTCTCTTCTACAGCACTCAGCTCGGTGGCATGGCATCTCCAGGTCGCTGCCGCCGCTCTCTCGGCTCTCACTCACATCGGCTCTCACTCACAGCGAGCGTGTTGTCTGTCGTCGCCGTGGGAGAAAAAAAGGCTTTATTTTTTGCAGTCTGTCTTGATACTCTGAGCGATTTGATAACTGGGGACAGGCGGCCGGGACGGACGGACGGGCGCACTGCCACAGTGCCGCGGCTCGGTGCGCCAAAGATGGATAGCGCAAGCGCCCGGGCTCCGTCCCTCGCGTCGCGTCTACAAAAAGCACCCCCCGGGCGCCGGGAGGTGTTGGCACGGGGGGCTGTAGGCTGTGGCGATGGCCGTCGTAGTACCAGCCAAACCAAGCAGGAAATCAGCCACCAAGCAGCAGATGGAAGGGAAAGGTGGCGCTGTCGCCGGCGCAGCTAGCTAGGCAGGCTCGTGCGCGCGCGTGAGAGACCGTGCCCGTGCGTGCGCGAGGATACGTGACCGAGAGACACAGAGGTGAGCTGCAGCAGCTCGCATCACTCCTCGTTCAGTGACTTCAGTCGTCCTCACACTCACACGCCCACAGTGGAGGAGGAAGTGGAAGGACGCGAGAGCACAGACGAGGCATCGAGCTCCCTTTCTTCTTCTTTTTAAGGCAACAGCGAGCCCCGCTGTCCCTCTCCTTCGCCACCTCGATCCTCCTCCCTCCCTCTCTTTCCTCCCTCTTGGAGGAGGAGAGAGAAGAGGGGGAGACCCAGCCCGAACCCAAGAAGACACCCTCTCGCTCCGCCGTACGAACGTTGACAAGCTCTCGTCGCCGCCGCAATGGAGTCCGGCGGCGGCGCCGGCGGCAGCGGCGGTGACGACCAGCTGCACGGCCTCAAGTTCGGCAAGAAGATCTACTTCGAGGACGCCGCCGCCGGCTCCAGCAGCGGTGGCAGCAGCAGTGGCGGTGGCAGTGCCAGCGCGACCACCGCAGCTCCAGCGACGCAGCCGTCGCCGCCGCCGGCCGCATCGCCCAGGGCGGCCGGTGGCGGTGGCAGGAGGGGCAGGGCCGCGGCCGGCCCGTCCTCGGCGCCCGCGCCCGCGCGTTGCCAGGTCGACGGCTGCAACATTGACCTCACCGACGTCAAGCAGTACTACTGCCGCCACAAGGTCTGCCTAATGCACTCCAAGCAGCCCCGCGTCCTCGTCAACGGCATCGAGCAGCGCTTCTGCCAGCAGTGCAGCAGGTCACCACACCACCCCGCCAATCCGCCATTGTTGCATTGCACTCCCCCCTCCACCTCCACTGCTCAGTCAATTGATTGTTTTCAGTTGACAGTTGGTTGCATTCACTGTGCTTTCTGTGTTTTCATTCCACTTCTTCTGTCTTTTATTTATTTACTGTCTACTAGGGCTTTATGGAGACTAGAAGAAAATCAAACAATTTTAGGTTCATTATCATGGACACATAAAACTAGACCAGATGCAATAAACATCGGAAACTTGGCTCAGTTTGATGGAGCTTCCATTTCATCTACTATGGCAATTGTTTTTATCCTGACATCTTTAAATAGACATCTTCTCTTTCTGATGAAGAATGAAGGATTAAAAAAAAAAGATGAAAACTTGCTTTGGAATTATTATTAGAGTACTTTAATGTTTCATTTGAATGGTGCTCATGAGAACTTTAAAGTTGGTAGGTTTGATGGATGCTCCTAGTCCTAAATATGATAGAGTGATGTGACTCAGACTGCCTGCCTGTCTGTCAGTTTTGCTTTGCATTAGATTCCAGTGTGTTTTAACTTAGTACTGTATCTCACTGATGCCTGTCAGTTAACAAGCCATTACTATATGCAATTTGCATTGAGCTTGATCAGTTTGTGGTTGTGGGTGGTCCCCAAAGGAATAACACTGACGAATTTCAATCGAGTCTTTGCTGATGTGTCCAGAGTATTAGTTTAGAGTTCCAACTGTACAAGTTGGTAGTATCCATTGTTTAGTCTGCCTCTAAAATAGCACTAGACATTATCTGTCCCCTGTACTTAACCAAACTACATTCGGCATCCTTCGCCAAAAAAGAACCCCTACATTAGGCATGATCAGTTGGCCCTCAGTGGTCCCCCAATTAAGGAAGAACACGCTAGCCATTGCGACTGTGTTATTCTTGGTGCTACAACTTTACAGGTACGATACTACTCTATTCAATGTTTAGTGCCTAAAAACATGCACCACTATTTTGACTGCTACAAGTACTTAACAAACTAAATTAAATTCATTCCGTTCAAGATCTGAAAAGAAATTCTAGTCGCTTCAGGTGCTATGCTAAACTAGGTTGTTTCTGGAATAGCTTGTTTCCTTAGGATACACTTTAGCATATTCGTTCATAAATCTGCTACTGAAGCCTAATGATAGCAAAGCCTATGGAAAGATCGAGCTGTCTCGTGGCTTAATACCAGAACAATGCTACAGAGGGAAAGAAAGAAAAAGTAAAATGTTAGCTATGGTCCTATTGACATGTATTTCAGTAATTCAATTCTCTAATTTTGACAATGGTAGCTGGTAGGATTAAGGTAGTGTTTAATTAATTTCACTGTCATATTTTGTAATAATTTCAATTTTTGTTGGACAAAGGGGCTTTCAGGTCCATGGTCACCTGTAGCAATGCTATTTTCAGATTTTTTTAGGTTCAAGCTTTTGGTTCTCTTTGTTGATCAAGTTATACAATAGAAAAAAAACATAAACATGATGGTGGAACTACATGTCTCAAGTGTTGATATGAGTAGGACCTGGGCGCAGCACCCTAGTGACCACAACTTTTGTGCTTTAGGACTAGGCTACAGGGGTATCTCACGTCCCCAGCAAAAGAAAAGCCGCCACAGTTCTGGATTGGGGCACAACATCACATAGCCACTTATAGCAACAACGCATCATTAGAGAAGCTAAGTTGGACCATCCACCACTTTGTTGTTAAGGACACCTGCCTCAGCATTAATGGAAAACTCTTTGGTGGATGTGTATTGTTGTGTTAAGCCCGACATCTCACATCTCTATGAATGATTACATACACTCTCTTTGCTTTCTTAGTATGGATGTGCAGGTGTAATTATGAATGGCATTAGACAGAGGTTAATCTTTAATGGATGTGCAGTACCGCCCTAGCCTAGGAGGAAGAGAAATGTTACTCTTGAATGTACTGGCATTCCCACTGGCTGCTTTGACCTAAAGTGTGGTTTCCTATATCTATGTCGCGCTATCCATGTTGCTACTGAGATAAGTATTGGCATGCAGCTAATAAGATAAACTAGTACTTTGAACTTACTATTATCCCATCATTCCACTTGCATGTTACTCTATTGTAAGAGTTATTAAGGCTTATGCTTGAAGTTTTTACTGCCTTCTTTGTCTGCATTCTACACAGAAATTATTAATCTACAACAATATATGTGGATTTAGAGAATGCAACTTGTATTGCTTATAAAATTATGTGCCAGTGTGCCTTACCTGTAAGTTGAATCAAGGACACTTGAATGAACACATCTTTGTTCACATAAATCACAGGTTCCACCAGCTGCCGGAATTTGACCAACTAAAGAAAAGCTGCCGCAGGCGTCTTGCAGGCCACAATGAACGCCGGAGGAGGCCACCTCCTGGACCTCTTGCCTCTCGATACGGTCGTCTTGCTGCATCATTCGGTGGTAACAAAGCTTGCTTTATTTCTTCCTACTTTGTGATGTAAGTGACCAAAGTTTCATTTTTTTGTATCTGATAATGTTCCTATGCTTGATCCAGAAGAGCCCGGGAGGTTCCGAAGCTTTATGTTGGATTTCACATACCCAAGGGTTCCAGGCACCATCAGGGATGGGTTTCCGGCAGTTCGACCTGGTGAAAGGGTGCCTGGTAGTATCCAGTGGCAAGCAAGCTTAGATCCTCATCATCATCAAAGCGGGGTCGCAGGATACGGTGCCCAATCATATGGTAGCCAGGCGGGTAGCTCGTCGTCGTCAAGGCCGCCGATGTTCCCTGGTCCGGAGCTCCCCCCAGGTGGATGTCTTGCAGGAGTCCCCTCGGACTCTAGCTGTGCTCTCTCTCTTCTGTCAACTCAGCCATGGGATACTACCCACAGCACCGGCCACAGCCATGCTGCATCAATGCCTGCAACAGCAGGTTTTGACGGCAACCCTGTGGCACCCTCTCTCATGGCGAGTAGCTACATTGCGCCAAGCCCCTGGACTGACTCCCGGGGCCATGAAGGCGGGCGGAACGTGCCTCAGTTGCCACCTGACGTCCCCCTCAGCGAGGTGCACTCTGGCTCAAGCAGCCATCACGGCCAGTTCTCAGGTGAGCTCGAGCTTGCCCTGCAGGGAAACAGGCCAGCGCCAGGGTCAGCACCAGCGCCGCGCAATGAAGGCTCCACAGGCACGTTCGACCAGGCCGGCAACGGCAACACAATGGACTGGTCGCTCTAGGAGGCTAAATAAAATGCAGCTGATCATAGCCGCACAGAGAGATGGAACTGAAAGCCGGATGCTGCACGCTGTTTGCTAGCTTAGAGCATCCAGTATGATAATAAACTAATGCAGTTTCAGGAGACTAATTTCTTTTGTGGTTGTCCATGAACTCATCTGTTGCGTCTATGTAGACCTCCATGATTTGAAGTTATCGGTATGCTTGTCGGGGACTTTGCTCGATGTATTTATTAATCTCATGTTCATCCTGAAATTTGCTCTGTTCAGTTTCGGGACGATTCTTGAAAATATTCTGCTTGTTTGATGGTCCGTCCATGTTGCTGGTACTGTGGTCTTTACATCCTGTGATCCTGAGCAGGTGCACCTTTCAGGAGAATGACCTGGAGAAAAAGCAACCATGGCTCCATGCATCATTTCTAGTGAATATTGTACTTGTGGCTGCAGAACTTACATGCTTCTTTCCGCTGTGCCCTCCAATGTTACCTATTGCCAAGAATCGGTTCCAAGGGAGTGTTGTTCATGTAAAGCGCGACCACAGGCACAGCGTGGCTTTGCAGCATGCTCTTAGCACCAGTGGTGTGGTGTTGGTAGACTGACTGAGGGCAGAATGAGATCCATCCAGCAGCTTCTTTCAAATCTACAGATTTTTCATGTGAAAGAGTGGTATTCCACACAGAACAACGGCACCTTCTTTCCTGTGAAAGAGATTTTTTTAGCGAATTTATTTCCCATTTGTCCAATCACAGTTTGAGTAGGTGTTTCAACTTCTTTCACTATCTTTTTTTTTTCCAATCACTGTTTATTGAGCAGGTGTTCCGATTTCTTTCCAGTGACAGTGAGCGTCTTGGATCTGTTGTACAGGTTGGGGCTGTAGCTGCCGGTAGCCCGGTACACAGCCTAAATTCAGGGTCCAATCAAGCTGAGGAACCCACACTAAAAAAGAAAACCAATGAAACCGCATCAACATCAAATGCGGTAACCTGTAGCCATATAGGACTATGTAGCTCCTGCGACAATGAACAGCGATGCTTACCATCGGTGATCATGGATCCTTAGACGACATACAGTACAGAGATTCTATCACCACACTGTAGATGCTCGAGAAAGAGGGTTGGGCATTCACGAGTCTCAACTACAAACTCGAGCAGATGTCCAAAAATGTAGCCCCCTTGCTCAGTTGAAAAGCTCATGCTTCATCATGCCCTGCAGATTGGATAATTAACCGTTACAACATCAGAGCTGCAATTTCTACTCAACAAACTGACTGCACACACATAATGCATGTAGTTTTAATGCACACAACAAGCAGGTGTTTAGGTCAAGGCAGTGGTATAAATCTACCAGATGAGAGGGCACGGGTATTAAAGACAAAAATTTGAATAGCGTCACAGATTGTCAGTGCTTATTTGCCAAGGTAATGTCATGTGCTTTTCTATCATGAAGCAATTAGTCAACAAATCCAGGCAAACAAATTGAGATAAGTTGAAATATATGCCGAAAAAGTTCAAAGTCGAGGAGTGTAAAATGTTCCCATTGAAGAATCCCGCGAAAATCATTTTTTCTTATTATGAAATACAACAGCTGAGGTTGAAGAAGAATATCCAATTTTACAGACTAGAACATTGAATTTGCTGACATTAAAACATTATGGAGCAGGAAAAACAGTGAGGATTTAGGAACAATGTTCAGTAATGTAAACCATTGACCACTAAAAAATATAAAAAGATAGATATAGTTGGCTACTTAGTCAAATAAAAAAGAAAACTCAATATGGGAAGGCAAGACAGCCCTGGGCATTGCATTAAGAAGAAGACCCCACGCAACCCTCGAGCCCCTGCTCCACCCGTACCGCACTATAACCCATATGAGAACAACGACAACCGGGGCCAGATCTTAGACTTGTGCTTCTGTGTGGGGTAGACCTCCCGCGGGGAGTGCTATTCAAGCCACCTTCCCAACTCAGCTAGAGGCCCTTTCACACTTAGCTAGGGCCAAATCAAACTGACAAAATAAAGAATTACAAACAAGAACAGAAGCAAGCAAAATAACTGCAAACATCCATGAGATTGAAATCCAGCTAATAGTGTAACTGTTTTATTTTCTACATAACGCATTAGGACTTGGAATTGCACAAAAGAGAATGTCTTGGAAAATTTGATGCATGTATCTCCTTTTATGTCCAATCACTATTTTTCATGGCATTCCTTCCCTTTTATTTCCGAATTGTGCTGTACAAGTTGAAAATGTTACTGTTCGAGAACTGTCTAATTCAAAAAGCAAACAGATGAGGAATCTACATCAAAGAAGGACAATGTAATGCCTTAGGCAGGGTCCAAAGAGTACAATGATGAAGTTAGGGACAATAGGAAATAAGAACCGGCCTCATGCTAAATAATGCTGCAGCATATGGTATTATGGTACCTTCTGTGATGTTCAACAGTGATCATGGCCCTTTCCAGGCATTTCTTCAGCAATAATGGATCCTTAGACGACACACAAGACTGACAGAAATGTACAGATATTCCATTCCAGTATTGCACATTGGAAATTTCAGGAAAAAAAATTGACTTCGACTTTTCCGGCAACAACATCAAGCAGAAGTTCACAAATATAGCCCCCTCTCACTTAGTTGGAACACAGATACAAAAGTGTCATCCGCTTACCACAGGTCATAATCACAGTTTGCTTGTTCACCACTGGCAACTATTCTCTTCTCAAGATGTAGCTCCGCTTCAGTTTTGCTGCGTACCATATCATATGCAGACACTCCTTGTGGTTTTCCATCCCACTCCCATCTTTCCACACTGACGAAGAACAAATACAATTCAGATTTCGTATTATCACTGCAACAACCTTCTCAAGCTGGTGAGGCAGCACCAGCAGAAATGTCCCTAAGGAAATGCGAAAGGGCCCCAATACCCTAATCATCCTGGTGATTTGGGAAGTCTAGAAGCACCGAAACACCTGCATGTTTGACAGTTCGAGGGAGTCAAGCCAATTATTCAGACCCTCTGTTGTAAACTTGATCAATGAGTGCAGTTTGTGGTGCTTGGCTGGTGCTTCCACACTCCATGAATTCTTTCTTAGGTCGCTCATGCCTAACTCTAAATTGATATTCAGGTGGTGGATGATGATTTCTATTTTCTCAATAAGGGAAGCTTTATTAATTTCAAGATCGCTACATCGAGTTGATATACCGATCTTCAAACGCTCCAGCATAAACATAGCATCAAAAAAGATTTAAAAAGTTTAGATTTAGACACATTAATAGCACTCGAATCGTAGACTAGACGTCAACCATGTGCCCATGTGGTGGATAGTGTTTTCTGATCGTTTTGGCCCATTTGGTTCCATATATAAGCTGCGTATCAGCAAGGAGATGCAAAAGGCCCGCGAAACAGCATGTGTTAGACGTGCGTTTCCCAGATGCCCTTCAGCACCGAAGCCATATGCTAATGGGACAACGCAAGCAAATCAACACGTTATGGCAGAAATACTTGGAAGACCTTTGTATTGTGACGCTTTTGTAACCCTGTTTGCTAATTGGGTGGCCACTTTAGTCAATTGGCCTCCTCCTCTGTACTATTTTACTCTCTTAATAAAATGGCATGCAGCTCTCCCGTTTTACTCAGAAAAAAAAAATTGAGATATTGCACACGTTGCAGTTAATAGTAATTTGCATGGCATCACTCTAGAGGATATGCCTTCCAGCACTTTCAGGGCAACAATTCTGTTTTGTTCAACTTAAGGTCTCTATTTAACTAGAAATATAAAAGTAGCCAATACGGCAAAAAAAAAGATATTCTAGAGCTTATTGTGTCTGCATGATAAGGACAAGAGCACAAAGCTTGTGATGCTCCAATGTATTGTGAATCCAATGTACATCAATCATGACCAAACATCATTGCAGTGAGTATAGAACCGTCACCTGTTTGTATCAAAGACAATTCTTTGTCACCTTCACACAACAAATCAATGGTCATCCTCATCAGGGCCAGGGCATTCCTTTGCCAGCGCTTCTGGTGATTCATACTGAACAAAGGAGGGAAAAACATCAAGTTTAAAAGGTATAGAAGATGCTGTATCAAAAAAAAGTTAACTGAGTTTCCCGAACAAAGCTCACCTTGCATCCACAATAAAGGCAATACTGGTACTGATCACGCAACTTAGACAGTATGTTCTGCAAATCCTACAACACAAAACATGGCATGTTAATCTCCTACTCTTTGGCAACACCAGCACAGTTAGTAAAGTTCAGAATTTACAATCCAAAACATGGTTTTGGCGAGTTGACGACAATGGTGGCAAAATGGCTGAACAGGCATACAATTTTGTGTTGACACCACTACATTCCCAGGAATCCCATCAAAATTCTACATACTTCACTAAGTTAGACTTTAGTAAATCATAATGCATAGCACAATTACATTGGGCCTGTGATCCTAAACAATGAGACCAACATATAAAAGAAAAATGAGAGTAAAATTGACTACCTCTTCAGTGATCACCTCCTCTTCCTCCTCTGCCCCTTTCTCCTTCTCCTCCCCCTCCGGCGCCGGTGGCTCCACCTCCCGGTTCTCCAGCTGCGCGAGCGCCTTCTCAGCCTTGCGGTAGTCCCACACCACCCTCCGGCCCTTCCACTGCGAGCTCTTCCGCGCCCTCAGCTCCACCGCCATCTCCTCCTGCTGCCTCCGCTCCCGCTCCACCACCTCCCGCGGCTTCTCCACCGGCGCCGCAGCCGTCGCCGGAGCCAGCGCGGGCTCCTCCGCCCCGATCCCCGCCCGCGAGCGGCGGATCTCGATGCCGACCGGCTCGGCCGCGGCGGAGCCGCGGGACTCGGGATCGTACCCCATCCGCTTCAGCATCCTGAATCCCACGTTGCTTTCCGGGATGGCTTCCGCGAGCCCGGCCATCGTGCGCGCGTCCTCCTCCCGCTGCTTCCGCTCCCGCTCCTGCCGCCGCCGCTCCTGCCACGGCACGCCGCCCTTCCCGCGCTTCGCCCGCGCCTGCGCCTGCGGGTGCGCCTGCGTGGGCGGCTGCTTCCGGCGCCCGAGGTTGTTCGGTGCGGAGGAGGAGGAGGAGGACGGGCTCGGCGGGAGGAAGCGGGAGAGGTCGCCCATGTAGTCCTCGTCGGCGTCCCCCGGCTCCATGGCGCGCGCCGCGCGTCGGTGGTCGGGGTCGAAGAAGAGAGGAGGAGGCGGGCCGTGGAAACCGTGTGGTGCGGCCGGGGCGGGGTCAATTCGGGGTAGCGGGCTTTGGCCAATTCGGTTTCGCAGAGTAATGGGCTGGGCTTTAGTTTGTTGGGCCTTCGGACCGCACCGGGCGTTCGAGCTAATTTTACCGCTTCACTGGCAGTGCCAATTAGGGCCTCGTTCGTTTCCATCGGATTGGCCCGTTCCAGGGCCTGTTCCGACTGGATTGATGAGGCCCGTTTTTAATCCAGGCATGGGCTCAAATACGCGTTCGGTTTGATGTGGTCTGAAACCAAAATGGGCCTGGATTTGATTACCCCGTGCACAAAATGGCCTGGATCGAATCTGCACCTCTGGACCTCCGGAACGAAATCAGCTCTGGAATTGTTACCGGGCCTGGAAGGAGTGACAAGCATGCATGGTTCCACTCGTTCCTGGGCTGGAATAAATCAGCTCCTGAATTGGATCTTGAGCAAACGAACGAGGCCTAAGGTCTTGTTCGGTTCGGCCGGATTGGCCTGTTTTTGGGCCCGTTCCACCTGGATCAATGTGGCCCGTTTTTAAACCAGATCGAAATCAAATTGCGCATTCGTTTCGGCTTGGCTGGGAATGAAATCAGGCCTGATTTGGACTCCCTCCCATGCTACACGGCCGAAAACGGAGACGGGCCTTCCTAGGTCCGAAACAAAACCAGACCTGGAACGAGTGACACATCTAGAAAACTCTATCCGGACCTGGGATGTTTCCAGCCCAGGAACAAAACCTGGGTAAACGAACGAGGCCTAAGGCCTCATTCGTTTCGGCCTGAAATGGCTCGGAACATAGCCTAATCCAACCGGATTGACATGGCACGGTTTGAAGTAAGGTTGGGTTAAGATTGGTCGTTCAGTTAGATTTGGCCCGGAATAAAACTTGGTCAATCCGGGCCTTTTCCTTCCCAATTTGGCCTGGAACGAATCCGGACCCTCATAGGTCCGGAACGGAACCTGACCGATGGCCTGGTTCTAGTGGCCACTCAATCCTTGCCTAGATCAGCTATGGGCCTGGCACCAATACAGGTGCTGACGAACAAGGCCTAAGGAAAGGAAATTTGAACGTGAGTGGGAATGCGTTTTTTACCTCACATATACTATGTACTTTTTTAAAAAAAATGCACCTGGGACCTTAAACTTTTAAGGTGCTCCCATCTAGGTCCTCGAAATAAAAAAAAAATGATCATCTAGGTCTCTGATCTATTAATCATCGCACACCAACATTGGCGTCGGCATCTAACGCGTGGGTATGCCATAATAGCCATGGTGGCACCTGACAAGTATAATACACACAAACTAACGTAAATAAACATGGTAAATAATTAAGCGTGCAGTTACGTACGTACTTGATTTGTTTGGTTGGCTTCCTTAACCTCAACACAGCAAAGAAGCAATACACACAGCATTTTGTTAAAGTCGTTTCGTGCTTGCCTTGTATGTTGTCTGTTGTAACGCATGCATCTTGTCGTTAATTTCGTGCTTTAGCAAAACGATCGACAAGTGGAGCCGCGCGCAGTGTGTCCTATCGCTTTTGTGAAGGGTCCGTCCGTACGTATCAGATAACGGCGCGCGTGATTCGATTACACGACGCGCGCGTAAACAAGTAAATCACGCACGTTATCAACGTCCCAAACTCCCAATCATCAAACGCTATCTTGATAGCTCGTTTGCATTATTACCACGGTGACGTACGCGCAAGCAGCCTAAGCCTACTGCAGCCTAGAACGGCGATGAGATCTATTTTGCAATGCCGGCCGGAACAATAATGACCGTCCTGCGTGATGAGCTGAGATCGACTCAACTCTAGCTTGAGGGAGGTAAGATGAACGATTTCAAAAGTAAGATGAACGGTTTTAATAAGAGTTGAAAGAGTTGCTTTGTATATTAGGGTTCAGGAGTCAGGACGATAGAGGGACTTTTGCGAAAAGTTGAAGATGTAATGTGAACTTTTTCCTTTATATTACTACTACTACGTTAATTCTCTTTTATAACGTGTGCATACATATCAAGGTACAAACTAATTTTTTATCAATAATTTACCTAACAATATTTAACTATTATAACATAATCTTGTACTATCCAATTATCCTCCGTGCTTTGAATGAACCACCAAATCCTGCAGTCGGCTTGGTCCGACCAGCAGCTGAGTGGTTTGGACACCGTGTTAGTACCGTGGCTTATATGGAAAGAGAGAGGAATGCGAGATGTTTTCGTTCAAACTGAATGTCGTAAAATTTGATATCCATGATCAAGAAGCCGAAGCAGATGAATGAATGGACACGTGTGAGTGGTAGGATTTACTTGCTTAGCTGTCGGGTAATTAGGCTTAAGAGTTAGAGCTGCTCATGGTTGTGTATTCGTCAATTAACTCCGACTGTCTCGTGGTTGTTGATGGCCTCCATGCTTGTTTTCAAAACTTTAATATAATGATATGTAATGATCTTGTGTATTCGAGAAAAAAATATTATAAGCTTATAAGCATATAAATAATATATATAAAATAAATAAATAGTCAAAGTTTAATTTATGAGACCATGTCATGTCAAGCCATGTCTTATAGACTAGATGCAGTAATAACTTCACACTTTAAATAATATATGGTATATATTCTTCCTATGTCCATCCACATAAGGTTTATTTTGCTAAAAGAAAAGTATATTAAAAAAACTTTTGAACTCCTAGTTTTTCTGATGCTATCAAATGTCATCTTTAAATCAACTTCTTTTTTTTAGAGTTCAAGGGATGACCCCCGACCTTTCATTAACAAAAGACCACAGTTAAGCATTCATTACAGCCACATCTGGCAGCCAACAACTAGAACAATTCAGAAGATAACAACAAACGCCAGAAAACTACAGTTTTTGAAATAGACTGACTGGCTCTAGCAATAAGAATTACATGTTCCAGGCTTCTTTCATATGAGCGAAGTTCCACTTCCCCTCACGCGCAGCTTCTTCTGGGTTGGTAGTTAGCAACCTCTTGGATTCCTCCGGTAGAAGAGATGAGTTCCAGTCGATTCCAGTCTAGTACAACATCTTCTCACCCTCGCTCCAGACTTTCTCCAAGTCAGTCGGTGAGATCTTGCCGCCATTGTCTTCAACTTGTCCAGGGCAGAAGCAAAGTTTAAGACTTGCTCATTTGGACAAAGGATACTCCAGTTTTTTAGCATGCCCGCTACCCTCAGTAGGAGCACACGCCCATCCTTCCAAATCAAACCCTGAAAACACACAAGTCATTTCTTAGCTTCCAGAGCCCCCACAGGGCAGCGGCACAAAAGACATTCAGCACAATAAACTTTTTGCTACTCAGCCATCTAGTTCCTATAGAGATAAAGTCACTACCCACTTCCATGTCAAACACCTCAGACAAAGAAGCTCAAATGTATTTAGCCACCACACAATCAAAGAAAAGATGGTGCACTGATTCTTGCTCTGCACAGAACAAACAGGTAGGGTCCTCTACTGGTCTTCTAATGGTTAAATTGTCCCTAGTAAGCAGTTTGTTCTTGGTTCTTGGAGAGCAACCACAAGAAAAAGTGAATTCTAGGAGGAACTTTCAAGGACCAAACTGCAGGCACATAAACATGAGTAATTCCCCTAAAATTATTCACTTTATATAGAGATTGTGAGGAATAAATCCTATTAGAGCTAAATTGCCAAATCAAAGCATCCTCACTGTCATTCAGCGCAATGGTAGAAGCTAATTGAAGTACCTCCAGCCATTTATTCACCATGGCCTCATCAAAACATCTTCTAAAGGTACACTTAAGATTTTCCCCATCCCATCTTAAATCAACTTCAATAGAAATATATGTTGATGGTATTGTTTTTTGTCAAACACAGTACGGAATAGCTAGACAAAGTCTCTTGACCAAGCGAGAAATGGCAAGCTTTTTCAAATGGACATTTGTGTCCGGCTTGGGTATGCTCAGTTGGTGGAAAGTGATATGTTCTTGTTGTGGTTGATGACTACTCTCGCTACTCTTGGGTGTTTTTTATGGAGAGTAAGGACGAGACCTTTTTACATGCTCAAGATTTGGGTTTTAGATTACTGAACAAGTTTCCAAAACATGCCATGAGAGTGGTTCACGGTGCAAACAGTGGGACAAAATTCAAGAATATCCATTTTGGGAACTTTTGTGCTTCAGTTTTTTCTTTCTCCGTATGTGCCTCAATAGAATGGGTTGTTGAACGAAAGAATCTTACCTTCTTTGAGATGGTTAGGAAGATATACTCAATGAGCATAGGCCTTTGAAGTTTTGGTAGATTCCTCACTAGCACGAAGATGTGAGATTTTGAGCCTTTTGGAGAAGACCCCAAGGGAGAAGATGGTTTTCATGATCCAATTTGATTGTGACTGTTTCAGGGGTTGATCTTTTGAGGAAAGGCTGCCTCTAATCACCCTTAGAAACATCTCCGTAAATTTTGGTGCAAGTTAGAATATCAAATTTAACTGTTTTCGCAGAACTTTGAGTCTCTTGAATAGGTTAGGCTGTTATGGGCAGAAGAATCGGCCAGGCCCTTTTGGTGAGCGTGGTTTCGCCTGCGCCGTGATTTCGTCCTCTCTGTTGCGTTTTCTGACTACTCCATTGTGTTCTTTGAGTTTTCTTCAGGTCATCAGGTTACTAGTGAACTCACTTTGGAGAATGAGTTAAATATACTGGCGGCCCCTCAACTTGTGCCTCTGTGCCACTTAGGTCCACGAACTCTCAAAACCGAAATTTAGGTCCTTGAACTTGTCAAGTCGTGCACTGCAGGTCCATAACCCTTCAAGTGGTGCTGACTAGGATATTTTTTTGCAAAAACCACCCTGTCATATTATCTTCTATATCTCCATTCAGCCTTGCATAACTGCTCTTCTCACTGCCACCGTGCTGGGAACGAGATCCTCTCCAGCTGTACGGAACGACTGTTCTCTCCAGTCACTCGTCTAGATCGTTCGATCAGCATCCAACAGCGAAGGAATTCCAGGGGAGCGTGAAACCAAACAAACGAAGCAGGCCTATAGCCGGCCCATACAGGCCCAATGGCTAGCATCCCGTGACTCAGCTCGATTCCACTCCTTCTACTTCGCTGCTTCGCCTCCGTGACCGGCCGTCCGGCCGCCACCGCGCCGCCCACGACGTTCAGCGCCCCGGCGAGCCAGCGTCCCGGCGTGCTCTCCAGCGTGGCCCCGACGAACCAGCGCCCCAGCCATCTGGTCCGCGACGGCCTCGCCCCCAGCGGGCGGCGCTCCTGGCTGGCGGCGTCCCAATCAGTCGCGCCCCTGGCTGCCGGCGAGCCAGCGTCTCGGCGTGCTTCCCAGCGTGGCCCTGGCGAACCAGCGCCGAGCCTCCTGGTCCACGACGGCCTCGCCAGTGCTGGCCTTCCCCACCGCGCGCTGAAGCCATAGAAGGTCGCTGCAGATGCAGCCGCACTGTGGATTGTACAAGAGTACTGAAGAAATGAGACTGTAATGCTTATAACACGTATGTGTGCGTGTTGCTATCTGAAAGTAGGTTTCTGAACTGTAATGTGTTCTATATGAAGACAGAACTGCAATGTGCTATCAGGCCCATATATGCCTGCGTTTATAAATTGATTTGGAATTGTATTGTGAATGCACAAACTGGTTTCAGCTGCTTTCATATGGCTGCACAAAAGATGTTGCTGGTTATGCAATGCACAAAATGATGCAGGTTGCAAGCTCCATTTGGCTGATTACACTTGACCCACAAAAGGAAAAGTACTACTGGTCATTGCAGGACAAACACTACTAAAATTCACCAATAGCACCATCTGTCACAGCTCCCTGTAAAATAAAAGAAAATTAATTCAACATAATGACCATGTATATGATTTAGAGATGGTTGAGAGAAACTATTGACCATGTATATTAGTTACCATGAATAGTTGAGAGAAACTATTGATGACTGTATATGATTCAGAGATCTGTTGCTGAGGTAGAGATGTATTTGCTTCCGCATTTTGTAGTGTTGTGCCATCATCGACTAATACTTCAGTTTGTTGCTCCTGCTCAAAAACAAGAGAATGAAATAGTTACAACTGAAACTTCTTATAGCGAATACAGTTAGAGAGATTAGTGATGTCAGATACCTTTGAGCATTTTCCTTTTTTCTTGTCATAAACCTTCGAACTTTTTTCTTTTTTCTTATCACACACCTTTGTATTGTTTTCTTTGTTTCCACCTCCCTTTTTTGCACATTTGCGCTTCTTCTCAAACCAAGCTTTTTGGCGCTTTGAGGTTTTTGTTTCCACCTCCTTTTTCTTTAGACTTGCTGTACTCAACAGTTCATTAGGCAGAGTTACATTAGTGGGAGCAATGATGGGATCAATAGGGCTTGTAAGACCATTCATTTCTTCTTCAACTTGCTTGCTGAGCATGTCAAGTGTGCTGTTTACTAATAAGATGCATTTTGGATGGCTTGCTGCTCGATGTGCCAAATTGAGAAATTTGCGAGCCATATCTTTGTAGTTCAACAATTCATCTAATTTTGGATTCTCTATTATGTCTCGCCCTTTGTTGTCCTTTCTTGTTCCACCGCGTGCTTCCCGTGTCCATCTCTTCGTATATATTGTGTGGGAAGTAATTTGATATTCATCAAATCAAGGACTTTTAAAGCATGGCCACACAGTATTCCGAGTCTATTGAATTGCCCACGGCTGCAAGTACTAGTCTGTTCTAGTGGATGACCGATGACTTTGTACTCCCTCTCTAAGGTAAAATTTTCATCTAGACTCCCAATTGCTACAAGATATTCATGTGTACCTTCCAATGCTGTGGTGTGTGCTACCATTGATCTCTCGTATTCACTTTGAAAAGCTTCAAAAATAGTTGGCGTGTACAGCTTGCTAGCTTGGATTAACATAGGTGTCCTCATTTTGATTCTAGGTAATTTTTTCCTTGATTCAAATTCAGATTACAGCTCCTTCTTCCTTTTAAATTCCACAACTCTTTCAAATTGCTTAAGGAATCTGATTATATCAAAATCAGATTTGAAATGCCGCTTCAGGTCACTGTTCAGTGATTCACTGAGTTGTGTACTTCTCATCCCTAATGTGAACACATCTTTCATATAACATTCAGCCCATTTTTCCCTTTCCTTGTATATACTATCCAACCAAGTTTGCTTGCTTGCCTTTGACCTCATGATGTTAAATGTTTCTTCAAATATTGCTTCATCTTCGTACTCATACATACACGCACTGAAATATGAGAGAATACTCGGTTCTTTATTGTTGTCTTGTTTGGGAGAAGCATCTAATTCTTCTACTTCTTGTTCTTCTTGTTTGGGAGAACCATCTGATTCTTCATCATCTAGTTCAGCTATATGCTTGACAGCATTCTGCATAATGTGGAAAGTGCACAGACCATGCCATGATTCTAAAAAGACTGCCTTAACTGCTTTTCCCATTGCATAATCTTGATCAGTATATATTGTTTTAGGTTGCTTGCCATTATGGGCTCCCAGAAAGGTCTCAAATAGCCACTTGAAGGATTCAAATGTCTCATCATACATGAGAGCAGCACCAAAAACCACTGTTTCTCTAAAATGGTTGAACCCAACAAATACGCCAAAAGGCCAGCTCTCCTTGTTTGTGCCAAAGGTAGTATCAAAACTGACAACGTCACCAAAATATGCAAAGTCAGTGAGCATTTTAGCATCAGCCCAAAATATGTTTGCAATTTGTTCTTCTCGGTCCATCTGCAATGCATATTGAAATGATGGGTTCTCAGCAATTTTTTCTTGAAAATACCTAAGCATGCTGCCTGCTTGACCATATGCCATCTCCCGCTGTCGTTTGCCCCGTAAATAATTCTTGTGGTCTTGAAGAGTGTAATTGAGATTCGATGAACCACCAACTTGGATGCAAGCCAACTCATGTGCATCTTTGGGCCCAATTCCTGCATCGTCAGCCGTCTCTATTTCAAAACCTTGTAACTCTGAAATATTCCTTTGGGATGCCATCAAGTGTGAGGTTTCTTGCAGCTGGAGGGCATGATTGTGTTCCAAAATTAGATCGGTCACTTTATACTTTCCCTTACTCTTGTCTAGCACAAGTCCCATGCGAACTTGACAGTCGGTTCTAGTTTCAGCTCTTGGGCACTTTGTTAGGTGATCCCTTTTATCTGATTTTCTGTGACCTTCATTTGCACAAACATATCTGCAGGAACTGATCTTTCCATCTAACTTTCTTTTGTTTTTGTACATTTTCCTCACCTCAAAGCCTTTCTGACCCCCATATCTAATCCAAAACATCCAAGCCTCATCTGTAGTATCGAACTCCATGCCAACTTGAGATAAAAGACTTGGAAGCGGACCCTCTCTACAAGAAAACAGATAAAGATGGCATGATACCAAGTGCTGAACTGAACAACTAGAATCTATCCCCAAAATTAACTGGAAGAAAACAATCATGGCATTACACACCTTTTTTCTTCCATCTTAAATATGTAAAAAATATATTCATTCAAGCAAGTTGATGTTCCTCGGAAACTTCCATATCAAATTCCTTCAGTCCATCGATTCTAGCAAAATCCAAAGAATGAAGAATAAAAACAATCAAATTAGAACAACCCTAGCTTACTGTACACAGCAAGAGGTGACGTGAGTGTAGAGATTTTTGGCACTTGCTAACCGATGGAGAGCACCAGCACGAGTAGCAGATGGAGAGCACCGGCACGAGCAGGAGATGGAGAACACCAGCACCAGAATCCGATCGCCGCAGAATCCAATCGCCGCCACGACCCCTGTCCCTTCGCGCCAAAAAATGTGGTCCAGGCAGCAATGCTCGCGCCAAAACAATAGGGAACTGGCCAGATGACTACGAGACGTTTTGGATGGGCTCATGTGGGCCGATTGGAGGCCTGTTAAGCTGCTTCTGTGGAGCTGACGGTTGGATGAGATACGAACGACACGGATGGCCAACCGTAGAGACAAGTTTGTCCGTACAACTGGAGAGGATCTCGTTCCGCGCTGTGGCGTTGTCACGTTCTGCACTACGCAACAGCTCTACGTCGTCGTTGCTAGCGGGATCGGCCCATATCGACGTTCAGTTTAAACCATCTCACTGTTTATGACCAGTATTCGTGTCTTGTTCTCGTTGCAATGCATGCTTCTCGAGGCAGAGGTGCATATCGGGCTCGTGGTGATGCACACGACCAGCAGCAATCGGCAGGTCGCAGCCACCGTCGCGATCCTTGAGGCTGCGTCCACTGCGGACACGGTCGTCCCGCTTCTGAAGTCGACGAGGAGCAAGGAGCGGCGCCAGCGGCAGTCATGAGGAGGAGGCCGGCAGGCCGCGGTGGACACAGTCGCATGCAGTTGTCGTTTCTACGCGGAGAAATACTCCAGCTTGTGCGGCAGCGTCCGAGCGTCTGCAAAGTTCGAAAGCAGGCAGGCTCTTGATGCTCTCCTCTCCCACGCGTCTGCCACGCCAAGCCTGGCCCGTGCAACAGCAACTCCGCTGAACCTGTTGCCGGCGATGTTCAGTTACCGGATGGACGACAGGGAGAGCAACACCAGCGCGAACGGCCCAACGAAGCGGTTCGACGACAAGTAGAGGTCAGCACATCCCAAAGAGGTATTGGACCTGCAGTGCACACCTGAACAAGTTTAGGGGGGAAAATTTCGACTTTGAGAGTTCGTGGACCTAAGTGGCACAGTGCGACAAGTTAAAGGGCCGCTGGTGTATTTTACTCTTGGAGAATTCAAGGTTTTGAGCACATCAGGATTTGTTTGTGACATAGCCCGTTTTCTCTCGGGAAATTTGAATCCGCTCCCATTCAACCCATATGGTCGATCGCCACCCTAGTCCTTCAGTTGCGCACCTAATAAATGATTTGTATACGTCCACAAGTTTTCCCACGATCTTAAGACAAAGCAATATCCACAGTACGCTTTTAAACAAAATCAAGGTCAGATTCGATCCACGTCAACAGGAGAAGCTGCCCACGTCCTCCCCAGCTCGCACATGCGTGCAATATATGACAGCCACCCACACGCCATTGAAAAGCACCAAGAAGAAGTACACACGGAAGCCCAAAGCTCCCTCCTTAGTGTATTCGCGTCGCGTCGCGCCGCTTATATAAACGCCCTGCAGCTGCAGCATGGCTATGCAGCTCAAGCCATTACGCAACGCCCATAGCTGTTGCAGCTGTAGCAGAGCAACACCAGCACGAGGTCCAGCTGTGCCACTCTTCTTCCCCTTGCCTCCTCGCTGAGCCACCCGTCGTCGTCATCGTCGGTGGTCCAGCTCCGCAGGTCGAGGAACAGAGGGAACAAAACGAGTAGACGACCATAGGGTGCGTGGCGTCGTCTGCAGCGCGGTCGGACGCGCCGACCAGCAGTGGTACTAGCACTTCAGCTTCGGCCATGGCAGCAGCGGCGGTGCGCGTGACGGCGGTGGCGACGATCAAGGTCACCATCGGCGGGTTCCTGAACAGCTTGAGGCCGTCCAGGACCATCGACAACGTCAAGGACCTGATCGGCAGGTCGCTCTACCTCGAGCTCGTCAGCTCCCAGCTCGACGCAAGTGAGCACTCCACTCTCTGTTATATATCTCTCTCTTGATCGCCGTTAATTAGACTTAGGCAAGCTGCCTTTTGAAAATGATCGCAGAGACGGAGCAGGAGAAACCCACGCTCCGGAGCTACGCCCACACGGTGGCGGACAACGACGCCGACGTGGTGACCTACGAGGCCGACTTCGACGTGCCGCCGGACTTCGGCGAGGTCGGCGCCGTGCTGGTCACCAACGAGCACCACAGCACCGAGATGTTCCTCGAGGAGGTCAACCTCTACTCCTCGGCCGTGGCCGGCTCTGACTCCGACAGCGACGGCGACGACGGTGCCCGTGGCGCGCCGCTCCTGGCCATCCGGTGCAAGTCGTGGCTGGAGCCCAAGTCCGCCGACGCCAACGCCAACGGAAAGCGTGTCTTCTTCGCTAACAAGGTACAGTGATCGATCGGTTGTCCGGGATATAGTTACTATTAATCCCGTACAGTGACCCGTCATGGGTACATCTCGTACTCATGTACTATTCATATACGTATGTAGTTTCGTTGAAAAATTTGCATGACACATGGGTACATTTACTAGTAATACTAGTAGTACTGTATTTGAACAGTCGACACGATAGATGGGCTATAGTGGCCGACCATGTATCACGGCCCAACGACATCGATGATTTTATTTACATCAGCACTGAAAATTATTTCCTCCACTGAACTTAAAATTTCTTGGCGCGCAGCCTTACCTGCCGGGGCAGACGCCGCCGGGGCTCCGGAGCTACCGGAAGATGGACCTGGAGCAGAAGCGCGGCGACGGGCACGGCGAGAGGAAGCCCACCGACCGCATCTACGACTACCGACACGTACAACGACCTGGGCGACCCAGACAGCGACGCCAGCAAGGCGCGCCCCGTCCTCGGCGGCAGCGCGCCGTTCCCCTACCCGCGGCGGTGCCGCACCGGCCGGCCGATGTCGGCCACGGACCCCGGGACGGAGACGAGGAGCGGCGACATCTACGTGCCCCGGGACGAGGCCTTCTCGGAGGTGAAGAACCTGCAGTTCGCGGCGACCACGCTGCGGTCCGTGCTCCACGCCGCTGTGCCGGTCGTGCAGTCCACGCTCATCGACCCTAACATGGGATTCCCGTCCTTCTTCGCCATCGACCAGCTGTTCGAGGACGGCGTCGAGCTGCCAAAGGCCGAGCAGCTGGGATTTCTCCGCAGCGTTGTGCCGCGCCTGCTCCAGGTCCTCCGCGACGGCCCCGGCGACAAAGTCCTCCTCTTCGACACGCCCGCCAATGTCCAGAGTACGCATACACCACGCCGCTCTAGCCTTTTCAACTTCATTCACATTTGTTTGCAACATGAAAATTCAAATTCATCGGTCACCAAACGTACTGCTTGTTGTATGCAGAGGACAAGTTTGCATGGCTGAGGAACGAGGAGTTCGCCAGGGAGACGCTTGCAGGGATGAACCCGTACGCGATCGAGCTCGTCAGAGTAAGTCCATCTCCATGTCCAAGACAACTTTTTTTTTTTTTAGTTTTGATCCGTGTCTGATGTCTGCTAATGTTGCAGGAGTTCCCTCTAAAGAGCAAGCTGGACCCGGCGGTGTACGGGCCGGCGGAGTCGGCGATCACGGCAGAGGTGCTGGAGCAACAAATGGGGCGGGTGATGACGGTGGCGGAGGCGGTGTCGCAGAAGCGGCTCTTCATGTTGGACTACCATGACCTGTTCTTGCCGTACGTGCACAAGATCCGGGAGCAGGCGAACACCACCATGTACGGTTCGCGCACCGTCTTCTTCCTCTGCGACGACGGCACGCTGCGGCCGCTGGCCATCGAGCTGACGCGGCCGGCGTCACCGACGCTGCCGCAGTGGCGCCGCGTGTTCACCCCATCGACGGACACCACCGAGTCGTGGCTGTGGCGGATGGCCAAGTCACACGTGCAAGCGCACGACTCGGGCCACCACGAGCTCGTCTCTCACTGGCTGCGCACGCACTGCGCCGTGGAGCCCTACATCATCGCGGCCAACCGGCAGCTGAGCGAGATGCACCCGGTGTACCAGCTGCTGCACCCGCACTTCCGCTACACCATGAAAATCAACGCGGTGGCGCGGTGGGCGCTCATCAACGCCGGCGGTATCGTGGAGCTCTGCTTCTCGCCGCAGAGGTACGCCATGGAGTTCAGCTCCGTCGCGTACGACAAGCTCTGGCGTTTCGACACGGAGGCGCTCCCCGCCGACCTCATCCGCAGGGGGATGGCCGTGGAGGACCCCGGCGCGGAGCACGGGCTCAGGCTCACGGTCCCGGACTACCCGTTCGCAAACGACGGCCTGCTCGTCTGGGACGCCATCAAGGGCTGGGTGACGGCGTACGTCTCCCGGTTCTACCCGGACGCTGGAACCATCGCCGGCGACGCGGAGCTGCAGGCTTTCTGGACGGACGTGCGCACCGTGGGGCACGGCGATAAGAAGGACGCGCCGGGGTGGCCGACGCTGGACTCACCGGCGAGCCTGGCGCACGCGCTGACCACCATCATCTGGGTGGCGTCGGCGCACCATGCCTCCGTCAACTTTGGGCAGTACGATTTCAGCGGCTACTTCCCCAACCGGCCGTCCATCGCGCGCACCAACATGCCGGTGGAGGAGCCCGTGGACGCCGCCGCGCTGGCGGAGTTCCTGGACAACCCGGACCAGGCGCTCCGCGAGTGCTTCCCGTCGCAGGTGCAGGCGACGCTGATGATTGCCTTGATGGACCTGCTGTCCACGCACTCTCCCGACGAGGAGTACCTCGGCGGGCTGGAGACAGCGCCGTGGAACAACGACGCCGCGGTGCAGGCGGCGTACGGGGAGTTCAACTCGCGGCTCAATGAGATCGAGGGCATCATCGACGGGAGGAACAAGGACCGGAGGCTCAAGAACCGTTGCGGGGCCGGCATTGTGCCGTACCAGCTCATGAAGCCCTTCTCCCAGCCCGGTGTCACAGGGATGGGCATCCCTAACAGCACGTCTATCTGAGTCCCCGTTATGGTGTGTAGTGGAATTAATCATTCGTCACTGTAATTAATAACGAGCTTGATGGTTTGTAACTGTTGCTACTGTCAAAGTTCTTGAAACATCATTCTCAATAACGAGCTTGCGAACGTTGATGTTGTACCGAAATTCCCCAAATAGGATGTCCGAGCGCCAGCAACACCCCTAATATAATATCCTCTAGGGTTTTTTTCCCTTTCAGAATGTGCTTAAGCCTGTTGCTTTGGCCAATTCGGTTTCGCAGAGTAAATGGGCTTGGTTTTAGTTTATTGGGCCTTTGGATCACACCGAGGCTTAATTTGGAAACCCAATTCCCCGTGGTTGTCCCGGTGTTTTCCCCGGACGAGAAGCCCCGCGCGGAATTCAGCCACGAAGCAGAGTCCCCTGCATTTGCAAGCGCACGCGGAATTCTATACTCTGCTTTTTCGCCGGGGCGGCTGCTCCCGCACGCTGGGTCCTGGCAGCGTTTCCTCGAGGGACACACGAGTACACGACGACACACAGACAATAAAAGCGCCCCACCGCTGTTGCCGCTCGCCGTCCTTGCCCCACCCACCGCCTCCGTCGACGCTGTCCTCAGCCAATGGCCGCCGTCGTCCTTGCCCCGCCGCCATCATCCATCAACGATGTCCACTTCCCCCCTCCCCTGCGGCCACGCCGCCGCCATCGACGCCCTCTTCTACCAACTTCGGCGCCACTGCCACGGCTTTTCTCCGCTCATCTCCGTTCGCCTTCGACGCTCCCAAACAGCGCCAGGGAACAGGGTTAATCTCCCCTGCCATGTACGGGGATACGATGTAATGTAACGATGGTCCACAAAAATCCCGGGCCGCTGTTCCCCAAGTGTCATCACACCACCTACTTATTACTTGCAGAGCTGCTACTTGGGAGTGGTGTTGGCGCGCCTCCGCAAAAATCCCGGGCCCATGTTCCCCAGGTGATCACGGTCATGTTGCTAAACATCTCAGTCAAGTGGTATACCGCAAGACGAAGATGACTCAAGGACGTTCGGTTAGACCCGCAATATGGCTCCGGCGGAAGGCCCTGCCAGTTCTAGTTGGCCAATGCCACAACATGGCTACAATGAAAGCACATTTTTCTTGTTGAGCAATGATGCAATTCTTGGCTCCAACATGGAAGTCTACAAAATACTCTTTGGAGTTGGCACGACATCAGCTCATCTGACGTGCTTGGCCAACCGAGGTTTTATTTATTTGTTTTCTCTTTCTTCTTTCTACCGCACTGAATCTACAGGAGCATCCGTGACCGAGACTTCAAGAGTCTTCCGTCAAGCGAGCCTCTACTCCGGCACACTCGGCCGTAAGACGAGCTGCACCGGAGAACGGTACCGCATGCGCTACGAGACACCTCAGCCTTTTACAGTGCAAAAGCTCCGCAGCGGGGGACGGTAAGGCTCCGGTAAATGCCCCCGACAACCTCGCGTACGCTGTCTGTCGCGTTCGTACGGAGGCAACGGTAAACCGCGCACGGGGCCCGCGCGTCGTCCTCGCGGGGAGAGAGAGAGAAAGAGAGCAGGGGAGGGAGAGGCCGGGCCGGCGGGCGAGCGAGCGGCTTGGCGCAGGGGAGGGAAAGGCCGGGCCGGGGCTCTCCTCGCCGGCGTACTGCCGCCGGTGTTGCTGCTCTCCTCGCCGGCGCGAGGAGCAGCGCCGCCGCGCGCGCCATCGCCGCCTCGTCCTCGCGCCGGCCCGTCCATGGCGGCCGTTTCGTCCCGCGCCGCGGCTGCCGGAGGGAGAGGAAGCCGGGGCCGCCCGCCGAGGAGGGGAGGAGGTGGTGGAGGAGGTGGTGGTGGAGGAGGGAGGGGCCTCGCCGGGCCGCCGCGGGCGCCATCGCCGGGGCCGTCCGCGCTGGCCTGCTCCGCCCGCCGGCGATGGAGATGGGGCAGCGCTCGACGCCGGTGGTGGTGAGCAGGGGAGCCGCCTCGCCGTCCGCCGGTGGTGGTGAGGAGCCGGGAGCGCCGCCGTGGCCTCCATCGCCCGCGCGAGGAGGAGAAGAACCCGCGCCCGCCTACCTCGCCGCGCCACCTCGCCCGCCCACAGCTTCAACGGGCCCTGCGCCGCCATGGCCGGGGAGGCCGAGCTCTCCCCAGCCCACCGCAGGGGAGCAGGGACGAGCTCGAGGACCTCGCCGGGGAGCCCGCATGGGAACATGGCCGGGGTGCCGACCTCCCGTCGCCATGGTCGGGCGCCGAGCTCGCGTCCGCGCGCCATGGCCGGGGCGCCGCGCTCGCTACCGCGCGCCATGGCCGGGGCGCCGAGCTCGCGTCCGCGCGCCATGGCCAGGGCACCGAGCTCGCGACCGCGCGCCATGGCCGGGGCACCGCGCTCGCTACCGCGCGCCATGGCCGGGGCGCCGAGCTCGCTACCGCGCGCCATGGCCGGGGCGGAGGGCCGCGCAGGGAAGGGGGCGGCTCGCCGGCGCGCGTAGGGAAGGGGGCGGCTCGCCGGCGCGCACAGGGAGGGGTCGCCGTGGCCGGATGCGCCGCGCGCCGCCATGGCCTGCGGTCCTCGTCGTCCTCGTCTGGGAAGAAAGCCAGAAAGGGATAGAGGAGAGAGAGAAGGGAAGGTGATGGGAAAAATAAAAAATAAACTGACGTGCGGGTCCCACATGATAGAGTACACTGTAAAAGTTTCATGAGTGCGGAAGAAATTGGTATAGGGGATAGAATTTTGATGACTAGGACAGAATATTCCTTTTAGAGTACACTGTAAAAATTTCATGAGTGCGGATAGTCTAAGCAGTATGGAGTAAGAGATCCATCCAACTATACTTTTACGGCAAAAGGTGGCAAACTGGCTATCGACAATCAAGGTTCTGTGCAAAGAAAAACCGGTGATCAAGGCGTGCGCGTCAAGCCGTTATCAGTACTAGCCTCTCTACAAGAACAGACTGAACGACTCCAGAACGAGCTAGTCCAGCGACTCGACGCTGCAGGGGTTTAAGGAGTGGAGAACCTCGGCCGCTGTGGACTGTGGTAGCTCTAGCTCGGCTGCTCCCACATGCGATAACTTGGTGACTGCGACGTGTGCGTGTTGATAGCGCCCCGTGATCCCGTTTACGATAAAAACAAGCTACGTACGGCAGCTGTGGGGATAAGTCACACGTTGCATAGCGCGAGGAAAGGAGATATATACGCTAGCTACATGTTGGGTTTCGTCTTCAAGAACTCCGGATATAATTTGTTCATCATGAAGTGCTAACATAAAAAGGGTGCAGATCATGCCCCACTTTTTTTAGCCAGAGAATGCAAGCATTATTAAATATTAATAATAACCCAACCAAGGGGTTTATATAAGATTTTGTTAACTTCCTATACACGGATCCAATATATGAAAATGGCATGTCTCCTAATATCTTTTTTCTAGCAGTGAACAAGTCCAGCAAACTTTAGTGCATGTGTAAATTGGAATCTGCATCTATATTTTTTTTAAAAGAAGTTATATGAATGAAATCGCATTATTTTCTTCATTGCAAAGAAAACCTTGTGTTTCACAAATATAGTGTTTGGTGAATAATATCATAGCAGTAACATAGGTTGTGAAAAAGCAAATCAACCAAGCGCGCGATGAAAAAAAAAAACGTGCCTAAACAGTATGCCTGCTCTGTCGCGGAAAATAGTTGCACAAATTAGTTAAACACTTTGTCGTTGCCAAAAAAAAAAATGAGCGCTAAATTTTAAACTAAAATGGCCCAATCTTGAACACGCGCTTCCAGTACGTACAACGCTTCAGTCTTCCCAGCTGCCATATCCATAAGTTCCAGTGCAAATTTCTTTAATCATGTCCAGTAGGCTACTCCTGATGATCCATGGCAGATCCACCTCTAGACCTACAAATTGAACTAGATGAACAGTGCCAGTTCTGAGAGTGGATATCGTTGAAAAACATATGGTTCCGCTCCTTCTAGAAGGTCCACCAAGTGTAGATAGCCAGCTCGTTAAACATTCTCTTTTTGCTCCTTGGGAATTAAGCTCGAGGTGTGTCCCCACCATTATCACTGGTATTATAAGACAGACACGGAAATTTGCAGATTTTCCTGATAATGTTCTCAATCTCCTGTTGATGCATCCAATCCATCTTCCTCTCTCTGCTCATTATACTCCATCATGCACTCTGTTAAATCCACGCCCTCTTAGCTTCCTCCTTCCTCATATACTCCAAATCTATTGTTGCGTCCAGTCCCTTTCCCTCGCTCATATACCATACCGAATCATGACTTGTTATTTCAAGTGTGGGGCGTTTTGGATGACTGTCTGCAGCTTCCTTAATGGCCATCTCTGCAGCTTTAATTCTAGAATAATCTGCACCCTCGCCATTGATTCTGACACGAAGTTTCTTAAGGCTCAAAAGATTTTCAATGCCGAAAGAGAAACCATTTGTCTCGGCTGTGAGAACAGGGGTCCATAGCAACAGAAACATAAGTTTTGGCATAGCCAACTGTTCAAACCTCAAATATATCCACGGGCTATGCAAAGAAAACCCCTTAAGACTAGGGAATTGATCACTTTGGATGATAAGCCATTCTGTGTGCACCTGTTTAGACCACAGGTGTAGTTCGCATAGCAATGGTATGCCTCCAAGCAACTGGAGATCTTTCATCCTTACTTCCAACATATTGACATTGATGTGGGTGAGGTTAGCATGTAATGCCATCCACTTTAAGGTCTCTGGAAGATAGCATCTGCCACCAACATGGAACCTTTGAAGACAAGGTGGAGGTGACAAATCATCCAAAAAACTTATACTGAAGTTGCTGCCATCAATATCCAGTGTCTGAAGGAGCAGCAACTTGCCTAGTGAGTAGAGTAAAGTTTCTTCATACTTGTTAATATCCCTGCAATCAGAATCAGGAGACCAGTGTATAAGCAATTCTCTAAGATTGGAAAGATATCCAAGACCTTCCACAGCACCAAGTGGACTCTGTAATATATCAAATTGCCCTAGCCTGCAAAGTTCTAGTGTATTTCCAATCTTGTCAGGTAACCTTACATTGTCAACATGTACATGTAGCAGGCTTTTCAGCTTCAAGAAACTTATTGGCAATTTTTTCACCCGAGTATTTCGGACATATAATGTTTGAAGTTTGCGCAGCTGCCCAACCTCAGCAGGGAGATTCCTGATTGTCATATGACAAACTCCGAGGTACATCAGCTGAGGGAGTTTGGTAATGTAGTTAAGATCATTTTCCTTGGTGTGCCTGGGGGTGTTACAGCCCCTTATCTCAAGTACTCGTAAGTTCTTAAGAAGAGCAGTATGTTTAATGGGTCTTGAAAAAGATAGAGATCTAACATGGGATAAGTCAAGGCCATAAAGATCTTCCTTGCTGTTTGAAATAGTTACTCGACGAATTTTTTCATGTGGCATCCTGGTGGCCCCACTGGTAGACATACAAAAATTCTCTTCTTGAGATAAATGTAGAATCAAGTCAAGCACCATATCATGAACACGGCAAGCCTTCACTGTACCGTCATAGTTGATGTCAACAGGTTCAAGCAAGCTCCTATTGATAAGCTCATTGAAGTATGCTTCTCCTGTTTGCCACAGGCTTTCCCTATTTTTTTGATAAATGAAGCCTTCAGCAATCCACCGCCAAACCAAACGTTCCTTCTTGATATTATGCTCGTCGGCAAATAAACTCAAATACAACAAACAACACTTCAGATGTTGTGGAAGATAGTGGTAACTGGTCGCTAATATCCTTTCTGTTGGTCTGTCGCTAGTGCTTCTTTGAAGTGCAGAGCAGACAAGATTTTGATTTTCCAGTGTCTCCCAATTAATATTCATTGCATTAGGACTATGAGCCAACAAACTAGCCATACAAACTATGGCCAAAGGCACACCTCCACATTTCTTCAGTATTTTCTCTGAAACTTTTTTCAGTTCAGGGGGCATTTATCCTCAGAGCCAAAAACTTTTCTGTAGAACAATGCCTTTGAACGGCTGTCACTGAGAGTTGATGTCACATAAACTTGATCATCCCAATTGGAGCAACAAAACTGAGCTACACTCTCAATTCGTGTGGTAATAATAACTCTACTTCCACGATTCTTCTCAGGAAAAGCAGCTCTGATGATTTCCCATGATGATGCGCACCATAAATCATCAAGAACAATCAAATACCTACAGAAAAAGTTTACATCATAGGAGTGTCAATAAAGCATGGCCAACTAAAACAAATTAGAAAACCAAAATTTATATGCACGGTAATAATCAGAAATGTTATCGCCTAAATGGAAAAGATACAGAAACAACTTTTATTTACAATGATCTGGTTAATGCTTTCTTACCTACTGATTACATGCTTGGGAGACCAATGGTTCATAGAGACAACTTTTATTCACAATGATTTGGTGTAGTAACCTATTCTTGGTAGTTTACCAAATATATCAAAGAGACAGTGCCACACTCGAACATTTAGTGCTAGTAGCTTGGTTGTGCACTTGATGTTTTTCTTGTAGTTCCAAGTGGTACATAGAAAACTAGAAAACTTTATTTTGGGTCTAGATTTTATTGGCGGAGTGATGTTCCAAAGACATAGTATTGCCTCGCAAAGTGGAGTGTTGTGATGGCCTAGAGACAAAAAAGTTATAGTAAAATTCATGATTTGGACATTAAGAATGTTGCGTTGGTTAGCAAATAGCTCTTCAAGCTGCTCACTGCATATGGAATGTGTCGGTCAACATTGCACCACAAATATGGCTTTAAGCCTTTATCATAGGTTTAGTGGAAAATTAAGGGACCATACTTTTGGCCCAGCCTTATGAAGGTAAAATCGATTTTTCTCTGTTTCACAACCTTTGAAATTATTTATGAATCCCAATTTAGATTTTTAGAAAGACAAGTGGTTGGGAAAAGCAACCCCACAAGAATAGTGTCCTTATTCGGTACAACATAGCTCGGCACAAGAAGGTTATTTGTAGCAGAAATCTTTAGTACTCCACCCTCCAAAAGAAAAAGTTCCTTATGAAGGTAAAATGGTTTTTTCTCTGTTTCAAAACCTTTGAAAATTAAATATGGATCCCATATCAGATTTTAGAAAGATAAGTGGTTGGGAAAAGATCACAAAAATAGTGTCCTTATTCGTACAAAATTGATTGACACAAGAAGGTTATTTGTAGCAGAAATCTTGAGTACTCCACCCTCCAAAAGAAAAAGTTCCTTATGAAGGTAAAATGGTTTTTTCTCGGATTCAAAACCTTTGAAATTAAATATGGATCCCATATTAGATTTAGAATATAAGTGGTTGGGAAAAGACCACAAAAATATTGTCCTTATTCGTACAACATAGCTCGACACAAGCAGGTTATTTGTAGCAGAAATCTTTAGTACACCACCCTCCAAAAGGAAAAGTTTCTGGAATAGAGATTTACTAAGGCCCAATAAAATAGCAATATGGAAGCACCGCTAACACTGTGCTGACTCAGGAGCAAGATGTGTTTTGCTTGGGCTTACAAATAATCTATCATGATATGGTTTCGTAGTGATGTCCCAAATAATAATAATAAATAAATATATGTGCAAATTAAAAGGTGCCACTCAAAATCAAGGTCCTTATTTGGTACCTACCTAAGAGTAGTGTTGTCACATGATAAACAATTGACAAGGCAATGAGATCTATTGTTTTTACCACAAAGAGGAAACAATCAGGCACCTGTTTTCCTTTGTTTCTCTTGCAGTTTTGGTTGTGCAATATAAGCTATTATACTGGTGACTTCAGAGATCGCTGAATCTCATATAGCGATTTACAGATGTTTGGTAGTTCGCTATAAGGGTTGGAAAGGAACCGAAACAAATAGCGCTGTTGAGGGGCAGCTTCTGGTTATTGTGGTGCTTTGGTTATGCATGAATCGAAAGAATTGCTTGTAAGGACAACAGATATTACTGTTTTGTGCTGCTTTGGTTATTCACAAATCAAAACAATTGCTTGTAAGGACAACAGATATTACTGTTTTGTGCTGCTTTGGTTATTCATGAATCAAAACAATTGCTTGTAAGGACAACAGATATTACTGTTTTGTTCTAGACTAATACTACTAATAAGGAAGCAAGCCTATAGGAAAGAAGAAACATTAATCTTGATGAATTTAAAGTAGTAATACAATAAGATGAGTTATTGAGGGTAGTATTTCAGTACCTCTTGTTCTCAAGACATCCCCTGATATGGTTGATGGCTGGGCAAATGTCGTCGGAGATTGCATCCATGGGTTCCCCAATTTGGGCGAGAATGCCCTTGATAATTTTAGGAGCATCGTGCGTCCGGGACACGGACACAAAAGCAGAGCAGTCGAACTGCGACTTGATGGAGTTGTAGACCGCCCTTGCCAAGGTTGTCTTGCCAATACCTCCAGGTCCGACGATGGAGACCGCCTTGAGAAGGTGTGCAACCTCCGGGTCGGCACGCAGCAGCAGCCCAACGACCTCGTCCCTCGGGCCATCCATCCCGACGAGACGAGGGTCGATTAGATCTTGGAACATCTCGCGGGGTTGAGGAGGATTTTCAGGCACCACGGGGAGGCTGGCAGCGGCGCCGTCGACCTTGCACCCACGGCTCAGCTCAGCCGCGCGAGCCTTGAGCTTGGCGATCTGACTGGCAAGGTCGCGTTTCCCCCACGACCTTGCTATAGGGCCGCACCCACAACCACCATCGACAGGCAAATCACGCCGCAAGATGAGCATATCGATGGTGTCCTCCACGTCGTATGCCAGCTCCCGCAGTCGACTCGTCCAAGCCCTCACCTCCTCAACGCGTTCCCGGCCCCTGCCTGTAAGCTTTGCGAGCGCAGCAGCGTCCATGGCGCTCAGCGCAGCTTTAAGGTGCGCGATGTCGGATCTCACCGGCTTGCGAAGACTGTATTCCTTGTATTCCTCTATCAAGGTGGCTAGCTTTGCGATAATAGAGCCCGGAACCACCTTCGCAAGAAAGCTCTCTTCTGTCGCCATGGGGGAGGGAGAGAGCTCTACGCGAAGGATTAAGCCTTTAGGAAATGGGCATGTGTGGCCCTCCGCGGCACGGCATTGGGGATGAAGATGAAATCCCAGCTAGCATCGTTTGCGGATAAGGCCTTGAAGAAATTGAAATTTAGCAACACAGAAAACACGGCAGGTACGCGTTGTCAAAAAGAAACACGGCAGGTACGCGCGGACGGAACTTTTGGGCCACTGGGCCCACTCACTAGCGCCAATGACTTTTGTGGTGTAAAGAAATGCGTCCGCTTTGGCCTATGTGCCGGCCGGAGTGGACGAGTGGTGACCGAGGACGGACGACCGAGCCGACCGCGACGCGTGCATCATCATGGAAGTTACCATCCCGCTGAAGCAGGCTGGCCGATCATGCGGTGTGCGGCCGTTTGGTCGCCTGCTCGCCTGGTTAAGCCACTAGTGAATAACCAAGTGATATGGACAGCAGTATGTTTTAAAGATACTTAAAACGAATACTTTAAAAGATACATAAAACAAAGAGTCTACTTGATTGGTATTTAATTTTTACCAAATCAAAATCATGGTATTGCTAAAGAATTGCTATCACCAATTTTTATACCAAAGTTTTGGCAAATATTTAGAATGTTCCTATAAACTATGTATAAAAGAGAAATTTGGCAGCCTTCATTTTAGCAACCAACCGAGTCTTTATATCAAAATTCTTACCAAGGTTTTGTAAGAACTGTGATTTGGCATGCCCTAATTTTCGCTTGCCCTAGTTTTGGTTGGGCAAATTTTAGATGGCAACCAAGCAGGCCCAAAAATCATAGTTATAATCTTACATAATATTTTAACTCATACAATATATCTTCGTACAGACAACCAAATAACATATCTTCTCGGTTAGACTAAATCGGTAAAAATTTGTACACTCAACCAAACACGATAGAGCCACATGTGCTCAGCCTTTCCCATAAGAGCATGGTTGTCTGATATGAGCCAAATTCTACTAGTAGGCGAACCACACAGATCCACATATATTCCTTCCCTTCTAGGTCTAGTACGACCGCGTTTCTTTCTTATTTGGCGCGCACTACTACTCTCTATTATTCTAAGAGCACGCTAATAAGCTTTGTCGACTGTCAGCTAAATAAATAAACCTATCATGTCACTTATAATTAATAATGTAGCTAACTCATATAAGAGCAGGAATAATAGTGAACTACAAAAATGTTAAATGTTGATATGGATGAGAGAAAAGAAGCGGATTGTAAACTTACCGTATGCTTGGGCATAAGAACCAAGGTTACCATTATAGTGAAGGGCTAACCATTATATGAGTAGGCCGAGAGGTAGGTTGCAAAGATCCATGAGACCAACAAGAGACTGTATTATTAACCTTGATCTAATGGATCAACGACTAAAAAGTAGACCATAATAAAAGTGTAATATTTAATAGCTGTTATACATGCCATCAGTAGGTTGGCTAGGAGAAAGAAGGCCTATGTAAAACGCACACTATGTGCTTGCTGACGGTTAAGATGGTTGTTGTTTTCTTAGTTTGTGTGTGCAGCCTGGCGTATTACTAGTCGCGTACTTCATTCTCTCTCTTCTATTCTCACCCCTCCACTTCAGATTCCGTTGACATGAAACACCCATTTAGCCCGTTGATTATGCCTTACTATACCCGAACGTCGGTTTAAGTTACGTGCAAGTTGATTTTTTTCTCAAGTTCAAGTGGATTTTTATTAAATATTAATAATATTTGTATCTCTTTTTTTTAGGAAAGCCAGCTGGCGCTTTTTATTGATTGGGGATCATAGATACATCGTTCGCCAAGGCTCCTAGTATGAAACTAGGGTGTTCATCGACCCAGTTACAGACTGATTTACTTTGCTCGCGGCCGCCGCCATGAGAGAGAGCTCTCTACGCAAAGGATTAAGCTCTCATTGGAAAGTGGAAATGGGGCATGTGTGCCCTTCCTTCCTCGGCACCGCATCGGGGATGAAGTCTTGAAGAAATCCCAGATATCATATCTTGCGGATAAGCCCTTCAAGAATTTGAAATTTTGCACCACAGAAAACACGGCGGGTACGCGTCGTCAAAAAGGAACACGGCAGCTAGGCGAAACTTTGGTGCCACCGGGCCCCACTCACGAGCGCCGATGACTTTTAACGCGTGCTCTGCATTGCCGTATGTGCCGGCCGGAGCGCCGTGCTCCGGAGGGGCGACCGAGAGCCGGCCGCGACAAAGAATGTCGCTTTACCTCTGGGTATCATCGA
The DNA here is from genome assembly GCA_018135685.1 of Themeda triandra. Classification (NCBI taxonomy): domain Eukaryota; kingdom Viridiplantae; phylum Streptophyta; class Magnoliopsida; order Poales; family Poaceae; genus Themeda; species Themeda triandra. Next base: position 90,691 of record JAENPR010000145.1, read on the forward strand.
AGAATATACGGAGGCGCCCAAAGAATGTTGCTTTATCGCAACAAAGCACGGATTATCAGTCCTGAAAAGTAGTATCTGCGCAATGGATCCGGGCGATGTCACCGGCTAATGTTGATGTGGTAGGAATAAAATAAAATTGATTTGTAATCTATCTTCTAACCACTCCCACTCCCACCTACTATACTTCTTTTAGAGTAAAAAAGGCAGACGCTCCTGCCTTTAGCACTATCAAAAACAAAGCATTTTAGCGTTTACCGTTCTCACATGGGATGCGCCTCTCTAAGACATTCAACTCAAAAAGCACCTAATAAAACAGCTTAATAGCCTTCATATCACCATTCAAACTCAGCAACAACTTGACAGATTAAAGGACTAAGCTAACTTTCTACTACTACTACTTCAGGTCCACCTTTTTGAGATAAACCCACTTCTTCCCCACACCATCTGCATCATCTTAAGGTCCATCAGCAAGCTTCGACAGGACTTCAGCAGGGAGTGCAGATGAGCTTTCATCCCCGACATAATTGTACATGAATTGGTCCCATAAGTTCTGGACTTGATTCACCAGCATATTCTTGTTGGTCTTGCAGTGATCCTCTTCAGTTTGTTCACCTTCACCACGAACTCATGTTTCCTTTCTCGCGGGCACAACAGTACCCAGGATTGAACCATCATAGCTATCCTTGTCACTAAATTTCTCATATCTAACCATTGAGTACCACCTACTGCACTTTTCTATCCTTCTTCTCAGATGACATGAAATTGCTCAACGATTTACGCGAAGCTAGCAGCTCCTCTCTTTCTTTACTTTTTTTTTCTTTTCCCACCACACGCCGCCACGCAGGACAGAACTAGCGACGTATAGCTACCCTGCCGTCGCTGCCGAGGACGGCTTAAGCCGCCATCTGTGACTCTTGCATCAGGCTTGTACACTTGTATGACTTTAACAGTGTATGATTGTGCCATCCGGTTCGAAATTTCGTGACACTTGTCATCACGCGTTTTACCAATTACTATTATATATAGTACGGGTTGTTCCAGCTAGCAAATATTTCCACGCATGAGGTGTTTTTGTGCAAAAGAGGGTGATGGGAGTTGCGCATTGTGGGTGTGGGGAAGCATTGTGAGAGGTGACCGAGCGCCGCCGCCGGCCGGCGGGGCGGCCGGCTGTCCGAGGGACGAAGATGGAGGCTGCAGCCGCAGGCGTGGTCACAGTTCTAGGCCACTCCTTCTCCTCCCTCGGTCGGCATCTAATCGGTAGCCACAGCCACACCGAGCAGCTGAGCCTCCCAGAATCCATCGCGTGCCTTGAGAAAGACCATCGGGAGGTGAGAAGCATTATTCGAGACGCCGAAGGGGCTCTTTCCAGTTCCAGGCCAGGTCTGCTTTCGGATCTGCGGGGCTTAGACCCCCGCATATCCTTCTGCATTCGTCGCTACAATAGCCTGGAAGATGGCCGTCAGCACGGTGTTCGAATGATTCACCGTGTGAAGACAGCTTGGCAACGCCGCAAGCTCACCAAGTACGTCAAGAAGACGAATTCACTTCTCCGGCGGGCTATCGAAAGGGCGGAAAGATTTAGTCAGTTTGATGAAGTGAGGGCTCAGCCGGTCGCCCCCCCGACGGTGACTACCTGCCACGCCAGTGACGCGCGACTTGAGGGCTTCGAAGCCCCTGCAGCTGATCTTGTGGAACTCGTAGCTGCGGGAGGAGAAGACCAGATGATGGTTGCAGTTACGGGACCGCCGGGCTCGGGAAAGACCGCGATCGTTGGGGTCATGTACGACGCCGTCCGTGAGCAGTTCGAGCGCCGCGTCTGGGTGAAGGCGCGCGGGTTAGGCGTAGAGGAGATCCTGAAGGACCTCCTCGCGCAAACTGGTGCGCAAGTACAAGACGATGCCGGGGCAGAACTACATGCTCGGCAGCTCAAGCAACATCTCGAGGATACCAGGTGAGCCAAATTCCGTGCAATTTCCCATTTCTAGCCGCCATTCCTGTGTATTGACTCGATTCGATGTCTTTCCAAAGACTTCAATTAGATTGCATATATGAACAAAGTTGTTAAAAATCGTGATCTTAAATCGGTTCATAACTCTAATAGATATAGTTTACATTTTAATTAGTGTCCACATTATTAAAGGCCAGCTATTTTGGTTTTTCATGTCGATTTCTATGAGTTTTTAGGATTAGCGTCGTGCACTGAAATGTTGTTTCAAGATGCTGAAACAAATTAAAATTATTTATGTTGTTTTGTAGCTGGAAGATGTTACCTGACTGTATTGATTGGACGATATTTTCCCCCATTTTTTTTTTTGATGAATATTTTTTCCCCATTATTAGGTACATCGCTGTATTTGATGATATGCATAAAAACAACTGGTCCAGTATACAACAAGCCCTGCCTGCTAACAAGAAAAAAAGCAGAGTTGTCATGATCGTGTGCAACCAAGGAATTATACGTTCGCATTGGCGTTCTTCCTTTCGGTTGTATAAGGTCCAACCACTTGAAAGACATCATGCCAGAAATTTGCTTATCCGAACAGCTTTTGCAGATGGTACAGTTTCTTACTTGGGGAAGGGTTTGGAGAAGATCCTTGACGAATCTGGCTGCCTCCCTCAAGCCATAATCAGCATGGGGGAATATCTGAGAAGCCGTTCAAGTTTGAACGAAGAACAATGTGAATCCATCTGCAGCAAGCTTGGTTTCATTTTGTATCATCATGATGCCTTTTCCAAAATGTTTGATATGCTTGACCGCACATATAAGAGTCTACCTGATCTTGCAAGAGAATGTTGCATGTACCTCAGTGAAGGCTCAAAGGATCAAGTCCTGGAGAAGGACGCTCTTATCAGGAAGTGGGTACATTCAGAAGGAGTGACCAAATGTGTTACAGATAGCCGGCCCTTTGAGGAGATTGCAGAAGAACAATTTAAAGAGTTAGTTGACCATAACATCATTGAGCCAGTTGAGACAGGAATAAATGGCGAGTACCGTGTTCAAGGTATGATGTTTGAGTACATCAGACAGAAGGCAGTTTGTGATGATCATGCTACTTTCATCTGCAAAGACCACACTGGTGATCATCGTCTACCAAAACAAAAACCAGGTGTTATCATCCGTCGACTAGTTTATCAAAGCAGCGTTTCAGATGAACCAGATGGGGCAGTAATTCATGACGATTTATCTCAACTCCAATCGGCGACCATCTCTGGGCCTGCAGGTAATATACATGCTTTTACATGTGATCTCTTGAAAGTGTTTTATAAATTCTGAGAACTTACCTTTCATGAATCATAACTGTGTAAGCTGCCACATGCAGGTAATGTGCTTAGAGCCTTGAAAAAATCTAAAACTCTTCAAGAGCTGAACTTGAATAGCTGCATTGACAATGACAGACTCAATATATCCAGGTTCCGTGGGCTCATCTACCTTAGAGTGAATCAGTGCAGCCCTAGGATGTTAAGAGAACTCAAGAAACTACATAAATTGGCGACACTGGATATGAAGGGCACAAATGTGGACTTGCCTATACAAGTCACCCAGCTTCCCAATTTAGTTTTCCTTGTTGGTCATTTTGGTGTTTCTTGCAAGAGCAATAATAAGAACAAGATGCGCAAGCTGCATAAGTTGTTCAAGAAAAGTAAACTTCAGAGGATTGAAGGATTATATGTTGATGGCAGTGCAGTGTTTCTGGAATGTCTTCCTGACATGCTGAAGTTGAAGGTGCTGAAACTATGCTGTCGACAGAATGCGGAGGATGGTGATTTCAGTTCAGAGATTATGGCGTCCTCCATAAGTGGCTGTCAGAGGCTCACCTTCCTATCAATTGATTTTGGTAACGTCCACCCTCTTGACTTCCTGATGGGTATAGAACCGGCATCACTCCCGTGCCTTGCCTCCCTCGAGCTACGAGGCCAATTGAGGAAATTGCCTGCCTTCATTCCACATCTGGACGAGTTGCTGCATTTGGCCCTCACAGATACTGGCCTTGGTTTGCATTCTTTAGTGGAAGTCGCAGAGATGCCACATCTGTCTCGTCTCCAGCTGGTTGAGAAAAACCCCGATTTGTTTAGGGAAGAACAGTTTGTCATCTGTGATCTTCATTTCCCAAGACTTCAGCACCTGTCCATAGTTGCGCCACGAATTCCAAAAATTGTCATAGAAGAGAGAGCACTCCCAGGGCTACAGGCGATTGAGTTGATCAGTACTGAGCTGGGTGGCATAATAGGCATGCAACACCTAACCCGCCTGGAAAAAATTGTCATTGATGCTAATGCTAGTGAAGAGGCAATAAGGATCTTGTCACATGAGGCCAGCATACATCCAATGAAACCCAGAATCGTGAAGAAATCGGTTACACCGCCAGCGGCATGCTAACAGGTAGATTTTTCATCTATATGAGCCTTTCAACCATTCCATTCCAACATATACAGATAGAATAGCTAAAAAATCAGCTTTTATGTATGCAGTGCCGCTTCCTGTGGATCGACGACATCTGTCCCTCCATTGCTGTCAAAAGTGCTTCTAGTGTGGATCAATGAAGCTACAGAGCTGCCACCTCCTGTACAGGCCGAGGTGAAGCCTCAGCTCGATCGATTCCACAAACAGATTGAGCTGTATTCTCCTCGCAAGGCTGCAGCCTCTCCGCCCCCATCGCGATCGACGTCGATAGTGAGTGACCTCCGATCCCATCATGGCCATCATTACAACAGCAGCAATCGGCCTCCAGCACTCATCTTCATCAAACTGCACCCTCACTACCGCTTATGGAGGTAGGAACCCACATCAGTGGCACATCAGCAAAGACAATTGGATGCGATCAAGTAGAAGCTAAAGAGAAAGGTTTAGGGACTCGTGTACAGGCGGCTTCCGTATGTACAGGCGACTTCCGTATAGGTTGTTTGTGTTTGAAGAGATTTTGTTCGAAATTCCCCTAATTTGCACATATGTTTGTATGTACTATTTAGAAGCTAGGAGAAAAGATAAGAAAACTAGCAAAGTGTATATGGATTTCACGAATGTGCATACAAGCTGTGTACATGCATTTTCCATTGAGCTTTTTAGCTGTATATATGGCCATGGAAAAAAAAAACTTTTCTTGTATGGTCTTTTTTCTTTTGGATTTAGGCCTGAAACGAAATTTCATTGTTTCTATGGCCATCGGATCACAGACCATTTGTTAAGACGCGAAAGGTCTAAATTACCCTTCTGCGTATTGAAAGGTAGTTTTGCTTTTCGTCAGATCCACAGTGGCTAGCTTCATCCACGTGGCATCTAGACCCACCTATCAGCCTAGGATGGGTCACATTTCGCCGAGTGAAGTTAGCCAAAGATTAAATTATACTATATTAGTGCGGCGCCTAAAGGCAGCCACAATGTTTGTGTCTCATGGTACGAGTAATGACAGGCGGGTGTCAGTGCGCATTTGTTGTTGCATGCTCCACAATGGGTGAGCCTTAAGATGGGTCTCATATTGTACAACTACAGAAGAAAGAGAATGAGAGTGCAAGGCTGCAGAAGAGAGAGAATGGTCAGGAGGATGACAGATTCAATAATTTTTTATCCCTTAGGATCGACCATATGCTTGTGGTCATTTTTTGCTTGGCTATAGTTATGGCTGCACCTCACAATGGCTATGGTGCATTCCTATAGCTGCATTGAATGCTTAATACCACCTTTTTTTGATACATTGTGGATGCCCTAAGTCTTGGACGATGAACTCTTGGGGCTCGCTGCCGCGCTCATCGCCGCCGCCGTCCGTGCGCACGCGGAGCTGTGTCCTGGCGCTCGCGCGCCTCGCATCTCCCGACGCTGGCTCGCGGCTATGAGGCTAGTCTCAGTGGGAGTTTTATGGCATAGTTTCCAATGCATTAATTTTTTGGAAACAGTGTATAAGAGTTTTATGGGGATGAAACTCTCTCTACTCCCATAAAACTCTATCATCTCTCTCTTCATTAATATAGTGTCACATCAGTGTGTTTAATGTGCATGAAATTCTCATGAAACACCATTGAGACTAGCCTGAGCACATGAGTTATGGCTGGGTTGGCGCACGTCTAGGTCCAGCCCTGTATATTAGCAGGTGCAAACTGTGCGGCTGTTCAGGGCCTCCAAATTATAAGGCCTCTAAATTTAGTACACATTACCCTAAGTAGCAATTAAATGATTAATCAATATTCAGGCCATCCATGCATTCAAAGAAAAACAGCCAGGACAGCAATGCAAATGCATATTTCTTAAAAATGGTTCAATGGCTTGCTGAATTTGACCCTGTTATCCAAGAGCATGTTCGACGCATCACGTAAGATCAAAAGGAAAAGACAACTTGGTGAGAGCCCCGATGATGCATCTTCTACTTCGCAACATTTTGGCTTAGTTATTTTATACCTGTTGTTGATCAAGCCATAGCTTCACTTTCTAGCATATTTCAACAATATCAAGGATTGCAAAATATTTTTGGTTTCCTATTCACTTCAGATAAGCAGCGCTCCTTGGACGATAGAAATTTTCTTTCTTCTTGTGTCAATCTAGAAGCTAAACTTAAAAGTGGAGAACATTCTGATATTGGTGGAAGAGAATTGTATGTGGAGTTAAAGTTCATTCAAGATCATAATTTCGAAGTAAATTATAGGGCCACATCACACGTTTTGTTCAGGGCCTTCCAAATCATAGGTACGGCCCTTCTAGGTCCGGGAGCCACAAGGGGGATGTGCATGGATTACTGTCTCTTCATCACATCAATCTTCGCACGCATGTATAAAACATTAAATAGAGAATAAAAAATAACTAATTACACTATTTAGTTATAATCACGAGACGAGTCTTTTTAACCTAGTTAGTGTATAATTAGACACTAAATATTAAATACAAACAAAAATACTACTACCATTAAAATTTTTTTAACTTTTTACGAACTAAACAAGGCCCTAATTATAATTATTGAATTCGATTGACTTCCAACATGCCGGACGTCTAGCTTAGCCATCCGATAGGCCCACCCCCGAAGTTGTTCTCGTACCCACCGTACCTGCCCCTGCGAGCACGCCGCCGTGCCGAGCCTCAGATCGTGACGGGCACGCAAATCGCCGCTGCTACGACCGCTCATCTGCGCTTCGGCGGTGGGCCTGCTGCTGGCCTGACGCCTGGCGCCGTCCTCGCAGGAGCTGCGCGTACAGCCGTCAGCTGCCCGCCCTGGAGAGTTCATCGTGGTCGTCGAGGGTCTTGGTGACTGTGAGCTACTAAGCTGGGCTGCCTCACCATCCGCCCACGTCCCCGGCTGTGGAGCAGAGAATTGGTACGTCCAGAGAATTGGTACGTCCCCGGCTGTGGAGCAGAGAATTGGTACGTCCCCGGCTGTGGAGCAGAGAATTGGTACCAACTGTCCCTGTTCGAAATCGACAGGACACGGACAATAGTGGCAGAACCCGTTCAGGTTGACAGGTGGGTCTAGAGCCACGTCATCAAAGCAAGCTGCCAGATCATCGAAACCATCCTCCAATATCACCTCAAATTATTTTTGCTCGGTTTTCTAAAGTTTTTTGTTTTGTTTTGCGAATATCGGTTTTCTAAAGTTCAGTGCCACCTTGTCTTGTTTTAGAGTTGCAGGCTATGTAGATACCTCAGGGGTTATATAGACTTCCTTTCATAGCAATTTTATTTTGTTTTAGAGATACAAATATTATTAATATTTAATAAAAATCCACTTGAACTTGAGAAAAAAATTAACTTGCACGTAACTTAAACCGACGTTCAGGTATAGTAAGGCATAATCGGCGGGCTAAATGGGTGTTCCATGTCAACGGAATCTGAAGTGGAGGGGTGAGAATAGAAGAGAGAGAATGAAGCACGCGACTAGTAATACGCCAGGCTGCACACACAAACTAAGAAAGCAACGACCATCTTAACCGTTAGCGAGCACATAGTGTGCGTTTTACATAGGCCTTCTTTCTCCTAGCCAACCTACTGATGGCATGTATAACCGCTATTAAATATTACACTTTTATTATGGTCTACTTTTTAGTCGTTGATCCATTAGAGCAAGGTTAATAATCCAGTCTGTTGTTGGTTTTATGGATCTTTGCAACCTAACTCTTAGCCTACTCATATAATGGTTAGCCCTTCACTATAATGGTAACCTTGGTTCTTATGCCCAAGCATGCGGTAAGTTTACAAGCCGCTTCTCTTCTCTCGTCCATATCAACATTTAACATTCTTGTAGCTCACTATTATTCTTGCTCTTATATGAGTTAGCTACGCTATTAGTTATAAGTGATATGGTAGGTTTATTTATTTAGCCGACGGCCGACAAAGCTTATTAGCGTGCTCTTAGAGTAATAGAGAGTAGTAGTGCGCGCCAAATGAGAAAGAAACGCGATCGTACTAGACCTAGACGAGAAGGAATATATGTGGATCTGTGTGGTTCGCCTACTAGTAGAATTTGGCTCATATCTGACGACCATGCTCTTATGGGAAAGGCTAAGCACATGTGGCTCTATCGTGTTTGGTTGAGTGTACAAACTTTTACCGATTTAGTTTAACCGAGAAGAGATGTTATTTGGTTGTCTGTATGAAGATATATTGTATGAGATAAAATATTATGTAAGATTATGACTATGATTTTTGCTTGGTTGCCATCTAAAATTTGCCCAACCAAAATTAGGGCAAGCCAAAATTAGGGCATGCCAAATCATGGTTGCCAAAACTTTGGTAAGAATTTTGATATAGCACTCGGTTGGTTGCTAAAATGAAGGCCTGTCAAATTTCTCTTTTATATATAGTTTATAGGAACATTCTAAAGATTTGCCAAAACTTTGGTATAAAAATTGATGATAGCAATTCTTTAGCAATACCATGTTTTTGGTTTGGCAAAAATTAAATACCAATCAAGTAGACTCTTTATTTTATTTATCTTCTCGTTTTAAGTATCTTTAAAACATACTGTCCATATCACTTGGTTATCCACCAGGCGAGCAGGCGACCAAACGGCCGCACACCGCATGATCGGCCAGCCTGCTTCAGCGGGATGGTAACTTCCATGATGATGCACGCGTCGCGGTCTGGCTCGGTCGTCCGTCCTCGGTCACCACTCGTCCACTCCGGCCGGCACATAGGCCAAAGCGGACGCATTTCTTTACACCACAAAAGTCATTGGCGCTAGTGAGTGGGCCCAGTGGCCCAAAAGTTCCGTCCGCGCGTACCTGCCGTGTTTCTTTTTGACAACGCGTACCTGCCGTGTTTTCTGTGTTGCTAAATTTCAATTTCTTCAAGGCCTTATCCGCAAACGATGCTAGCTGGGATTTCATCTTCATCCCCAATGCCGTGCCGCGGAGGGCCACACATGCCCATTTCCTAAAAAGCTTAATCCTTCGCGTAGAGCGCTCTCTCTCTCCTCCATGGCGACAGAAGAGAGTTTTCTTGCGAAGGTGGTTCCGGGCTCTATTATCGCAAAGCTAGCCACCTTGATAGAGGAATACAAGGAATACAGTCTTCGCAAGCCGGTGAGATCCGACATCGCGCACCTTAAAGCTGCGCTGAGCGCCATGGACGCTGCTGCGCTCGCGAAGCTAACAGACAGGGGCCGGGAACGCGATGAGGAGGCGAAGGCCTGGACGAGTCGACTGCGGGAGCTGGCGTACGACGTGGAGGACGCCATCGATATACTCTTCTGGCGGCGTGATTTGCCTGTCGATGGTGGCTGTGGGTGTGGCCCTATAGCAAGGTCGTGGGAGAAACGCGACCTTGCCAGTCAGATCGGCAAGCTCAAGGCTCGCGCGGCTGAGCTGAGCCGTGGGTGCAAGGTCGACGGCGCCGCTGCCAGCCTCCCCGTGGCGCCTGAAAGTCCTCCTCACCCCCGCGAGATGTTCCAAGATCTAATCGACCCTCGTCTCGTCGGGATGGATGGCCCGAGGGACGAGGTCGTCGGGCTGCTGCTGCGTGCCGACCCGGAGGTTGCACACCTTCTCAAGGCGGTCTCCATCGTCGGACCTGGAGGTATTGGCAAGACGACCTTGGCAAGGGCGGTCTACAACTCCATCAAGTCGCAGTTCGACTGCTCTGCTTTTGTGTCCGTGTCCCGGACGCACGATGCTCCTAAAATTATCAAGGGCATACTCGCCCAAATTGGGGAACCCATGGATGCAATCTCCGACGACATTTGCCCAGCCATCAACCATATCAGGGGATGTCTTGAGAACAAGAGGTACTGAAATACTATCCTTTAACCCAATCTTATTGTACTACTATTTTAGATTCATCAAGATTATTGTTTTCCTTTCCTAGGCTTATTTCCTTACTATTAGTCTAGAACAAAACAGAGCACATTTCTCATCATAGTCTGAACCAAGTTTCTCTTAGGTATTGCTACTTAGTACTGCAATAACAAAATAGGTGCCTAATTGTTTCCTCTTTGTGATTGAAACGATTGATCTTATTGCCTTGTCAATTGTTTATCATATGACAGCACTACCCCTAGCTATAAGTACCAAAGAAGGACTTTGGAATTTTGGTGGCACCTTTTAATTTCCACATATATATTTTTAGTATTCGGGACATCAATCTGAAACCGTATCTGGGACATCACCATGAAACCGTATCATGATAGATTGTTTGTAAGCCCAAGCAAAACACATCTTGCTCCTAAGTAAGCACAGTGTTAGCGATGCGAGGGAGTACCGCGTTCCATGTTGCTATTTTGGGCCTTATTATGCCAGGAACTTTTTCTTTTGGAGGGTGGAGTACTAAAAATTTCTGCTACAAATAATCTTCTTATGTCGAGCTATGTTGTGCAAATGAGGACACTATTCTTTTGGGGTTGCTTTTCCCAATCACTTGTCTTTCTAAAATCTAATTTGAGATCCATATTTAATTTCAAAGGTTTTGGAACAGAGGAAAATCCATTTTACCTTCATAAGGCCGGGCCAAAAGTATGGTCCCTTAGTTTTCCACTAAACCTATGATAAAGGCTTAGAGCCATATCTGTGGTGCAATGTTGACAGGTGAGCAGCTTGAAGGCCCATTTGCTAAGCAAAGCAACATGTCCAAATCATAAATTTTACTATGCCCTTTTGTTCTCTAGTTCATCACAAAACACACCACTTTGTAAGGCAAATAAAGTCTAAACCCAAAATAAAGTTTAGTTTTCTATATACCACCTTGGAACTACTAAGAATGATATCAAGCTCACAACCAAGCTACTAAGTACTAAATGTTAAAGTGTTAGGTGCCTCGCTTGAAAGATGCTTACCTTAACAACTACTGAGTCGTGACTCAAATCTATCCACTACCATTAGGAAAAACGCCTCACACCCTTAAGGTTGTGTGATCAGCCGAAACGGCTTGTTGTACAAGTCAAGAAGTGTACAACACATATACATCTACTACATGCCTGCAGTCACGGCTGAAGGATATCGAACATAAAGACTCGACCAATGAATTGTACAACCAGTTCTGTAGTCATGATGTCCACGAACTTGTGAGATTTTGAGACATGAAGCACGTGAACCTACCCCAAAACATTTTCTCATGACAAATTAATAACTTAATGTTACAAGCTTTCCAGTGACCATGCTCTATAAAAAAAGAATTGTGTAACCTGCATAGAACAATCAACGTGTGTTGTAGGCAACAATGGAAATAGAAATTGTTCATATTTCTTTCCTTTTTTTTTTGTAGTGTGCATGCATCCAACCTGACATAGCTGCATCAAAAATACTTTGTGTTAGTACAGGCCTGCTGTGGCACTCTCTGATATATTTGGTAAACTATCAAGAATAGTTCACTACACCAAATCATTGTATGTAAATAAAAATTGTCATTATATGAACCTTTGGTCTCCCAAGCTTGCAATCAGTAGGTAAGAAAACCTTAACCAGAAATCCCGTTTACTGGTGCTTGTTTCTGTATCTTTTTCGTTTAGGTGATACCGTTTCTGATTATTACTGTATATATATAAAATTTGATTTTCTAATTTCTTTTAGTACCATATTATTGTAGCCGCCAGTGAATAGTTAAACTTTGAAATTGGGCAAAATTTCTGTCTGACTGGCAATTGTTTCCACATAGATAATCTCATTACTGAACGTTTCAGACAGTTTTCATCCGTATAATGAGATCTGTCCTTTTATCTGAAATTCACTTGTGTTGGCTGTGCCTTATTTGACGCTCCTACTATGTGAACTTTTTCTGTAGGTACTTGATTGTTCTTGATGATTTATGGTGCACATCATCATGGGAAATCATCAGAACTGCTTTTCCTGAGAAGAATCATGGAAGCAGAGTAATTGTTACCACACGAATTGAGAGTGTTGCTCAGTTTTGTTGCTCCAATTGGGATGATCATGTTTATGCGACATCAACTCTCAGTGACAGCCATTCAAAGGCATTGTTCCACAGAAAAGTTTTTGGCTCTGAAGATAGATGCCCCCCTGAACTGAAACAAGTTTCAGAGAAAATACTGAAGAAATGTGGTGGTGTGCCTTTGTCAATAATTTGTATGGCTAGTTTGTTGGCTCATAGCCCTAGTGCAATGAATAGTCATTTGGAGACACTAGAAAATCAAAGTCCTGTCTGCTCTGCACTTCAAAGAAGCACTAACGACAGACCAACCGAAAGGATATTAGCCACCAGTTACCACTATCTTCCACATCATCTGAAGCCTTGTTTGTTGTATTTGAGTTTATTTGCCGACGAGCATAATATCAGGAAGGAACGTTTGGTTTGGCGTTGGATTGCTGAAGGCTTCATTTATCAAAAAAATAGGGAAAGCCTGTGGCAAACAGGAGAAGCATACTTCAATGAGCTCATCAATAGGAGCTTGCTTGAACCAGTTGACATCAACTATGATGGTACAGTGAAGGCTTGCCGTGTTCATGATATGGTGCTTGACTTGATTCTACATTTATCTCGAGAAGAGAATTTTTGTATGCCTGCCACTGGGACCACCAGGATGCCACATGAAAAAATTCGTCGAGTAACTATTTCAAACAGCAAGGAAGATCTTTATGGCCTTGACTTATCCCATGTTAGATCTCTATCTTTCTCAAGACCTATTAAACATATAGTTCTTCTTAAGAACTTACGAGTACTTGAGATAAGGGGCTGTAACAACCCCAGGCACACCAAGGAAAATGATCTTAGGTACATTACTAAACTCCATCAACTGAAGTACCTTGGACTTTGTCATATGACAATCAGGAATCTCCCTGCTGAGGTTGGACAGCTGTGCAATCTTCAGACATTAGATGTTCGAAATACTTGGGTGAAAACATTGCCAATAAGTTTCTTGAAGCTGACAAGTCTTCTACATGTACATGTTGACAATGTAATCTTACCTGACAAGATGGGAAATACACTAGAACTTTGCAGGCTAGGGCAGTTTGATATATTACAGAGTCCACTTGGTGCTGTAGAAGGACTTGGATATCTTTCCAATCTTAGAGAATTGCTTATACACTGGTCTCCTGATTCTGATTGCAGGGATATCAACAAGTATGAAGAAACTTTAATCTACTCACTAAGCAAGTTGCTGCTCCTTCAGACTCTGGATATTGATGGCAGTAACTTCAGTATAGGTTTTTTGGATGATTTGTCACCTCCACTTTGTCTTCAAAGGTTCCATGTTGGTGGCAGATGCTATCTTCCAGAGGCCTTGAAGTGGATGGCATTACATGCTAACCTCACCCACATCAATGTCAATATGTCGGAAGTAAGGACGAAAGATCTCCAGTTGCTTGGAGGCATACCATTGCTATGCGAACTACACCTGTGGTCTAAACAGGTGCACACAGAATGGCTTATCATCCAAAGTGATCAATTCCCTAGTCTTAAGGCATTTTCTTTGCATAGCCCGTGGATATATTTGACGTTTGAACAGTTGGCTATGCCAAAACTTATGTTTCTGTTGCTATGGACCCCTGTTCTCACAGCAGAGACAAATGGTTTCTTTTTCGGCATTGAAAATCTTTTGAGCCTTAAGAAACTTCGTGTCAGAATCAATGGCGAGGGTGCTGATTATTCTAGAATTAAAGCTGCCGAGATGTCCATTAAGGAAGCTGCAGACAGTCATCCAAAACGTCCCTCACTTGAAATAACAAGTCATGATTCGATATGGTATATGAGCGAGGGAAAGGGACTGGATGCAACAACAGATTTGGAGCGTATGAGGAAGGAGGAAGCGAAGAGGGCGTGGATTTAACAGAGGGCACGATGGAGTATAATGAGCAGAGAGAGGAAGATGGATTGGGTGCTTCAACAGGAGATTGAGAACATTATCAGGAAAATCTGCTCATTTCCCTGTCTGTGTTATAAAACCAGTGATAATGGTGGGAACACACCTCGAGCTTAATCCCTAAACAGCAAAAGGAGAATGTTTAACGGGCTGGCTATCTACATCCCGTAAAGCTTCTAGAAAGAGCAGAATCATAGGATTTTTAACGATATCCTTTCCACACCTCTTGAAGTAGCTGGACAAATCTAAGAGCATTAAACAGAGGGATGGAGCTTATCATTCGTTAGAGATCAAACCCGAAGCGTTTTTGCATGTGAGACAGTCGTCAAAACATATGAGTCCTGTTGTGAGACAGTCGTCAAAACAGATGAGTCCTGTGTGCTGGCTTCTTCTGTTGAGTTGCAATGGCTCTGAAGGACGTCGCCTCAGAACTGGCACTGGTTCATTTAGATCAATTTGTAGGTCTGGAGGTGGGCCTGCCATGGATCATCGGAAGAAGCGAACTGGACATGATTAAAGAACAGTGTGCTTGAGCTTATAATAGATGCGGCAGCTGGGAAGGCTGAAGCGTCCTAGGTACTGGAAGCTTGTGTTCAAGATTTGGCTATTTGAATTAAAAAAAAAAGGATTTGGCGATTTCAGTATAAAAATTGGTGTTCATTTTTTTTGGCAACGACAAAGTGCTGTAGCGAATTGGTGAAACTTGTATGTAAAAATACTACTCCACGGTATGGTTCCGGTACCAAGCCAAAATGGATTAATTTTTCGCAACCTTTGTTACAATGTTAGTATTGTTATGATATTTTTCATAGAATATTATATGGCATTTGAATGCCAGTTAATTCTAATTATTTTTTTAGTGTGCTATAAGCTAGAATTTTCGGTGTAGTTGTAGTAGTATACATATGGGGATCAATCACACAAGCCTAAGCAAAAATACATTAGTTTCAAAAGAAAAAATGCATAAGGATTTCTTTGCAATGAATAAAATAGTGCGATTTCAGTCATACATTTTTGTCAAAAGAAAAAACAGATACTGGTACAGCTTGAGTGTGTCGGTCTTGTACGATATTGTATTTTATTAGTTAATTACCCCACCCAACTAAACTACTACGGCCGCCATCTTCAGTCTTCACATTTTCCATGGACTCATAGTGTTAGTGTAGACGATAGGCATCGGCGCTTCATCCATAGCCTCATCGATCGGTTCATGTTGGAACATCGGCTATATATACACCCACAAATTCGGTCTTCTCGGCGTTACCGCATTGTGTAGTTGTTCAAGTAGTAGATGAGTAGTCGCTAATTCGGTCTTCTCGGCGTTACCGCATTGTGTAGTTGTTCAAGTAGTAGATGAGTAGTCAGCGACGAAGCCAGGATTTAATTTAGGGCGGGTTGAACAAGCTAAAAATTCTCAGCCCTTCCTAATCTATGTAATTAAGCAAAAAAAATCAAGGCAGGGCTAAGGTGGGGCGCTGTGTAATCGGGATGGTTAGGTCGGGCTGAAGCCCGCCTTGACCGGCCGCTAGCTCCGTACATGTGAGTAGTTATTAGACCCACCTCGAATTGACATTAGGGGCAAAATATAAGGCCGGTTGGGTAGCTCGTATCTACGGTACATCCTAACTAAGTTTATCTTGATTAGTAGATGTGTCATGGTGTGTTGTGGGTCTCGATGGACCTGAGTCTGGGTTTGGAGGCATCGGCTCGTAGAACTAGGCTGGATCCACTCCGTGATATTAGAGCCCATAGTTAGAAAAAAAAACTATAAAATCTCAAAGGTGACATGCATGGTCACACATGAAAGGGATGTTCACGGAGTTGAGCACGTTAATCAGCAAGTGGCTTTTGCCTTGGCGCTGGGCGTGGTGTGGAGAATAACATGCTTCTTTGCTGTGTTGACGACGTGTTACGAGAGCTAACCAAATAAATCAAGTACGTAACTCCGCACGTATACCATGTTTATGTTTGCATTGTGTTGACGCTAATTTAAGCCAGCACACCGGATACGGAGCTAGATCGCTCCATGTAGGGCAAGCTGAATACAGGGATCGGCCGGCGCCTGATAGACGTAGGGCAAGCCGAATACGGGGATTGGCCGGCGCCTAGCGGATGTCCACACCTGGACCTTGTGCCTCCAGCGATGAGCGCGATACGCAAGACACGTCGCCGGAGGAGCCTCGTCGGGAGCGCGATACGCAAGACACGCCGGCGAAGTCTCTTGAAACCCGAAACCCCACACGCCCGGGACGGACCCTTGTGGGCGCACGGCGGCAATGGGGCACCCTAGCCGGCCTGACCACTCTAGGGCTTGTCGTCGTCGTCGATCACCTGTTCATGGCAACGGCGACGGAGAAGGAAGAGGGAGAGGAGAGAGGTAGGAGAAGATAGATTAGATCATGTTTGATCGTGTTGTATTTTGTCGATTGAGGTGGATGGGTTCAATCGGCCATAATCCTCTCATATATATAGAGGGGGTGGTCTTATCCCGGTGGAAAACAACTCCAACTCGCGTTCTCCAAGTTTCCCACGTCAAATATTACCAAAAACGCGACCCGGGTCGGGGTCGGTCGCGCCCGACACGCGTCGGACGCGTCCGACGCCTCCAGGGGCGCGTCCGGCGCTCGGGCCGCGCGCGAGCCTCTCTGTGCCGCGTCCGACGTGCGCCGGACGCGTCCGACGCTTGCGTCCGGCGTGTGGTCGTGACCGCGTGCGCGCTACGCCCGCGTCCGGCGCTCAGGCGCGTCCGGCGCCTTGCGTCCGGCGCTCGGAGGCCGTGCGGCGCTCCTGGACCGCGTCCGGCGCACGCCGGACGCGTCCGACGCGTCTCCAGGCCGCGTCCGGCGCTTGGTTTGAGCCGGACTTCGCCCGTTTTCCGTCCGTCGGTGTGTTGATCCTCCTTAGCCAATTTTGGTCGTCAACACATGCCCCCTGTTTTCAGGTGAATTTGTCGATGAACCTGAAAATACTCTTTCACCTATAACCAACTAGCAATGATACCCATCACATCGGCTAGTCGACGACTAAGGGCGATGTATACATCGGCCATGTTTGTTCTAAGGGCGATACAAGTATCGGCCATTGCTTGGAAGAGCTCTAGCCTTCTTGTCAAACACTTAGAAAATACTTCTAGGCATTTTCCGCTGACTGCTCTTGGGAGATTTATCAACTTTGCATCATCTCCAGCTTATCTGAATTTCACTGACCACTTCATGGATTTCTCCGCAGCCACTTTTGCTTAACCAGATCCTAGATCTTTTGAGCAGCGAATCATCATAAATCTTCCGACAGAGTTCATAAATGCAACTCTCCGGATGCTCTTATCAACTTGATGCTAGGATCCTGAAAATATTTTATTATGGGAGTCTTCCAATTCCCTAAATCGGCACTAGTATTACTAATTTGAACTAGACCGATTTGAGAAATCAGCGGCATGTACCTCAGAAGAATTGGTTAATCTTGACTGTCACAATCGGCTGAACCATTACTTGTACCTGTACAGAAAAATATGCATCGGCTATTCTTACATATGGAAGTTATCACCGATGCAATAGCCAGATGCTCGTTGAGCTTATCATGTTGGCCTTTAAATTTTCATGCCTTTGGCCTCAACATGTTTTACCTGCATGAAGTGCAATAACCCCAAGCCGAATGAAAGAACTTATGTTCGGCTCTAATGTTTGATGCAAATATGATTTTAATCGGCTTGATGTCTCAAATAACGCACACTGCAAGAAACAACGAATATGCCAACACCTTGGCCTTATTTGCAAGCCGATTTAATCAAGATTAAAGCCTCCAATGGGTAACAACATGCTCAACAATAAAATCAGCAATGACTTGACCTTTAGTTATTTCTAGTGGCTCAAGAGTCAAAATCATATTTCAGCAAAAGTGTATGCCCACTTGCTCATCCTAACAATGACGATTAGCCGATATAAAATGCACACATCGGCTTGGCATGCAATGATATTTGGCAAGAAATAAACCAAGTACATAATATGGTGACATGCATATATATATTAAAATATGGGCATACCTCATCTTGAGATCAAGAAGACACTAATCAATGATAACACATCTCTTTTCTCCTGTCTTCTTGAATCACAACAACATATTTGCAGTCACTTCGGCAATGATATGAGCAAAACCACTCCTTAATGCATGAAGAACAAGTAGCGTTGACAAAGAATCCCTAAGAAGCTCGATTAACTAAATTATAACCGGCTTCTAAATTTTGTTCAGCATGCATCGGCCATGGAATAATTCCAATGTCAACTTGCATATAGATTGGCCGATGATGTTCCTGTTCAAGTAGAATTCATATAATATGATGATATGGAGCTGATCGTCGATCGACTCTAGAGAGACTGGAACATGACTTCCTCTATTAACTCAACATTAGTGAGATCTCTCCCTGACAAGCATGTCATATCACCATGCCCCCCATGCATAGGGGCATCAAGCATAGCATAGGTGAATAAATCTGCATGAACAACTTCAACCTTGTTATCCACCCACTGAATGAGGAACTGGTGCAAACTAGAAGGCACACATTGATTGTTATGAATCCAATCTCGCCCAAGGATCAAACTGTAGTTCCCTTGCACCCCTACAATGGAGAATTTGGTGGCTAATGTCTTGCTCCCAACGGTAAGCATCATTGAGACAAGTCCCTTGACCAAAGTAGGTTTTCCTCCTCCAATTCCATTGATCTTTCTCTTGGTTTTAACGTTCCTCATCAGATCCACCAAGCTTCTTATAAAGCGAATAAGGCATCAAATTCACACTGGCCCCGGTGTCCACTAACATGTGATTGACCAAGTTGTCATTGATATACCCTGTCACATGCAATGCTCTAAGGTGTTTCACCGGATCTGATGGCCTCTTGAAGATAGCGTCTTGAGGTATGCAATCATCATGACCTTCAGAAGATTCTCTAACATGCACAAAAGCAAGATCATCAACAGTGGAAACCAAATCAACCAAAGTCTCATCGGTAGGCACTTCAATAAGTGTATCGCTCATCAACCGAGTACGCTGAAGTTTACGCTTTTGT
Organism: Themeda triandra; assembly: GCA_018135685.1. NCBI lineage: Eukaryota > Viridiplantae > Streptophyta > Magnoliopsida > Poales > Poaceae > Themeda > Themeda triandra. The sequence goes on from JAENPR010000145.1 coordinate 109,975, forward strand.
GTTCTTGACACACCCGCAGGGCACCATTGTGGCTTGAAGTTTTTAGGAGTTGATGCTTTGCTCTAAGCTTCACAATTGCTAGCATTAGTGCCTCTTGACATCTTCTCAATGCTTGATTGGTCCGGATTATCAATGATAATCGGTCCATCATTTTCTTTGGCAGAAGCACCTGTAGAAACAATTTTAGCAACAACTCGCTCATTGATCTTCTGTTGGACCTGATTAGCAAGTTTGCATGCAACTGGCTTAATCGGTCTTACTTTGTTGAGGCTCGATTGTCTAGAGCTCAATCGGCCATGGGAAATGCAGTGCTGCGTTTTTTGCTTACAACTAGCTTGTCCAATTTGAGAAATCGGTCTTGCTGATCTTTTCTGCATAGCAATATTAGAATCGGTTTGGCCGACTTTTAAAGTCGACTTATTCACTATCTTCTGCATAATATCATTACTAACCGATTTTTGCTTATCCCTGAAAGTTTGGGCTTGCCCCCCGAGCCTAGAAGACTTGATAGTAATCTTGAGACTCTCCCGGTTGCCATCGGTCTTCTCTAGCACCACTTCACGGTCTAAAATCTGCTTTCCCTTCTTAGGCTCTCTTGGCTCGCCGATTATCACATTCTTTCCAATAGTAGAATCGGCTTGCTCCGGTCGGATCAAGATGGCCAGATTATTTATCTTTAAAGTTTCAGCCATGGAAAGCACTTTATTGCGGGGTGAAGGATTTGCATCTCCAGGAAGTATAGTGCTAGCCTTTTCTAAATTGGTCTTATCGATTTCAGGCGCCGAAGGGACCAATTTAGGTTGCTTCCTAAAAACAAGCTTGCCCTGTTGATCAATGAAACAATAGGACAAACTCATACCGGGAGGTATAATGTTAGTCTTTTTTAAACTGGTCTTATCGTTTTCAGGCGCCGAAGGGACCAATTTAGGATGTTTTCTAAAAACAAGTTTGCCCTGTCGATCAAAAAAACAATAGGACAAGCTCATACCGGGAGGTATAATGTTAGTCTTCTCTAAACTGGTCTTATCGGTTTCAGACGCCGAAGGGACCAATTTGGATCGACCTTTGGCCGATGACTTAATTGTAATCAGCCTTTTTTCATTGGTCTTGCCAAAATGTTTACGGAACAATTTCACCAAACAAGACCATGATCCAACAGAACATTCTGGTAAAGATGTAAACCATACAAAAACGGTACCAGTAAGAGATAAAGGAAAATTCTGCACTTTCATATAGTCTTCTTTACCCGCACTACATAACCGCAAATACTCAAGATACCAAAGCAAACGTGTTCGAAGCGGTATGATCATCATCTTCACCGCTAAATTTTTCAAACTTCGGTACAATCCAACCACTAGGTGACTTTAAGTAATCATAATGTAAAGTGTATGGCCTATGATAAGCGGGTACTTTCCATTGAGAAGAGCCATATGGATTTCTAGCGTGGGCTAAATCCTCTTCGACTCGGCTAAAGCTACAAGTAGCATATGAAGCCGAATCACAAGTAATGACCTTCTTGCACTCTGTTGAATCCTCATTGATTCGGCTAGAGTTAGTAGTAACACATGAAGCCGAATTATTAGAATTGTTACTAGTGCACCTTGCTGAATTTTCATTAATTCGGCTAAAATCATATGAAACCGAATCTTGAATTTTATTAGAATAAGGTGCTAAGTCTTGAGAGTAATTAGCTAAAATTATCATCATAGCCAATTGTCTCATTCATCGGCTCTTCTTGTGGTGAAAACAAATAATGTGAGCTATTAGCCGATAAACATGAATCTACATGTTGCATGTTACTAAAGGAATCAAAATCATCAAACATCGGTTCTTGATCATGATATTCATCTAAAGCATTACCCGATGCAAAATATCTATTATCATCACAGCTAGTAACATCAATATTGCAATTTGTACCACTTGCAAAATAATTATAAAACTCATCATCTGAATCTGCAAGTCGTACCTCGGGCGCGGTGTAGTAATATTGCGATGTAATGCCTTTATATGCCTCCATATGTTCTTGTAAACTGAGCACAAATAACCCGCACCGTCTTCTGTAGCTGTTTGATATATCGACCAATAAATTAATGACAGCTCTTGATGATGAATATCTCCACCACTTGTGTTTTCACCGGGACAGCAAACATATATATATATATATATATATATATATATATATATATATATATATATATATATATATATATATATATATATATATATATATATATATATATATATATATATATATATATATATCGGGATTATCGGGATAGGCCCGATCTTAGCTGCGCACCTGCCGTGGAGAACGAGTAGTAGATGTGCACGCATTCAGCACCATAGGATGGACATCAGATGCGGTGCATGAGACGACGCGTCACCCTGCAATGTAGCCATCGGCAGATGTACCGGCGGTTGTTGGGTAAGGTGCAGTCACGGACATCGAGAGTGGTCCGTAATTAGCAAACGATTAGGTGCGTTCGGTGACGCCGTCAAGGAATACTTCCGTTAAACTTGGACCGAGCCCGTGCATGTCTCGACGAGCCTGGTGTTGGTAATTGGGCCTTTTATTTATTTTTTTGTTAGCCGGCATACCCGAGCCCGGTTTGGATAACTGGGCCCGTTTAGAGCCCGGGTGTGTAGCACGGGCCAACTTGATGTGCACAATTAGCTACTTTTTTTTTGCTTGGATTAAGATGGATTAATCGACTTTTAGTCTGTGACGCGGTTAGTTTACAATGGATAACTTTGGAACTGGGGTGGTCGTTATGCAGGGTCAAAATGTTTTAGTAACTGAACGCAAAATGCAAGGGAAATACTATATATCACATCACAAGTACTAACAGAATAAGCAAGACAGTAGGAAACCGCACCTTAATACGATGTATCACACATACCATTGGAGGTGACGAATGGCATCTCTGGAGTAATTTTTTTGCAGTTTTGCAGCACCGTATATGCAATGGAGGTGACGAATCGTATCTCTGGCACCATTTTTGTTTGCGTCTGATCCAAAGGCCCGAAACAGAAAAGTGGTTCGGCCCGGTGTGGGCGTCTATTTTTTTGCAGCGGGGGCTCGTGTGTCTATAAATTGCGTAGCAGAGTTAGCAAGGTGGGGACGCAGCCACACTTCATACTCCAGTCTCGAACCCCATCGGTCATTGCACACATATGCAATGGATGATGCAGCAGCTTCGCCGACGGGTGAAGGCGGGCACTTCGCCATCGAAGACTACCTTGAGTTGCCCGTCGGCGTCGACTACGTTGGTGTAGACGACGCCTCGACGACGTCGGTACAGTACTCGGCGTCGACGGCGGCAGCCGACGCGGCGTCGACCGCCGCAACCGACGCGGCCTCGAAGGCGGCAGCAGGCGCCCGCATTGACACACAGCCGCATAATGCGGCTGCTGTCGTCATGGACGAAGGCTCAGTGGCCATTGGCGGGGAGGATTGGGTGAGCATGGCGTCTAGTGCTTGTCGCAGGCACCATTCGCCCGGCGGGATCACACAAGATGTAAGTTTGCTCCCCGAGGTGATGAGCATAGATTTGCCGGGGTCACCCGCACGGTTCATTCGCCTCCCGTGCTCAATCGTTCCAAAATTCAGTGTTTTGTTCGTTCGTTGTACAGTGATGTCTACTATATATATATTTCCGGATCGTTTGATATCATTTTATGCAGGTGGATGAGTTGCACGAGCTGGAATGGCTATCCCACTACGCGGCCGACGGTGTGGAAATCGTCGATGAGGAGTACAAAGCCAACATGAAACTCATTTACGGTGGGTTCTTGGCGCGATCCCCGCCGCCACCTGCTCCACATGAGTTTGCAGTGGGAGCACAGCGGAGCATGACCATTTCCGGCCAGCGAGTCCCATCAAAGGCTCGCACCAGTCGTCCCCGCCCCGCAGCTCGTGTATGCTTCCCCCCCTGGTGTTCCTCCCAGCGGCGAGGCAGACGGAAAAGAAGACAGGTGCATCGCCTTCCGTTAGGCGGAAGGCACCGTCAAGGAAAGGCGTGTTCGTGCCGGCAGACGGTCGTCGGTGCAGCCACTGCCAGACTGACAAGACGACGCAGTGGAGGCAAGGGCCAAATGGAGCAAAGACTTTGTGCAACCCGTGCGGCCTCAAGTGGAAGTCGGACCGTTTGGTGCCGGAGTACCGCCCCGCCGCCAGCCCAACATTTGATCCCTGTGTCCACTCCAACTTCCATCGCAGGATCGTTGAGCTTCGCAATCAGGAGGGTCCAGCGGAGTCGGTGCGAGCAGATGGGTCCCTCGTCGACGTTGGGATTCCGGCGGCTGCTGCGGGTGCCCACGCTCATGGCGACGAGGGTTGAGGCTGCATCGGAGGCGGCGGTTCGTTGTCCGTAGGCTTTCCAGATTACTAGTGCGTGTTTAGGCTTGTCAAATTATCGACGTTGTACTATCCGCGTGCCACATTGTCCAGCTTGGTACCGGATCTAGCTTCGCAAACATTAGCAGACTCCATTCGTGAAAGGAATTGTAGCTCACGGGGGCGCAGCTGTGATGTTCTTCGCACGATAATGCATGCTACTATGTATCGGACTTCTCTTTGTTCCCCCCCATGTATCGGACTTTTCAGCCTACATTTAGTGCCGCCCGCCAGGGGCTCCCAAGAAAGCACTGTAGTTTGTAATATTTATCCCCACTTGCTTTCTACCGGATGTGCTAGCTCCTCGATACAGTTAATCTGCACAGCGCATCTATAGCAAATGATCGGTGTTTGATATGTTTGTTATCAAGTACGAACGTTTACGTTGCACGTATTTTTTTTACAACGCCCCAATTCACAGCATTAAACTACAAAATTAATCCAACATTTCCGCATGTCCACAAGTGCAACATTATTTTCGAGCAGTGCACTATTATCCCGAAGTAAAATGGTGACACCCACTTTATTAGGGTCAGGGACTTCATGCATTCTGGACGTAGATCAGTGATACACCCACTATATTTTTTCGTTGGCACTAAGAGCTAGGTGCATCTGCTAGTTTGATCTCAAAACCATCGCAGCCCCACATTATTCTCGAGCTTTGTACTGGCATCCCGTAGTATTAGTGTTAGGCACACCATGCATTCTGGATGTAGATCCGTGGTACACTCATTATAGTTTTTTTTTTTGGCTCTAAGCACCGTATAGAGGTGGCTCAGGTCAACGGTTGTTACAGACATGTTCAAGAATGCAACACTCCGCCCATCACGGCATTAAACTAGCATACTCTATCACAAATATCGATTTATTTGCACCAGAGCACCATACAGGGATGGATAAGTGTAACCCTTTCGTACATTTGTGTCCACAAGCGAAACAGCAATGCGTGCACTGAGCTCCCCATCATCAAGTCATTTACAACTAGTGATTTTCAGATCGAGTAGTAGATTGCGTTCAAAAAACCATTGATTGTAAACCACCGGTGGGAGTAATCATTTACAGAGTTTGTCTTATGTACAGCCACCGCACAAGCTGAAACATTAATGCCAGTACCGAGCTCCCCTACTCAAGTTGTTTACAATTACTGATATTTGGACCAGATAGCTGAAATGATGACAAATGATGGACTCCACAGAGTTGTGTTATTAGAGTGTAGCTTACGGAGTATGCCTGGATCTCGTGGAGGTGTCGTGGTTGCATTTTCGTGAATATCTAAACCGATTGGCGTAGAAATAGTAGACCGTAGCACTTGTGTTATAACTCGTCATATATAATACTTCAGCGAAAAACAGAAGCAAGCAAGAGAATCATACAGGAGAGCCGAGTTGTCGTGTCGATCCCGTTTTTGATTCCTTTTTTAGAGATTGTGCAGAGTCACGATAAGGACTTGCAGACAATTTTCCAAGGTCTAGGAGTAGACTCGTAGCCTGACACGATGGGCTGCCGTCGTCCGTATTTTCGCAAACGGACTACTCCTACTCAACCTGCCGCAACACGTCTTTTTGTGGTCGATAAAATGAATCATGCATGCAGCATGCAGCATGCAGCGTACAATTATGATGTTTTACCGGGAATGAAAGGATGCAACAGTGCACCTGCCGTGTTCAGCGCGCGCCAGCGCCTGGCCTGGTGTCAGTGCCTGACAGCGGCAGAGGGGCAGGTGCGCTTTGCATGCTATAAGAGGTAGTGGTCTGGCAGAAGGAAATGGATTCGTTTTGTCCCATTTCGGTAGCCAGCACTGTAGCTATATTTTTCGTATCTCCTGAGATGCGTGTGTCGCGGGCGGCCTGCAGGCGGCGGGTCACTGTGCATCCATTTTATTGTTGCACTTGTCTAAAAAGGTGTCAGGGAATCCAAAAAGATTCAACAGCACCGAGATCGACGTTCACATGTCAGTAACTGTTTTTTCATCCAAAATTAAAATCCAACGGAGGACCCCCACTTGGGTTTGTAACAGCGTTGCGATAATTCAGCCGGTTACACGGGCGATCCGAAAATAATGCGTAGCTGGCAGCTACACCCTGTCAGGTGAATCTCTTCCGATTCTCTGCAGTCCTTCACAAAAGTCACAGGTGATTTTAGGTGTTCCCGATGTCATCCATTCAAGATCCGACGGCTACAATCAATTTTTACTCTCCTATTGAACTGCCGTTCATAGCCCATACGAGAACTACAGCCCAGCTCAAGCCCAGTTCACGGACGATTGCACGTTTTTGAACTGAGTAGTGCCATATACTAAATAGGTACTAATTACTGCACTTCTTAAAAAAAAACTAAGTACTGCAAGAAAAATAAAACTTGGAGTTGCATTCTATCTGTAAGAAAAAATAAAAACATGCTTATTGCTGTACACCTAGAAATAAACAAAGGGAAAAAACTGAATATATTCATAAGTCACTTTGTTGCGTTGTTCCATCGGATCTATAACTTTTATATGAACAAACCGTCAAGAGCCTCTAGCCCAGTTGGTTAGAGCCCCTCGATGGCACTCCACAGGTCCTGGGTTCAAGTCTCCGGGGGGAGCGAATTTTCAGGTTTCTACTCCGTGGTTAAAAAAAATCTCCTCTTCTGTCCCACGGCAAAAGCACAGGTTGTTAGGCCCAGCCCAGTCTCACAGTCTATTTTTCTAGACATGCAAAGCGTCGAACTAACCATCCACTATCAAACCCACTATCTATTTCTATTAATGCAATGTGTCAATATCAGCAATCCACTATCATTTGCCATTAACAATTTATCTTGACATGTAAGATGCATTTCACTTTTTATTCCTCCGTCATGCCCGCTGCAACGTGCGAGGAATCCTCCTAGTTTAACTAAAAGCTAATGCTTTAAAAGAACAGTACAAATAATAAGCAGATATGAATGAACTTTTACTCGTGAACAAATAAAACCGAAATAGAGAAGAAAGAAGATAATACAGTACATTGACCATCACGTTCGCGCCAAAATGCTTCTGCGGCTGCACATCCCCCCGCAAAAACCAAACACAAGTGCTAAAACATGCTCCTTTTCCGTTCAAAAATGCGACTTAGCTGGGCTGTTCTTATCTGAGCTGTGGAGGCTTGTACGAGCAGGGCAGCAGCCGTAGGATCTTGAATGGATGACATCCGGAATATCTAAAGTCACTTGTGACTTTTGTGAAGGACTGCAGAGAATCCAGATTGCTCTTCCCCATCCATACTCGAACGACTACCAACACTCCATAATTGCAAGATTTTGTACTATGCATGGAGACAAAGTCCGCTACAAAATCTAGTGCACAGCGATCGACGGCCTTGTTTAGATTGAAAAAAATTTCAACCTGGTGAATAGTAACTCTTTTGTCTTATTTGAAAAATATTGTCCAATCACGGACCAACTAGACTCAAAAGATTCATCTCGTGATTTCAAACTAAACTGTGTAATTGGTAATTTTTTTTACCTACATTTAATACTCCATGTATTAGTTCAAAAATTGATGTGATGGAGAGAGAGTGAAAAAACTTGGAATTTGGAGGCATCAGTTTTTTTTTCCCTTTTTCGTTTTTGTCTGATGCTTTGCTAGTTGAAGTCGTGCAACCGCCATGCATCTCCCCTGTTTGTGGCAGCGGACGCTGTCGCGTGCACGCCAAAACCAGACATGACCGCGCCCTGTAGCCTACCAAGTAGGAGTAGTAGGGTGGCTGTTTTGCAGCGACAGCACGCTGTTGACTGGTCATGTCAGTTCCGGCACCCGACGGCGCCCCTTGCAGCACATTTCTTGTCGTACTCAAACGAAGCACGCAAAGCGGATCTCCCTGGATCGGCACGCTAGGAGTGACAGCCGTGCATGCAGATCAAGTTATAGTGAAGGAGAGAGAGCCGCGCATGTACACAGCACACAGACGGCTCCTGATCAATCCAGACCTCCACTCGACCTGGAATATAAATACTCATATACGACTACCTGGCGACTGGTTCCAGTGCAGCCCCATCCCCGCACGGTAGAGTACCCCAGGCCCCAGGGAGGTCACAGCGGTTCTCTGCTCCATGGACGGCCACCGTCCTACATGGACCGGCGGCGGACCCGGCGGGAAATCAATGCTATCGAAGGTAGGTGATTCTATTGTTGCCATCAGGTCAGTTTCTATTTATAGAATGCGTTGGTAGTAGTGACATGATTTCATTCTGTTTGATGTATATTTATTCAGCGGGGTAGATCTGAAGGCCCGGCGTCTTCAATGCGCTCGGCGTCTAAACAACAACCATCAGGTGGGTTGAATGACATCGTTTATGGCGCATCCAGAATGGCGATAGATAATGCAAAGACTCCGATGCTCCTACCCTCGCCAGTTCGGTTCGGTGTAAGTACGAAGCTTCTGTCTTCTGTCTCACTAGAAGCTTTTCTAAATCATTGAAACATGTTCACCGTCCCCAAATTCATCAGAAACAAACTGGAATAACAGGGCGTCCTTTGTATCTGTAGTATTATGATCCTTTGCTGTCACCCGGTGGCCTCCCTGCGTCGTCGTTCTTCTCCATAAGCAGCAGCCTCGGCCCATGCGCACCCATTACTGCATGCAATAACAGCAAGGCACCCTTTGCGCAGAGCGTGCGATCGCCCGGACTTCGAAGGTACATCGCGTGCCCCTTCATCGGATCATGAAGGCACCCACTACAGCAAGGCACCCACTGTATTATTTGGTTGACTCACTCTTGTTTCGAATCATGAAGCAAACACACCTATTGTTCATTTTTTTTACACCGGGAATGCAACCTCTCTATTTTTATTTTTTCTTCTCCCATTCGCGCGAACTTACCAGCACACACAAGTGTGTCATGCCCTCTCTTTTATGCAAAACCAGTGTACTGCATTCAAAAAAAAGAAACGTTTAGATGCATGTATGAACTCATCATATGGGGCACGACCGTGTGATGAGTACCAATTTTTTTGTTTTAACAGCGACTATTTCGTGGTAAGACTAAAAACTAGTACACATGTCTTATATTTTAACGGAACAAAACAATCTTTCATTCGATGCAGGATTTACCTGCCACTGTGTCAAACCCGGTGGATGAAATCCAGGACACACCCTCTCAACACAACCTGGTGGGGCAGAATCTTGAAGCCGGCATCGATGTGTTATCAATCAGTAGCGAGCCAAGCATGGCGTCTACTGCCTACACACTGAAGGTGATACATACACTACGTGAATCTAAATCAGATGGACTGTAGTGTTCGGAATTCCCAATGCCCTCCCAGTAGTCGGGCCGACGGTTGCTTCAGCCCACGGCCCTTTTGGCTTTTCGATGGGGGTGGTGTGCTTCTCGGTCTGTCTTTTTTACATTTTTCAACTGGCGCCAGTGCGCACCAGCCGCAAATAGTCAAGGTGGTAGCAGATGTAGTAGTGGCATGGGGAAATATGTTGCAAATGTTGTCTTTTTTTTTTCTGTTCTGGTCTAATAATATCAGACGTTGAATATTTTGACATGCCTTTTCGGAAAACTGTAATGGAAATGATTTGCATACACATGGCACACAACTTACATGTATATTATTCACCGTGGTTCTGCTTATCGTGCCTAGAACGGGAAAGAACCTGAAGCGTTACACGCGGAATCAAGTGGTTCGGGTGGTGACGCAGCGCCTGTCACGGGGAAGGAACTCGCTATCCAGTCCCCGGTTGGGGTACCGGTGACCAGCGAGGCTACTGAGGTATGCGTATCCTTTTCCCATCCAATCCACACCCCTCGGCAGTTTCAAAGTCGTTCATAGCGTTGTGTCCGCTGCCATAATCGATTTATAACATTCTGACGTAGGTAGCCAAGCCACTGGGTGACTTGGTCGTTGAATTTAACTGGTACATGGATAGGATGAACTCCGTCGCAAAAGCGATAAGCGCCGCAGTTACTGCAAAGAATTACCGAATAGATCAGCACGCCCTTCCACCTTCACTGTCAGCTGAGCCAGTTCCAATTGCCATAGCTCCTCCAGTACCTTCCAGAGATCCAACAGTTGGAACACACCGAGGTTTGTTTTATCCACCCCCCACCCCCCCTACCGTGCCCAATGACTCCAAGATCACCAAAATCACACACAATGAAAATAACACGTCATTGCAGGCGCCCCTATTTCCGACGCACGCAGGAGGAAACGCAAACAACTCGAGGTCCAGCAGTCCCCAGAAGGTAGTCGACCAGTAATCGCCAAGAATCGTCCGTCGAAGAGGTATGCAACCTAACCACAGGAACGTACAAATATTTTATCCACGGTATTTTAGTGGTTCTTTTTGAGGTGGTCACTGCACATGCAGGTCTCAAGATTACTCACGATTCCTCCGCAAGAAGTATGTATATCTGATTCAAATTAATTAGTACAACTTCACATTTATTTTTCGCTTCTAAAGCGAACAATTCACCACCGATCTTGCGCATGGCCAGCCGGACAAATCGCGTCAGTCAGCTGCCGGCTTGTACACAAGCACAGCCAGCAGACGTTGGTAGTAGGAATGTCACTGGGACCGCAACAAATCTTCTTGTGAGCTCGGAGATACACAGGAATCTAGCCGCTATCCTGCAGGCGTGGCTAAAGGACAATCGTACAAGCGAGATCGCAATGAACTTGTAAGTAACACCGCGCGTATATCGCTCCTCACAACGTTATTTTAACCAGTTTCAATGGGTATGTGCAGTAAGTTGACGTTTTATGGTTTTTTTATATCCGCTCCATTTGAGCATATCTTTTAAAGAAATCTGGTGCATTTTGAGGGACCACCCGCCGTCGAGCTCCAGGCAAGAGACATTCTTTCACACGAGCTGGGTATTGCCAATGATGACCAGAAGATATGTACAGCGGTGGTGTTGTTTCTGCGTCAGCTGGAACCGCTGCTGGCAGGATCAAACCCGAACCGATTAAAAAGGCATTACGCTACATCGGATTGGACAGTAAGTCATGCATTGCGTCAATTTTCTACCTTGCCAAAACTATGTCTAGATAATTGCATATTGAAAACCGCATGTATTGTCAGGAGGCCGCATGCACACAACCAACTAACGGAGATTTGGTGAGGCGGTTTGGACTACCAGCCGCACCACATTGCTTTCGCACTTGCAACATGGTAAGATTTGATTGACACATTTTGAACTATACTACTGAGCTTAGAACACAATTTATTTTGTGCACATAAAGTACTTTTGTAAAATAATCCACAGGTCGTTTGCCCGGTAAAGTTTGCTGGATCTTGGTCCCTCTACGCTCTGAACATTGCTTCCAAAGTACTTACCGTGTTCAACCCAAACCCCACTAACGAGTGCGAAAGCATGTTGGATATGAGGCACAATCTATTTGGCCTTAGGATTGTATCTGCATGCTTGTCATGCGTTGCATGCCGGTTAGATCCTGCAGCGGTAAAGGGGTGGTCCATACGAACCGTGTACAAACCAATAGGTGCCCCCATAATGTGAGTATTCGACGTTGCTATACACCAACCCCTAATGTTTTGAATTTGACTGTTTCATGAATCGTTATTTTTCTAATTAGGCCATACCTGATATATTCTTATATATTTGTGTTATTCCCATAGAGACTGCAACATGAGCCTGATGTGCACTTTGCTGTATGCACGCGACTACAACGGGGAGGACTCCGCTCTGAAGCTACCCAAGGTAACAATGTCACTATTTGATCAGACTCGCCCCACTTCAGAATGTTCATCGTATTTCTCTACTGAAGTTACATTTTTTTTCATCTCATGAAACCTAGGCGGATGAAATCAAGGCTCTAATGCATATTACATGGGCCAAGATTGTATTCGGTCGGATGAATCGGACAAAGCTACCCGCTGTGCTCAACCAATGGGCAGGTTCAATCATCCCGTGAACGGCACACCGCGCGAAGGTCAGGTGGATCTACATGAGAGGATTGTCTTCCCGTTCGTTAACCAAGCGCACGTGTTTTTTGATGGTTAACGGCCACCTGTAGCCCTGGTGTGGATATTAACTGGCGATGTATGACGCACACCACACATTGTTCAGTGTGGTTGTCTGTTTATTTTGACTGGGATACTCGCCTTTAGGCTCCTGCTACTAGCGTAGCTAGTAACGCCCGTCCACACGCTATCTCGTGTACCTAACTAGTAACTTTTTATGTATATGTCGCACAGCGTGCACTAGTAGAAGTCATATTCGCATCTGAATCGTTTGGCAATATAAAAAGCTGTGCAACTCTCTCCCCCTTGAATGCAAAGTACTTTTCTATGCATGCGCTATATTCGCAGGAAATAAGAACTTACCACCCAACAGCATATTTTTTTTACGTAAAGTTTGACACGTGACGTGTTTTCTTATGTGAAGTAAAAATGTGGAAAAACGTGAAAGCTCAGCAGTTTATTTAAATTTTGTCACGCCACTGTTTTTCTTATTTAAAGTTTGTCACGCGACTGTTTCTTATGCGCTGATAGTTGAGTGGTAAAAGGATCGAATAACAATATTAGCGGGCGAACTTGCTCGCAAAAGTAATATACGCATGGGCATCGACATCGTCGGTCATACTGCATTGCGATCACACAGGTTCACATATAATTTTGAACATACGTCTTAGGCATACATAGATCATGGATGACACTTGAAGGAGCGCAAAATATGTCAGCATAGTAGCACGATCCACTACAGGGGCTACCATTTGTTGGATTTAGCACCGCAGATGCATTACCTAGGAAAAGTAATACACGCATTGGCACTGACATCGTCGGGGATACTGCATCGCGATCACACAGGTTCACATATAATTTTGAACATACGGCATAGGCATACATAGATCACGGATGACACTTGAAGGAGCGCAAAATATGTCACCGTAGTAGCACGCTCCCCTACGGGGCTACCCTTTGATGGATTTAGGAACGCAGATCCATTACCTAGGACAAGAAACGTGGCAGAGATGGAGCATCCTCAGCGTCTGGCATTCGGACAGTATACGGAACAGAACATGACCCGTCTGTAATGGACGTAAATGGCACCGACCAATCTTGGTACTCAACCAGTCGCACACGCGTCAAGTATCCCAACGCGGGGCAGCAACCAATATTGTTGCACACAACCCCCGGCTCCGGGATGATGAGGATCTTATCGCCAGCAAGGTATATAGGATGAATGCACCACGCGGTGACAAAATACTCTGTGTCGCCACAGCCACCTTCATCACCCGGCCGTTCGCCCGCCAGCCGCACATCGACGGAATACCCCGGCGAGACTCGCGCAGCCTGCCATCCCGGGACATGAGCGGGGACTCCTCTGATGCCTACCAGAGCTCTGTGATTGAAATCGACAGCAGTCGACCCAGAGAATCGGGACCATTTCTTCCACGTCACCTGGAAAGTGTCTAGGCCAGTAGTTATAGGGGTGCACAAGACCTTCATTAGATCTCCATTGCTCCGTAGACGCACAATGAAGCCATCAGGCCCATTGCGGTGCACACTGAAAGCACCCTCCGAAAGATTGACTGTTTCCTTCAATCTGTCTCGCAGCATAGAGGCCGAGACTACCTCCTTCCGCATCCCGTGGACCTCGGCAAAGAGGGCCAACGTCAAATATTCTTCCGCCGCATCAATCTCCGGCGTATGGCTCATGACAACTAGTGGTTGCTGGCAGGGCAACAGAATCACCATCGCAGGGGGGGTGTCAGCTGAGTTCTGTCCCAGCGGTGGAAGGAAACACGAAGCATCAGCCCTCATGGAGGACAAGGGGAAGAATGGTTCGGCGTCTGGGCTGAGCATTGAGCCCACTGGGGGGACAGTTGAAGAAGTATTGGGCATGGTTTGCAATAGCCTTAGGTGCTAGTGGACTAGACACAGATGTTGTGAGTGCCTCGTATGGTCATGAAGCTGCGAACTTGAGGATCTCTTATAAAACGAGGCACCGGTGGTAGCGTTTACATTTCTCTAGAAAAAGCGCATGCATGTGTGTTTTGCTGGTCATTTGCTGCCCGCAGCCTGCACTGGCTGCACACGGATGCCCTATTTTTTGCTGACAATTACTGGCACACGTCCAAAAAACACATGCTTGACATGCATGCCGTAACCTTTTCTATCGTGTCGAGCACAATAGCCTATAACGTAGAAAGCGGAGCTGGTTATCCGACCACCAGGAACACGGCTAGCATGCAGCGGTCATTCATAAAGTTGCAGTATGCTTGGAGATCAAAAACTTTATCCCAACTGCATGGATGCATGCTTTTTTTGTTGGTAGCACAGCATGGCACAGTGTACATTACCGTCTCAGAGGTCACGTCTAACACCAGGCGCCAAATGTGTTTTCCATTCATACGAAGTTGGCCGTTTTCATGTGTGGCATTTCTTTCTTTTCATAAATGCCGCATTGGATCAGTTCGTCTTACGAAAAACAAATCACTACGATATGGGCTTCGGCTGTTTCGTGGCCCATTTTTGTGGTTCAAGCGTCTGGCTTATGCGGCTGTTCATAGCCCATTCCACCCAAGCCGGTGTTTGGACCGTGGTGTTCCATATACCAAGCTCTGTATGTTTCATAAGGCCCATTATTACCAAAAAACAACGGAAGATAAGCACTGATTCGCTGGGAGGAACACAAGTCGATAAGGGGGCACTCATTTTATTTGTTCAGACACGCGTCAATACGATCGCTATCGCGATCAGGCGCTGATACGTCCCAAACATCAGGGGTGGCTCCAAGTTTGTGCCGGCCAGAAAACGCCGTTACAATAATGAGGTACAATTTTTCCCATCACAAAGAAAATAAAAAAATTTGTCCCGCAGCTTAGGTGGAATCGCCATGCCTCGCCCATCACCTGCAGGTATCGCAGTCGTTACCAAATCAGCAACGAATTGTACAATTTGTCATGCACTTGCTACTCGGAATGCGTACGGTGTGCCAACGGTTAAACCAAATGCGGATTAGTATATATTTCTTTTCCCAAACAAAAAACTCGTAAACGTTGCATGATATTATGCACCGACGGAGCTAACTATTTACATGCACAAACTTACGGTTTTCAAAGACGTGTGCAAAACAAGTCACATAGGTTTATATCAGGTTGGCTTGAAATGGTCATTGTCTATGGTGTTGTACACCTCACCAGTCGCTAGTAGCTCGAAAATGAGTGGCCTGCAACCAAAGAGCAATCAAGTTCCAGTAACTGATTAGTTAAAAAAAAATAGTCACAGTTACTGTTGGCCCCGATATGCCGCCCAAAGAAAGTAGTGTCAACTGTTAAACGTGGCAAACCTAACATTGTCCTCTGGTACTGCCATAAATCTAGATACCTCAACTATGCTGGCGCCGACCACGTCAGACCTGTGGGTTTTAAAAACAGCCCAAGGTCACAAAAACCAGAATCTTTGGCTGCCAAAACATAGTAGCAATGAAAAACCAATTTATCACATACCCCTTACACGCGTATTTTATACACTCCAGTACAGATGATGCGAGTGTAGTAGACGGTGGCACCGATCCTTGCCCTCCCCTCTGTCAACACAAAAGTTTTTATTAAGTAGTCACACAGGAGTGAAATGTATAATTTTTTTCTTAGATAAAGGATAAATTATCCGCCATCTAACTCGGTAGATGTAGGCAGCCAATTACTACGGTGATTACAAAGAGACTTTTCTTTGCTCACCTGAAATGGTGTCAGGTCGAGGTACGCCATTATCGCGGACAACATATGCAGTGTTATTTCGTTGTAGTCCGATATAGCCCTACAAGTGTGCAATGCCATTTAATTACACAGCTGACATTTATGTTCTATACTACTATTTCGGCGTCATTTGTTGGCATGCATATAGTGGGTTGTACGTACCAAAAAAAAATAATAGTATACACACAACGAACCTGCACGAGTAGGCCTGTATTTGGGGCACGTCTTCTCGCACGACCACTCGCCCATGTACAATTGCGTAGCCCCCTTCACTGCACAAAAAACAAAAGTTCCTTCTTGTAGGGCCGAATTCATGTTTTTTTTTTTATTTTGGGCCATTCGCGCTGTCATGGTGTGCACATGAACAGCTAACGGATCGTTATCCAGATGTAAACTTTTTTTTTTCTCGTGTCAATGCAACCACACCAGCTTTATTTTTCATAGAAATCCCAAAATGTACTAGTTGCTCGTTACTAACCGTATCTGGAGGAATTCCGCGTCTGTACCGTGGCAGGTATGCAGCCTGTATACAAAACCGATTCCAAAAAAAGATACATCAGATGTACAGCAGGGTTGGTAAGACATAGACACATATAATAGGGAGTTTATTTTGTCGCGGTTTACCAAAGGTGGCCTCGGAGAAGCCCTGTCCTATCATATAGCTTAAAACACCCTTTGTCAGAGGTGTTATACAGGTCTACCATGCGTCCGATCAGTTTCACCTACATAGAAGGTGACGCGTATAAAATGAGTGGCAAGATCTGAGTGATGCACATTTTAAGGCTGCTGTATGTGTATATCAAATCCGTATGGATACAGACATTAGAAGCAAGCGAGCCATTTATTACTAAGGGATCTCCGCGGCCCGACGTAAACGCATCGTTTATTTGTTTGCAGGTCACCGGCATCAAACAGGAACCGCCGTTTGGTTGAATCGGCTGCGGAGACAATTGTTTGAGCGTTCTAGAATGCATGAAAAAAAGGAGCTATACATATGTTGTACCTCAACAACTTGCATATTATGCCTACTTGCTTCATGTTGCGCGACCGGAGCTGCAGGTGACACACCTAGACCACTGTTGCCGTTTTTTCCAGTGCCAACCGATATGGTAGCCAAGGGATGATCCGACTCTTCCATGAACTAGTTAACGACTTTTACTTGTTACAAAGACACACTGAACTAGTTCCTGAGGCAAAGGATGACATAATATATAATGAAGCGCCTGCTAGCGAGTTAAACACGTCGTCAAGATGTTACCTGATAATAACAGCTAAGATCATGGCCCTGGTCAGCCTGGACTACATTTTCTGGAACAGTGCCTCCAAAATCTCCGTCACACAACAACCCAGAAGTTGGCACCCCTCCAATGGTCAACTCCAACGCGTGGTTCTTAGATGGGAAAAAAAATTAAACGTGGGCGAAGCCTTTCGTTTTCACCTTTTCGTAGTAGGGGATAATATGCAAGGAGCAAATAAGCAAAATCTACTTTTTTCTTCACCTTTTCGCCATGTTCTGTCTTAACCAGTAAGAGCGTATCAGCGACTCCCCGCAGCTGTCTTCGCCGTCTACTGTCCCAACCATTGTAGTAATTGGTGGGTCAAGGTCGGTCTCGCTTGTTATGGGTGTAGTAGCTGGTTCAAGCGAAACCTCAACAGGCAACTGCGTTTGTTGTTGGCTGCATGTATCTGACCCGAGGGGAGTGTCGGGTCCCTGTGCATCTGCCATTTCGGTAGCACCACAGGTTTTGAGCATGATGAGTTAAAGTTCCCTCTTATTTATAGTAGAGATACTACATGGCACTAAAGAAAGCAACCGCATTTTTTACAATAAAACAACATGCATGTGTATTACGGGGCGAACGCAGGCATGCACGGTGGCACGTGAGGCTCTTTAGAAATTGTTTACCCCTGGCATGCAGCACGGTCTGTCTATGAAAGGACGCATGCATGCGTGGTTTATGCAACCGAGGTAGCATGCACGCCGACACATCAGATGCTATGCACCCCACCTTGTGTGTTGTCAACAAATGCATGCGACCAGCCCACAAACCACGTGAACGACACCGGGACACAAAGACAGGTATTGCTTTCGTTGGTCCTATATATAGGAGACGCACAGGCTACATAACGAACCACCGCGAGCCATTAGACTTACCCACTATACAGAGTACACAGCGAGATCCACAGAGCCCATAGCCAGATTTCATGGATAATAGTGCTTCCAGCCATATTGTTTTTGTAGGTGAATCTGCCGGAAGCGAGGACGCAGTTCTCACGGATGCTGCACAACCACCTCTGATGGGTACCCCCGTGTCCTACAAGGGACTCATTCTCCAGCACAACGGACGGTGGGGTGCGCAAATCTACGACGGACAGACCCGCGTATGGCTTGGCTCTTTCGCCGACGAGGAGTCCGCCTCGCGGGCCTACGATGTGGCTGCTGCTCGCTTCCAAGGCATTGATGCAGTGAGCAATCTCAGCGCGGCCAAGGTCGCATTCTTGTCTCGGCAAACCAAGGCAGACGTCGTACTCATGCTTCGGAAGCATACGTACGGCGACGAACTGCGCCGGTTTACTAATGCAGTACCGGAATTCCTTCCCAATACGATCCAAGATAGGTTCATCCTTTTCGAGAAGCAATTGAAGCCAAGCGATGTCGGCAAGCTAAACCGTCTGCTAATCCCAAAACGACACGCAGAGAGGTATCTGCCGCTTTACCCAATCGTCACGACAGCCGCAACCCTTAGTGGTGTTCTAAGCCTAGACGATGGACGCGGCAAACTATGGCGATTCCGGTACTCATTTTGGAAGAGCAGCAACAGTTATGTGCTTACAAATGGTTGGAATCGGTATGTTGAAGAAAATAGTCTCCAAGATGGAGACACCGTGATTTTCTCGCGGTCGTCATGCCGCCCCGAAAGCCACGACTTCATCGGATTTAGGAAGTTGTCAAGGAATTTGGACATAGACGTCGGTGTCCGCGACCAGTTAACAGCGGGTAGATCTTTCAGGCTTTTCGGTGTCGAGATTGTATAACCATTCTGTTCATAACTGTCGCTGAGATAGGTGTGTTTAGGATGGAAACAAAGTTTTGTACTGAGTTTTTCTTTGTATGTGACGGGAGTCTAGTTGGGATGTTATTTGTACTGAATTAATCTATGTTGCAGGCGAACACTTTTCGCTGTTATACATTTGTCCTTGTAACCAGTTTATGTTATACTCCAAAAGCACGCGCCTATATTTTGTATCATCACGTTAAACACAATAAAAAAAAACTCAAACGATTAACAGAAAACATCGTTATTCATAGATGTGGCCAACAACTTCACGACTACAAACGACGCAGCCACCTATAAAGACTGCGGGGTCATTACATTCATTGATAACTCGCCGAACCCATGGGCATACTTGAACGGTTACTCAAAAACGTTTCTATACCAAAATTCGTGTGCGTACTCCGGGGTGATCAAACCAGATCGATTACCATGCCCCATATTGGTAGACCAGATCACCGCAGCAACGGCCGCTAGGTTGATGAAAAAAATAAACATCATCAAACTAAGGTAGAACTTTGGGAGAGCAACTACCATTGTTGTAATTTCCGATGGCATGGCACATGTCCGTTTTATACCACTCAGCGCCACGC
This sequence comes from Themeda triandra, assembly GCA_018135685.1. Lineage (NCBI taxonomy): Eukaryota > Viridiplantae > Streptophyta > Magnoliopsida > Poales > Poaceae > Themeda > Themeda triandra. The sequence goes on from JAENPR010000145.1 coordinate 129,706, forward strand.
GCGGGTTTGGGCGGCAAAGATGGGAAATGGTCACTGTTCATCACATTTTTTTAAGCGCCTTTAACGTGCCTTGCGTTTGAATGCGCCTAACTTTGGACAAATAGTGCATGTGTGTTTGACAGACATGAACCAACTCGAACAGTGCCTGCATGTCTGACCCGTGGGAGGCAGTGATGACCATTGTATACATGCACCTCATTAACATGCCATCATCTTTTCATATTTCTTACAACGAATCTGGTCACGCCCCAGAATCAGGCAGTGCACTGCCCGATAAAGTTGGGACGATGCGATGACACATAAAGAAGGAGCAGCACATTCTGGCACTTTGTTGGTGTGCCCATCTATCTTACGATCCGAGTGCCCGTCACACACTGACCGAGACGTATCTCTCATGCATACAAAGGTACATACAGTACGTAAAGATTGACGAGTAGTTATTAAAAAGTAAAAGTAATCCCTACCGTCGAGCAATGGTCCCATCAGCCCGTTGCTTGGAAAGCTGTCGGGATGCATGCATGCACTTATCGTCTGCGCAACCATTAAATAGTGACTGTTTCAAGACAACCGCTACCATGCAGATTTTGTCCTTTTGCAACTGTTGACAACGCCTTGCGCATTGCGCCTTGCTGTCGCAGTTCTTTTTTGGCTTCGACGCACACACGACCACTTTGGTTGTGGTAGTGCCTGCCAGTTTGCTATATACATATATATACGCCAGTACATCAGGTTAGCGCGGAAAGGAGGAGCAAGTGTGCACCCAGGACTGCCAGATTCATGGGCCACGGCCAGTCGAAGGTAATGATCATTTGTGATCCTTTGCTGATAGATTGCGTCGCTCTTTTGTTTCTTATTTGCCTGCTACACTGTATCAGCTAGCGGACGGCGCCAAGCGGGGCCGCGCGGGAGGCGTGTGGCTCAACAAGGTGGTGTCAGAGTCTGCTGCGTCATGGATGACTCGATGATTTCCTATCTGGTAAGTGTATGTTTTTCCATTTTAAGCAACAAGTGAAGACACCCAAGCGTGTTTCATGCATGCTCATTCCTTTCTGTGCGCAATGACGGTGCAGGTATTGCCTGCTCACATTGTTGAGAAGTATAGTTTGCACAACGTGAAGTCCGTTCGTCTGTTCGACAACAATAATGGTGAGTTTTGTTGCGACGTCGAGCGGATCGAAGGACAGGTCTCGATAACCCACGGGTGGTCTGATTTCCTAGCTGCTTCATGCGCTGTTGTTGGTGATTATATGCTTTTCGATATAAGGGGTGTGCACGAGACCATTGTGTGGGTCTTCCAGGGATGTGTGAAGCAAGGTAACAGCCGCTGTCATAGAATTAACATTATAAACCGGGTACATCTGGTTCCGATCAGTAATATGCATCTAAATTGCTATCAAACGTGCAGAGCAACACGAGGAGCAGGAAGGCATTGGGGTAAAGTTGGTTGCTGACGCAGAAACAGGGGTTGGCGCTGGTGGGTTAGGAAGATGTTTTCGAGGGCATATTAGTCTGTGCATGAGCACGCACTTATCTATTTGGGAACTAATTTTTTCATTTAATATAATTTATAGAAATTAGCAATCCTAGCGGGGACCCAGCTTATGTTCTACCGGAGATGTCTGCTCTCATGATAGGTGGCGTGTTGGATGGTACCCACCCCACTGACAGTGTAGTCCAGAGTACGTGATTTGTGCCCACTTTTTTACTATAAAGCAATGCATTTCTCTCGGCAACTATCCGTCAAATATTAGGCGGTGTGGGGTTTGTCGTCATGCTTTAATAGCAAGCTTGGTGGGTACAGGTAGCCACAAACGGTGTAGTAATTATTAAATATATTGCTAGTTCCTTTCACCCACAGTTTCATGATCATGGTGACCAAGTTGCTGTTATTCGCGACAGGCTCAACAGGAAACCGGGCTTTGTTGATTGACACGTGGCGGTCAAAGTTTGTAGTTGCCAAGAACGTGGAGTTGGAGGATTGGATGGTTGAGTACGTTGCTGGTGGACTTGAGTGGGAGATGCCGGAGTTTGGAATTTATGTTGGAAGGGTCGACCGAACATCTGTCGGGGATAATAGGATGGTCCGTATATTATATTTTTTTCACTACTTGTATATATTAAGGACACATCTGACCCTGTTATTTGATGTCTTAAACAGAGATTGCCAAAATTATTCACAAACGAATGCGTTATCCCCTTTTTCGGTGGAGACAAAGGCCGAGTTTTCTACTACGGAATGAGATGGAGGCGGAAGCGCCGTTGAAGCTGTCGATTGCCAAAGATGGGAGAGCGGCCTTCACTCAAGGATGGAATGTTTTCGCAAATAATAATTGAATAAGTGCAGGCTCAATTCTAGCGTTCGTATTCACTACTAGGCATAATGAACTGGCCGTGGAGATTGATGTACTCAAACAATGACTTTTGTACCGTTGGTAATAAAGTTTGTACTGCCAGCCCATGAAGAAGTGTTTTCCCTGATTTGCGCTAGGGTTTTTCTTTTTTGGCTTTTACGTGGTGGACACAAACGTGTGTTCAATTCATAGTAGGCCTGTAGATAGACATTTAGTCCAGCTGTCGCAAATTATGATCACGTAAATATGCATAAGTTGCACCAGCTACGCGATATAGAGATGCTCCCGAAGATGATGCCTCCTGAGTCTAGATGAGCCTACTCAGGGACGCAACCATGGGGTGGCCAGTATCATGCACTGCAAAATTGTTTCTCTTCTATACAGACATCTAAATATATGGCAAAAAAAATGTCATTTTGCTTTCACAATCGCTGGAAACAATTTATATTTTTGACATAAATAGTCTAATTTTGTTTCGTAATAATTATTGAAACATATTATCTTTTGTATTCTGTAATAATACAAATGATATCGTTTTTGCTATGGCACCATCACTATAATTGGACCTCCCGTCATTGTATACTAAGTTCGGTATCTTTAGTATTTTTTATTCGTTCATTTTCACATGCAGTATCTATATTATATCATTTGATCAATAATGTCAGATATAATGGATTTCCAAAAGGTTATTGCCAGGACGACTCGAAGACACAGTCATCATATTTCCCGTAAAAAAACAAATCGTTGTTGTGTATCTGTTGATGCAGAAGATCCTACGCGTACTGCACGTGTCACATGCAGAGTGTTTTTGTTAGATCCGATCGTTCCGGCTCATCGGATCCACGTGGCCTGGCGGGGGCGAGATATCCAGGACGCGATCCGAAGTTGATTTTCGGGACCACTCGGCCTAGAACCGCACCTAACCAGAGCTGTAGGGTTGTCGCCGCACGGGAGACAGTAGCTTACCAACCACTTTTTTAAACAGAACGATACTATTCGAAAAAGAACGTACCGCTGTCATGTACGGTCTCGACACGGTGAATTAACACTTTGACGAAGCGAGCGAGCATGTAGAGTAAAATATCATTACTGAGCAGCTATCGAACAATACGAATTAAGTCAAGTACAAAGAGAGAAAAGTTATTAAACGTCCAAAACACAAATACAATTCAACATTATAGTCATTAGTGGGCGGCATGTCGAGTCCTACTCGGTTTAGCTTTTCCCACGTCTCGACCATGACGTCCCATTTTAAAGAAAACCAGTCGATGCCTGATAGTGGTGGAACACCGTCCAATGACACTCTGCTCCAATTTACTGTACTTTGAGAGACTTTATAACCGCAACACGCCAAATTTTAACAAATGTTTCAACATGTTCGGGTGAATTAGGCTCACATACAGCTAGGTTTGGTACACTTTTTTTAGTTTGCTTGAATAAATTACAGTTATTTTCATCCTTCGAATGGTCATACCAAAGCACAAGAGTTTTTCATTGCTTGAATGAGCATAAGTTTGTCGAAGTCAATAGACCATGATCTACTTCAGGGAACGTTTATAAGTACTACGAAGCACACACCGTTCAGACAAACAACAACACAAACTAAATTTAGATAAGCCACAAAACAACACACCTAAAAGTGGCACTGCAAGCCTACAGATATCACTGGCCCGATCCGATTGCAAGCTCTAGGTTCACCATCTGGGCCGATGGGCCGTTGGGAACCGGATGATGATTGGAGCTAGGCCCCGGTTCCGCTCCCATTTGGAATGTACTCAACACCCAGAGCGCTTGCCAGTCTTTCCAAAATTTTGTCTGCCCGGACCGCTGTCTGCTCAGTTTCTGGTGTGGGCATAATGTAATCCATGGGGTCAAGCCTAGCAGGTATACTCGAAATATCGACAGCTGGTATCTGACTACCCATTATCCTCGCTACATCATATCTGCTAAACTCAAAGTTCGTAATAGCGTTCACACCACGACACTTGATACTGGCTATGTCATAAGCTTGCGCAGCCTCAATTTCAGTACCTAAAAGGCAGTAGTTGATTAGCCAAATCCCAGTTCGACATCTCATTTACAAATATAATTCAATAGAGAATTAAGAAGTTACGCACTGAACGAGCCTAGGTATATGTCCCGGACGGTGCCAATCCGACCAATCCTCGCCTGCCAACGCCCCTTGTTGTGGTGTCTGATGAGTGCGAGCAAAATGTAAATGTAAAGGGAATAGCAACAAAGCAATCGGAATCACATGTGACAAACATGGAACCCACCTTGACACGCCCCTATAAACAGACAGGCCCCTGGAGAAAGCCATACTTGACCTAATACCAATCAACATAACCAGGCAGTGTTACTACATTTACAAATTTAAGCAATCCTCTTTTTCAGGTGCATAGTTACTCGATTGAATTGACCGTAATAGGTGTTCATTCGTTTAGATTGAAAACTCCCATCTACCTCCGTATTGAAGCGATATACCCCGGTCGAGACATTTTTTCCATGTTCTCAAACTCCGATTGATAGGTATTCACCTGAAAGACAACGCAAAACGGTCACCATTGGATATCAATTATTTTATTCCAAAAACCACCAACGCTGAATTGCATGATCAACTGAATACCGGAAAGTTCGTAGCAGCATTATCACCCCAAAATTTTATCGACGCTAGATCAAAGGCCCTGGCAGCCTTGTCCTCGGAATCATAGCTACCTTTAAATGGGAAACATACCAGCAAATTTAGTAGCCAAAAAATGATCTTAAACATGGTGCCTACGATGCATAACAACCATAACTGTTGCATCCAAGCAGACGCGTACCTAGGTATACTGCAAAAAACCACAAGTCAATCAGAATAAAATGCCACGCAGCGAAATTCAAAAAAATGCACAGGATCGATTAAAGACGTACCCTGGCGTCCCTTTCCACGCTTTCCATATTTCGCATGGCGGCTATCCCATATATGGGCCTCGTACTTGTGAGTCCAGCGGTGCCTATACATTTTACTTAAATGATAAGCACACGTGAAGCAAATCCAGAGAGATTTGAATTGATTAGTCGGGAAAATGGCACCTACAGGGACACTCCACGGTACACCGAAGATCGCTGCCTCTGGGCCTCACCCCTGGTATGAGGTGTACGCAATTCTAGATCTGGATTGCGGCTTTCATCAAGTTGTCGTATGGGCCCTGGACCTGTTGGAGCGGTAGGGCACACACCGCCAAGCAATGCAGCGTACGACAGAAAGTCTATTGTGGAGTTCTCTGCAGAATATGAGTTGATCGGGCAGCGATCTAAAAAATGTGAGATATGTGAGAGAGCGCCATCGCCACCGCTGGGTGCCATGTTACACCCTGCGGTAGGACAGTATTAATCCAGTGAGTACTAATCCACGGTCTTAATGTACACATGCACCCACGAAGTAACGGTTGAAAAGAGGAAATAAGTACAAGTCACACACCACCACCCTCCTCGCAAAAGGCGACAAGCTGAGGGTTCTGCATGGTTTTTTGATGCGATAGGTTTTGATGTGGGTTTTTCTCGCCCTAAAATCAGGAGCGTTTTCGAGTTGGCCACAAACCTACTAAGAAAGGGCACGTACAGGTGTCTATATATAGAGCACCGTGCATCGCGAAAAAGGATGTGTTTAGACAATGCATGCATGCAAAAACCAACTGACCTTTCCCAGTCTCCGACGCATAATCTTGACGCTATCTACTGAAACTCGTCGCGACTTTGCATGCACGGACAAATACAGGATGTGTTTAGACAATGCATGCATGCAAAAACCACACATACTCACCAACTGTACCGGAAAAATACAGCGACGAGGAAGCACATGCATGCAAGGCCTGTATGCACCACAGTCAATAGCATCAGTTTTGCGAACACGAGCCATGCATATTTTGGGCCTCGAATGGGCATTTGTACAGCGTTAATTAAACAGTCAGCCCGCTGCCATTGGCACAGGCTTTCATTATTCAGCAACCCCAAGATTATTCAACACACATTTGAATATTCTAGCGCATGCAAGATTACAAAAAATACATGCAGCATGCAGCCGTGACATCGGTACTTCGCCAAGGATCTGGTTCAATTCTCCGTTTAATGCCAGGTCATCTCCAGAGCTGTATTTTTGAGCTTTTTTCATGATTAATAGATGTCGGGATATACGTAGTACTTCTTTTTATGCGTTTTCTAAGGGGTTAGTGGAAACCCATCTACCCTTCTTAGCTTGCCATGAAGTTTTTGATGGCGTCGTCCGTTGACCGGTACGAGTTGGGTGGTACGCCCACCGTTTTCCATGTAGCAGCCTCACAGTCACCACGTTCTCATTGCAGCTTACATCGCACTTGTTTAATTTCACATATAGACAGAAAGATATACGATTCTTAGATAAGAAATCACTAGTGAATTAAAATGGAAGGAAATCTATAAAACCCAGGGGCCTCCGTTCGGTTATCTAGTATCCATTGCCGCGCAGTGTACATTTTAACTTGACGCGCTACACAAAACCGACTCAGTAGCATTGCATGCCTTCAGTTTACAGCACTTATATAACATTGTTCCTCACATTAAATATGTATCGTTTTTTATACCGTTATCGGGGTTTTGACTATTGTTTAGCTTTTGTGCCGTGCACGTCATGACCCCGGCTGCACCGTTTCAGCCTCACCACCTGAGGGGATAGCAGTACTTTTTTAGTTGTGTCGTGTGCACACTTCACGCGTTATACACATTAGACGATGATGTACCATTGCAACACAAAATATGGTATGGGTCGTGGACCAAATCCCACATGTGGAGTCAGGAAAATAACTGTTCAGATCGACAAAGCAGTTACGGCTAACACGTACTGAAATGATTTTACAGTTTTCATTCACGAAATGAACACCACAATGCTAGTGTGGCGACCAAACTTGTCGATCAGGAACATGCAGGTAGCCCCCCGCGAGATACCATGACGTGCTACAAACTCTCGGCCCTCGCCGATCAAACAACCGCCAGAAACTAACTTGTCTAATCTAGCAATTATCGGCGCACCCCTACCTGCTCGCACTAAGAATGCTTGCCCGTCGGTGCCAGGTACAAATTTGTCAACATGCCGTTTCGTGAAGTCTTCATCGAAAACCTGAGAATAAAACATTTTTGCATAATTGGATTAGTTTGTTTGTGACAACGAAGACTAGAACGTGTCTAGGTGTACATTACCACAAACTGCGAATTGTTGCCCTCGCCACCGAACACATGATAATACAACGGCACTGCCGGATGCCTCCTTTGACACAGGGTGTCTACTACCTTCTTCAATCTCGGGCAGCACAAAATCCCGTCAGGCACATACACGGATCTGTTGAGCCCGCATTGGGGTGTTGCAGGACGCATGCTCATCCTTGCAATTGAGAAATCACATCGCCGGCCTGCAGTCGGAGACACAAAGTTAGGAGGCAAATGGGACTTTATTCATGTGTTATGGACAGGCTCACTAACAGCACTGACCGGGGTCCATGAGGCTGTAACGACCGCCAATACCTACACCGTCATTGTGGACTGGAGGCTTCTGCCTTCCATCCGGACCAAACACAGTTATCCTCAAACAGCGGTAATTCTCTATCGCAAACAGTAGTAGGTCGCCACAGTCCACAGAGCCGTTTTCCATGAACGATGGCCACCCGTCCACCAAAAACAATCCAGAATCGTTGTTGTCGAGTTTCACTTTGAACACTCGGTCATTAGAATCGAGCAAACGCAAAACATCCCCTCCACACAACGCAAGAAGTTTGCCAATATCATCGGGCAGTCGCTGCTTATAAATAACAATAGTCCGCTCAACCAAACTGTTGGTGTACTTGTTGAAGAATAAAATAGTTGAACGACTAAAAAACAGGTGGAGAACTCACTACTCTGCATCGATCCGAATGGTGAGCCGCAATGATCGACCCTAGTGGTCGTGTAGTCGATGACCTAGACAGATAATGGGCCATTTGCTCCCTCTCCTCCCAGCCACCTCGGCTAGACCTGTGTGGCGCGGCATCTGCGACGGTTGTATCTAGTAGTTCATTTATATAACACAGCATAGCCCAACAGGCCTGTATAGCCCGGCACAATTAGTTCGCATGACGAATGCACCCGCATGCACGCTCGGCCATCCGATACAGGAAAAAGCAGCACATGCAACTCTCGTCCATCGACCATGCAAATCGACAAAATACCGTAAACATTATTTACAGGCGTAAAGGGACTTTTCCATCCTCGTATGCTGTGCGCGCAACACGTTGATTATTTGCTCGTTCAGAACACGGTCGTCGAATAGGGCTTTCGTGATCGTCGCGTTTGCGGATGGAGGGGGAAGTTGATTACGATGTTTGATATTCCACGGCGCAGATCTTTCGGATAAAATTATTACACGGGGGCACGCGGTGCATACCAAAGCTACTGATTCAACACTGGGTAGTTACAAATATTTATTAGACATAGCAACCATGTTACAAAAAGAATCACACACCCAACTGCGGGTCGGTGTTATTATATCGCAACGATGCTAAACTAAACGCAATAGACAGCACAACAAACAAGCAGGCCAATATAATGCTGACGACCGTAACCCACTTACACATTGCGTGGTACCCCTCGATAGCCGCAACGATTGAACACGCCGATAGACATATGCTGCATTTGGCCAGCATTAGCAGTTGTACTTTTATCTGATGATTGAAAATCCAACATTGTACGGCGTAATAAGCACCGAGGCACGTTGATACGAAGAAGGACTCAGCAGCAAGGGCAGCTACGGGATCCTTGGTGGCTATCATCAGCATACCGAGGCACAATAAGCCGAGGCACGGCCCGGGGTGCGCCCTCATTGTGGATGCTCTCACTGCCCTTAGGAGTACAGCTAGACGGTATCGGTGCAGCATTAGACCTCCGCCTTCGGCACAAGGGCGACCCCCTGCAGTTTAAATAAAGCTTGTGCGGCCAAATGCACATGCCCAGATCGCCCCAGGAACTAATTTATTTTTTTTGATTTTTTCATCTCCCAAAAGATATGTAGTATATGGACACTAGTGCTTAAGCAGTCAGTACATGCATGCACGGGCAACCTCAGAGAAAGACGCATGCACAGAGAATCATGCATTAGTATCGGCATGCACGGCAGTGGACACGCCGGCAGCGTACGAACCAACTAATGTTACACGAGACTAAAGTTGTCAGCACGCGGCACACATATACCCAAACAAGCTGCATACATGCAACAATTGGTAATTGGCATATGCCTCCATGCAAGAAACGTCGGTTTGCCAGTCTTGGACAACATGATACTCAAACAAAGGCTCAGTAAACCGTCAAATCTGTATCGTACGATGAAACATAAACACTTTTTTAAAAAAGTGCAATCAGTACAATTTTCGTGATTTGCCACACTTTGTAATGCATACTTGTTCGAAAGTTAGATTGGTAATTAGAGCATATCGCCCGATTGGAAATTGGTAAGTACGTAACAAATTATATATTTATGAATTTGACCACAAACAGTTAAAAAAACATACAGGTACAAGTTGTCTCGGTGAAACACCTTGCAGCTTAAATGGTACAAGTACAAAAGAGCCTGGATTATCCGAAATGATCGCACCGAGATGACGTATCAAGTCATCAATGTTTTGCAACCTATATATATCAGCCAGTATCAATCGCAAGCTACCCCGTTCAGCGAGGGTAAACCAGACGTGTTCGTCACCACCAGCTTCCTAACGATCTCAACTCTAGTTGATTCAGCCTGCAGTTGGGAACATTGTTGTTCATCAATATCAACCAATACTTAAAAAAAAAACTTCGGCGGATAGGGCGATGACCAAACCTGAACGAGTTCGTACGCAGGTTCACACGGCGTCATTATCGGAGCATTTGCCGTCATGTTTACGCACCCGTAATCCTTGGGGCCAACAATGTGGTCATCTAGGGGCAACACCTGCTATTCATGGACACACTAAGCAAATTAGCACATCGACGTTTCTACTACATACATCGTTTATGATCATAGATCAGTGCGGACCTGGGGAAATTCAATGTTATGGTTGGTAGGCACACTGTTCATGACCATCGTCTGATATGCGTTTGCGTATAGTTGTGATTCGCGCGTCTGGATCTGCAAGGTTTCAAAGTTTGGCGGCAATCTATTAGTCAAAAGCTCTGCCATTAAATGGGATCCAAAGTTAGTAAACTGTGGAGAATGGATTACCTGCAACCTAGTGTGCAGATCACTGATGTAACCGATCGCACCATCCAAGATTTGTTTTTTTGTTACGCGCTACACCATTACGTTTGTTATAATCCTAGTTGACAATACCAACTAACTTAAGCGTATAATTTATACTAACCTCGCCAGAGACCGGCAACAAACTTGCTAGGTTTTTGAAGCTTTTATTCAAGCCGTCCCGTCTCCTCTGATAGTAGCGTCGAGGAACACTAACACTCAGCAATGGAGAGATCTTTTGCGCAATCAACACTAATAGTCACAAGGAAACCGACCTTTTCCGCGTAGCGATGAAGTTCGCGCGAATACGGCCAGCCATGAATGGGTAGGCGGAGCCCTCCCAGTGTACCTTCATGAAGATACCCGGCCGGCACAATACACCCGTTACCCTGTGCCTTGGTTTTGAAAAACAGATCAACAAAATCCTTCACCATGACTGCACAACACTTCAATTAAACAACCTACGGATCGTGGACACAACAAAGCAAGCAAGATACCTGGAAGCACATTGGCAAATACGGGGCTGAAAAATTATCAGCCAATCCACTGCAGTCATCAGCTCCAAGGCGTAGTTGTTCTTGCAGACCTTCCATAGTTTGCGCGTTTCTACTGATTCACCACCCCGTGGCCTTTTTTCCGTTCGGATTATTTTTTGGTCGTGGAATAGACGCACGCGATATACTCCCCGCGGACGGGTTCAGGGGCAATGCATCGTCCCAATAAGTAGGGCGTGAAGGCGACTCAAACTTGCACTGGTTATGCATCCAACGCACAGAGCTCGCACACGTGATAGCCCGGAATATGTTATATCGCTACAGACAGCGGTTCATGTATATGTTGGATTTTTTCGAACGGGTCGATTGCCGATGCGGCCCTTCACGTTAAAAGTAAAGCGCATTCCCATCACGTACCATTTCACTGACTCTATCATGCAACACCGTTTTACTGGGCGCATTTAGTGAGGTGTCTTTTTATCGGGCGTCACGACAATATATAGTCTTCGTACAATGCGAGCGCAGTTTTGTCTCGGCCCATAGGAAAAAAAAGAATCCACGGGTTCCCACCCCTTTGATTGTCGGCCTTCACTTAGTACAACGGTAGCATGGTGACTTTGAAAATTGGGCAAGGTCGTACGCACATTCTGGCTCGGACACGGAAATCGGGAATCAGGGTCACCACATGGTTTTATCACTGCAAGAAAATGACGTGCACTACTCATCCTTTTCGCATGGAAAATGCAACAATTGACAGTTTGCCAAGCTAAAAGCGCGTATCCATGAATATAAAATAAAGTAAAACAACTTCTGCATGCTAGAGACAAGCCCCACCACCACAATCACACGCGAACCAGTGCACGGCACAGCTCCCGACGACAACGCTTTTCAAACAGACGACTTTCAATAGCGGAGTGATAAAATTCACACGTAATGCGCGTCCGAATGGTTGGTTTATTACTAACGCATAGGCAAAATCTCACATTCTGCGCAATTTTAGAGGGAGCGCTCGTTGGGTTCGACCACAGACAAGGGCATGCACAATTCCTTGATGTTCTTTTGAAAACGTTAGTACGTGATTTTACCGGCCTCAGAACAGCATGTATATATATCAGCCAAACCGTTTGTTTCTCTGAAAAGAGCCCACATTTTGTATTCATGGTAAAATACATACGAAACGCACGAACAAGGCGACGCAACAATATTCGGTCCTTTTTATTCCGACGAGGCAACGATAAAGAAACAAAGTACAGCGATCGATAAGGGGCACTCAAATTATCACGTTTTACAGCGTTGCAGCATGTCACACAGCGGGGGAACTAAATTACCCGTAATTTTGCTCCAAGCTAACGCCTAGATCAAAACGTCATGATCACGCTGTCGGCGCAGAGGCGCCCTCCCCGGATCCTGCTGCATTTCCATTGGCAACATCTCCCACATAGACGGAAACGTACAGGACCGCGCCTGTTATCTCGTCTGCAATTCTGTAATGACCCTGGGATACGGGAACTAAGAGCACGATTTGCATGTACTGCACGCCACCATCACCAGATCTGCGCTCCTCTATTCGGTGGCCTATGTACAAATTATTTTGCGCAACACTTGCACTCCCCGTGTCGTTGCCATTCTCTTGCACGCTCGGTGCAGCTCCCGGTTGCCCGACCTGAAACGCGACGATCACACTTGAAAAATAACAAACTCTAAACAACTTGTCAATAAACCAGGAGTTGAAAGAAAATTAAGAAACAAAACAATCCAAAAGAAAAGAAAATTGACCTCGTTCGGAACTGTTTCAGAAACCCTGTCCAGGGGAATCCCCGGCATGGCGAGCGGTTATGGTGTGGCAATGAGAAAGACAGGAAGCACCCGGCACTTCCTCTATATATATGGTCGGCCATCTAGTTGGGTTTGGGTTCATGTTTAGCGGGGGCCTATACAAGCACGCTTTGTCAGGACACTCAAAACTTTAAAAAAACGCTTTGCTGAAACTGCATGTGTCATTCGGGTTCTACTGCCTGAAAGGCCGTGTACGGGCAGCAACAGTGCAAGAAGTTCGCAGAGACAAGACAGAGGAGCGTACATACTTGGCTCACTAATTTCGCACACTACATTTTTTATTTTTTCGTAGTTTAAGACGCAACGCAAGATGCTATAAAAGGACAAAGTAAGATACCATGCATACATACAGCACCATCTTAATCGCTTATCAAAGTGTTAAAATGCATGGTTAATGGACAAGCCTTCGCCGTAAAAAAACATCGGGATCTGACATTACATATGCATTTATTTCAATCTTACACATCATTACATAGTGCTCTTAACTAATCACTTGAACAAACTGAGCGGGCAAGTCTCCTTTGTTATTTTTGAGGTGTAGCACTTCTTGTAGGAGGACCCCGCGGAGCTGAGAAATGTCCATTTGCTGCCTCGCAAGAAAGGCCAAGAATAAAATAATGTCAGAGACACATCAAGAATAGGCGCTACGGACAGATTGTTACGCGTGAAAAAAGGCTGATACCTTGTTAATCGTAGCCCCATGTGTTACACCATCGAAAGTTCTTGCGAACTGTAGCGCCAGCAAGCCACCATGCCCCCTGCAACAGATGTTTTTGTTATTTGTTGGATTAGCAAAGTCCAGGTCTTTTTGGCTAAGTGTTGCCCAGTTACCGACCCATTCTCACTGCACTTCCGCGCGTTTACGAAAATCTTTGTAGTGTCACCCCAATCAATACGCCACCCGTCGAAAAATCCATCCGCGCATTTTTAAGCGCCGTATGTAGCAAGGACACAGCGGTCCTGTGCTCGGCCCATTCATCTTCCACTTTGCCACAATCCAATGGGAACCCATACACAGTGACTTGACGTCTCCGCATGTCCCATGCAACGCAAGCCCATTCCTTATTTACTTGCGCCATGGCAAAGATCTAAAATGAAAAAACACAGTCACCGCATGTCTCCTCACCGAAATATCGAGTGTTTATATGCTCACCGGCGTTCGGTACTCACCAACTGACACCTCGAGACATCGTGCTTCACATGTGGACCTATAAATTGCGACCGGACAGAGTTGTAGTTCATCACATCCCCACCTGACATTGCCCGCACCTGTATGCACCAAACGTTTGGCCAACTAAGCACGCTCTGAGTGTCTGCTTACCAGTAGAATTAATTAATAGTACTTACCAAAAATTGAGTCTCGACATAATGCCTCCATAACACGGAAGTGTTGTTCGTGTTAGGATCAATGTCGATTCGGTGGAAAGCTCTGAAAAAAGAGTTACATGTCTCAGCTGTCAGACGTCTTATTTCCAGTATTTGATTGACCAGGTCAGAACCCTGTATCCTGATGGGGTTCGGGATATCGTCTTTAATCCAAACCCTGCGCGCAGAAAACTTTCATTTATTATGCATCGGTCAATTTACCCAACATTATAGGAAACACAGTGCTCTAGGTGGGCATTAATTGTACAAACCTTTGGTCGTCTCTGGCACTTTTAGACGCCCATTCGAGGAAGGTAAAGCTATCAACGGAATCTCCCATGCGGTGCCTCCCGTGCATGCTCAAAGGGATCGTCGGGAAGCGCCCAGGTTTTGCAACGCGTTTAACTATCGGAGAATGCGTCTCGTCGACCTCGGCCGCGTCGCTGTTCAGGTCAATTTCCTCTATTGCCTTCCTAGCAGTAACGAACAGAGAGTTGTCTTCGCGCCTATGCATGGTGCTGTGTTTTCTACATTTACGTGGAGGACTTGGATGAATCGGTGATGACTGTGCTGGCAGTCTAGGGGTTGGTGTAAGAAGAATAGAGTCAAAGTCGTCCAGTCCGATGTCGAACGTGGGAGTCGGGCTTGTATCATTGAAATGTTGAGATGTCGCTACGCAAAGGGAAAAAAGGACATATTATTAGTAACATGCAAACTCAAAAAAATGCAGAGCCAGTACATCGCATACTCATCTATCGTACGCGTACCTGAAGAAACTGGTGCTTGGGAATAATCGGCAACTGGACTATTCGGTCCACAGAAAATGCAAGACAGCTTCTTGACCAGCTCGTCAGTGTCCTTTTCGATAGCAGTCCAAGCAGCGGTCAAATGTTTCAGGCACCTGGCCTTGTGTTCTCTCACCGCAATTATAGATAGTAAACCTGCGTCGTATTTTGGACGGCCCACCTACCGAAAAAAAGGAAACATTATTGCACGGAACACTTGAAAGCGATGGCACTATATCTCATTGTGAGGTGGGAGACATACGCACCACGGAGGGTTCACTGCTGGGTGTGCTGTTCTCGCTGCACCGACTTGAGGGGGTTAGGACGATCCCCACGTCTGTACGTGTTCGCTTCGGCAGTCCAACGAACATTGAGCCGCTGACACTTCGAAAATACGACGGAACTGGGGGTGTATTATCAGCACCAGTATGTGCACACGTGTCCACGTTTGCAATATGCCTTCGATAAACCACCTGCTCTTTCGCTCGAACCTGCGCGACATTAAGTTTCGAAACACTACACACATGAAAAAACCAGTGCTAGTGCAACGGAAAATAACAGTCAGATTTTTGTTTCCAACCTTCGAAGCACCAAAAACGCGCATTGGCGGTGAACCCATAAGTCCTTTGCAGTCCGCCATCACTATACTCTCAAGCCTTTTTGTGTCGAAAAAATTTACTCGCGGCAGCGTGGATGGGAGCTGCGCACCGTAGGGGTGGTCCAGGTTGTCAAGGTAAAAGACCTGTTGCAAAAAAAATGGCCAATGATTTTTTTGAAATAAAAAAGGGCCAATGATTTCGACACGTACGGTTACAGTCGCCGGATAAGCACTAGTAGTTGCGTGTGCTCACCGTTAATATAAAAAGGCACCCCGACGGTGGTGTTGGGGTACAACGCTTCCCACCGTCTAATTTAGCATTGATGCACATATTGATGCACTCGGACAATAACAAACCACACCAATCGAAAGAATGTATTTTCTGGGTGTTCTTCAGGGCCGGCCAGTAGTTCATACTCTCGGTATCCGCCGGTGTTTTGGTGTCAACAAGTATGCTCACTACATATATAACAAACGCCGTTATGAATCGTTCTTCGTCCGCTTCCGACACATTGCCGTCCAGCTCTCTGATTGTCCTCTCCGCTGCAAGGCTGGGTGATTCATCGTCCAGGTTGGCCATACCTAGACGTTTCGACACGGTAGTTCGCATTGCATTAGATTTGTCGAGCGACGCATCCCACACTTGTTTCCCTTGGTTTGGTAGACCAATAATCTTGTGTACATCGTCTGCAAATAGGTTCACCTTCGTACCATTTATTTGGACGGTGCGCAGCACAGGGTCCACCTTGCTTAGCAACCATATGCTAAATTGTTTGTCAAAACGAACAGCGATTGTGTGGTCAACGAACGTCCCAAAGCCCGATTGACGAACTAGCGTTCGTTGACGATCACAGAAACCCGATACCAACTCCATAAGATTGTCGAATTGTTCAGGGCTGCCGAAAGAGTATCTACCATTCTCTCCGCCGTCTTGAAATGCTCCATTCGAGGAGTCCCTCGGAGTGCGCCTTGACTTAGTGCTCCAACTAACACGAGGAGTCATTGATTGGCCACGTATCATAGAGCAAACAACAGTTATCGCGCCCTGCACACTTGTGAAACACAGTTGTACAAGAACACGATTCGTCCAAACAATTGACGTGATGAACAAGCATACAAAAGCAAAATACCACATATCATTAACGGTACACTACCTCCGCTGCACCGTCACAGAGTAGGTGCTGTGCGATTAACGTTCAGAACTGCCATGACCACAGGCTGCACCTGCGAGCACGGCATATATAGACAGTGAAAGTCAGGGTGTACATCGCACACAAGACGACCCCAATACTTAAAGTTTGAAATTCGGGGCGCGGGAAGGCTTGAAAATCGCTTTGTACACAAAGAGGACCCAAAAATTGTAACTTTGAAATCCGTGGCGCGGGAAAACTGACAAATCCCATTTTTGCGAACAAAGATAGTTGTGATCATCTAGTAGACAGAGGTACGGGTGGTCGTGGATGGGGCAATAGATAAAGGTGCAGTGCCCGAGGGCTCGGCGTCTAGTTCCACACTAGTAATCCTTCTACCAGAACATCCACGATTTGCATGAGCTGCCATGCAAAAGAACAGCGTTAACGAGTCATGGAGGCGACATGGGCTGCATGACATGCAAAGGTGTCCATCACTCCATCCCCCCCTTTTTTTTTGAAACCTCGCCAACATTTTTTCCACATTGCACAACACTATGCATATTTTCTACCGCGTCGTAATCACACATGGCATAAACGTCAGCCTAACAGTACCCCTGTATAACACGGAGCGCACATTATTTTCTAAAATTAGTAATACCGACCGGCTGTCTCGTTTATAAAGAATACGAAGAGATGATCAGAACCTCCACGTATATTCACTACATGTAGTACTATCTTAAAATAGATGCAGTTCAACCAGCGCGCACACCCACGGGCGTCATATCACAAGATCGAAGCACAACATGCCAAAAAGTACGGAAAACAACCAAAAAACAAAAAAGGCTCCAACCACCGTGCGGAAAGAGACGTCTGACAATTTGTATAAAATTAAATGCACGCAGTTTAAAAACACACAATTATATATTTGTTGCATGCACTTATTGGTAGTGTGCCATGGGTGTAAAAAGTCTCCAGAGTATGCATGTCTCCGTTGCCGTAGCGAAACGTGTTTACTTGGTCGCTTCCGAAACCATCAAACGCTACGCATGCACACTGCATAGTTTGTCATTTATTACACATCTAATTGGCTGCTTTCTAATGGTTGTTCGCGGCGTAGCCCACCACATTGCTAGTAGGGTACCACATTGCAACAAACTAAGCAGCGAAGGCACGGTTGGTGACTGTCGAGCACATCCACCGCTTATATATAAACGGTGCTTCATTCCACACAACGCAACACATATTGTCAAAAGCATAACACTATGGTTCCATCAATGGCCTCGATCCTAGCTCTACCAGATGATATATTGCGAGACATAGTGGAAAGGATTTTTTGCGACGTACCAAGGGTATGCTTTGCGAGCACCTCCAAGCAATGCCGCCGTGTGTGCCTCACGTCGCGGATACCAGTTCAGGTGCCCATGCTGCTAACACCAAACGCATTACCCCCCTCCCAACCTCCTGATGAGATAGTATACACACCCGAGAACTGTTATTGTATAAGGTGCACACAAACGCACAAAGTTCAACTCCACCCCATTGAAAATGGAAGCAGGTACGTCACATGCGCAGCTCCTGGATGGATCGTTGCCGCAAGGCGGCAAGTATCCGACCACGTAGTAGTACACATTAGCACGGGCCTAGTCATAAACATCCCCGAGTTTGTGCTGCTCAGTGGCGACTACGCTGCAACTCGGGTCGTCATCCGGGCTGTCGCATTATCATCCGACCCTATAGTAAACAATCGATGCCTTGTAGCCACCATATCTACCATTGCCAAGCACTCTAGGTGTGGTGGGAGGAATTTAGTATGTTTTAGCCGTTTAGGCCACTTATTGACTACCAACTACTTGATCGGTGAGTTTGAAGATTCAATATTTCATCGCGAATCGTTCCACACGGTTTCTAGCCATGGACACATCCTTGTGACCACACCAGTCGATGACAACTTCTTCGTTCGGTACCATCACGACCTCACAATAACTATTGGCCCCCACGAACTGCCATACGGGCACCTCGCAGCTCGGTACCTTGTTGTTAGCCGGGGTGAACTGCTCATGGTTTCGCGGCATAGCCTTGGGTTGGGGCAGCTCACCACGTTTTTCAGCGTTTACCGTATGCAGTTAATTGAAAATGAAGCAGACACATTTGTCTGGAAGCAAGTGGACGACATGTCTGGACGCGCCCTATTCCTTGCACGCGGCAGCTCCATGTCCTACGAGGTAGGAGAACACAATGGCATTGCCGAGGGAGCGTACTTCCTTGATGACCGTAGCTTTGGTCGGTGGGGTATGCTGCGTCGCGGAGTCATCCCAGGTACCGGCTATCATTGTGATGACAATGGACACTGGTCATTCAAAACCCATACCGTCACCAGGTGGGATTGCGGCACCCAGACGTCTGCTTACTCTTCGCCGGCGTGGATTGTGCGACAGGCACATGCTCTGCATCAATGATCGGGAAGGCACAACACCGGGCATCCGTATTAGTTGTCGAGTCACGATGTATTGTAATGAGCATAATTGCAGAACATGTTTTATATGAACCACGAACAATATCGGTGCCTTTTTATAACGCGACATTTTGGTTTTAGTTGTAAACATGAAATGTACAAGTTGGATAATTCCATATCTTTTGCACCAAAGCAAGATTAATTAGCCACAAAAAAATGTGATCTTATTTGTTACAATGCACGAATTACGTCGAGCTAAAATAGGTTGCACGTGAGAGTAACCAGCACGAAATAACCGAGGATATACACTTAGTTGTAACGTCCAAGATAATGACCAGTCCTAGCACGAACTCCCCGCAGCCCACAGGCAAAGATTAAAAAAACGTCACCTAGCTAGTGCCAAAAATGAACGGCCGATGTCTGGTTCGTAAACGACGCACAATATCCTTGTTCCTTGTCACGAGACGGCCGCATTTCCCATGCAGATTCGTTGTTGAAAACGGGTTGCCCATGCCGCCCCTGTCATCAGGCCGGATCCTCTGAGACCAGTTGTCGGCGCACGGTTGTCGCATCGTGGGAGGTGGGAACCGCGTCCGCATGCCATCAGACCAGATCCTTTGCGACCAGCGAACGACATGTTGTGTCTTAGTATATCTTCGGCGGCCTGTTTTAGGCGTAACTGCCTGGCGCGCGTGCGCGTGTGTATCGGTAGCGGCGCACACACCCTTACAGGCGCCCGCACGAAGTTAGTAGGTAGTATCTGATCGTACACGCGAATGAATTTATTTTGCATGCAGCCACTCTTCTTAAAAATTCCAGGTGTAGCAAAAGCGCCCGCATGAAATTAGCGGCAGCACCCGACCGCGCGTGGCAATGATTTTTTTTCATGCATCCGCTCTTAGAAAAGACATTAATTGTTGGGGGTAGATCGGAAGTGGTCCACCCCCTTTTCGCCAGCACGCCGCCGAAAGTTGAGGAGCAAAGACTTTCGCCTAAGGCGGAGTTTCCAAAATGACGACGGTCGAAAGCTTTAGGCGAAAGTTGAGGAGCAAAGACTTTCGCCTAAGGCGGAGCTTCCAAAGTGACGACGGTCGAAAGCATTAGGCGAAAGTTGAGGAGCAAAGACTTTCGCCTAAGACGGAGTTTCCAAAGTGACGAGTCGGAAAGCTTTAGGCGAAAGATGAGGAGCAAAGGCTTTTGCCTAGGACGGCGTTTCCAGAGGTTGCGACGTTCGAAAGCTTTAGGTGAAAGTTGAGAGGCAGAGACTTTCGCCTAAGACAATGTTCCCGTGATCCAGGCAGTCGAAAGATTTAGGCGAAAGCCGAGAGGAAAAACCTTTCGCCTTTCCAAAAGTCGAAAGTCGAGGGGAATTTGGCTTTCGACCCGAGCCGTGCTCGAGTCGGGAGCAAGATACGTCGCAGCTTTCACTTCTGTGTCGGAAGCTGAGGCGAATTTGGATTTAGACTCCCAACTTGGTCCTTTTTGCCTTGTGCGGAGTGTTTGGTTTGTTACGGGTGGATGATGGGCCGAGCTGCGTGGGCCGAGTTGGGCTCACCCGAGGTGGCCCAAGCATTGGAGGCGGCCTCGGAGGTCGGTTTGAAGGAGGAAAAGACAGTTTTGCCCTTCACATGGTAGAAGATAGGAGATAGACTCAGGGGTATTTTGGTCATGTAAAAGTCCACGGACTACTATAAATAGACCCCCAGGGGCATTTTGTACGGGGACCGATGCTGGAATGGAATAAAGCTGTTGTTTCATTTCACTGTAAGCATTCGTTGTTTACTTTCGTCTTTTACTTTCGTTCTAGTCTTCGGTCAACACTTGCTGGTGTTCGGTCCTTGGAACGAACACCAACATTGGCGCCCACCCGTGGTTGTTGCTCGACACGACCATGCCACCGAAGGGAGGACGGAAGAAGGCGACAGGCGAAGCCAACGCTACCCTTTCACCTTCCGCAAAAGAGTCAGGACAACAGGCAGATGCTGGCACTTCGGCCGGAGCAGAAGCTCCAGCAACAGATCTTGCGAGAGAGATTGTTCCGCTCGCAGAAGCAACGTCTGAAGATGAGAATCAGAATCAAGACGAACCAGAAGATCGGCAAGACGAACAACTAGGGCAAGATGATATACAGGTGAATGATCATGCCAGACTACTGAAGCAGCTCAGCGAAAGTCAAGTGGAAATCAGAGCTCTCCAGCAGCAGCGCGATCAGCTAGCAAGACATGTCACTGCCAAAAATAGAGAAGCTCTAACTCAGCAACAAGTGCAAGAAGCGGAAGCAAGGAGGATAGCCCTCCAAAGAGAGATAGAACAGCTTCAGGCAGCTCAACTACAGGCAGCTCATCTTCAGGCACCACAAATGCCACCATATTTCTTTCAAGAGAACATTCAGCCAACACCAATGGAACAAATAACTTTAGACCAAACTTCTCCACTTTCGCCGGAGTTACAAAGGCACCCATGGCCGGCGAATTACAAGCCAAAGCTACCACCTTTCAATGGGAAATCAAACCCTCGTAAGTTTCTGGCAAGCTACGAAGCGGCGGTACATTCGTCCGGAGGAGATTCCACCACTTTAGCAAAATCATTCATTATGGCGGCAGAAGATGTTGCTTACGAATGGTACACATCACTAAAGCCATTGTTAATCCGAACATGGGGACAACTCAAAGAGGAAATGCTTTCGACTTTTCAAGGGTTCCAAACAGAAAAGAAAACAACCAGAGATCTAATGACGTGCAAGCAAGACGATGGAGAGCTATTGTCATCATATCTAGATAGGCTGATTCAGCTGAGAGTGCAAGTGCCAAATGCTTCCGACGACGTAGTAATCGCGGCAGCAATACAAGGTTTGCAGATTGGCCCGTGTGCTTTTCATCTAATAAGAGAAACACCAAAGACGGTAACGCAACTGTTCGAAGAAATGCGAAAGTTTGCAAGATCAGAAGACGACCTTCGAAAGCGCAAAGCAGCAAGGACCAACATAAACCAAAATAACCCAAGGCAAGCCCAGCCGATGAGGCAACCTTACAATCAGAGAAACAACCAGAACTATCGTCAAGTAAACAACCTTCAACAACAACTGAATGATCAGAAGAATATGGCGAATAACGAACCAGCACCATATCATAACAATAACAGGGAGAATTTCCAAGGAAACAGAGGCGGCCGTCCACCTCGCGGAAGAGGAAGAGGACGGGGAGGAGGACAAAGAATCCCATATTGTGTAATTTGTGGAGAAGACAAAAATCACTTCACAAGAGATTGCTTGTATACCAAGCTAGCAAAAGAGCAGAAGGAGAAAGATGATGCAATCCCTCAGAGAGAAAACCCCAAGCACGTGTTTCACAACACAGGACGAGAACAAAGCTGCACTTCAAATCAGAATCACATGGCATATCAGCATTCGTATCAACCTCAACTTCAGCAGTACCCTCAGCAAATTATGTATCATCAACCGGCGTACACCTGGCCCTATCCGCCTCAAAATCCGATAGTTCAACTTCCGCAAACCCAGGCTACGTCAGCAGCAGTCTCTTCGCCAGTAGTGCAAGAGCATCAGCTTCAGCCTCAACATTCTCAAGTTCAGCAGGAGAACAATCAAGAAGTTCATACGGTAAATGCAGTGCTACCGTCTCAAGGACACATTTACGCCATCATAGGCGGATCAAATCTAGAGCACGTAAGCAAAAGAGCAAGAAAGGAGTACGAAAGGAGAATACACACTGTAACTCCAAGGTTGCCTTTAGGTAGACCATCGTGGTCCATGGTACCTATCACTTTCACTGAAGAAGACGTCAAAATCAGAGACTATCCGCACTATGATGCATTCGTCGCTACCGCTAATGTCAATGGTTTCACTCTACACAATATCCTGATAGACAATGGTAGTTCAGCGGACATAATCTTTTCCAAAGCATTCGAGCAAATGGGCCTCGACAGAAGAACTTTAGACACCGCGGGCAATTCGCTTTTCGGCTTCGGAGGCTCAAGAATAAACGCAATCGGGAAGATAAACTTGAAAGTGGCCCTTGCACAAGATCAGAAGGCCAGAGCTGAGGTGATCACTTTCGATATTGTAGACATGCCGTATCCATACACGGCCATATTTGGTAGAGGATTCATAAACAAATTTGACGCAGTAATTAAACAGAGTTTTCTCTGCATGAAAGTCCCCTCACCTTTCGGAATAATAACCTTGTTCGGTGATCAAGAAGCGACGGAAAGATTGAAGGGAAACCTATTCCGGGACTACAAACATGATCAACGAAGTCAAAGAAACAAAAGAGAAAGAAGACGAGAGTGAAGAGGATGACGAGAACAAAGAAAAAAGAGAGAAAGCGAGAGCAAAACCAAGTGAAGAAACTGAAAGAGTAACGCTGTCAAAATACACTATCGATCAATACGTGCACATCGGAAAAGATCTGGAACAACAGGAGAAAGATGAACTCCTCAAATTCTTGTACAAAAACGAGAGAGGTATTCGCATGGTCGGCTAGTGATCTACGAGGAGTGGACGAGAGAACTTGCCCAACACAATCCGAACGTGTCAAAAGCAATAAGACCAAGGAAGCGAAGCGGCGAGAAAAATCTCGACGAAAAGAGCGAAAGCGGCTAAGGCGAAGTTGATGATTGTTGCAAGCTCAAGTTATCAGAGAAGTTCAATATCCGGAATGGCTAGCGAATGTAGTAATGGTTCAGAAGAAAAACAAGAAGTGGAGAATGTGTATCGACTTCACAGACCTCAACAAAGCATGCCCAAAAGATCCGTATCCAATGCCAAGAATAGACAAGCTAGTAGATATCGCCGCTGGCTGCGAAAGAATGAGCCTGTTAGATTGTTTTTCAGGCTATCACCAAATATGGTTGAACAAGGACGATGAGGAAAAGACTAGTTTCATCACCCCAAGCGGGACTTACTGCTTCAGAAGGATGCCCGAGGGTCTGCGCAACGCAGGACCAACTTTCGCGAGAATGGCAGATAAAGTTTTCGACGATCAAAAAGGTCGAAACCTGGTCAACTACATGGACGACATCGTCGTCAAAAGTGATAGAAAGGAAACGCACATTGAAGATTTAAAGGAAACTTTCGCTAATCTAAAGAAAAGCGGTCTAAAGCTCAACCCCGACAAGTGTGCATTCGGCGTCAAAGAAGGTAGAATTCTTGGGTACATGGTATCAGCAAAAGGGATTGACGCCAATCCTGAGAAGATCACGGCGATAGTGAACATGAAACCACCTTCAACTAAGAAAGAGGTACAGAAGCTCGCAGGACGAATGGCATCGTTAAAGCGAGATTCATAGCAAGATCGCGAAAAAGGGACCGCCGTTCTTTAGGGTTCTCAAACAAGCGGATCACTTCGATTGGGGGGCAGAACAACAGCAGGCTTTCGAAAATCTAAAACATTATCTCACAAAGCTTCCGACTCTAAACAAACCAACGGCGAAAGCTGACCTTCTACTATATCTCGCATCATCTCACACCGCAGTAAGCGCTGTACTGGTAGAAGAAAGAGAAAGCGAAGGCAAGATTCAACAATTCCCAATCTACTATGTATCTGAAGCATTGTCAGGAGCAAAAACGAACTACACAGAACTCGAGAAAATAGCCTACACAGTGGTAATGGCTTCGCGAAAGCTGAAGCACTACTTTCAGCAGCATCGCATAATCGTCACTTCAACACAGCCATTAGAAGCGCTCTTTCGCAACACTGAAGCAATTGGTAGAATCGGAAAATGGGCAGCAGAACTGAACCAGTACATAGTGGACTTCACACATAGGTCCACAATTAAATCACAAGTTATCGCTGACTTTATAGCGGATTGGACCCCATCAGCTTTTGACACGACGATCAGGTTCGAAGAGCCAACATGGACAATCTTTTGCGACGGAGCATGGTGCAATTCAGGCGCCGGAATCGCAGCTATACTGATACCTCCGGCAGGCCCAAAGCTGAGATATGCAGCAAGACTAGAGTTTCAGACAACAAACAATACAGCGGAATGCGAAGCAGTATTACTAGGACTTCGAAAGTTGAGAGCGCTGGGCATACGCAGATGCATCGTGAAATCAGATTCACAAGTGATAGTAGGCCACATTGAAAAAGAGTACACGGCGAAAGAAAGAGAAGCGGCAAAATATCTCGCGTTTGCGGTCGAAGAATGGAAAAGCACTTCTCTCGGGTTCACTCGAAGCATATCCCGAGATCAGAAAATTCCGAAGCTGACGAATTAGCGAAAGCTGCGGCGCAGAACATACCCTTACCCCCAGACGTTTTTTTACCAAACATTAACTCTAAAGGCGGTGACAGAGGAAGAAGAAAATCCAAGAGCAATACATGTAATAGCAAGTGAGGACTGGCGAGCACCAATTGTCGCATTCCTCAAAGAAACATATGAGCCAGAAGACAAGAAGGAATATCAGCGAATGAGATCTAGAACAAAGCAATACACAATCATTGGAGAGGAGTTATACAAAGAAGGCGTAGTTGCACCACTACTGAAGTGTATCAGCAAAGAAGAAGGGGAAAAGCTCTTAGCCGAAATGCACTCAGGCATGTGCGGTGCACACGGGGTCCACATGAGATAGCTCACGAGCCATGAGGCGGGGCTTCTGCGGCCGATGCGAGCCGAAAGACGCAAAGGAAATTGTCCGAAGATGTGAGGCTGCCAAAGATTTGCAAAAAATCAAAAGGCTCCAAACAAATTTAACAAGTCCCATCATTCCTACTTGGCCGTTGCAAAGATGGGGGATAGACATTGTGGGTCCACTTCCGCAAGCTCCAGGAAATCTAAAGTTCGCTGCAGTCGCTTTGGAATATTTCACCAAGTGGATTGAGGCGAAAGCTTTGGCGAAAATCACGTCAAAAACACTAATCAACTTCACTTGGCAACGCATTATATGTCGTTTCGGAGTTCCGGCATACATCACAGTCGACAACGGCAAACAATTCGATTGTGCGGAATTCAGAAACTTTTGCGAAGAATTAAACATAAAGCTAGCTTTCGCTTCGGTCAATCACCCACAGTCAAACGGAGCAGTGGAAAGAGCGAATGCCGAGATATTCAATTCACTTTCGAAGATATTAACAGAAGAAAAGAAAGGAAAATGGGCACAAGAACTAACAACTTCTGTATGGGGTCACAACATCTCAAAGACCAGAACAACAGGTTTCACCCCATTCCGCCTGCTATACGGCGAAGAAGCGATCACTCCAGAAGAAATGAAGCTTGGGTCATTCAGAACCAAAATTGCAGCAACCAACCCAATACAAAGATTCGTCGATATCGAAACTTCAGAACAAACAAGGTTGGAGGCAGCCAGAAACTTAGACAAATATCATCAAGAAACAACAAGCTGGAGGGACAAGAAGGTATTACGAAAGGATATCAACCCAGGAGACATGGTCCTCATCAGGGAACCAAACAAGCAAGGAAAGTTACAGCCACAATGGTACGGGCCATACATCGTCTCAGCTATGGTCAAAGAAGGAGCTTTCAAGCTAATCAATGAAGAAGGCGTCGAATCAACACACACCTGGAATGCAGACAATCTTCGTCGTTTTTACCCATAGAATAACAAAGTAGAGATGTAATTTTACTTTTCGCATTTTTTACATTTCAGTAGACATTAATCTGGGGACTTGCACTCTTTTTCCTCACAGGGGAAGCCTTGCGAAAGGTGTGAGGTTTTTTAATGAGGCAGTCCTTTGTATCCCTCTTTTTCTACTATTACAACTTTCCCCAGAACAAGAGAGCACCAGATTACATGCTAAGGTCGAAAACAAGGTGCAAACACCTTGAATATTCGACAAAAACGCAGGAGTCGACGAGGTAAGGTTGTAAACAACCTCTTGTTTTCATAACGAGACTAACGGCTCGAGAAAGAGCTAAAGCCGAAAATGGCTACTGCCCGAAAATGGCGAGGGGCTTAGCTTCGAAAAAATCGAGCAAGTCTAACAGCTCGAAAGAGCTAAAGCCGAAAATGGCTACCAAAAATGGTGAGGGGCTTAGCTTCGAAAAAATCGAGCAAGTCTAACGGCTCGAAAGAGCTAAAGCCGAAAATGGCTACGGTAGAAAATGGTGAGGGGCTTAGCTACGAAAAAATCGAGCAAGTCTAACGGCTCGAAAGAGCTAAAGCCGAAAATGGCTACGGTAGAAAATGGTGAGGGCTTAGCTTCGAAAAAATCGAGCAAGTCTAACGGCTCAATAAGAGCTAAAGCCGAAAATGGTGAGGGCTTAGCTTCGAAAAAATCGAGCAAGTCTAACGGCTCGAAAGAGCTAAAGCCGAAAATGGCTACAGCCGAAAATGGCTGAGGGGCTTAGCTTCCGAAAAAATCACAGCAAGTCTAACAGCTCAGAAAGAGCCGAAGCTCAGTGCAAGTCCACGTGACAGATGGTCATGTTAAGATTTCTAAGTCAGAAATGCTTGAGATCAGTAAGCGAATGATCAGCTACTTAGATCTCAAGCATCACTGACCTAAGAAACCCCAACAGTTAAATTGGAAATTGTGGAAATACTAAAAAGGCCGGACCTTCAGAATGTGTAATGCTAAAATTTCGAAGCCAGTCATGTTTGGGTTCAATAAGCAAGATATATGCCACCTTGAACTCAAACATCACAGAGCTTCGAAATTCCAACAATAGCTCTGGATCACAAGTTTATTCAATCTATGCAAAGCATTAGCTAAAGAATCAAGTCGATCATTTAGTTTTTTGAGCACTTTCATCCTCACCACCACGAGATAGGCGGGAGAGAATGAAAGGACACAAAAAACCAAAAAAACAACTCATTTGAACCTAAAAAGGAAAGCTGAATCTACCTCGACATTACTACAAAACCAACATTCGAAAAGCTAACCGTTTGGTTTCTGAATCTTTCCATCCTCCCCACTGCAAAACAAGCAGGGAGGATGACAAAAAGTCAGAAACCAAAAGATCACTTCAGCTAAAGTTGAAGAGAAAAGACAATGTTTTTCTGGAGTTGAGCTTCGGGTTACTTGAAGGTGGTCTTCTTTCAAGCAAAATGGTGAGGAAAGAAGGCCCCCGCCAAGAAACCAGAAGAACAACCGCAATTCCACTATAGAAACCCTACAACCATAAGACAATGAGACATACAAATGAAGGGAACCATGTACGCTATTTATAGGACTACAATGTCCATACAGCAGCAACAGAGGCAATCAACGTATTCAAGACAAAAGATATGGTACCCCTGACAAGCCAACTTTTTACATTTAGACATCATGAATTCTGACGAAAGGTCAGAACTTTAAATTCAATACAAAAGATACAAAAGTACAGTAGATCAAAATACAGATGACCTTACATCAATAAGACCCATCAATTCTGACAATACATCAGACTTCACTCAAATAGGAGCAATAGCATCCAATTCAAAAGATACGATAGTACTATGGAATAAATTTCCACGTTCCATTTCAATCAACAATTAACTTCAGATAATGCATTAATCAACGCTTTGGGAGTCTATAAAAGCTGGGCAACCAGAGGGAATCACTAGAACCATGAGGCACACTTAGAGCAATGACTAGTCATTCTTTGGGAAAAAAGGCAATCCGCTTCCGCTAAACCTAGGAACGAGAGGTCTGAGGAAAAAGCGCTCGAAACTTCAATTCGGAGTACGATCGCAAAACGAAACCTGAGCTTCAAAATAACTCTAGCTCAATATAAACCATTTAAGCAAATCTGTATCTGGAGTATCTTCATCCTTTTGGTGCAATTTTGAGAGCTTTATCCACCTAATTTATAGCGTTAGCTCTCATCATTATTTGCGCCATCAAGAGCAACATGTTTCGACTTTATGGCCCTCAACCTTCCGATTTGGAGTAGCGAGCCTAATTGTAGCAGCAGTGGGAATACTGTTGCAATGTTAGCGGAAGCGCTAACGGAAAAATTGTAACGTCGACTTTCGAAATTAATAAAGTCAGCATCGCTCACCCCGTAAAATCCCTCAACTATAAAAATGGGGGGGCGGCGTTGTCAACAAATTTAAAGCGAGGGATTCTTTCTTACAAATTTAACCGAGAAGATGACAAACCTACTCGCCCCTAACTCAAAGATGGGGGGCGGCGTTTTTCAAATCTATGAGTAAAGGGGCTCGATCGAAACGATAGTATTAAGACACCACTTTCGATGTATTTATTCGAAACCAACTCTCTTTTATTTTACAACTCAAAGAATTGCAATTTACAACCATCATTTACAATCAAAAGGGCTCATCTTTAGGCACTTTCAAGGACCCCTCATCGATAGTAGGGGTCACGGGAATAAAACTATAACGAGCGCGTTCTATGGGAACATCTTCATAAGGCTCATCTTTCGGAAATTTGGGATGACTTCCGAAAACTTGGTTCGGAAGGTCCTTCACGAGCTAGCGTCGCGATGACTCCAAAATTCGCAATTTGTTGGGCGGTCCAAGACTTCTCCTCAAGCGTGAACGCAGGAAAACACCTAAAGACCGCCGAGGATGTCGGCGGCGATAACGACTCCATGATTCACCGAGAGACATGAAAGTCACCTTTCGCAATAGCAAGAGGGAAAATCTCAACCGCATCGGTTAAGTCAGCCTCATCAACCTGTCAAAACACGCAAGAAAAAAAGCGAAAAATACTTAAAATACAACAAAAGCATTTCAAGAGTTTTACAGCATCCGCGAAACATCGCTCCTTCACAATTCACATTGTTTTTTCGAAAGCTCGGGTCCTAATTCTCAACTACCGGTGGGTCGTTCTGGGCGGAAGTGTTGACGCCGGCGGAAGCAGTGTTCGTGGTGTCCGCAGCCTCTTCGGTAGCTGGGGCTGCGGCAGAAGGTCGTGCTTCGCCAGATGCTCCAGCGGCTGGGCTTCCGCGTGCATCAGGTTGACGAGCGTTCCTGGCATCAATGAACTCCTGGACTTTCGCTCTGATGGCTTTCTTTTCATCCGAAGTCTACAAGAAAGGAGTGAAGAGGTCAATAGTGTAAGAAAAAGAACAAAGTATAACCTAAAGTAGAAATTAACAGGACTCCACCTGGCCACGCGAAACGGCAGCGCGAATAAGCGCAAGGTCACGGCCGCCTTTCACCCAAAACTCATCGTAAAAACGATGAGCGTCAGCTTTCGAGTCAGTACGGCGCTTGTAGTATTCTTTGGGTGCCTTAATAACCATTTCGGATGCATGAGAGCATCCGTGATCCCGAAGAGCTTGAGCAAAAGCATTGATAGCTTCAAGGGCAGCAAAATCACGGCCTGTGTTTTGCAAGTCTTCATAGCTCGAAAGCTCATCGGCCAGCCAGGTCAGGTATTCCATAAACGGCATGCTCTGAGGCAGCTCAACTTCCGAACCAACCCCCTCAACAAGATTTTTATAAGCAAAAAAGACTTTCTGTCCTTCGGCATCAAGGCCCTTTAGAAAATCTTCCTCGCGCTGACGCAGCTCTTCAACAGTCTTGTTAAGCTGAGTAACTTGCGCCGCAAGCGAAACCTTTTCAGCACCTAGAGCTTGATTTCTTTTTCTCCTCTTCCAAGTTCTTCTTCGGCTTCTCCGCAGCTTTCTCCCAGCATTTATCCGCTCATCTTTCTCAATTATTGTCTTCCGAAGAGAAGAAATCTTAGCTTCATCTTTCTTGTAAAGAGAGCGGCTCAATATCACCGCCTTCACAAAGAGAGAAAAATAAGACGAAAGTTGAGAAATACAACATCTACAGAATAAATTAACACGTTGTCGAAAGCTGAGCATGCCAAAAGCTTAATAATAACTCACCTGGATAAGGTAAGAAGTTGCGGCATCATGAAGGCCATCTCGGTTGAACCGAAGCAGAGCATTTTCAACTTGCGGCATTCCAAAGGACTTGGCCGCTTCGTCAGTGGCCTGCAGCGCCGCGGCATTCGGAAAAATGCCCATCTGCTCATGGCTCACTTTCGCCATCAGGCGAGTGTCTGCGGGAAACCCAAGAGAGTTTGAGATCTTATAAGCTCTCTCTCGACCGGGGTCACGTTCTTCGGAAGAACTGGTCCCGGAATAAACGACCATCTCGCCATAATCATCGGAACATGACTCTAGGTCCAATTCGCCATGCCCGAACAGGTGACCCCGGAAGATGTTCTCAACCAAAGACTCTTTGAAGAATCGAGACTTACCAACTTTCGGCGATTGGCGCCGACTGGTCAATTTCGAAACCTCTTTCGAAGCCTCCTTAGAAGCTTCAGCAGTCTCGGCAAGCTTTAGTGCAGCAATCTTCTGCCTCTTCGAATCCCTGTCCGATGTAGCAGCTGGGCGCTTTTCGCCAATATTAGAACCAAGGTTCAAGAACGATGATGTGTCATCATCGTCAAGCATCCGAGGATCCGGAATCTTAGCACGTCCACCCATGGATTCCTTTTCCTCTTCTTCTTCTTCAGCCTGAGGACATCAGAACCAAACAAAACTTCAGCATCAAAACATAGAATACAGAAAACAAAGCTTGAATTCACAAAGCTATCGAAACAAGCAAACCCAACCATGTCATAAAGAGACATCCCCCAAGTTCGAGTTTTTCCGATAGTCACACCCGAGCTGGGTCTCACAGCTTTCGCAATTTCCCTTCCAAATTTAACATCAGCAGGTTCAGAACGACGAACCTCCCTAGAGTTCAACTTTCGCTTTTTCTGCTCGAGGACTTGGGTCCTCGTCGAACGCCCACCATGTCCCCGGGTCGACCGTGGACGCCCCCTTCGTCCACGCTTGTTTGGAGCACCTTCCGCTTCCTTAACAGATTGCGGGTCGATTCGGTTTGAATACGGAGCACCGATCAAATCGAACATTCGATTCAACCGCGCGCCAGCCAATCCGAGTTGGACGCATAACTTATGCTCTTTTTCGCCATAAGGACCAAAAATCTCGGAAACACAGCTTTCGATATGCTCCGCATATTCTAGTTTGTCATCTTCCGACAGATGATCGAAATTTGTATCAGGAGCAGCGCACCCTGAAGGAGTTGTGACAAAATGCTTAAAAGAAACTCCAGGGTCAAGAGGCAACCGATCCAGCACCATCCATTCTTCCGCTAAGTCACGACTAGTCTGTTTGGAAGCAGTTCGCCAGAAGAACTTGCTAGCCTCTTCCTCATCTTGGCTCGGAACAAAATCAGCTTTCGCTCCTTCAACCATTGGCGAAAGCTGAGACACTAAGGGATGAGCTTTCTCCAAACCTTCAGCTTTCGCGATATTAACATCCTCTTGTTCACAGACGCGAATATAGAACCAGTAATCTTTCCAGCTTGGCCATTTGCCCTTATAAAACGGAACCAGGGTTCGAATGCGTTCATGAAGGCGAGCAGTAAAGTTGTAACCACCATACTCGGAAGTGTACCGAATTTGCTTTTTCTTATCCGACCTGGTGTCCAATCTCCCATAGCCACTGTAATTCCGCACAAAGGATTCGGAATTAAGTGGGCAACCAATAAATTTCAGCCCCATAGCAAAAATACTAAGACGACTGACACCATTAGGAGTATGATGGTGAAGTTGCAGCCCAAATTTCCCAAGAACTTCTGCAACAAAGGGTTCACACGGGATGGTCAGTCCAGCTCGAAAATAATCACGAAAGACGATAGCTTCATTTTCTTTGGGCTGAGGGATAGTTTCGTCTTCCGGAGCTCTGCATCTATCGCGAACTGCCTGAGTCATGTATCCTTTCGACACATAACTATCCAACTCATCCTCATCAACTTTTGACACATTCAGTTCATAAACCGAAACACGAGGGAAATCTTTCGGCTTAAGATTGGCCTGGGAGGTCGCAGTAACTTCCGCATTTATACCCTCTGACTCATTATCACTACCAGCGGCAGAATCATTCGCTGGAGCTTCACCAAGATCAGGTTCAGATTGGTCATCCAGATGATAGGAGAGATCAACTTCATCCGCAGGAAGAAAAGCAGGAATTTCAAAAGTATCGTCAATCTCAACATCTTCCGATGCGACAAAAGCACGCAGAGGAACAGCAGCAATTGGGGGAGCAGGTTGCTCTTCGCTTTCTGAGCTGTCTCCCGAACTAGAGCTAGTAGGGACTTGTTTGGTATCCTCGTCAGTAGAAGACGAATGCTCTGAAGAATTAGAACGAGAGGAATTCACGGAAGAAGATTCACTTGCCATCTAAAAACGCGAAAGACCGAAATAAAAAACACGTAAAAGTAGAAATAAAGGCATAAGGCGAAAGCTGGAAGAAAAAACTTACCGAAAACAAGTCGGACCAGGCTTCACACCTGAGACGGAAGCACCACGGGCCTCTGGCGAAAATGCAAAGCGAAAGCTCCAGGCGAAAGCGTCAAGCGAAAGTAACCTGACGAGCGCGTGAAGGCACCAGCGAGCAAATGAGTGAGACTCGCCGGGGGGCGCGGCTTATATAGGCACGATCGGCAACGGTCGCCTCGATTTGCGAGCCAACGCGTCCGCCCCCGCCAGGCACGAATCCCGAGAGGATAATGCAGAATAAAAATAAATCAAGAAAATGAAAATTTTCCGCATTAATGAAGGAAAGTGGCGGGAAAAATCAAAATTTGATCGAAAACTCAAAACTACAATTTCGAAAGATGAGAAATCAAAGTTTAGTGAATTTTCGAGCAAATCCTGGGGGCGGCGTTGGCGAGAGATCAATTAGCGTGTCCTGGCCAAACAAGTTAAGCCAGGACAGCGCTAAGGGGCTACTGTTGGGGGTAGATCGGAAGTGGTCCACCCCCTTTTCGCCAGCACGCCGCCGAAAGTTGAGGAGCAAAGACTTTCGCCTAAGGCGGAGTTTCCAAAATGACGACAGTCGAAAGCTTTAGGCGAAAGTTGAGGAGCAAAGACTTTCGCCTAAGGCAGAGCTTCCAAAGTGACGACAGTCGAAAGCATTAGGCGAAAGTTGAGGAGCAAAGACTTTCGCCTAAGACGGAGTTTCCAAAGTGACGAGTCGGAAAGCTTTAGGCGAAAGATGAGGAGCAAAGGCTTTCGCCTAGGACGGCGTTTCCAGAGGTTGCGACGTTCGAAAGCTTTAGGTGAAAGTTGAGAGGCAGAGACTTTCGCCTAAGACAATGTTCCCGTGATCCAGGCAGTCGAAAGATTTAGGCGAAAGCCGAGAGGAAAAACCTTTCACCTTTCCAAAAGTCGAAAGTCGAGGGGAATTTGGCTTTCGACCCGAGCCGTGCTCGAGTCGGGAGCAAGATACGTCGCAGCTTTCACTTCTGTGTCGGAAGCTGAGGCGAATTTGGATTTAGACTCCCAACTTGGTCCTTTTTGCCTTGTGCAGGTGTTTGGTTTGTTACAGGTGGATGATGGGCCGAGCTGCGTGGGCCGAGTTGGGCTCACCCGAGGTGGCCCAAGCATTGGAGGTGGCCTCGGAGGTCGGTTTGAAGGAGGAAAAGACAGTTTTGCCCTTCACATGGTAGAAGATAGGAGATAGACTCAGGGGTATTTTGGTCATGTAAAAGTCCACGGACTACTATAAATAGACCCCCTGGGGCATTTTGTACGGGGACCGATGCTGGAATGGAATAAAGCTGTTGTTTCATTTCACTGTAAGCATTCGTTGTTTACTTTCGTCTTTTACTTTCGTTCTAGTCTTCGGTCAACACTTGCTGGTGTTCGGTCCTTGGAACGAACACCAACATTAATACATGTGGATTAGAAAAACAAATAATTTGTCTTTCTTGCACCCAAAAAATCTAAATACCCATATAATTTATAAACTACAAAAAAATCCCGATACAAACTTTCTACTCCCAAATTTTTTTACTCGAAATTTATAAACTTTGAATTATCACAATAGAAACCTTGTCTTGTGGGATTCTAAACTTCACACACAAAATTTATTAAGTTTAAACTATCACATTAAGAACTTTGTACAGCTCAGAACTTTGTGCTTCGTATTTACAAATTTTGAATGGTTAGGTTTTGAAACTTTCAACCACATTGCAAACTCTACAAATAATTTCAGAAACGACGTACTATAGATCGTTCTAAACTTTATTCTGACATGATATGAACTTTATGCACTGAAAAATGTAACTTTGCAATTCAAAACTTCACAGTCCATGATTTGAAACTTCATACTGCAACATTTGAAACTTCATACTTATAGATGCAAAACTTTATCACCATAAAAATTGTCTCGAAATATATCCAACTTGGATCTAGTTCATAGATCTTGTCTTGACGATTATAATGGTGTAAAAAGAATTTAAAATAGACATCTGACAAAAAAGTTATTGTATTTTCAAGTTTGCACACCATCTACAAATGCTAAAAAAAACAGCACACCACGTGGGCTGCTCCTCCTACTCCGTCGTCTCCACCATGCGCTGGTCCCAACTGCTACATCCACCACACATCTTTACAGTATATTGTGGGATGGATTTTGATCAACTTGTCAAGTAGCGCTTGGGCCGGTCTTATATGAAAGGGCAAATTATCCGTTCCGTATCAGATGATAATTTTGATCAACTTGTCATGGAACTCACTAACTTGTAAACTTAGTTAACTTTACTCATTAAATTGGTTTATAGTAAATAAACTTTCTAAATAATTTATCATGTAAAAAAATCTATACGATTTTTGGAAACCACAGTTTGCGCGAAATCTATACTAAGTACCTTAAAAAATCATATGAAAATACAGTTTACCTGAAACCACGACATAAAAAATATCAAATGGAAATAATTTTATATGGCCATAATAGGATGGGTTGTCGTCACGCGTGGTGGACACGCCAGCAGGGGAAGGAATCTCAACTGCCATGTTATTTTATTTTGGCGTGGCTCAACCTATCAATATGGTTCGCTTTTTGTATATGCCATGCATTGTTCGGATGTTCCATTCGGTACGGTTTGCATGTCCCTCCGTTCGTCTTACCTGCCATAGTCGATGGGGTGGCCTCGTCAGGAGTGCGGGGGGTCGCATGTTGCGTTGGTTCGCCCATGCCACTAGTCCGACACTGCGCCTCATTGCACGAGCCACCCTTTTACCTTTTTTATTGTGGCCCTTGTCATGTAGTTTGGCACCGTTGTTTCACCCCTAGTTTCGAGATGTGATTTGACCCGTAGAGATGAGCATTTGCACTCCACGTTATCCCCCATATATTAGGCCTAAACGGTTGCGCAGCAAACTTAGCCGGCTACACAAATGCGATCACCGTCCAACAAAACTAGTAGACTACTTCGACATATTTCTTGCCGTGTTATCACTGGCTCCGATCAGATGGATCACAACGAGGTAACGTTTCGTTCGGATTAACTCAACATAGATTAGGAGTATTGCATCAGTGTGAAAACATTCAGGAATCAACGTAGGTACCGACCTCATCTGCAACAACAACGCAATGGAGCGGATGCATATCGGTCTCTTCCGCCCCACTACGCATCACCGATCTGGATCCAGGGCTATACACTCTGACCACGCCGGATGGTTGCAGGGTCGATTTCATTGTATACGAAACACGCGAGCAGGAGATGGAATACACCAGAAAGATGCTAGACGAGTGGCTCAGTGGTGGGTATACGTTGCTTCGTCCTGCGTGCATGCGCGGTGTCTAAATTCAATTGGCAGCATAATATATTGTACCGGAACTGAGTTTCCCTTTTTTTTTACTATCCGGTTGCACTTGATCTCTCACATGGCCCCGTGAATCATGGTCCATGGTACAGTCAAGTTGGATTATCACTGGCATATTATTGCCAAACAAACCGCGTGAGGCTACCCAGCGTAAGATCGCTCGATCGAAACATTTACACGCGCAAGCAGTATCTAACCTCATTTTCATGATAGACCGAATGCAATCTACCGCAACGACGCGGACTAAGCACAAATATATATACCTCATGAAATGCTTCTGTTTCGACACAAAGACCGCAAACTATAGAATTTTCCATAGAAGATAACCCAGTGCCAGAGACATGAGAAAAACAGTCAGCACGGTACAAAGATCGCAAGACTGGCAACGATGAGTCGGTGCGGACTCCGGCAAAGGCGGATCAACAGCAGCAATCTCGGCCGGATATTCCGTATTTACAACACCAACAAAAGCTTGTAGAGCCTGCTCTTTCGTTTCGCATTTCCTGAAACAGTTTCCGGGGAACCGGTGGACCTGGGCATGTGCCTCATCCCAGCTACCATACACCCCCGGTTTCCTCCCACGGTGGACAACGTACCACGCCATTAGACTGCATATACATAGAGACAGTAGCCAAAAAAAAAAAACTAATCATATCAGCGACCCAATTCATAGCAGAAGGGGGGGGGGGGTGTTGGTGTTGAGGGTCGAAATTGGTGTTGAGGGTCGAAATCACCTGATACAAGCCGTTTGCGCATGAGCAATGAATTCCTTTTTCGCCGAGGATATTTTACTAAAGTGCGTATGCAACGGTTGCCAGTTACGCTGTGGGAGCTCGAAATTTATAATGCGAACCAAGGTTGATTGGAATACAAATAGTATCTGTAGGCGTGATCCACTTGTCAGCAAAGGTACGGAGCATAATACAACAAGAATAGCATGCATCACCATTCATGCAGGTTTTGGCGCTTGAAGATAGATCAAACCTGCATCATTTGTCGTTTAGGTATTGCCACGCAC
Organism: Themeda triandra; assembly: GCA_018135685.1. NCBI lineage: Eukaryota > Viridiplantae > Streptophyta > Magnoliopsida > Poales > Poaceae > Themeda > Themeda triandra. The sequence continues at coordinate 167,559 of JAENPR010000145.1, forward strand.
GTTACGCAGGCATCGTCATGCATGCAATTGTTGGCCGGGGGCGATAGCTAAATCGACATGCTGAATATGTATCAACGATGCGGACAAAACTTTACGCACAGGACTACCTTATTCGCAGTGCATCTCGTTTCCATCGGAAAATGCGACCACTTTCATGCAACATCAACAGTATGCAGTTCAGTACCTTTATATAAACACAGCATTTCACATAGACATATCAGCTTTCACCATTGGGTGCTTCGAAAAGATGGGTTCAATCGAGCACGTACCTGACGAGATCATCCACTACATCGCTCGCAAACTCCCTTGCGTAGTGCCGCGGACTTCCTTTGCGTACTGCGACAAGGAAACACGCAGCGTGTGCCAAAAACTACCAGTCCAAGATCAACTACCGTGGGTATTAAACCCCGGGCCAATTTTAGGAATACAGTTTTTGCACAGACAGCACGACACAATTGAGTCAGTATACTGTGTCAAGTGCACTCGTGATCACCGAGTCCGCATCCACAACGTTCGTCCAGGGTCCAGGTTCATAGGATGCCCAGACGCCGAGTGGGTTATCGTGGCGTGGGCAAATGACCGGGAGCATGTGCTCGTAAATGCTCGTTCAGGTATCATCCATTCCCTCCCAGATTTCTTTATTGACCCGGAAGACGGCATATCATGTCGTATGATCACACGCGCATGCGCATTGTCATGCCATCCAAACGATGCAAGGAACTGCATCGCGGCAACAATTTCTACTGCAATCTGTCCATATACAAGAGCCAAATCCGCTATGATCAGCTTCAGTTCAATCGGTTCAACTGCAGCAACCAATTGCATATTCGGTGATTATGAAGACGTCATGTTCTACCAAGGAAGTTTTCACTTTGTGAGCATAGATGGATTTCTCGCTCGCACCGTACTTTCCGGGTCCCCCGGTATACAGTTGTCGCAATTTAACTGTGAGCACAAACTCGTCGTTGACATGGGACCGTCCCCGGCGGTCCATGGCTATTTGAATTCAGTTTACTTAGTACGCAGCAGGGAAGATCTTTTGATGGTTTCAAGATACAAGAACAATCAACAAGGTTCAACGTCATTCTTTCGTATACACATGCTACTTCATGTTAGTGCTGATATGTGCAGATGGCATGAGCTTGACGACCTAGGCGGTCGTATGTTGTTCTGGGCACATGGTTGTTCATTTTCTTTCGACAATTCGGACCACGCCGGGACGGAGGACGGTGTGTTCTTTCTGGACGACGGACAATTCAATAAACCACCGCAACTTAACGGAGAGGCAACCTCGGGCCTTTCAGGCGACAGCGGATTCTGGTCAATGCAGACAAAATAGATTCGGAATTTTCCACGCCCAGAGGATGGTGGCACACGCTCCCCCCCTATCTGGCTTCTACATGCCCCTCACGGCAACCCGGGCAAGAAACCACATTGATTCGGTCATATATGCAATGATATTTCCTTCGGCTTACCCGTGTAAAAAATCATATGACTTGTTTATAAGCCATGAATACGACATTATCCCTATCAACACGTATCATTGGTTTATCTTGTATCGTACCTCCTGTCAATTTTTTTAGTTTCAATTTTGACGTTGGGATAAACGTGTTTGTCTTTAGCGTGTACACGCAAAACAACCGCCGATTTTCATTGAATATTAACTGATATAGAAGCACGTACCATATGGGGAACGATCCCATCTGTACATTTTACATATATAATGACAATAACATCTGGATGCCAATCAGCTAGGGAACTTTCTAATTGGTTCACACGTGTTAGTCCGCTATTACATTATCTGTTAGTTCTAATGAGATTATTATGAGAATATTTTACTCACGTGCCAGGCTCAGATAATATAAGATATATACGAGCTCACACCCTTCTTTCTCAAATTAATGTAAGTGTTACGGCCAAAGAAATGAGGTTACTGACATCTAAGTACACAGACATCGATTACCGTTTACATCCAATCGGGAAGGCAATCTGCCTAAAGTCAATAACTCGGCACCAGTGTATCTACTTTGTTGGAGTCTATTTACTTTGTGATTAGTATTCTTAGTAATAAGTCAAACCAACAAAAATAAGTTTTAGTATTAATAAGTCAAGCCAACAAAAAATATAATTGTTACATAACGTAGGCCCCAAAGTTACCCTATGGAGCTGATCAGAGGTTAGACGCCAAAGAACGGCAGAATCATTCTCGATCCGCACGGAGTGAGCAGTCGGATCTCATGCGGCTGCATCATGCTACCAGGTATATGTGATACTCGTTGCAAAGCGGCACAGAAGATCCGTTCTAAACTTCCTGACCATCAGCTGCACACTTGGGATTGGATACGTCCGAGCAACTCGTTGACGATCCCGACGCAAACGCCTGTCCGCCGTCTTCTGCCAGGCGAATCATCATCCGGCCCGCTGATGTCGCCTCACAGGCGGCACAATCAAATATTACCGCCGCACTCCATCACATTTTCGCGGTACATACAGGAATAAAAAACCATCAGTGTAGAACGGTGCCGAACAATTCACTGATACTATTAGCGCAGAGATGTACATGTCGTCGTCACACATCGAGAGAATCGCTTAACAGTGGCACACCAGCCAACTAACCCCGCACCCCGCATATGTCGGTTAGGAAATTCAGATTCTTCTCAACTTCAATGCGTGCACAGATTCTACTAGTACCACAACGTGCCTCAAATGATTGCTCATAGGCTCCAATTATCCACAAACACACACATGATTAGTTATTTAGCAGTAAAAAATGGCCTATTGACTTGCTTAGGACACCAAGAAGACCTAAACATGATTAGCTCTTTAGCACTAGTTTTTTACATCTTCAAATTTTTTTTTGTTTGGTTTTTGTTGATTTTCGACACCTATCTTCAAATGAGAGCTACCACCATGAATCGTTGTTTATATTTGGCATAGATTATCTTGTCTTTTTGGAAGTTTTGTTTGTGATGCGCCACCCCTATGTTTTGTTGCGACCCAATGGGTTCCTTTGTTCGGTAGCACGGCTTTGTACGCATTTTTTATAAATGGTTCTCGGGTTCATGTATCATGCATGGTTTACAGGACGAGGCGTCTGTGTGTGGACAACTAGACAAACAACATAAACCATTAGCATCAACCATTTCATACAAACCAATGGCTCTAACGAATTCGTGTTTCAAAAAGTGTGGAATAATAGTACCGTGTAGATGTTCATGCTTACCCCTTCGTATGGTCGTTTATGACGCTCATTCCAGTTACCCAAGCAATTTAAAAGTAGGCCGAATAGTCGTTTGTAGGACAAGCCAACATGTAACATAAACCACGAGCATTAACGTTGCCGATCAAAACCGTGGTTCACAAGGAGGGGAAAATTAGTCGCGGGGAAAGATGTTGATGTTGATCATGTTGGACGATTAGTTAACTCGATCTTAGCAGAACCGCAAGGAAATTCTAAGCACAACAGTGCCGAGGCAACGGTCAAACAATGCTTGACCGCGACGTAACGATCAATTCCTTGGACAATATTTTGCTAAATGAAGTGGCACCACGACCAGAAGAAAAGCAGTATACAATCCGCACAACTTTACGCAACACCAATGCATCTTTTGAAAAGCAGTATTCAGCTTATTGCGAACCATTTTTTAGGAGCGTCAAAAGATAAATTATCATAGTCACGAAGATTACGAATTATGAGCACCTTTAAGCACTCCATTATTGTTTTGCTGGAGCCATAAGTAATTAATACACACAGTTGGGAAATGCACTTTCAACGTAAACAAAACTAAACCGAAAACACATTATACTACGATGTATGTGTACCGATACGAAACAGAAAATTGTACAGATCACTGATTTTGTTACGGGGTTTGATATGACTGTACCGGGACTTTACGTATTTAATGTTAAATTAGCTCGTCTGACCACATGCAAATTTTGATATATGCATGCACGCCATCGGTCACAAGGTGACATATGTTGCATGCCCGCTGGACAACACGGCGCGGCCATGCCGTGAATAGGAAACAAAGGAACTCAAGACAAAAATGACACGGCGCGGCGTGCGTAACACACATGATCGTCCATATTTATTTGCCAAACCAGCCAAAAACCTTTGGTTTTTGCACCGTCTATCACTAGAATAAAGCAAGGAAAACTGGCATTGCCACTGGATGTCATTGAACATTGATACTGTGCGAACAAAATTCGCATTGCGCGTCAATCAATACTCTGGCACGCGCAATCTTTATTACATGCCGCTATTGGATTGTAGTGCACCTCGTGGGCTATGCATAAGGTAATAAACAATAGAGAAGATACCGTATACCACTTGGTTCGAAACAATCGATAAACAAGACAACGACCATGATGAGAGAATGCCCATCGGGGAGGGTTCATAAAACGGCAAACATGCCCCCATAAAACCCAGAACGTGCCCGTGCATTGCGTTCACACACTACAAATAACCAGCACAAACCTTGAGTAACGCATCTCTCGGACATCGGCTACATCGGCTCCCATGTTAGCACCCAGCCTTCCATCTCGCTGGAATTATGGTGCAATTGAATGAGCTATACTCGAATCAGCCGGCACAGGTGCTAGCTGTATTTTTGAGCCCTCGATTGGGAAGAAGTTCGACTCTTCCGAAGAGGCATTCGAGTTCTACAATATGTACTCATGGGAAAAGGGCTTTGGGATACGTTTCGGTGGAAACCGATGCAACAGGAGTGGCCGACGCAGCAGGCAGGATATTGTTTGTGCATGCCAGGTTCGCATAGAAAGTACTTCATTACCTGTCAGATTATAAGTGTAACAGTGTATAACAGCATTTTTTTCCACACAGGGGCGTGATACGACAGAGGGATCAAGATCGATTCGGTCAGGGTGTGGCGCGATGATCAGGCTACTCCATTCTGACGACGATGGTTGGTTTGTTAGTCGTTTTGTAGACGAACACAACCATCCTCTGTCCGTGTCACTGGGTGAGCGTCGACAGTGGAACTCGCACAGTAGAATAGATCAAAACACAAGGGATTTCGTAACTAACCTCCGTCAAAACAACGTACAAATATCAAGGGTATGTTCTATCCTTAGCAACGTCCATGGTTCCACTGATCACGTCCCTTTTAGCCGGCAGTTAGTGCGCACGCTTTGTGCCAGGATCGCACAAGATTCTATTACGGGTGATATCGAAAAAACTTTGGTTTTATTAGCGAAAATTAAGAGTAAGGACCCGTACTTTGCAATGAACATGGAAACAGATGCCATGAACAGAGTGAAATCCCTAATGTGGGCGCATGGGTCTAGCCGACGTAGCTACCAGTGCTTTGGTGACGTGGTTACCTTTGACACTACGTACCGAACAAATCTGTACAACCTACCATTTGGTTTGTTCGTCGGTGTAAATAACCATTTCCAGAGTATCATTTTCGCAGCAGTGCTACTGACAGAGGAGACCACCGAGGCTTTCATGTGGGCATTCCAGAACTTTGTCAGCATGATGGGTGGACTGCCACCAAAAACAGTGCTGACCGGTATTTGATGACAACCCTACCTTTTTTTGTTATTTCCATATGTCTCATTCTTTCACATTAGTTTTGTTTATGTCATTATGTACGAAGCATCCCAACTAGTTGGAATACGTGTTGACAACGTTTGTTCTTTTTTAAACATCAGACCAATGCCAAGCCATGAAAAACACTATTGAATCTGTGCTTACAAGCACGCGACACAGGTGGTGCAAGTGGCACGTTCTCAAAAAGGCGAAGGAGTCTCTCGGTTCCATTTACTCGAAAAACTCATCTTTCAAGAAGGAGCTGCATAATCTCATCGACACTTTCATGACTTGCAAGAGTTCGATGAAAAATGGAAGCTATTGATAGAAACGCACAAATTGGGGAACAATGCATTTCTTTCACGGGCCTACGAAACAAGACGCATGTGGGCAAAACCTTTCTTCGCCGAGACATTCTGCGCTGGCATGACGAGCACGCAGCGTAGTGAAAGCGCTAACCATATGCTCAAAACATATATACCACGGGCTTCTCCGATCCATCTTTTCTTATCCAATTACGACCGGCTGATTTCCGACCGCGAGGCTGATGAAGGAAAAGAAGAGCACGCCACAAAACAGGTCAGTAGTAACATATTTCATCTCACTACTTCGAAAGTACATCGGTTATAAGAATCCAATCCAAAAAGACAGTGGTCAAATAACTATCATTCGAACAGGTATATAGGCCGCTGAAGACGGGTCTCCCCATTGAAAGGCATGCCGGACAACTGTATACTAGAGCAATTTTTGACAGATTCTCCCGAGAACTTTTTTTGTCCGGCTCATATGAGGTTGCTGAAGTCGCTGATCAGGCTGGTTCATATGAAGTATGTTACATACCGGTGGGGGGCGAAACGGGTGCTCAGCCGTTACATCACATAGTCCAACGTTCACCAGACGGGCTAGATTTCCAGTGCGACTGCAAGATGTTTGAGCATTGCGGTATACCGTGTCGCCATACCATTAAGGTACGCGCATACACATCACTGCACAGCTTGGCTATACATGTTCAGAATGGTCATACTCGCATATCCTCACTATGTAATTTTCAGGTACTGATCAGCCTTGGGATCAGGACTTTACCGCCGTCCGTTGTTTGTATACGTTGGACGAGGTCTGCTAGGCTTTCCAGCGCTCGTGCTGGTACGTTTGATCGTCCATCAGGCGGCAGGATCGAAGACAATGCCACCCTACACGCCCTATCTTATGCATCAGCAATGGAACTCGTCACCATGTGTAGAAGTTCACGCCAGGCATTTGAAATTGGGCTTGACTATATAATGAGAGCAAAAGGAGCCATTGCAGCAATAACCATCGAAGCTGGTGGATCATCCTCTGGTACGGGCAACCCGGATTCAAGCGCAAACAACACCTGTGGAGTTGGGCAAGGAATTGGAGTCCGAACAAGCGGGCAGCATGCCAGCAGTCTGGGTGAAGCAACATTGAATAATGCAACACAGCATCCCGATACTCAGGTAGTGGAACCGATCGTATCCCAGACCCCGCAATGAATCAAGCACAACCGACGCGTCTAATAATAACTCCAGATAACGATCCTGTAACTGAAAGTGTCGACGTGCACTACCAGATCGAACATCAGGAACCACGAATGGATCGTGGCGAAGCACACAATTTGCATCAGCAACAGGCTACAAACAATGTTTCTGGCAACTCAAATGTGTGCGCACCACCAAGGGTGGTGTCACGTGGCAGGCCTAAACAGTCAAGGATGAAGTCTCCGCTTGAGAGCCCTGGTGCTCGTCCTAAAAAGCATCGTAGGTTAAATGACACGCAACAGCTTTCAAACAAGCGCACGCCTCCCCGGCGTTCAAGTAGACTGAATTGTTATGTTGAATTAGACTACACGCATACGGACGACGAAGATGCCAACCAGGATGAAGACACACTTCCGGATCAAGAAGAGGGTAATCAGAAGCCTAGAAAATGCCACGGCTGTGGCGAGTACGGACACTATCGTAGTACGTGTGGCCGTAAATCATCGTACTCCCGCCCATAAGACGACACACTCGTCTCACCATTGAGGCACTGTAATGCGCAACGTTTTTTTTCACTCTGTGTCAAACTGTAGTGTGCACGTTTGTGTTACCCCGTTCAATTGTGTTCGCTGAATTATGTCTACTTTATGCCCGTTGGCTAACTAACGTCGTCCTTCTGTTTCTCAAATTAAATGAACGCACTAAAAACGGGCTTGAGTTTCCGAGGGCTCATTTTCCCAAAGGGTGGCACAAGTCACGTTTTTCAAGCACATGCCGGAGCGGGGCTATTATCGATCTTAACCAATATAAATTTGGTCGTACACCCAAAGTGTCTGCCAGTTTTGTTAGCTTGTTGCCCCTCGAGCAACCGTATCGGTCACGGTGCGCATACAGCCCTCCTGCATGCAGTAGCGTCTTTCAAATACAGAGAGATATCACTATGAGAGTTATGCACTTGTTTGAAATACATCCAAGCAAATTAAAGCATAATATCGTTGGTTGTTGTCAATATGATTTTTGTACACGTTTGTTGTAAGATAGTGCTTCTTGCCACGTTTGTTGTAAGATAATTCTCTTTGTTACGAAAATATCTAATGGACGGTCAAGCCTTCCTCGGATCTTGTCATTACATGATCTAGGCCATTGCGGTGTTCTTGCCCGTCTTTCTATTTCTGTTTTCGGCCAAAATAGAATAAGCAATGATCCTCACTAGACAATTATGAAAACAACACCAAATTTGTATCGCGTCAATTGCCAGCATCAAGGGCCATTTTAAAAGGTTGCTAGCCGTGGTCGGTGTAGAAGAACAAGTAATCGAAACTATATCGGTTGTGACGAAACCGTGTGCAAACGTGAAACATGACTGCAAAAAACAAGATGTATGCAGAAAATTAATCATCCAGCATCGTGCGCGCGCACACAGACACAAAACCTTGCTCAAGCGTGAAACATAACTGCCCCAAATAACGTTCATCGAAGATTGTTATATGGGAAAAACATGATGTATGCAGAAAATTAATCATCCAGCATCGTGCGCGCGCACACGAACACACTAGTACTGCGCCATGTATACCCATACGTCAATGTTGTTGCATTCAATGCGCATGGGACAAAAGACAAACTACGCATGAGTCGGCTCCCGGTTGTGCGCGAGCTCGTCCCTGCAGCGACATGTGTGAACCTGTCGGGTAATTGATCCGGCGCAGAGTGCATGCAAGCCTTGTTTGGAAAACAAGCCAAAATCCCGAAGCATGCGAGTGGTGTCGATGCCTTATTTCATGTCTGTCAGTACTCAGAACCGTGCATGCACATGTTTGAGTGGCGTCAAGCACGTTATTTCACCGAGTTAAACTAATCACACGAAGCTGCCAATCCAACGCATATATATACGCAACACGCGTCACGGCCGGCAAACACGAAATCACCCTAGCCCCCTCCCCCACATTCACGCAGCTTCAACGACCACAAGCAATGCAGGACTAGTCGGTTCGGATTCAATACGACATGCCTTCCTTGCCTGATCTTCCTCAAGACATAACAACACACATTTTTAGACGCATAGTCAGGTGTGCCGTTCCATTAAATAGTTTCTCTTCCACATCCAGTTGGTGCCGGATGGCGGCCATTCATAACATACAAACCCCACAGTTGCCTTGGCTTCTCATCCCCTCCCATTCACTACAGTTTTCCACGACGACGAGCAGCATCAGCTCGTGCGAAATCGTGTTTTGACCTAAGTGTTCGGTCAACCATCGCGTACTACTGCGTGGCATACTGCGGGGCTCCAGGTACATAGGATGTCCAAAACCTGAGTGGGTAGTAGCCTCCATGAATAACATGTACAATCATGTTGTAGCGAATGTTAGGAGTGGTTACACCATAGCATTGGCAGAAAACTTACTCCTGAAGGGGGCCGAACGCCCATGCCGGATGTTGATACGGGCATGTGCACTGTCAGCAGATCCCAATGATCGCGGCCGTTGTTTAGTAGCTTCAATTTCAACTATATTCCTGCCAGCCATACGTTCTGGCAGGAGCTTGGTATGCTTTAGCCGTCTAGGTACATCGTCGGCTACCGCTGGAGTTTTTGGTGACTTTGAGGATGTTACTTGGTACCAAGGATCGTTCTACTCCGTGTCTAGAGGGGCGAACATTGTTGTATCCACCCCCGCCCGAATGAAGTCGCCCAATCGTTTGTACTTGAAATGTCTCATTACTTATCGGCGTCGCTTCGGCCAACGAGAGGTTCCGAGATGGCTATCTCGATGTCAAGATATCTCGTGGAAAGCAGGGGTCAACTTTTGATGGTGTCCCGCTACAGCACCGACCGAGGGCAGCTCACATCCACGTTCACCGTTCATCGGATGAATCATATTCAACCGGTTGGGGGGTCTGGTGGTATTATTTCATGGGTACCTGTGGAAGACCTCATCGGACGTATATTATTCGTTTCGCGCGGGTGCTCTTTCGCGTTCGAGGATTCAGACCACCCCGGCGTCGAAGATGGTGTATATTTTCACGATGACAGCAACTTCAGTGATTGGAGGATGATGTGTTACAGTGCCTACTCGGGTAGGAGGTATGAAATCAACGACAATGGTCACTGGTCATTCCGAACGCAGCAGATCACTAGGTGGCCATGTCCCACACCATCCTCCGATTACTCTCCCCCATGTGGGTTGTCCATGCGGCCGTCGGGGTGTAATGAATCTGTACTCCATAATTATGTACAATTTAATCTTGATGAACAATCGTGCCAATTCCCTTGTACCTTTTGGAAGCTTGTGAATGATATGGACCTCTGTGTTTAGTTTATTTTGTGGTTTTCACTTTTTTCTGATGGCCAAACATGTAAGGCTAATGCAAAGTGTTGCCTATCGTATTTTGCGATGCCGATTTGACGGCCCGGCGAAACAAAGGACGAACACAATTTTTTGGGCCACACACGCACACGATTTGATTTTACTCAGTTAGCCATGTTCACCGCGCTCTGCTATAACCATCTCCGGTCAATATTATTACTCTTAAACTACCCCTGCAGCGCCATTTCGCCGCGTAATTGTCTGCTACCCTAGGTACCCGCTCCGGTCCGAGAAATGTGATATTTCTTCCGGTTCAATATACAGCGAACTATGTATGCTCACAAAAAGTGCATAAATACCAAAATCTGTTTTTTTTAGTTTTTGCTCTGCAGATTAGGATCACTAAAACTAGCAACACACTGCATCGTTACGACATGTTTTATATTAGGCCACTGTAAATACATGCGGCGCACTGTACATAAACAAGTTGATTTATGCATAGTAATGCGCTGAGTCCACGAGTCATCGTTGTTTTATGTTTTCAATTACTACTAACTCCCTCTATGTACAGCTATTGTTGGCGTTGCACGGTTCGGAAAAATTTTGAGATCGCTGCACGTTTTAGTCTGGAATTGGCATGCGGCGCACTGTACATAAACAAGTTGATCTATGCAACGAAATAGTAAACCGCTGAGTCCACAACTCATCGTTGTTTTGTGTTTTCAATTTATGCCGTCTCGAGCGTACTACTAACTCCCTCTATGTCCAGCTATTGTTCACGTTGCAGGGTTCTGAAAAATTTTGAGATTGCTTCACGTTTTAGTCTGGAATCATCTGTACCGAGTGACGCATTAATCCTATAACTCTCCATCCACCATGTGCGCGTCCCCCACTATTGAGTATTAAAAAAAAGGATAGAACACAATCTGTGGGAGGCTGGGAAGAGCCGTATCCTGTCGTCGTCGTGTTCATCCCGTGAACAGATCACACATGGGCAGTGGCATCGAGCTCCCCATATCCACGGCCGACAAGCTATCTGGCGTACCCTGATCATCCAGACGATACATGCAAGCTCTAACCGTCTTTTGTGCATGCAGCAGATTACTATTCACCCAATACTTTATGCGGTGCAATGCCCGATGGTCAGCGACGAGAGCAACCTTTTTGAGGTGGGAAAGGTACGCTCAATGCATGCATGGGCGAATGCACCACGGTGCGAACATTCCAAGGCAAAACTGTTCAGCGTAGACAAAATTTGCATTCCTCCAAGTTCAATCGCGTGTGAGGCCTCGGTAGCAGACGGTCACGAGCCAAGACAGCATTTACGTGTCCGGAGGGTATAGCCCCGGGATCGATGAGCCCTGTTCTTTACTGATTCGACGTTCAAAGACATCTTGGTTTTGTGAAAAAAAATTTCAGCACGGATAGTGCCTGCTGTGTTATATAAATTCAAACACAGGACGATGTCGTGTTAAGCACATCTCTTCCATCCCTTCTGATTAGGCCATAGTACGCGGGAGCCTGACTAAAAATGGGGCAATCCACTTCGAAGGTAGGCTTCAAATGATATCGACCCCTTTGCCGCCTTCGTTGGCAATTATACGGGCATTCATAATCGTCACGGTGGGCGTGCAAATACTGGTGTTTCTTCCCCCCGCAGTTCGGCCAGGTGCTCGGGCGAGACGACGGATCGGCGAGATTTCATGTGTGCATGGGATGCAGCATGATGGACACAATGGTATGCTCGACCACACAGCACTAGTCATAGAATCTAAATAAACACCAATAAAATGTTGATTTACAGACATATTCATTGTTACTTAGATCATACCTCTGCATGTGGTCGATAAGTTCGGCCTCGGTGACGAGAGGTTTGTATTCATTTACGATTCGACGCGACGAATGTACATGTGCGAGCTTCAACACGTTGGCGGCGTCGTCTCACTAGCCACTGGATGGAGTTACTATGTCAAGGCTTCTGGAGCAGACATCGGCGACTTTCTTGTGTTTGATATCAAAAGCGCGAACGAAGTAATAATTACGGTCTTCAGCCCCGGCGGGGCAGAAAGGCTAGCCATGCAAGATTACTCCGGTACGATTAACATACATACATCATGATATAGTAGTGAACGATCGCTCTATATATACTCGTTATATGCAAATTGCTGAATCATGTACTGTCCATATCAACACCACATCGTGCCAGGCGATACTCTGCACGTAGTTGCCCAACAAGTGTCCATTTTCGAAGCATATAAAGCAATGGTTAGGGTCGGCGGAGGTCTAATCATGCAGTCGTGGATGATAAATCACATTGCCGCGTTAAGCGGCGGAGCTATGCCAACCTTAAAAATATACGTCGTACGCGTGCCCCCGAAATCATTACTCAACAGCCGACTGGTAAGAATTAGATGTAAAGAACACCAATTAACGTACATTTGCAGACGAAAACATATATGACGCAACGTTTACCTGTGTGCAGATCATCCCAAGGGACTTCAGCAACGATACTATATCCCCCCTAGATATTAAGAATAGCGAGATTGTCAGCATACGGTGCGATTCTGGAGTCAGAACCAACATAAAGATGACTGTCGAGAAGGATGGGCGTCTTGCTCTATCAACTGGGTGGTCGGAATTTGCAAAAGCACACGGCCTAACGCCTGGTTGTATAATTTCGCTCACTTTTAAAAGGGTTTCAATTTGTTGTGAGATTGAAGTCAACCTCATGCGCGGCAACTACTGAGCCTATCCAGACCAAAAACATACAGAGTTACATGTTGCAAAACCCATTTCAACGAAATGACCCGGGATGCACACGCGGGTTGTGCGTGTGCGCGTATTGTTTGGTCTGAGCACGAAGGAATACAGGTAGCTTTGTTGAGACAACGACATCTGTTTGCTTTTTCTTTGGTAAAATATTTATGTCTCACGTCGGTACGCGGACGGTTGATGATAAACTCACCATGATAAGGGATGAAACCAATATTTGCCAAACAAGAAGCACGTTTTTCAACTAGATGATCAGTTACCTAGGTGATCAGTTCAAAACTACCCGGAGTCGTGGGCTGCACCGTTTGTATTGTATGACGAACTAGAGTTTGCGGCCGCCACGTTGCAATGTACCCCCGCCGTTTGGATATGCATGTCGTTCTAGCACAGTTCTTTGTGCCAAAATAATTGTCATCGCGTATACTGTCATAATAGGGTGTTAGTTGACCGCATAGCGCACGACTCGTTGTCATTTAATAAAAAATTCTCTTTCACCCCGCGTGCAACTCCGCGCATGCAAACCCAACGTGTGCACGCTAACGCTTTGTATCGCGTCTTCCAAAAAACATACAAGCCAAACGATAAGGACAAATTTTTTCCCCACGGTACGATATATTTGCCTCAATTTACTAACCGCATGCGATCGTTATTCACAAAGTGGACGCAGACGAAACAATTGCAGCATGCCCTTCGTGTATCAGCCCGCCATGCAGACATAGCAGCGTGCGTTACTATCACATCATGTGCTCGGTAGGAAAAACAACTTGCTGATAGTGGCCCATACCTTATGACAGTGTAGCGGGTGTGTATCCGGCGTGAAAACAAGGGGGTTGAATGATGTCGCAACTAGTCCGGTGGTATGCAGCACTCTCCCCTCCGGCGTGAAAACAAGGGGGTTGAATGATGTCGCAAATCATATGCAGCGTCGGGGTGAACAAAATACTGCGGCCTATAACTTATTAAAGATAGAACTGGGGATTTCTGTGGCGATGAAATTATCTGCCACAACATCACCACCAAACCTAATCAAACACCATTTTGTCTGGCCGTTTGTAATACTCAAGAAAAATCCAGAATTAGAATGCTGAGGTTGAATCAGAAAATACACGCCAGAGTGCAATAAATTGCCGCAAGGGTTATGTGGTTCACTAATAAACCTTTTTTTTTCCGACACATGTCCGGACAGCATGACTCGTGTTGCAAACACAACACGACGGACGTAGCCGTTGGGAGAGACAGGCAGTCGCGGTGGTCAATCGAGTACGCCATGGCATCTAGTAGTTGACTGTACCTTGCAACTCGATCATACGAAACACGCCCGTCCAACTTGTTAACATCGACAGTCATCTTCGTAAACCGTGCGAGCCTGTCTAGGAACGAGTCGTCAGCGATGGGATTTATCGCTAATTTTCTCCTCCACGTGGGATGACGCGTAATGCGAGCCGGCGATTTTTCGCTAGCCCGTTGGGCACGCCCTTAGGCGCCAGGCATTCTTGCACACCACGAGAAAAAACATACACGAACAAAAACCCCGGAAGGTTCCATCGTTGCAACATAATACGGATTTGTACCGCCCTGCATCATACAAATATTCAGGGCTAATAATACACAAGTGGTAAACTTCAATCGACAATTTTCAAAGCTTCATCGTACAATTCACAAGCACGGCTGCGTGCCTTTTCTAGTGCGCATGCAAAAGCTACATTTCTGGCATACGCCGCCATAGTAACCGAATCGCCCAAATTACGCACGTCGCGCACAACTAGACCCAGCTCATCAAGCAAGGTAGGCCACGAGAGCCGCGATGCCGTTGCAAATTGCTGACATTTGGCTCTAGCATCAAGCAAGGAATCATGATTGCGCCGCACATTTCGGTATTCATTATAGTTCATGTCAACTACGTCAACACGTCTAACGCGCTCAAGTATACATAGGGCCTTCGCCGCTGTACTGTACTCCGCACCAAAAGGTGTGTCCATGGGTTTCCCCACTATAGTTGTTTTGCCAGACCCCCTTGTTTCGACGCTGCAACCACCCATCAAAATCTTGCACTTCCCCACGAACAAACTTTTGTCAACAACTCTAGTTGAGTACTCTGCTGGCGGTATGCTGAGAATAATAAGCACATGTGCTAGCATCTCCCTCAAATCAATTTTATAGACCAACTCGTCCGCCTGTTTCACACAGATGTAAACAAGTCAATGATATATCCATCAAAAAAGGTTTAAAAAAACTTTAGGCGTAGTAAGTCACGGGTAGACATGGCGTACCTTATTGCCGACTCGCAACAAACGATTTTGGTCACTTAACAATGACCGCACAGCAGCCACGTCGGACAGAGTCTTGCCAACTGCTGCGCGGCACTCCTTGGCAAGAATCTCTACACGCCCGCAACCATCAGTACTGCCACCAGAAGTCCTGTTCCTTTCACGATCTACCAAAGCGGAACACACATCCAATGCATTTCCATACTTATCTAGGAAACGCTCAAGCTTAGCAAGCTTTACTGAAAGTGATGGCACAACAACTTTCATTTCTTGTTTCATAACGAACATCTTAGCATGGCTGTAGTCGTACATCTCGAGGCCATGTGACCGCTCAATATACTTCAAAGCAGAAACGACTGCAGAGTTTTCTGCAAGTAAAGGGTTGCTGTCTGCACCCTCGAAAACAGAGCATTTAACCACATTTTCTATAATCGGCCGGAAAGGGATTAGTCCACAGTCAAGCTCGACGGTGGCGTATGAAGACTCACGAGGAGTGGCCACGGCGGAACGGGCCGCAGTACAGACGGCGACCATTGGCGTTGGCCCACCTATTTTCCTCATGAAAGCTTCCATGAAAGGGTACAACCTAATGATAACCTTCGTGCCACCGTTCACTATTACGTATTTTGGTAATTAAGCACGATAAATACGACTAACAAAAAATAACTCCATCAGGGGGACTCCCCGAACGCACGATGTCAATGGAAAAATCTTACCCGGAGCAAGACCGCCAACCGAGTGATATGTTACCGAGCCTCGTCGCCCCACGTAGGTGGCCACTGAGCTGCAATCCCGCCCCATCTCATCAGGACCGGACAACATGGTTGCCATAACGGGGTGTGGTATGATCTGGTTGTGGCGTGGTGTCACCTTATATATATAGCGGTTTCGTTTGCTTAGATGTATTATTGGTCGTCAGAGTGCGCACGCGTCACGGTTGATGGCCGGCGCAATGGCCATGGTACGGTAAACAACAGTAATCCACCTACAGTTATGGCTTCGCATATACCACACCAACCCAGGTAAAAAAGACAACCCGGGCATGCGTCGAAAGACACAACAAACGTATTGTTTTGTCCAAGCGCAAACTAGCGGTTGGCTCCTAGGCCCTACATCGGCCAGAATGTGCATGCCGCGACTCTTCCCAATGCGCCTGCACGCGCTCCACGGTGGTATCGACGTGTTTGTATGCAGTTGACAGAGGAGGACATCTAAGTTTTTTGTCAGACCTGTGACTGCCGCAGCAGTAACTTTATGCACGCATCAACAAAAAACTAGACAAATGATATGTCTCCACCAGGGACATTCGGGTTAGTGATCAAACCACCGCGCCGTGATCTATTTGGCAATGTCAATCGACGCGAGCAGCGATCGAGTTCAGTAGTGTGTGTTATTAGCGACGAACGCCGTGATGGACTGTATGTCAACAATCGTATTTCGACGTGATCATATCAAACTAGTACGTCAGCTCCAAGGTAAAATGTTGTGAAGTACGCTCCACTCTGATCATCTTTGCATGACATCCATTGCACGCCATGCAGGGATTGGCAGATCTGAAGAATAAAAAAATCACATCAAACAGGATAAACGACGCATGTCTGTGCTGCGTACGCACATGCTTGTGCCTCCGTGTTTTGGACAGAGTTGTAAACGATGATGCGTGCAAATACTACCTGCTAACGAGTAAGTACCCCAGTAATAGGGGCGTAATTTTTTCTTTGTTACGAAACAACCAAAAAATATCGTTAAAATCTAACAAACTGCCATCATCGTTGATTAGCAACTACTTGAACGTTACTTTGGTCCCCCCGAGCTGGCTCCTCCGTTACATAAATTTAAATGTTAGTGATTCAGCTAATGTAAAACTACACGGTGTATATTATTGGGAATAGAAAAAACACCATCTATTTGAATAATAGACCCTGCCATGTTTGTTTCCATGTTCAGATTTAAAGGAAGAGGTCAGGGGGCAAGTATAATATTTCGCGGATTTGTTTTTCTGGCGACCCAACGACTCATGCAACCCATGTCCATATCGACCCACATTGTGGTCTTTATCACAGTGCCGATCCGATATATATAGTCAATGGTGTGCTTGCAAAACCGGGGAGAACAAGAGGTCTTCCTTACGCAACCGACAGTGGCCTGTTAGTAGTAATAAGTGCAATTTTCTTTTTATTCATTTGAGCAAACCACATTGTAACGAAGCGAAAGTCGTAGTACGAACAAGTGCCAGACCGTCTTATTAAACAACAAAATGAACGCTTTATTTCAAATACCACGACAGTACGGTTACATACTTAGAACAAGAAACACGAGAATAAATGATAAAAGGTACAAAATAAAACTAGACAACCGGTATTCAACCATCGTGGATATGGGCCGCACATACGTTTGGCATCATTAAGAGCACATAGCTGCTTGCTGCTCATACATCCACATTTGACCCCTTTTTCATGCATTGGCATTTTCGAAAACAGGAGGGAAGGTACACTTTGCCACGATGACAAGGATCCCTAGCCCACAAACGCAGCCGAATGTCCACGCAAAAATAGAGTGACGCAACGGTGCCACTCTTGTAATCTTGAACACAAGGTCAAAGTTCCTCGCGATGACCCGATGAAGTTGGATGACCACCATCACCGCCAAGATTTCGGCGCAAAGTCCAGCCACCTTGCGTGTCGTAGACCCAGGAGCTGCTCCGTCGAAGCAACGCAATGCGTAGAAGAAAGCTACTAGGTTCATGTAGGGAAATGAAATGACGACCACATCAGCGAAACCGACGTGGCCGAGAGCTAACTCAGCAGATATGTTGAGCACGAATAGAGAACCCGCTACAAATATCTCATTCCAGCCAGTGGCCATTGCTAGGTTGTTCTTACGTCGCAGCGGCCTATTCTACTCTAGATGGAAAACACCGTTTTATCGATATGGCCAACTAGAACAGCACCCTAGTGTATGGATGACGAAGATGCGCAATGGTGCAGGTCGACACCAACCCCTTTTTATACCAGGGCGCGCGCATTGCTATAGTTCTAGGGGCATACCAAAAAAAAGTTGGAAATAAAGAAACCCATGTGCGCGACAGCATATTTTCATTGATGTTCGAGATGGCAGAGCATGCAAATACTGGACGCATGCACGGAGGAAGAAAATACATTTAGTTACATCTTCCAAGATACTGTTAAACCATGCAACATTTGGATATATTCGCGGTGCAGCTTTCTTTAATCGGAAGTAGGCGACAAGCTGCTTGATCCCGTAGACAGTGAAACCGAAGCGCAACGCATGCAAGGATGAAGAAAATACATCTAGTTTACAACTTCTGAGATACTGTTTAACCATGCGTCCTTTGGAAATATCCGCGGTGCAGCTTTTTTTGATCTGAAGTACGCGACGAGCTGCTTGATCCCGTAGACAGTGAAACCGAAGCGCAAGAATGCAATGCAGATTTTTTGTTGTTTCCACTACACTGACCACCACAGAATCGTGTTTTTTTGTGTATCCCTTGGACCTAACCGGTTTTTTTAAAAATGCACTCAACCGTTTTTTTTCTTCTTTGGATCTCACTCAACCGAGTTGTTATTAAAGCGCATGGCAACCGAGTTGTCTAAATGGAAACGTTCAGCATATACATGAGATTAGTGGGCTTTGGTAAATAATGCTCGTTTTTTACTAAAGGCCCAAATCTCATCTCATCCTCTATTTCGCCTTTAAATAATAAGGTTGTCATGCTCAACATAAGATGTTTTATTCTTACACATCACACCAACAAATTTAAAAAAAGTCTTAATATATTAAGCTTATAGTGATATAAATCAATCAATAACGAACTGTAAAGTACACGTCAGTACGTATTACAAAAACTACTACCAATCAATAAAACACTTTGGCATGTACGCGAAGATTATTTAGCTCTGGAGCGGCTTGCGAGCTGGCTTAAGTTGTCTAATTCCAGCTAACGAGATAAAATCCTCCCCCGACTCAACTTGTCATTATAACTAGCCACGCGAAATAGAGCCGAGCCAGTCACGAGCCGAGCGAGCTAACGAGCTTCGAGCTCTCTGTCTAGCCTTACGTGTGAGTATGCTAGAGAATCAAAATAATTGTATTGTTGCGAGCCACTAAATCCATACATACCATACATAAGAAGCTCCTTTCCAAAATTAAATGCCAACTACTCTTAATCTTACAACCATGCCCGTATGTAAACGTGACCAACATCATCACGTAAAGATGTCTTTGTGTAATGTGATTGTGAACCGTGATTACTACACCCGACTGCCACATATGTGCATGTGTACCGCTATTATTACATTGCCTTACAAACCAAAATGTGTCCAATTCGGCCCAAAACAACGCATCCGCCATACCCAAAAACAATCTCTGTCGTCTACCCGGCCCATACCAACACGGCCTCCTACAACACTCCAACCCACCAGCCCTTTTTACAGCTGGGTGTTCTTTTAGGGTTCCCCCTGTCTCCCCACACCATCCACATGCCCGCCGCCACCCACACCTTATCCGCTTTCCCGTTCCTTCGTCGTCTAACAAGCATGGATTCACGCCGCAGATCCAGTGACATCAGGTATACTTACCATCGTCGTCCCCGCCCTGAATCGTCGATGAGCACCGGTACGGAATTAATTAATCTCCCAGATCGCCAGCCATTGCCTGCAATCTTTTTTCCAGTGGTTCTTTCCAACTTTCCCCACAAAAACAATCCTGGCGATTCGCAGGTGGCCCCAGCAAGTTCCAGGATGGAACAAAGTCGCCAGTTGCACTCGGCACATCGTCTGGCGCCTCGCAAACTTTGCATACCGGATCCTCCTACCCGCCAGTTTCACTCTTGGTGAGTACGCGCCATTGCTATCCGCTTAATCATCTTATTATCGGGATACGGTTTTAGTTAGTCGTCCAACATGTATATCCCAGACGATGGTGGTCTACGTTCTTCTTTTATTGGAATACCTGTGGTTGTATTGGTTACTGTGTATGCTTGCCACACAGTAGCCACAAAACTGATGAAACTATACACACCATTAATTTTTCATTCTCCCCTGTTGTCGGCCAGGCGTTGACCTGATGAATGCTTTAATCTGTGTAGGACTCTGTTGCTGCTCAATCTATTAGGCTGCTCCCCTTTTTCGAAGCTCACATGAACCCAATTGCAATTGCCACCGACTCTTGTGGCGCCTACACCAAACAGGTGCAGGTCACGTTTGATGGGGCATCTGTTCAGTTTCCTGCTACTTTCGATGTTAGCTGGGAAAACCCCTGTTTTGTCGGCGAAGACCCCGATCTGCTAGCTGCAGAAAATAAAGCAGTACAATCGGCTGTGAAGTACCTCGAGACTATGTATAGCTTGGAGGTTCGTGACTTCAGTTTCCACAAGACAATTCATCTGGCTAAACAGCTACATGCGACTGTGGCATCGTTATGCTCATATATGGAGTGGTTCGCCTTTTTGATCGATAGTCTTGTGTGGGCACATGATGCCGCCGCTTCACTTTTGTCGGCATATCACAAAAAGAAGTTTCGATGCTCGATGGGAAGCCTCAATGAGATCAATGCTCTCGAAGAGAGCTCAATAGCAGATATTAACCGGACCAAGAGTGAGTTCAATAAAATCCGAAGTGTTCTAATTGCATGTAGTCCAGACACTTCATCAACCGCCGGCGTCACGGTTCGATCTCGCTCTGTTAATGCCACTTTTTGTTCCTCACTGTCAATGCTATCCCGGTGTTGATTACTTGTCTTTTTTGATCATTTCGCGCAGGTCTGCAGACCCTCTTGGTGTGTTAGCATGAAAGCTACTCTTTCTGATGTCCTGGACACCGGCGGGATCGGCTGGGCAAAATACAGCTGTGTGTTGACTCCAGACAAAACTTTCTTGGCAAAATGTGAGATTTCTTTCACCCCGAATAACTCATACCACCGTGGGATAAACAATACAGTGCAAGGTGAACTGAGGAACACGATGGAAGAAGCCGAAGATGTTCGCTACTCAAGCCTGTATTTGGTGGAAAAGAGGTGAAGCTTCGACGTCGCTGATTTCGGATTCATTAGGTACAAAGAGGTGAAGCAGAATTTGGTGCGTGTGGAGAGGCTTCGTTCAGAGTTCGTTTGTCTGGTCTCCGAAACTGAGAAAACGAAGGCGACACTTCTGAACGGGTTGACTGCCGTAGCGATCGATGGGGACGGCGAGCAGATCAGATCAATGCTGCTCTCTACTGTTAGTTTTTTAGATCCTGATGCATTATGGGTGAAAATCTTCGGTAAGACAAGCCAACCGCCTCATCGCTATGATCATTCCTAAGATAAGTCTGATTAATTTGTAACGTGGAATGATACGTGAGAATGTCTGAACACCGGCGTCCATGAATAATGTATTTCTTTCTAATGTGTGTAGTTTTGGATATACCAAACTTTATTACCTCATCCAGCTTATTTTTGTAACCTGAATTTTGTTATCATTTTGTTTTTGATGGGTGTTACCTTAAGCACGAAATGCAAAAAGGTATGTCCAGGAAGGTTTTAGCCTACGCTGCACTCGCTATTTGATGTTCAGGTTCCATACGCAATGTAACAGTGTACTCTCTACTCGAAAACGCATTGCTGGCGCTGCGTTGGATCCTTATTCCTCCTTTCGGTGTGGTAACGGTAACCAGTAGCGTATGTAGAGTGTGTCCGGGTAGCGATGGCTGGCCACCAGTAGCATATGTAGATTCTGGGGGGAAAACGGTCATGTGTCTATGTATGACTCCCCCCGCCCCAGGTGGTACACAGGTTTTGTTGATTAAAAACTTCATTTTTCCTAAAACTCAGAAGTATTACCTTACTGATTGTTCGGATCAATGGCACATCATATTCTGGTTCACGCACACACATGGCGCACAGATTAAGAAAAACCGTGCTGTATTTTTTTTACAAGGTGGCTTTATGTCAATGCCGATGAAAGCTAACATGAAAATGCGGTCACCTGGGCCTGCTGGGCTCCGATTCCTTTATAAAATGGGCTAGTGTAAATATATGATTTCATATAATTGGGCCGAGTCACTGACCCTGGTGGGCGCGGAGAGACGGCGTGAACCGCGTCTGCCCCTTTGATCGATGCAGTGTAGTTAAGCTTAAACTAATTACGTACTCTCCGTTAACCACACGACTACACAATGGCACGGCGCATGGATCGATTGTTCAGGTACCCGGATCCCGATATAGATCCAATGCTCCGAAACTCTTGAGTAGCTACGCCCACGTCAGAAAGATGAGTATAGCTAACTCCGCTCCTATATATATATATATATATATATATATATATATATATATATATATATATATATATATATATATATATATATATATATATATATATATATATATATATATATATATATATATATATATATATATATATACGGGAAAGAGTTGGAACTCTTTACGCTCGATTCCACCTCTGTACAGGACGTGACGGCAGCACAAACTCGATCGGCCTTAATGGCCTGATTTTGCCGTGTGTCGTCCGTACACAGTCATAGATGCAACGGCCTCGAGGCCAGATGCTATGGCGATACTGAACGAAATAATAGATCAATTAAGAGTATGGCTAGAGAAAATAGATTCGGCTATAAGTAGAGCCGAAGCAATCGTTCCCAGCGGAGTCGCCAAAAAGTGTGTTGACGCTAATTTAGCCCAGCACACCGGATACGGAGCTAGATCGCTCGATGTAGGGCAAGCCGAATACAGAGATCGGCCGGTGCCTGATAGACGTAGGGAAGCCGAATACGGGGATTGTAACACCTCTGGTGTTTAATTAACTAAAACATGCCATGTCATCATAATGCATCGCAAAGCATCCATGATTAGGTTCACTTTGATGTGCATCAACTAAAACGAGTTTAAATTTATAGGTTGATTGTGATCTTCTGTGCAAACCTCGAGTTACCGAAAACCCCGTTTTACCCCTTTTTCGGTAGTTCAAAATCTGTGAAGAATCAGGGGTTGGTCCAAAAAGCTTTATTGAGCATCTTGATGAGAGCAACAAGTTTGCTATTCAAAGTTTTTCAAGTTTCCAAAAGAAATTTCAAATTATTTTGAAAACCTTGATTTCCAAAGAAATGTCCCCTTTGATTTTTAAACTGGATTTCAAAAACTATGCAAAATCTTGAAAAATTGTTTATAAAGAAAATGTTTAGTTTGAAAAGTTGAGTATTTTATGTTTTTGGAGATTTTCAAGTTGTATTGAAAAATCAAAAGTTATTTCAATTGTTTGTTCTAGGTTAAAGCTTTCATTTTCAAATTTGATTCAAAATTCAAATTTCTGTTTAGAATTTCAAAATGCTCCTTTTGACAAAGTTGTAGAGTAGGAAAAATCAAGGGGACTTTATTTTTGGAGTTTTCCCAGATTTTATTTAAAATTTGAGATATTTTCAAATTTTGTGAGCTGTCTCGTGCTACGGTAGATGATGACGTCATCTCGCCTTTCTCCCTCCCCGTTCATCCCGTCGCGGTGGCCGCCGGCGCCATGCCGCCTTGCCGCGCCGCCCTCCAGCTCGCTCCCGCGCTCGAAGTCGCTCCGCTTCAACGTGGCAGCCGTCGTCTCGACGTCTTGGTCATTTAAATAGCGAACCCGTCGTCTTCTTCTCTCTTCTTCCTCGGTCCGCCATTGCCATCGCCGCCGACCTCGCGCCATCGCCGTCGTCGTGTCACCTCAGCTCAAATTGATCCCACCAATAGCTGCGCCACATCCTTGTGCACCTACAGAGCAAGATCATGGCCCCTCACTCCGTCTAAATCGCCGGCAATTCATCATCTTCTTCGCGACCGGTGTCCGGTGTCGCCGCCTCTTCGCCGTCGTCGTACGCCGTTGTCGTTGATCATTTTCTCAATTCCTTTTACCCCTGAGCTCGCCTTGATGTCCTCTATTTGATGCTCTCTTTGGTTTGCGTTTTGGCGCACAGAAATCGCTGTGACGCGAACCTCGCCGCCGGTTCACGCCTCGGAGCACGCCGCCGCCATCTCCGCTCACGGTGAGGACCTTGCTCCGCCGCCTCCTCATCTTCATCTTCATGCGCGCTAGAGTCGCACTAGTCTTAGGCACGTGTAGATGCTTCCGGTTTGGTCGGGGTTGCCGTGAAGTCGCCGGAACGTCGTCGTCACCGACGGACTTCGCGTTGCCACCGCCGCCGCACGAGTAGCACCATCTTCGGGGGTCGCTTGCGCCCCATTAACTGGTTGAACGTGTTCGCCTAGCTGCGTAGGGTCGTATGCTCTCGCTAGAGTAGCCAGAGAGGCTCCGATGAGCTCCCTGGACGTGTCGCCGCCGCGCCGTTCCGCCGTCGTCGGCAAGGTACCTTGTTCACCGCGTCGACGTAGCTTTTAGGGGTTCAGCAGGTGCGCCGCGTCGCGCTGGTCACGTAGGTGGTCTCAGCATCGCCGGAAGTCTCGCCGCCGGCGAGACCGACCCGGTCGGATCGTCGATTTCCCTGTTGGAGCACGCGGGGACCAGCTCCCGAGAATTTGACGAAACCCAGGGAGCTTCGTGCCTAATTCCCTGACATAGAGAATAGTGGAGAGGGCTTTATTGCAATTTTGGAAAACCCCAAGGCCTTATTTGCAAAACCGTCAGCGCCAGCTCCGACAGGCCGGAGTGGGCCGGCCTGCCTGCACCCTGGGCCGACCTGGGCCTATGCCGAGTGGGCCGGCCTGATTGCGCCACCGGGCCAAGTCTGCTTCCACGCACGCGCAGCCGGGCCAGGCTAGCTGGGCCAATGGGCCGACTCGGCCAGCCGCTTTTTCTTTTAATTTTCGTTTTATTCTTTTATGCCTTGGTGAATAGTAAAGCTATTTGTTATTTTTGTATAAAATTATCTTTAGCTTCAAAAATTCTAGAAATTTTTGTGAAAGCTCTTTGGGGTATCCTCGCATAGGAAAAACTTAAAATATTTATTTTAGGTATTTTTGCTATGTTCAAAAATTAGCTCCCGTAATTGAAAAATAAGTCTTCTTTGATGTTTAGTTATTTATTTGTTATTCCAAAAATCATGAAAATTATTTTGTAGACTTCTTAGGATGTGAGGAGTTTAAATTTAATTTTTGAGAGTGTTTTGATAAATTTTGTTTTATTATTTATTTCTCGCTTATTTATTTAATTAGTTAGTTTCGTTAGTTGCGACGTTTTTATGAAGGAAAGTTGTATTCAATTTATTTATTGATTTATTCATTCTTCAAGCATCATATTTATCATTTCATCATATAGTATCATATTATATTATCGAGTAGTTTTCATTAACGGAGAGTTAACGTTGCCAAATAGAGATTAAGGAGGAGCAGACCCCGGAGCCAGGAGTTGATCCAGAAGCTCAGATCGTCTACCCTGAATACCAAGGCAAGCCCCGGATGCATTAACCCTTACCTTGATTTTTATAAAGTTTTTATCTCTAAGCTTTGAGTTGTTGCATTAGAGGCTAGGAGTTGAGTGAAACCCACCAATTGCATTACCTGTCTTATTCCCGTATTCCTCATTACCTGTTTAAGAAAATGCTTAGTATTTGCTTAGCCCCGCTTATTTAGTTATGTTTTCAATTGTTCAAGAATAAAAAAGATGAGAATGTCTTTTATTGTTGGAATCACTTTATTAGCAATTAAATTGAGTCGGACGGTTAACTTGCATAGGGAAAGGAGTCCTCCGTAGTGTTTCCGTCTGTTGATGCCCTAAGGACCGTTCGTTGGTGAATCGGTGATATCGAGACCCTAGAAAATCCACACACGGAGTGTTGTGGTTGATATATGGCTGTGGTTGTATCCCGGTATATCATGTGATCTGGTATGCAGCGGAGTTAGAGTCTCCGGTATATCGGTGATCTAGGTCCCAGCTGGGTATAAATGGATTCGAATCGCCGTGCTTCTCGGAGAAGAAGACTCGATCGGTGTTCATCATCGTAGTAAATACTTAATTAAAGGTTATGTTTTAATTGAGGTTGATTGATCAGCTTGAGCTATGGCAAGAGAGCTGTTAAATTTACAAATTTGTTTTCAAAAGCTTTTCTGCAAAAATATTGATTCTTGCAAGCCTTACCTTGTCCTATCTGGCCTTCATTCTTGAGTCTTCTCCCTCTTTTTCGTCGGGTCGGTCTTGTTGAGTACTTTTGTACTCGGGGTTTGTTGAACCCTTGTTGCGGGTGAGCATCGGAGCAGGTTTGCACCGCATCCCGTTGTATGCCGATCGTTGCGGAGAGTGACGACGAGTAGAGAGTTTGGCTCTTGGGCAGAGCTCGTCATCTGGTTTTGTAAATAATCTATCTACCGCTACTCCACTACTATTATGGTTTGTAATAATTAAACATATGGTTTGTAAGTTTTGAACCAAATGCTTTGTAAACCTATGTTATTGTAATCCTTCCGCTATTTTACTCGATGTATATTATTTGAATAAACCGTTGTAATACCGCAATGTCTCTTTATAATGATTGATCGCTTGGAGAATCGTGGAAGTTTCGGGAGTCTACCCGACGAGATCCTTTTTAAGTCTTATGGCACACATGCATTGCTATCAGAAGTCTGTTAAGACAATGATAAATACATGTGGGCCATATTATTTAGGGAGGTTCTGCTACAGCTGGTATCGGAGCCGGATCATTATTTAAAGAGTTATTGTAGTATTCATTGCGAAAACTTCAAAAGGTTTTGGATCGATTAAAAGCCTAATTTGACTATTTTGGGTCCAAATTGCTTATTCCTTATCTATGATTCTTTCAATCGACCCGTATTCTTATTGTAAAAGTGTGGTAATGGAGTAGCATAATATTGCCCTATGTTATAAAAGTTACTTTTACGTATGTGTTTCTTTAAAAATCTTTTACGCTTAGATCGTAAGTTCGATTCATGCATCATGCTTAATTAACTTGTTTAGATTACCTTCCTTCTTAAAGTGGTTTGGGTTAAGTAGTACCAATCCTATTCATGCTAACCTTCTGATATCTATCCATTGCTCTTATCTTATCCTATCTGCTTTAGGATGGCTCGAAACAAGTGTACTCCCTGCAAGATGACAGGACCTAAGGGTGTGCCTCGCCATCAGCTAGCCTCAAGAGATTCCACCAGGTGTCGTGATTGTGGAACCAAGTGTGTGGGCTATTGGCAGCATACCGCACATCAGCTTGCTGGGGAAATGGCTGAATCCAATATTGAAAGAGCTAAGGATGCCGCTCACATTCAACAGATGAAGAGCCATATACGTCATATAATGGCTGATAGGAATGAGTCATGGGGAAGGGAAGAATTGTTAGAAGCCCGTGTTCAAGAATTAGAAGATCAACTTGCTCAACGGACACCTGCAGCGAGCCATGTGTCAGGAGAAGGTACCAGTGGTGAGAAGGAAGAAGAAGTTTCAAATTTGTTATGCTTCGAAGATGAGGATGAAGTATTGGGTTTCAGGTATGATGATGATGGAGAAAACTTTGTAGCTGAAATGTCTACGGAGGATGAGAGTGATGAAGAAGATGACGAAAATGCAGTGGAATGGGATTATGGTGATGAACCTGAAGGGTACTTTGAAGAGGCATATGAGCCAGAGGAAGATCCAGAAATAGTAGAGGAAGAGTCAGAAGAGGAGAGTTGGGAAGAAGTGTTTGAGGAGGAGCCTGAGAATGATCAAGTAGAAGAGGATCAAGTGGTTCCTATAAGTGACAATGAGGATGAGTATGAACCAATGATTCTGAGTGACAGTGAGATGTGAGTTAGAAATTGTGAGACAGTTGTGTAATATAGTAGTTCTCTTGTTCTCTCAGAAATCTTAGTATGGGTTGGACTGATAAGTCTATGAGTAGACTGTGTATCAAAAATAATGTATCATAAGTGTGTAAAACTTCGTATCATCGCTTATTTAGTTCAATAAATTATGTGAATAAGTGTGGTTGTTTATGAAACGGATGTCGATAACGGTGCTCCATTTCCGCCACTGTTCCACCCACTTTGGTGAAGCTATTGCAGCCTTAGTTAATGCCACCACTACTATGGTTCAAAATCGAATCGAATGCCCAAGATGGAAATCGTGGTAGAAATAATAGAGATGAAACCACATATGTGGATTTCACCGACACCCGTCCTCCGGTCTTCACCGGGCGAGATGAACCCATGGAGGCAGATGAATGGCTCCGCACTATGGAGCAGAAATTTTGGGCTGATTGAGTGTACGAATATCGAAGCCACTTTGTTTTTGGCAAAGACAAAGAATCTGCGAGGCACCTTTGGGACTTGGTGGGCTAACTTTGTTGCTGAACAGCCTGAAGGTCATCGCATTACTTGGGCTGAATTTCGTGAGGGTTTCCGTGCTCATCATATTCCTGAGGGTATTATGCGTATCAAACTTGATGAGTTTCTAGCTCTCCAACAGGGTGATATGTCAGTCATGCAGTATGTTGGCAAGTTCAATCATCTGTCCCAATATGCCCCTGATCATGTCAACACTGACCGCAAGAAGAAGGAATGTTTCATTAGGGGTCTGAACAGTAAAATTAAAAGGATGATGACTGGAACTCCTAATGCTACTTTTCATGAGACAGTGAATATTGCTATCACTTTTGAAGAAAAGAATCGAAAGCATCAGGAAACAAAGAAAAAGAAAACTGGGTTTTTAGGATTTTCTGGTGGTAATCAAAAGCGCCAGAAAATAATCTATCATCCTCAAAATCACTACCGTCCACCTTACCGTCCACCACAGTACCAAGCCCAGCAGCAGACATTTGTCCGTCCTGCTGCTACTCTTCCTTATCCACGACAGCCGAATGCCCCTGGTATTCGAAGCCCAAATTCCCAGCCACAGACTCCCTCATGTTATAATTGTGGCAAGCCTGGCCATTTTTCAAGGGACTGTCCGCATCCAAGGCAGTACATCTCTTATGCTCCCAGGGCTTATGCACCGCCACCACAGCAACAGAATCAGAACAAGCCTGGAAATCATAATGTGCAAAAGGGGAAAAATGAGAAGAAGGTCGGTAGAGTATTCTATACTCAAACTGGAGAAATTCCAGAAGGAGAACCTGTCATGATGGGTACGTTTCCTGTTGCTAACTTCCCTGCAGTTATGCTTTTTGATTCTGGTGCATCTCATTCATTCATCAATGGCACATTTGTTAAGAATCATGAAATACCTATTGTGGAAACCAAAAAGGATTTCTTTATACAATCGCCTGGGGGGCGAATGTGCACTACGGAAATGGTACAGGATGTACCTATAAATCTAGGTGGGCATACTTTTCCCACTAGTATGGTAGTATTGAAGGATCAGGATATAGATGTGATCCTTGGGATGAATTGGATGAGTTGGCACGGAGTTGTTATTGATGTGCTGAATAGGACAGTGAAAGTAAACTTACCTAATAGCAGTTCTCAGCTTCTTATCCAACTTTCTACTCTCAAGAGAAAAGTTGAAAAGGTTTGTGCTACTTCAGTAAAGGAAATTAAGGATATACCAGTTGTTAGGGAGTTTCCAGATGTGTTTCCAGATGATTTGCCTGGGTTACCTCCTGACAGAGATATAGAATTTGTAATTGAGTTGCAACCTGGTACTGCACCAATTTCTAGAAGAGCTTATAGAATGGCACCACCAGAATTAGCAGAACTCAAGAAACAATTGCAAGAATTACTTGACAAAGGCTTTATTAGGCACAGCAAGTCATCTTGGGGAAGTCCTGCAATATTTGTGAAAAAGAAAGATCAAACTCTGAGAATGTGTGTGGATTATCGTCCTTTGAATGAGGTGACTATCAAAAACAAGTATCCTCTACCTCGCATTGATCTTTTGTTTGATCAATTAGCAGAGGCAAAGGTGTTTTCCAAGATTGATCTCAGATCTGGGTATCATCAAATCAAGATCCACCCGGAAGATATTCCAAAGACTGCCTTTACTACTTGTTATGGGTTATATGAGTATTTGGTTATGTCTTTTGGACTCACCAATGCACCAGCTCATTTCTCCTATCTTATGAATTCTGTCTTCATGCCTGAGCTTGACAGATTTGTAGTGGTATTTATTGATGACATCTTGGTGTATTCTAAAAATGAAGAAGAGCATGCTGAACATCTTAGAATTATTTTGCAACGTCTGAGAGATCATCAACTATATGCCAAGTTTAGTAAGTGTGAGTTTTGGCTAAAAGAAGTAAAATTTCTGGGACATGTTTTATCAGAAAAAGGTGTTGCTGTTGATCCTAGCAAGGTTCAGGATATACTTGATTGGGAACCACCGACGATAGTACACAAAGTCCACAGTTTTCTGGGAATGGCGGGTTATTACCGTCGTTTCATTCCTGATTTCTCCAAGATATCAAAACCTATCACTGATTTGTTGAAAAATGATGTTAAGTTTGTTTGGTCACCGGAGTGTGAAGAGGCTTTTCAGACACTGAAGAGGTTAATGACCATTGCTCCAGTCTTAGCACAGCCAAATATTGAGAAATCATTTGATGTTTATTGTGATGCTTCTGGTACTGGTATTGGATGTGTGCTGATGCAAGAAGGGAGAGTTATTGCTTATGCTTCTTGACAGTTGAAGAGAATTATCCAACGCATGATCTGGAATTAGCAGCTGTTGTTCATGCTCTGAAGATTTGGGGACATTATCTATTGGGTAATAAATGTTATATTTACACAGATCATAAGAGTTTGAAGTATATTTTCACTCAAGATGAACTGAATATGAGATAGAGAAGATGGTTAGAATTGATCAATGATTATGATTTGGAATTGCATTATCATCCTGGTAAAGTAAATGTGGTTGCTGATGCACTCAGTCGAAAGAGTCATTGCAATTGCTTGACAGTGAAACCTCTGGACATTTCTTTATGTTATGAGTTAGAGAGATTGGGTATAGAAATGGTGCAACAAGGAAGTTTGTCCAATATTACCGTTGAGTCAACACTCCAAGATCAAATTATTGCAGCTCGAAAAAGCGATAAGGGAATTAAACATCTCAAAAAGAAAGTTAGAAAAGAAAAAGTCTCTTGTTTCACTATTGATGAAGCAGATGTGTTATGGTATAATGATCGGTTGGTCATACCAAAAGTTCCCGAACTACGTCAAAAGATCCTTGATGAAGCACACCTCTCGAAATTGTCTATTCATCCAGAAGTAATAAGATGTATCATGATTTAAAGCAGAAATTTTGGTGGACCAAGATGAAGATTGAAATTGCTAGATATGTGGCTCGGTGTGATACTTGTCGTAAAGTCAAAGCTGTGCATTTGAAAACAGCGGGAGAACTCCAACCATTACCTATTCCGGCTTGGAAATGGGAGGATATTAGTATGGATTTTATAGTGGGTCTACCCAAGACAAGCTAGAGGTTTTGATTCAACTGGGTCATAGTGGACCGACTTACCAAATCTGCACACTTCATTCCGGCAAGAAATATATCCAACAAAGACGTTATGCTAAATTGTATTTTGAGCATATCATAAAACTTCATGGTGTACCTAAGACTATAGTGTCTGACAGAGGTACTCAGTTTGTGAATAATTTCTGGAAACAATTACATAAGTCAATGGGTACTGATCTTTTGCATAGTACCGCTTACCATCCTCAGACAGAGGGTCAGACTGAAAGAGTAAATCAAATACTTGAAGATATGTTGAGAGCTTGTGTTCTTAATTTTCTAGAAAAAAGGGATGAATGTTTGCCGTTGGCAGAATTCTCTTACAACAACAGTTATCAAGAAAGTATCAGAATGGCACCATTTGAAGCATTGTATGGCCGCAGATGTAGAACTCCATTGAATTGGTCAGAACCTGGGGAAAGAAGATTCTTTGGGGTGGATCTAGTCAAAGAAACTGAAGAAAAAGTTAAACAGATACAACAAAATATAAAGATTGCTCAATCTCGTCAAAAGAGTTATGCTGATAAGAGGCGTCGACCTCTAGTGTTTGCTAAGGAAGATTTTGTGTATCTGAAAGTATCACCTATGAAGGGAGTTAGTCGCTTTGGAGTTAAAGGCAAATTAGCACCTCGTTACATTGGGCCATTGAAAGGTCACAATGGCTAGAGGGGGGTGAATAGCCTAATAAAATTTCTAGCAAAAACCACTAGACAACCCAATTAGATAGCAAGGCGGCAAATGTGCAAAGCAAGTGCTTCGACTACTCTAAGCAAGCCGTCCTATCATACAAAGCTACTCAACTCAATTGCACACACAACAACGGTGATCAATCTACACAATGTTGGTTCACCGAAACCAACCAAGCAATTCTACCCACGGGATTTAAGCTACACAATGAGTGGTTCCCGACCGACCACAACAAGCAATTCTACTTTGCGGAAAGTAAAGAAATGATCAAAGATTATACCGCCGCGAAGAGTAGAAGATAGCCAATCACCGGTGTAGAGTCCAATCACCTAGAGAGCTCAAACACAATCACAAGGAGGTCGAAGCCTCGGCAATCACAAATCAACACAATGATTTTTTACCGAGGTTCACTTGCTTCCCGGCAAGCTACTCCTCGTTGTAGCGATACACTTGCTTGGTGAGTTGCCCGCTCAATTGGCTCGGTGCCAAAGACCCCAATGGGGAGCCGCAATCTCCACACAAGACAAGGATCCACAAGCTACGAGCAATCCACTAGAGTATCCTTTCGCGAACTCCCGCGGGGAAGGATCAAGAACCCCTCACAAGAACCCGGTGTGGCCTCGAACAATCACCAAGTCGAGCTCAACCACCACCCGCTGCTCCAAACCGTCTACGGTGACGGGAATCACCGAAGAGTAACAAGAATCCGCAGCCCACTCAAAGAACAAGTGCCTCTAGATGCAACTCTCAATGCAAATCACTTGTCTTGCCACTCAAATCTCACAAGAGATGCTCAAGAATGAAAGAGATGAGTGGGGGAGTGTCTCTCTAGCTCAAAGGATGCACAAGTATGTGAAAATGGCCAAGAGGACCTCCCTAAGCCGGCCAATGGTCTAGTTATAGACCCCTCCACGAAATAGAGCCGTTGCCCTCGGGCTGGCGCTTTACAACGTCCGGCGCTCGGCCGGCGGACGCGTCCGCCGCTCTCTGCTATGCCGCCGTCAGTCGACCGTTGGACTTTGAACTTGCCACGTCACCAAGCGTCGGACGATGAACAGTGATACCCCAGCGTCCGGTGCGCGCGTCCGCCGTGCGTCCGACGGGCGAGCCACGCGAAGACGCGCTCGACCAGAAACTTTCTGGTCGGTGTCCGGCCGCCACCGGACGCGTCCGCCGCCGCGTCCGGCGCACACTGCGCCCGGCTACCCGCCGTGCATCGGCCTCTGTACGCGCCGGACGCGTCCGGCCCTCTGGCCCCGCGTCCGGCGCCCGCGTCTGGCGCCCTGTGACTTGTCACCTTCTCGTTTGATCTTCGATGTCGCACCGTCGTCGATCCAATCTCCAAACCACTTGTCCAAGGTGCTAACTCCACAGAGTAGATCACTTCTCAAGCACCGGAGTTAGCGTTTCTTCTCAAGATCACGTCGACAAGTGTTAGCTCTCTAGTTAGCCTCTCATGCATCATGCAAAGTCACAACTAGAGGCACTAAGGACCGCGAATGAACCGAGGAAACCCCTCTTGATAGTCAGTTATCGATCCTAAATGTGGTCACACTCACTAAGTGTCTTGACCACTAAACTGGAAAGCCCTATCAAGTATACCTTCACCTTGATCTCCACGGGCGTTTCCATTCATCACCGGAGCTTGATCACTTCACATGTCCACCATGTTCATCACCGTGATCACCACGCTCCATCATCCACCGTCACGTTGCTATGTGTCTACCCACACTTAGAGCAAGGTATTAGCAACGTTTGAGTGTCATTAATTACCAAAACCAAACGGGAGCTTTCAATCTCCCCCTTTTTGGTAATTGATGACAACCCCTCGACAAACTCACAAAGATATGGAAATTGAATTCAATATGAAATTGAATTACTTGCCCAAGATATTTTGATCATGAATCTTGGATTGGACAAGCATTTCAATTCCGGTTTTTGGTAGTGGTAGCTCCCCCTACATGTGTGCATCAAATGTTTGGTCGATTTTCAAGCACACATGCATAGATGAAACTTATGTGAGAGTTACCACAACCAAAATGGTACTAAGGTTTATAGAATTGACCTTTGAAGCGTGATACCAATCGGAGTGCGATAATAAACCTTCCTTAGCACCATGGGAATCTAGACATCATCAAAACTCAAGATACCTCATGAGATCACATTATAAACAAGGTACTTAAACAAGAGAAACTCTATGTCTAGAAACCACCTAAGCATGCTAGTACTTCATTTCATCAAACAAGTTCTATACTAGCAAAACACCAAACAATCATGAATATTGAATTTAGCTTGCAATGCTCCATATCATCATGTAAGCACACACAAAATGCAACAAATAGTCTATGAGCTTGCTCCCCCTACTTGTGTGCTCATGGTTGGGTCATATCATAAAAATTGATCCCCTTCCATTGCTCTTTGTAACTTATTTCTCCCCCCTAGGTGTAAACTTCTCCCCTAGGTGTATACTTTCTTCTCCCCCTTTGTCATCAATGACCAAGAAGGGTGCATAGGATGAGAGAAACAAGTCAATCAACTATGGTCAAATCTAAATCACATGCCTAGAAAATGTATCTCGGTTTGAACCAAGGGCAAGCTTCTTCACACCTCATAAGAATAAGGGTTATCTTGACCATGTTGAGATACACATCATGAGCAAGTGCTAAAGATTCAACACTAGGTTCACAAGCTCACAAACAAGTCATATGCCACCACTAGATCAAATCAAGCATAGAAACAATAGTGGTGCCATACATCCATCAAATTCATTTGATTTGCAATGAATGAGCCTAGCAAGATGCACATGTATACATGTCTACACAACTTAGCAAAGGATGCATGAAATGCAACAACCAACTTTACCTTGCTATGTTGGAGGAGAGGCATGTCATATATGGGGTGCATCAATCCATGTTGGAGAAGCTAAGTATGTTCAACTCATTCCTCAACTTGCAATATCTTTTCTCATCAAGAGGCTTGGTGAATATGTCGGCTAATTGATCTTCGGTGCCAATGCTTTCAATGCTAATATCACCCTTTTGTTGATGATCTCTGATGAAGTGGTGCCTCACATCAATGTGCTTGGTTCTTGAATGTTGAATCGGATTGTTTGTCATCTTGATTGTACTTTCATTGTCACAAAATAAAGGCACATGCTTGAACTTGATCCCATAGTCCTTCAAGGTGGCTTTCATCCATAGCAATTGTGCACAACAATTTCCCGCACTAATATATTCGGCTTCGACGGTGGAAAGAGCCACACTATTTTGCTTCTTTGAGGACCATGACACAAGAGATCTTCCTAGCACTTGGCATGTTCCGCTTGTACTCTTCCTATCAATCTTGCAACCGGCATAGTCGGAGTCGGAGTATCCAATCAACTCAAAGCTTGACCCCTTGGGATACCATAGACCAACATCTTGAGTACCCTTCAAATATCTCAATATCCTCTTGGTTGCCGTCAAGTGACTCTCTCTTGGAGAAGCTTGAAATCTTGCACACATGCACACACTAAACATGACATCCGGCCTTGAAGCGGTCACATATAGCAAGCTTCCAATCATTGATCTATATAGCTTTTGCTCAATCATCTTGCCACTATCATCAATGTCCAAGCCGCCATTGGTTCCCATTGGTGTGCTAATGGCTTTAGCATCTTGTAACCGAAACTTCTTGATCATGTCCTTGATGTACTTGCCTTGACTCACAAAGGTGCCATTCTTCATTTGCTTGATTTGAAGACCAAGGAAGTAGCTTAGCTCTCCAAGCATAGACATCTCAAACTCACTAGCCATCATCTTGGCAAACTTTTCACAAAAATCTTGATTGGTTGAACCAAAGATGATGTCATCCACATAGATTTGCAACACAAACAAGTCATCTTCTATCTTCTTGGTGAAGAGACTGGTGTCCACCTTGCCCATCTTGAACCCTTTGGAGATGAGAAAATCTCTCAATCTTTCATACCATGCCCTTGGAGCTTGCTTCAAACCATACAATGCCTTCTTGAGCTTGTAGACATGGTTGGGCTTTTTGTCATCTTCAAAACCGGGAGGTTGTGCAACATACACTTCCTCATTGATGAAGCCATTGAGAAATGCACTCTTCACATCCATTTGATAGAGCTTGATGTTGTGAGCACAAGCATAGGCTAATAAGATTCTAATTGCCTCCAATCTTGCCACCGGTGCATATGTTTCTCCAAAGTCAAGACCCTCAACTTGTGTGTAACCTTGAGCCACTAGTCTTGCTTTGTTCCTCACAACCAATCCATCTTGATCTTGTTTGTTCTTGAAGACCCACTTGGTGCCAATCACATTGTGCTTCTTTGGCCTCTCAACAAGTTCCCATACATCATTCCTTGTGAAGTTGTTCAATTCCTCATGCATGGCATTTATCCAATCCGGATCCTTCAATGCCTCATCAATCTTGGTTGGCTCAATGAATGACACAAAGGAATAGTGCTCACAAATGCTTGCCAATCTTGATCTTGTTTGCACACCTCTTTGAATATCACCAATGATATGATCTAGAGGATGATCTCTTGCAATGTTGGAAGGTTGAAGAACTAGCTCATTTGCATTGCTTGCTTGACCTTGATCTTGATCTTCATGTTGAGTACCACTTGTGCTTGCCTCATTGGAATCATCAATCACTACTTGAGTTGGCACTTGCATTTCATCACCATCATCCACTTGCCTTGGCCTAATGTCACCAATGTCCATGTGTCTCATTGCATTGCTCAATTGATCTCCACCCACATCTTCTTGATTTTGATCTCCAACTTGAGAGCCTTGGGTTTCATCAAATTCAACATCATGAACCTCTTCAACTAGCCCACTAGCCAAGTTCCACACTCTATAAGCCTTGCTAGAAGTAGAGTAGCCAAGAAGAAATCCCTCATCACATCTCTTGTCAAACTTGCCAAGTCTTTGCCCCTTCTTGAGTATGTAGCACTTGCAACCAAAGACCCGGAAGTAAGCAATATTGGGCTTTCTTCCGTTCAAGATTTCATATGGAGTCTTCTCTAACTTCCCATGGCAATAGAGGCGGTTGCTATAGTAGCAAGCCGTATTGATAGCATCACTCCAAAACTTCTCACTCACATTGTACTCAAGTAGCATAGTTCTTGCCATCTCAATCAAGGTCCTATTCTTCCTCTCAACTACACCATTGGATTGGGGAGTGTAGGTTGGTGAGAATTGATGCACAATTCCAAGCTCATCACACAACTCTTCAACTCTTGTGTTCTTGAATTCACTCCCATTGTCACTTCTTATCTTCTTAATGGTAGTGTCAAACTCATTTTGCACCCTCTTGACAAATGACTTGAATAGATCATAGACTTCACTCTTGTCATAGAGAAAGAACACCCAAGTGTATCTAGTGTAGTCATCCACAATCACAAATCCATACTTGTTGCCCCCAATTGATGTGTAGTGAGTTGGGCCAAACAAGTCCATATGCAACAACTCAAATGCTCTTGAAGTTGACATCTCATTCTTCTTGGGATGTGAGTTCCCATGTTGCTTGCCGGCTTGACATGCACTACAAGGTCTATCCTTATCAAATGTGACATCATTCAAGCCTCTCACTAGATCATGCTTCACCAACTTATTCAATTGCTTCATGCCAACATGACCTAGGCGCCTATGCCATAGCCATCCCTTGCTTGACTTGCCAATCAAACATGATGAAAGTTGAGCTTCACTAGCATTGAAACCCACCAAGTACAAGCTTCCATGCCTAAACCCCTTGAAGATGATATTTGCTTGATCCTTGCTCACTACCTCAACATGCTTGTCATCAAATATGCATTTGTAGCCAAGATCACACAATTGTGCCACCGACAAAAGATTGAAGTTCAAAGTATCAACTAGCAAAACATTGGAGAGATCCTTGTCATTTGAAATTGCAACCTTTCCAAGCCCCATGACATCACCCTTGCTATTATCACCAAATGTGATGGAGTTGAATCCACCATTGTCATTCCTATCAAGAGACTTGAACATACTATCTTCACCGGTCATATGATTTGATGCACCACTATCAAGCACCCAATGCCTTCCTCTGGCTTTGTAATTGACCTACAAGAAGACATCAAGCTTTAGGTACCCATTTTTGCTTGGGTCCTTGAAGGTTAGTCACTAGAGTCTTTGGCACCCAAATAGCTTTCTTCTTTGAGCTCATCCATGGTGCACCAATGAATCTAGCACTCACACCACTCTCACTCTTAACTAGCATGTAAAAATCACTCAACTTGTAAGAGGAGGCACTAGTGTTCTTGTTCTTGCATGCACGCTCTAGATGACCAACTTGCTTGCAACTCTTGCAATAGCTACCATTGTTCTTCACAAAACTAGTCTTGTGAGGAGCAAAAGCGGCCTTGCCTTTCTTGGGGGTATAGCCCAATCCCTCTTTGTAGAGAGAAGCTCTTTGGCTACCCAAGCACATAAGCAAGCGGTTCTCACCACCATAAGCCTTAGCCAAGGTGTGATTGAGCTCCTTGACTTCCTTCTTAAGAGACTCATTTTCAACTACTAGTGTAGAATCACAAGTATGACTAACACTACTAGATGAAGTAGAGGCATAAGAGCATGAAGGGCCAAGTGATGCAATAACAATTGAATCATCAAGTAAATCACATGATGTGGACACATTTTTCTTTTCTATGATCACCACTTGTGATTGCACTTTCTCTTGCTTCTCAACTAGAGAAGAATGAGCCTTTTCAAGCTTGGAGTGAGCAATCTCTAGCTTCTTATGGTCTACCTTTAGACTCTCATAAGACGCCCTCAACTCCATAAGTTCTTGCTCAAGGTTTTGTTTATCCTTGCGCAAGCCCCTACATTCTTTCCTAGAGTCATTGAAAGCACCTTTGCAATCCTCAAGCATGACCCATAGTTCTTCTTTTGTGGTGTCATCATCATCATCACTCTCATCATCACTATCGGGTGGAGGTTTTACCTTAGTGGCCTTGGCCATGAAGCAAGACGATGGAGCACCAAATAGAGAAAGCTTCTCTTGAATGGCAATGCTTGCGTGCCCCTTCTTCTTCTTCTTCTTGGAATCATCATCATCATCATCACTTGAGGAAGATGAATCACTCTCCCAAGTTGCCACATGAGATTCACCCTTCTTCTTATGACGAGAGGAGTCTTTCTCCTCCTTCTTCTTCTCTTGCTTCTTTCTCTCCTTCCTCATGGCATCTTCATCATCACTTGCATAAGGACACTTGGCAATGAGATGATCCTTGCTATTGCACCGGAAGCACTTCATGGGACGGTCACTAGACTTGGATGAGCTTCTCTTTCCCTTGGATCGGTACCCCTTCTTCATGAGCTTCCCCATTCTCTTCACAAGGAGTGCCATTTGTTCAGTCACTTCTTCTTCTTGCCCACTTGAGCTAGAGCATGGTTCATATTCACTTGAAGACTCTTCCTTCTTCTTCTTGCCCTTGCTCTTGGATGATGTGGCCTTGAATGCCACACTCTTCTTGTCATCATCCTTCTTCTCATTCTCCTTCTTCTTCTTCTTCACCAACTCTTCCTTCTCATGATCTTCTCTAAACTCATCATCGGCCATAATCTCTTGAAGGACTTGGTTGGGGGTTGGCTTCTCCTTCATTGTTGTCTTTACCATGACGGTCTTCAACATATCAAATCTCTTGGGAAGACACCTCATAAACTTGGTGGAGAATTAAGAGTCCTTGATTTCTTCCCCAAGTCCCTTGAGCTCATTGACAATGACTTGGAGCCTATGAAACATCTCCGGCACACTCTCATCCTCCTTCATTGAGAAGCTTGCAAACTTCTCTTGCAACATGTAGGCTCTTGCGGTCTTGACACTTTCGGTGCCCTCGTAAGCTTCTTCTAGCTTCTTCCAAATGTCATGAGCCACCTCAAGGTTCTTGATGAGCTCAAAAGCTTTATCATCAAGTGCCTCATGGAAAGCACTCACGGCAATGTCATTTGCTTGTTGCTTCTTCTCTTCGGCCGGTGTTGGCACCGCACCCTCAACAAGTTCAAACTTTGTTTCCACAACTTTCCACACCTCAAGGTTGATTGACTTGAGATGACTCTTCATCTTGAGCTTCCATTTGGCATAGTCATCACCTCGAAAAGATGGTGCCTTCTTGGTGTTGTTGATATGCATAACCATAGCCATTGCTTCACCGTAGGATGTTAATCCAACTCAAACAAACGGTGCCCGGCTCCGATACCACGTGAAAGGTCACAATGGCTAGAGGGGGGGTGAATAGCCTAATAAAATTTCTAGCAAAAACCACTAGACAACCCAATTAGATAGCAAGGCGGCAAATGTGCAAAGCAAGTGCTTCGACTACTCTAAGCAAGCCGTCCTATCATACAAAGCTACTCAACTCAATTGCACACACAACAATGGTGATCAATCTACAC
Organism: Themeda triandra; assembly: GCA_018135685.1. Lineage (NCBI taxonomy): Eukaryota > Viridiplantae > Streptophyta > Magnoliopsida > Poales > Poaceae > Themeda > Themeda triandra. The sequence continues at coordinate 208,426 of JAENPR010000145.1, forward strand.
AATGTTGGTTCACCGAAACCAACCAAGAAATTCTACCCACGGGATTTAAGCTACACAATGAGTGGTTCCCGACCGACCACAACAAGCAATTCTACTTTGCGGAAAGTAAAGAAATGATCAAAGATTATACCGCCGCGAAGAGTAGAAGATAGCCAATCACCGGTGTAGAGTCCAATCACCTAGAGAGCTCAAACACAATCACAAGGAGGTCGAAGCCTCGGCAATCACAAATCAACACAATGATTTTTTACCGAGGTTCACTTGCTTCCCGGCAAGCTACTCCTCGTTGTGGCGATACACTTGCTTGGTGAGTTGCCCGCTCAATTGGCTCGGTGCCAAAGACCCCAATGGGCAGCCGCAATCTCCACACAAGACAAGGATCCACAAGCCACGAGCAATCCACTAGAGTATCCTTTTGCGAACTCCCGCGGGAAAGGATCAAGAACCCCTCACAAGAACCCGGTGTGGCCTCGAACAATCACCAAGTCGAGCTCAACCACCACCCGCTGCTCCAAACCGTCTACGGTGATGGGAATCACCAAAGAGTAACAAGAATCCGCAGCCCACTCGAAGAACAAGTGCCTCTAGATGCAACTCTCAATGCAAATCACTTGTCTTGCCACTCAAATCTCACAAGAGATGCTCAAGAATGAAAGAGATGAGTGGCGGAGTGTCTCTCTAGCTCAAAGGATGCACAAGTATGTGAAAATGGCCAAGAGGACCTCCCCAAGCCGGCCAATGGTCTATTTATAGACCCCTCCACGAAATAGAGCCGTTGCCCTCGGGCTGGCGCTTTACAACGCGCCGACGCGTCCGGCACTCGGCCGGCGGACGCATCCGCCGCTCTCTGCTATGCCGCCGTCAGTCGACCGTTGGACTTTGAACTTGCCACGTCACCAAGCGTCGGACGATGAACAGTGATACCCCAGCGTCCAGCGCGCGCGTCCACCGTGCGTCCGACGGGCGAGCCACGCGAAGACGCGCTCGACCAGAAACTTTCTGGTCGGCGTCCGGCCGCCGCCGGACGCATCCGCCGCCGCGTCCAGCGCACACTGCGCCCGGCTACCCGCCGTGCATCGGCCTCTGTACGCGCCGGACGCGTCCGGCCCTCTGGCCCCGCGTCCGGCGCCCGCGTCTGGCGCCCTGTGACTTGTCACCTTCTCGTTTGATCTTCGATGTCGCACCGTCGTCGATCCAATCTCCAAACCATTTGTCCAAGGTGCTAACTCCACAGAGTAGATCACTTCTCAAGCACCGGAGTTAGCGTATCTTCTCAAGATCACGTCGACAAGTGTTAGCTCTCTAGTTAGCCTCTCATGCATCATGCAAAGTCACAACTAGAGGCACTAAGGACCGCGAATGAACCGAGGAAACCCCTCTTGATAGTCGGTTATCAATCCTAAATGTGGTCACACTCACTAAGTGTCATGACCACTAAACCGGAAAGCCCTATCAAGTATACCTTCGCCTTGATCTCCACGGGCGTTTCCATTCATCACCGGAGCTTGATCACTTCACATGTCCACCATGTTCATCACCGTGATCACCACGCTCCATCATCCACCGTCACGTTGCTATGTGTCTACCCACACTTAGAGCAAGGTATTAGCAACGTTTGAGTGTCATTAATTACCAAAACCAAACGAGAGCTTTCAGCCATTTCAGATCATAGAACGATGTGGGAAGTTAGCTTATTGTTTGAGGTTACCTGAACAGTTGTCATTGGTGCACAACGTGTTCCATGTGTCACAACTCAAGAAATGCCTTCGACCACCTGACAAAATTGTTAATGTTGAAGGGATTGAACTTGAGCCTGATCTTACTTATTCAGAGTATCCTGTCAGAGTTCTAGATCAGAAAGATCGTGTCACCCGAAGCAAAACAATTAAGTGGTACAAGATACAATGGGATCGTCACTCGGAAGAAGAGGCTACTTGGGAGTCTCGAGGAATATACGTTAGAAAATTTTCCGAATTCTATGCTTCTATCTAAGTTATAATTCCCTCTATGAGTTATAACTAATCTAGTGTGAGAGGTAAAAACCCTTTTTCCTTCGTCCTTAGTTGAAGTGTGTTTTCTTGACACATTTCCTTTTCCATTACTCAACCCTAGACTTTAAATCTCGGGGCGAGATTTCTTTAAGGGGGAAGGACTGTAACACCTCTGGTGTTTAATTAACTAAAACATGCCATGTCATCATAATGCATCGCAAAGCATCCATGATTAGGTTCACTTTGATGTGCATCAACTAAAACGAGTTTAAATTTATAGGTTGATTGTGATCTTTCAGGCAAACCTCGAGTTACCGAAAACCCCTGTTTTACCCCTTTTTCGGTAGTTCAAAATCTGTGAAGAATCAGGAGTTGGTCCAAAAAGCTTTATTGAGCATCTTGATGAGAGCAACAAGTTTGCTATTCAAAGTTTTTCAAGTTTCCAAAAGAAATTTCAAATTATTTTGAAAACCTTGATTTCCAAAGCAAATGTCCCCCTTTGATTTTTAAACTGGATTTCAAAAACTATGCAAAATCTTGAAAAATTGTTTATAAAGAAAATGTTTAGTTTGAAAAGTTGAGTATTTTATGTTTTTGGAGATTTTCAAGTTGTATTGAAAAATCAAAAGTTATTTCAATTGTTTGTTCTAGGTTAAAGCTTTCATTTTCAAATTTGATTCAAAATTCAAATTTCTGTTCAGAATTTCAAAATGCACCTTTTGACAAAGTTGTAGAGTAGGAAAAATCAAGGGGACTTTATTTTTGGAGTTTTCCCAGATTTTATTTAAAATTTGAGATATTTTCAAATTTTGTGAGCTGTCTCTGTGCTACAGTAGATGATGACGTCATCTCGCCTTTCTCCCCTCCCTGTTCATCCCGTCGCGGTGGCCGCCGGCGCCATGCCGCCTTGCCGCGCCGCCCTCCAGCTCGCTCCCGCGCTCGAAGTCGCTCCGCTTCAACGTGGCAGCCGTCGTCTCGACGTCTTGGTCATTTAAATAGCGAACCCGTCGTCTTCTCTCTTCTTCCTCGGTCCGCCATTGCCATCGCCGCCGACCTCGCGCCATCGTCGTCGTCGTGTCACCTCAGCTCAAATTGATCCCACCAATAGCTCCGCCACATCCTTGTGCACCTATAAAGCAAGATCATGGCCCCTCACTCCGTCTAAATCGCCGGCAATTCATCATCTTCTTCGCGACCGGTATCCGGTGTCGCCGCCTCTTCGCCGTCGTCGTACGCCGTCGTCGTTGATCATTTTCTCAATTCCTTTTACCCCTGAGCTCGCCTTGATGTCCTCTATTTGATGCTCTCTTTGGTTTGCGTTTTGGCGCACAGAAATCGCTGTGACGCGAACCTCGCCGCCGGTTCATGCCTCGGAGCACGCCGCCGCCATCTCCGCTCACGGTGAGGACCTTGCTCTGCCACCTCCTCATCTTCATCTTCATGCGCGCTGGAGTCGCACTAGTCTTAGGCACGTGTAGATGCTTCCGGTTTGGTCGGGGTTGCTGTGAAGTCGCCGGAACGTCGTCGTCACCGACGGACTTCGCGTTGCCACCGCCGCCGCACGAGTAGCACCATCTTCGGGGGTCGCTTGCGCCCCATTAACTGGTTGAACGTGTTCGCCTAGCTGCGTAGGGTCGTATGCTCTCGCTAGAGTAGCCAGAGAGGCTCCGGTGAGCTCCCTGGACGTGCCGCCGCCGCGCCGTTCCGCCGTCGTCGGCAAGGTACCTTGTTCACCGCGCCGGCGTAGCTTTTAGGGGTTCAGCAGGTGCGCCGCGTCGCGCTGGTCACGTAGGTGGTCTCAGCATCGCCGGAAGTCTCGCCGCCGGCGAGACCGACCCGGTCGGATCGTCGATTTCCCTGTTGGAGCACGCGGGGACCAGCTCCCGAGAATTTGACGAAACCCAGGGAGCTTCGTGCATAGTTCCCTGACACAGAGAATAGTGGAGAGGGCTTTATTGCAATTTTGGAAAACACCAAGGCCTTATTTGCAAAACCGTCAGCGCCAGCTCCGACAGGCCGGAGTGGGCCGGCCTGCCTGCACCCTGGGCCGACCTGGGCCTATGCCGAGTGGGCCGGCCTGATTGCGCCACCGGGCCAGGTCTGCTTCCACGCACGCGCAGCCGGGCCAGGCTAGCTGGGCCAATGGGCCGAATTCGGCCAGGCCGCCTTTTTCTTTTAATTTTCGTTTTATTCTTTTATGCCTTGGTGAATAGTAAAGCTATTTGTTATTTTTGTATAAAATTATCTTTAGCTTCAAAAATTCTAGAAATTTTTGTGAAAGCTCTTTGGGGTATCCTCTCGCATAGGAAAAACTTAAAATATTTATTTTGGGTATTTTTGCTATGTTCAAAAATTAGCTCCTGTAATTGAAAAATAAGTCTTCTTTGATTTTTAGTTATTTATTTGTTATTCCAAAAATCATGCAAATTATTTTGTAGACTTCTTAGGATCTCGAGGAGTTTAAATTTAATTTTTGAGAGTGTTTTGATAAATTTTGTTTTATTATTTATTTCTCGCTTATTTATTTAATTAGTTAGTTTCGTTAGTTGTGACGTTTTAATGAAGGAAAGTTGTACTCAATTTATTTATTGATTTATTCATTCTTCAAGCATCATATTTATCATTTCATCATATAGTATCATATTATATTATCGAGTAGTTTTCGTTAATGGAGAGTTAACGTTGCCAAACAGAGATTAAGGAGGAGCAGACCCCGGAGCCAGGAGTTGATCCAGAAGCTCAGATCGTCTACCCTGAATACCAAGGCAAGCCCCGGATGCATTAACCCTTACCTTGATTTTTATAAAGTTTTTATCTCTAAGCTTTGAGTTGTTGCATTAGAGGCTAGGAGTTGAGTGAAACCCACCAATTGCATTACCTGTCTTATTCCCGTATTCCTCATTACATGTTTAAGAAAATGCTTAGTATTTGCTTAGCCCTGCTTATTTAGTTATGTTTTCAATTGTTCAAGAATAAAAAAGATGAGAATGTCTTTTATTGTTGGAATCACTTTATTAGCAATTAAATTGAGTCCGGACGGTTAACTTGCATAGGGAAAGGAGTCCCTCTGTAGTGTTTCCGTCTGTTGATGCCCTAAGGACCTTTCGTTGGTGAATCGGTGATATCGAGACCCTAGAAAATCCACACACGGAGTGTTGTGGTTGATATATGGCTGTGGTTGTATCCCGGTATATCATGTGATCTGGTATGCAGTGGAGTTAGAGTCTCCGGTATATCAGTGATCTAGGTCCCAGCTGGGTATAAATGGATTCAAATCGCCGTGCTTCTCGGAGAAGAAGACTCGATCGGTGTTCATCATCGTAGTAAATACTTAATTAAAGGTTATGTTTTAATTGAGGTTGATTGATCAGCTTGAGCTATGGCAAGAGAGCTGTTAAATTTATAAATTTGTTTTCAAAAGCTTTTCTGCAAAAATATTGATTCTTGCAAGCCTTACCTTGTCCTATCTGGCCTTCATTCTTGAGTCTTCTCCCCTCTTTTTCGTCGGGTCAGTCTTGTTGAGTACTTTTGTACTCAGGGTTTATTGAACCCTTGTTGCAGGTGAGCATCAGGAGCAGGTTTGCACTGCATCCTGTTGTATGACAGTCGTTGCGGAGAGTGACGACGAGTAGAGAGTTTGGCTCTTGGGCAGAGCTCGTCATCTGGTTTTGTAAATAATCTATCTACCGCTACTCCACTACTATTATGGTTTGTAATAATTAAACATATGGTTTGTAAGTTTTGAACCAAATGCTTTGTAAACCTATGTTATTGTAATCCTTCCGCTATTTTACTCTGATGTATATTATTTGAATAAACTGTTGTAATACTGCAATGTCTCTTTATAATGATTGATCCTGCTTGGAGAATCGTGGAAGTTTCGGGAGTCTACCCGACAGATCCTTTTTAAGTCTTATGGCACACATGCATTGCTATCAGAAGTCTGTTAAGACAATGATAAATGCATGTGGGCCATATTATTTAGGGAGGTTCTGCCACAGGGATCGGCCGGCGCCTAGCGGATGTCCACACCTGGACCTTGTGCCTCCAGCGATGAGCGCGATACGCAAGACACATCGCCGGAGGAGCCTCGTCGGGAGCGCGATAAGCAAGACACGCCGGCGAAGTCTCTTGAAACCCGAAACCCCACACGCCTGGGACGGACCCTTGTGGGCGCACGGCGGCAATGGGGCGCCCTAGCCGGCCTGACCGCTCTAGAGCTTGTTGTCGTCGTCGATCACCTGTTCATGGCAACGGCGACGGAGAAGGAAGAGGGAGAGGAGAGAGGTAGGAGAAGATAGATTAGATCATGTTTGATCGTGTTGTATTTTGTCGATTGAGGTGGATGGGTTCAATCGGCCATAATCCTCTCATATATATAGAGGGGGTGGTCTTATCCCGGTGGAAAACAACTCCAACTCGCGTTCTCCAAGTTTCCCACATCAAGTATTACCAAAAACGCGACCCGGGTCGGGGTCGGTCGCGCCCGACACGCGTCGGACGCGTCCGACGCCTCCAGGGGCTCGTCCGGCGCTCGGGCCGCGCGCAAGCCTCTCTGTGTTGCGTCCGGCGCGTGGTCGCGACCGCGCGCGCGCTACGCCCGCGTCCGCCGCCTTGCGTCCGGCGCTCGGAGGCCGTGCGGCGCTCCTGGACCGCGTCCGCCGCACGCCGGACGCGTCCGACGCGTCTCCAGGCCGCGTCCGGCGCTTGGTTTGAGCCGGACTTCGCCTGTTTTCCGTCCGTCGATGTGTTGATCCTCCTTAGCCAATTTTGGTCGTCAACACATTATTTATCCAGTCCCTTTAACTGCGTTTTCTAGGGACGAACGTCCGAGTAGGCCAGTCTGAACGAACGAGGTTATTAGTCTTGCCACATGTAGGCTTCATAATCTGTATGTATGTAGACCGTTGCGCGCGCACCTAGTCATGGCATGTACAACGACAAACAGCTAGCTAGAGCAGTAGTGACAGCTTCTAAGGCATGTATCCGCGCCTGGCTTCGCTGCTGGGACTTCTTTCCCCCTAGCTCGTGAACCAAACAATCCTATGATAACGCCAAAATCGCAAAGAGCCCAAGACTGCGTCGCGCCGGCAACAAGGCACATCAGGCCCATTGCATTTCGCCCGCAACAAGGCACATCAGGCCCATTGCATTTCGCCCGCAACAAGCCACATCAGGCCCATTCCACTCGGCCTAATCCAAACACTTGGCAAACGGGCAGTGCCCATTTCACACCAGCGTTCCTGCCGATTTAAGTGCTTCACTGCCACCGTGCCAACGAAAGGAAAAAAAAGAAAATCTGTTGTAAAAAAAACGAAAGAAAAAACAAACGAATTTTCTTACGAAAGGGAAAAAACAAACGAATTTTCTTTTCTCTCTTTATTTGCCTGACATAAGGACCGAGCGTAGCTCCATGCGACTGGCTCTTTCAATCTGCTCTTGCCTTCCCGACGACCCGACCTCAAGCACGTAGTGGAGAAGTTGTCAAAAAAAAAAAAAAAAAAAAAAAAAGCACGTAGTGGAGATAGCGATGGCCGAGCTGAAGGCCGGTGCAATCTTAGGGTTTAGGGCTGTACTCGCTAACCCTCTTTGTTTTTTTTTTCTCGAGAGAACAGGAGGGGCCGAAGAGCCCCTATTTGAAGGACCGGTAAGGGCGACCGGGGGGGGGGTGAATGAGAGCCTCAAAATTTCTTTTAAAACTCTTGGTCCTAGGCTCGACAATCAACCCCAAGAAGCAATACACAAAACGAGTGATAATCACGATCCTATTGGGATGGTGGATGTTCCCAAGGAACACAATGGATCACAACGATACCAGCGGAGCAAATAAAAATCAAATCGGAGTTCAAACGGGCAACTTACAGAGCAAACATAGAAACTTCTACAGTCCTACAGTCCGCTACAGTAACCCTGGGCAGTCCGAGGTGAATTTGCTACAGTAACCGCGGACAGTCCGCACAGGAGGCCCGGACAATCCGCGATGCCAGAAACAGAACCGCCCGAAAATCGGCTCCACCAAGATTCGTCCCGATCTCTCTCAAATCGAATCCTCTTGCAATCAAATTTAGGAGAGTTGTTCCTTATGCAGAGGAGAGCCTAACTCCAAGAGATCATGGGCCAATTTTAAGTGAAGAGGGAGAAATCGAGAAGGGGCGGAGAAAAGCGTTCTTGCACACCCGGAGACAAATTCGCGTGGATCTTTGATCTCAAGAGGAATCAGCGGATTTCCTTCGGTGGAAACATCACTCTTGTGTCATAGATCGATTCAACGCAAAAAAGAACGAGCTCAAATGGTCTCAAATCGAAGAAATCACGCGATGAACAAGTGGGGAAAAAAACAACTCGGGAAGAACATGAATTTCATCAAAAAAACATTGGCACAGATGTTTACTCCCAGAGGAAACAACATAGACTCGGCGCTCTACTTGCCATACACACTGGTTCAAGTACAAATCGAAGATTTGCAGACCTCTCTCTCACACAGCAGCTAGAGGAAGGAAACCCTAAAGGAAAAAAATGCAAATGACAGAGGTGAGGTGGGAAGGGAACCCCTCATTCTTATTTATAGGGCCTATTTTACATTCTCTTTGTGCCCTTGGATACATGAGGAGCCAAACCACTTAGTCAGGAGTATAAGGGTCCAACTCAGGTTTCAATTGATCCGACGGCCACCGCGCCATCTCACCGGTAGCCTCGCTCCCACGCGATCTCCCCGATGCTGCCACGTGCCGCCCGTCCGCGCGGGACCTCCACCCCGGTTTTGAGGCGCAAACCAGGGAAACCCGCCGTCAATGGTTTTGAGGCGAAACCATCAAACCGTCGCCGATGGTTTTGAGGACAAACCACCAAACTCTCCCTGAGTAGCGTAGCCCGTACGCATCTCCCGCCGTGTACACTTGCGCTTGTCGATGTCCCAGCTGTCACCCACCACGGCTGGCCTCCCGGTTCTCAGGTCCCTCGATCCAAGCCTCACGTCCGCTCTTCACCACACCCGGTCCGTCAGCACGGCACGCCCTACTTGATCTTCACCAACCATCAACCACTGTCTCCGAGTTCGACACCTGCAAACAACACAAGCCAAGAGACACCGTTGTTTGACACGAAACCACGTGCCATCGGTTAGTAGAAACACACCACACATGATGTTGTGTTAGCATGTTGATAATCGCTAATCAGAAAAGGACACACTATGGTTATGGTAAAAACCATGTGTCCTCACCATTAAAACTTATTGAAAAACAAGAGAACCAATACAGTTACAAAGAGGGAGCAAGACATGAAAAGCTAGAGCCAAAAACAAAAATAGAAAAAATTAAGAAACAAAGAACAAGACAAAGAAAATGGAAGCAATTACACAACTTGCTCTAGCCATGTTTCAATGAGAGGGAAGTGTTTCTTCTTGGCTCTCCACAAGAGTTGACCAAACAAACGCCTTGAAGAGTTGTAAGCATCTCAAACAGTTCACAGGAATGCCTCTAAAAATCAAGTCATTTCGGATTGCCCAGATACTCCAGCACATGATCATGATAATTTCCATGGCAAAATTGACATTCAGCTACTGTTTAAAGCTTTCAATCATATGTAAACTATCAGGAGTACTTATAACAGCCAATCCAGTCAAGCTCTAACAATTTCTGGCAAAGGCGCACTCCAAGGAAGATATGTTCTACAGATTCCTCAGCACCAGCAGAGCAAAAAACACAACTGTATGAAGGTAAGAACATATTTTTTCTCCTCAAGATGTTCCTGGTTCTTAGTCTGTCTTGAATTACAAGCTAGAAAAAAAAAACTTTATGTTTAGGCTGAGCCATGGTGCTACCAAGTAAATGCTTATAAGCCTTTGTGGATGAGAATTTTGGGTTATACCCCAGATGTAATCCCATATATCAGGACCATGAAGCTGTTGCTGAGCCATCATGCATTGCTCTAACCCTCTTGGTTGGTGTAGAAACAAACAAGGCTTTAGTGGTACGACAAGCGCATCACATAAGCAGTAGTAAAACGTTTAAAAGATGAATGCTTCGACTTATATTAGTAGAAATGTAAAAACAAAGAGGATAAATGTAAAAACAAAGTTTGCACCCTGCTACAACAATTAATTACAATGAGTAACTAATGGCGAAGAATTCCATCAGATGGAGGTGCTGTTAGGGATGCCCATCCCTGTGACACCGGGCTGAGAGAAGGGCTTCATGAGTTGGTACGGCACAATGCCGGCGCCGCACCGGTTCTTGAGCTTCCGGTCCTTGTTCCTCCCGTCGATGATGCCCTCGATCTCCTTGAGCCGCGCATTGAACTCCCCGTACGCCGCCTGCACCGCGGCGTCGTTGTTCCACGGCGCGGTCTCCAGCCCGCCGAGGTACTCCTCGTCGGGGGAGTGCGTGGACAGCAGGTCCAGCACGGCCATCACCAGCGTCGCCTGCACCTGCGACGGGAAGCACTCGCGGAGCGCCTGGTCCGGGTTATCCAGGAACGCCGCGAGCGCGTCCGCGTCGACGGGCTCCTCCACCGGCATGTTGGTGCGCGCGATGGACGGCCGGCTGGGGAAGTAGCCGCCGAAGTCGTACTGCCCGAAGTTGACGGCGGCGTGGTGCGCCGACGCAACCCAGATGATGGTGGTCAGCGCGTGCGCCAGGTTCGCCGGCGAGTCCAGCGCCGGCCACCCGGGCGCGTCCTTCTTGTCGGCATGCCCCACGGTGCGCACGTCCGTCCAGAACGCCTGCAGCTCTGCGTCGCCGGCGATGGTGCCTGCGTCTGGGTAGAACCGGGCGACGTACGCCGTCACCCAGCCCTTGATGGCGTCCCAGACGAGCAGACCGTCGTTGGTGAACGGGTAGTCCGGGACGGTGAGCCTGAGCCCGTGTTCCGCGTTCGGGTCCTCCACGGCCATCCCCCTGCGGACGAGGTCGGCGGGGAGCGCCTCTGTGTCGAAGCGCCAGAGCTTGTCGTACGCGACGGAGCTGAGCTCCATGGCGTACTTCTGCGGTGAGAAGGAGAGCTCGATGATGCCGCCGGCGTTGATGAGCGCCGACCGCGCCAGCGCGTTGATGCGCATGGTGTAGCGGAAGTGCGGGTGCAGCAGCTGGTAGAGCGGGTGCATCTCGCTCAGCTGCCGGTTGGCCGCGATGATGTAGGGCTCCACGGCGCAGTGCGTGCGCAGCCAGTGGGAGACGAGCTCATGGTGGCCCGAGTCGTGCGCGCGCACGTGCGACTTGGCCATCCGCCACAGCCACGACTCGGTGGTGTCCGTCGACGGGGTGAACACGCGGCGCCACTGCGGCTGCGTCAGCTCGATGGCCAGCAGCCGCAGCGTGCCGTCGTCGCAGAGGAAGAAGACGGTGCGCGAGCCGTACATGGTGGTGTTCGCCTGGGCACGAATCTTGTGCACGTAGGGCAGGAACAGGTCGTGGTAGTCCAGCATGAAGAGCCGCTTCTGCGACACCGCCTCCGCCACCGTCATCGCCCGCCGCATCTGTTGCTCCAGCACCTCCGCCGTGATCGCCGACTCCGCCGGCCCGTATACCGCGGGGTAAGGCTGGGCACAAAACCCGATACCCGAACCCCAAACCCGAAAAATCCGAACCCGAACCCGAAAAACCCGAACCCGCAGTACCCGAAGTCAAAATCGGGTAGTGAATGCTATTACCGAATTTATTTCGGGTAATTCGGTAACATCCTCCGGTACCCGAACTACCCGAAGTACCTCAAGTCCTAAATGTGTGAACCTATTATTGTCTTCGTGATTGTGTCCTTGTTGTGGTTTGCAGACTTGCTTGCATGTTACATTTACACAAGATTATTTAGTATTATTGTGTTGGTAGTTTGCCACCCACGATGAAAACTTTTATAAATTATTAAATATTTTGTCAAGTTCTAGTTCTATGTAATAATCTATGCTCTTTGAGTGTTCCCTGTCATTTTAAATATTTCGGGTAAATCGGGTATTACCCGAACCCGAACCCGAAATTACGGGTACCCGAAGTTGCGGGTAGTGTTTTTTCGGGGCTCCAATCGGGTAACAATTCTCATTACCCGAATTTCTCAAAACCCGAACTACCCGACCCGAAGTTTTCGGGTAACCCGAACGCCCAGTCTTGCCGCCGGGTCCAACTTGCTCTTCAGAGGGAACTCCTGCAACATTCGTATATTCAGCATTGTGCAGAAGATATCAGGCACGGATCAAAAATTAAAAATAAAAAGTTGTATTGGACATGCATTGAGATCAACTTACTCTGACGAGCTCGATCGCATACGGATTCATCCCTGCAAGCGTCTCCCTCGCGAACTCCTCGTCCCTCAGCCATGCAAACTTGTCCTCTGCACGCAACAACCAGTTGGTGACCGATGATTTTGAGTTTTCATGTTTGTTGCAAACTAATCTGAATTGCTGAATTTTACATAGAATTCTTATGTGCCGATGACTGAATGAAATCGAAAAGGCCAGAGCAGCGAGAAATATGCGTACTCTGGACATTGGCGGGCCTGTCGAAGAGGAGGACTTGGTCGCCCGGGCCGTCACGGAGGAGCTGGAGCAGGCGCGGCACAACGCTGCGGAGGAACCCCAGGTCCTCGGCCTTGGGCAGCTCGACGCCGTCCTCGAACAGCTTGTCGATGACGAAGAAGGACAGGAAGCCTTGGTCGGGGTCGATGAGCGTGGACTGCACGGCCGGCACGGCGGCGTGGAGCACGGACTGCAGCGTGGTCATCGAGAACTGCAGGTTCTTCACCTCCGAGAACGCCTCGTCCCTCGGCACGTAGTTGTCGCCGCTCCTCGTCTCCGTCTTCGGGTCCGTCGACGACATCGGCCGGCCCGTGCGGCACCGCCGCGGGTAGGGGAACTGCGCGCTGCCGCCGAGGACGGGGCGCGCCTTCTTGCCTCCGTCCCTGTCGGGGTCGCCCAGGTCGTTGTACGTGTCGTAGTCGTAGATGCGGTCGGTGGACTTCCTCTCGCCGTGACCGTCGCCGCGCTTCTGCACCAGGTCCAACTTCCGGTAGCTCCGGAGCCCCGGCGGCGTCTGCCCCGGCAGGTAAGGCTGCGCGCCAAGAAATTTTCAGTTCAGTGAAGGAAATCATTTTCAGTGCTGATATAATAATGTAAAATCATCACTGTCGTTGGGCCGTAGTATTTGGCCCGGCCCATTGCGTTGCTGTTGTTTTGGGGCGAGGTGGTTCATGAGTTTTCAGTAAGTTGGCCCATCGATTGTGTCTTTTTTTTATGAGAATCATATCGTGCTTTACTCCCTCCGTACATATATTAACATTAATTAATGCTTCTCAAAATTATAAATATTCATTATGATACATAATTAGTAGTATTAGTTAAACGTATTTTTTATAATGTACTTATTTAAAGATATCAATATTGTAAATGTTGTTTTTTATAAATATAGTTGAATTTAAGAAAATTTGAGCAATTATTCAGACCCTCTGTTGTAAACTTGATCAATGAGTGCAGTTTGTGGTGCTTGGCTGGTGCTTCCACACTCCATGAATTCTTTCTTAGGTCGCTCATGCCTAACTCTAAATTGATATTCAGGTGGTGGATGATGATTTCTATTTTCTCAATAAGGGAAGCTTTATTAATTTCAAGATCGCTACATCGAGTTGATATACCGATCTTCAAACGCTCCAGCATAAACATAGCATCAAAAAAGATTTAAAAAGTTTAGATTTAGACACATTAATAGCACTCAAATCGTAGACTAGACGTCAACCATGTGCCCATGTGGTGGATAGTGTTTTCTGATCGTTTTGGCCCATTTGGTTCCATATATAAGCTGCGTATCAGCAAGGAGATGCAAAAGGCTCGCGAAACAGCATGTGTTAGACGTGCGTTTCCCAGATGCCCTTCAGCACCGAAGCCATATGCTAATGGGACAACGCAAGCAAATCAACACGTTATGGCAGAAATACTTGGAAGACCTTTGTGTTGTGACGCTTTTGTAACCCTGTTTGCTAATTGGGTGGCCACTTTAGTCAATTGGCCTCCTCCTCTGTACTATTTTACTCTCTTAATAAAATGGCATGCAGCTCTCCCGTTTTACTCAGAAAAAAAAAAATTGAGATATTGCACACGTTGCAGTTAATAGTAATTTGTATGGCATCACTCTAGAGGATATGCCTTCCAGCACTTTCAGGGCAACAATTCTGTTTTGTTCAACTTAAGGTCTCTATTTAACTAGAAATATAAAAGTAGCCAATACGGCAAAAAAAAAGCTATTCTAGAGTTTATTGTGTCTGCATGATAAGGACAAGAGCACAAAGCTTGTGATGCTCCAATGTATTGTGAATCCAATGTACATCAATCATGACCAAACATCATTGCAGTGAGTATAGAACCGTCACCTGTTTGTATCAAAGACAATTCTTTGTCACCTTCACACAACAAATCAATGGTCATCCTCATCAGGGCCAGGGCATTCCTTTGCCAGCGCTTCTGGTGATTCATACTGAACAAAGGAGGGAAAAACATCAAGTTTAAAAGGTATAGAAGATGCTGTATCAAAAAAAAGTTAACTGAGTTTCCCGAACAAAGCTCACCTTGCATCCACAATAAAGGCAATACTGGTACTGATCACGCAACTTAGACAGTATGTTCTGCAAATCCTACAACACAAAACATGGCATGTTAATCTCGTACTCTTTGGCAACACCAGCACAGTTAGTAAAGTTCAGAATTTACAATCCATATTGATGCTACTCCTCAGTGCCTTCAACGCCATGGGTATGAAAAGGCAGGCATACTATTACAGGCACCCATAAGCATTTATGCGGTCTTTTTGAAGCCAAACCAGAAAACAAAAAACAAGGTCGATTTTTTTTTTCTATCCAAAACATGGTTTTGGCGAGTTGACGACAATGGTGGCAAAATGGCTGAACAGGCATACAATTTTGTGTTGACACCACTACATTCCCAGGAATCCCATCAAAATTCTACATACTTCACTAAGTTAGACTTTAGTAAATCATAATGCATAGCACAATTACATTGGGCCTGTGATCCTAAACAATGAGACCAACATATAAAAGAAAAATGAGAGTAAAATTGACTACCTCTTCAGTGATCACCTCCTCTTCCTCCTCTGCCCCTTTCTCCTTCTCCTCCCCCTCCGGCGCCGGTGGCTCCACCTCCCGGTTCTCCAGCTGCGCGAGCGCCTTCTCAGCCTTGCGGTAGTCCCACACCACCCTCCGGCCCTTCCACTGCGAGCTCTTCCGCGCCCTCAGCTCCACCGCCATCTCCTCCTGCTGCCTCCGCTCCCGCTCCACCACCTCCCGCGGCTTCTCCACCGGCGCCACCGCCGTCGCCGGAGCCAACGCGGGCTCCTCCGCGCCAAGCCCCGCCCGCGAGCGGCGGATCTCGATGCCGACCGGCTCGGCCGCGGCGGAGCCGCGGGACTCGGGATCGTACCCCATCCGCTTCAGCATCCTGAACCCCACGTTGCTCTCCGGGATGGCTTCCGCGAGCCCGGCCATCGTGCGCGCGTCCTCCTCCCGCTGCTTCCGCTCCCGCTCCTGCCGCCGCCGCTCCTGCCACGGCACGCCGCCCTTCCCGCGCTTCGCCCTCGCCTGCGCCTGCGGGTGCGCCTGCGTGGGCGGCTGCTTCCGGCGCCCGAGGTTGTTCGGTGCGGAGGAGGAGGAGGAGGACGGGCTCGGCGGGAGGAAGCGGGAGAGGTCGCCCATGTAGTCCTCGTCGGCGTCCCCCGGCTCCATGGCGCGCGCCGCGCGTCGGTGGTCGGGGTCGAAGAAGAGAGGAGGGAGGCGGGCCGTGGAAACCGTGTGGTGCGGCCGGGGCGGGGTCAATTCGGGGTAGCGGGCTTTGGCCAATTCGGTTTCGCAGAGTAATGGGCTGGGCTTTAGTTTGTTGGGCCTTCGGACCGCACCAGGCGTTCGAGCCAATTTTACCGCTTCACTGGCAGTGCCAAAACCCTAAACCCTAAACCAATGCAGACTCTTATCTATTACCTCGAACATTGTGGACTTAGAGTCTAAATAAAACTTAGAGTCTTGTTTTCTCTCTCTCTTTCTTCAATAAATATGGTGTCACATCAGCGAAATAACATAAATAAAGTGTAATATATAGTCTTGGACTCTGTGATAGAGTCTTGCATTGTGAATGCCATTAAGGTCTTGTTCGGTTCGGCCAGATTGGCCTGTTTTTGGGCCCGTTCCACCTGGATCAATGTGGCCCGTTTTTAAACTAGATCGGAATCAAATTGCGCGTTCGTTTCGGCTTGGCTGGGAATGAAATCAGGCCTGATTTGGACTCCCTCCCATGCTACACGGCTGGAAACGGAGACGGGCCTTCCTAGGTCCGAAACAAAACAAGAACTGGAACGAGTAACACATATAGAACCACTCTATCCGGGCCTGGGATGTTTCCAGCCCAGGAACAAAACCTGGGTAAACGAACGAGGCCTAAGGCCTCATTTGTTTCGGCCTGGAATGGATTGGAACATAGCCTAATCCACCCGGATTGACATGGCCCGGTTTGAGGTAAGGTAAGATTGGCCGTTCAGTTAGATTTGGCCCGGAATAAAACTTGGTCAATCCGGCCCTTTTCCTTCCCAATTTGGCTTGGAACGAATCCGGACCCTCATGGGTCCGGAACGGAACCTGACCGATGGCCTGGTTCTAGTGGCCACCCAATCTTGGCCTGAATCAGATATGAGCCTGGCACCAATACAGGTGTTGCCGAACAAGGCCTAAGGAAATGAAATTTGAACGTGAGCGGGAATACGCTTTTACCTCACATATACTATGTACTTTTTAAAAAAAAAAGAAATAAAATGCACCTGGGAACTTAAACTTTTAAGGTGCTCCCATCTAGGTCCTCAAAATAAAAAAAAATGACCATCTAGGTCTCTGATCTATTAATCATCACACACCAACATTGGCGTCGACATCTAACGCGTGGGTATGCCATAATAGCCACGGTGGCACCTGACAAGTATAATACACACAAACTAACGTAAATAAACATGGTAAATAATTAAGCGTGCAGTTACGTACGTACTTGATTTGTTTGGTTGGCTTCCTTAGCCTCAACACAACAAAGAAGCAATACACACAACATTTTGTTAAAGTCGTTTCGTGCTTGCCTTGTATGTTGTCCGTTGTAACGCATGCATCTTGTCGTTAGTTTCGCGCAAATCCCGTTTGGCGGTCGTTCGCCCGAACTCGAACCGAGCGAACGATCCAACCAATGCTAACTGTGTACCGTCCACACGAGTATGGAGCCGCAATTCCATTTTGGTGAGATTGGGAGTGGGGCGAATGCTCCCACCGCAGCGTTGTTTGTTACACATGCACTGAGGTCAGCAAAAAAAGAAATCATTTATTTAAATTTGCTATAATTTCGGAACCGCATTTCTATTTTTAAATCCGTTTGTGCCGGAGTGTTCTACGCAACAAGACGAACAAAACTAGATCCCACTTGAATATATTTCAAAGATTTTTTTTCATATTTTTTTCTGTTCCCTAGCTATTCGATGTCCGGTACCTAAGTTATATGTAAAAATTATGTGTATAAGTTACATTTTAGCTATGCAATGTTGTAAGTTATAAGTTTTCATATAATAAGTTAAATTTATAACTTATGAGAATAACTTAGAAATGTTCTAGGTCATATAAGTTATAATTTATAAGTTATGAGCATAACTTAGAAACGTTCTAGATCACGTAAGCTATGTGTATAAGTTAGATATATAAGTTAAACGTCTAAGTTATAGGTGAAAGTTATACGGTTGGATTTTTTTTTGCTAAAAGTAGAAAACTTTTCAAAAAAGGAAAGTTGTGGAAAAATTTTTTTTGTCAAAAAAGAAAAGTCACGGGACGTCTGAAAGTGTTCGCTTATTTCCATTCTAGTGAACGTTCGCTGATTAGTCCGTCCGTTTCGCTTATTTCCATTCTAGTGAACGTTCGCTAATTAGTCCGTCCGTACATATGAGATAACGGCGCGCGTGATTCGATTACACGACGCGCGCGTAAACAAGTAAATCACGCACGTTATCAACGTCCCAATCACCAAACGCTATCTTGATAGCTCGTTTGCATAATTACCACGGTGACGTACGCGCAAGCAGCCTAAGCCTACTGCAGCCTAGAACGGCGATGGCCTACTACAGCCTATAACGGCGATGAGATCTATTATGCAATGCCGGCCGGAACAATAATGACCGTCCTGCGTGATGAGCTGAGATCGACTCAACTCTAGCTTGAGGGAGGTAAGATGAACGATTTCAAAAGTAAGATGAACGGTTTTAATAAGAGTTGAAAGAGTTGCTTTGTATATTAGGGTTCAGGACGATAGAGGGACTTTTGCGAAAAGTTGAAGATGTAATGTGAACTTTTTCCTTTATATTACTACTACTACGTTAATTCTCTTTTAAACATGTGCATACATATTAACTAATTTTTTATCAATAATTTACCTAACAATATTTAACTATTATAACATAAACTTCATACGACTTGTACTATCCAATTATCCTCCGTGCTTTGAATGAACCACCAAATCCTGCAGTCGGCTTGGTCCGACCAGCAGCTGAGTGGTTTGGACACCGTGTTAGTACCGTGGCTTATATGGAAAGAGAGAGGAATGCGAGATGCTTTCGTGTTTCAAACTGAATGTCGTAAAATTTGATATCCATGATCAAGAAGCCGAAGCAGATGAATGAATGGACACGTGTGAGTGGTAGGATTTACTTGCTTGGCTCTCGGGTAATTAGGCTTAAGAGTTAGAGCTGCTCATGGTTGTGTATTCGTCAATTAACTCCGACTGTCTCGTGGTTGTTGATGGCCTCCATGCTTGTTTTCAAAACTTTAATATAATGATATGTAATGATCTTATTCGAGAAAAAAATATTATAAGCTTATAAGCATATAAATAATATAATATAAAATAAATAAATAGTCAAAGTTTAATTTATGAGACCATGTCATGTCAAGCCATGTCTTATAGACTAGATGCAGTAATAACTTCACACTTTAAATAATATATGGTATATATTCTTCCTATGTCCATCCACAAGGTTTATTTTGCTAAAAGAAAAGTATATTAAAAAAACTTTTGAACTCCTAGTTTTTCTGATGCTATCAAATATCATCTTAAATCAACTTCTTTTTTTTAGAGTTCAAGGGATGACCCTCGGCCTTTCATTAACAAAAGACCACAGTTAAGCATTCATTACAGCCACATCTGGCAGCCAACAACTAGAACAATTCAGAAGATAACAACAAATGCCAGAAAACTACAATTTTTGAGATAGACTGACTGGCTCTAGCAGTAAGAATTACATGTTCCAGGCTTCTTTCATATGAGCGAAGTTCCACTTCCCCTCACGCGCAGCTTCTTCTGGGTTGGTAGTTAGCGGCCTCTTGGATTCCTCCGGTAGAAGAGATGAGTTCCAGTCGATTCCAGTCTAGTACAACATCTTCTCACCCTCGCTCCAGACTTTCACCAAGTCAGTCGGTGAGATCTTGCCACCATTGTCTTCAACTTGTCCAGGGCAGAAGCAAAGTTCAAGACTTGCTCATTTGGACAAAGGATACTCCAGTTTTTTAGCATGCCCGCTACCCTCAGTAGGAGCACACGCCCATCCTTCCAAATCAAATCCTGAAAAACGCAACTCATTTCTTAGCTTCCAGAGCCCCCACAGGGCAGCGGCACAAAAGACATTCAGCACAACAAACTTTTTGCAACTCAGCCATCTAGTTCCTATAGAGATAAAGTCACTACCCACTTCCATGTCAAACACCTCAGACAAAGAAGCTCAAATGTATTTAGCCACCACACAATCAAAGAAAAGATGGTGCATTGATTCTTGCTCTGCACAGAACAAACAGGTAGGGTCCTCTACTGGTCTTCTAATGGTTAAATTGTCCCTGGTAAGCAGTTTGTTCTTGGAGAGCAACCACAAGAAAAAGTGAATTCTAGGAGGAACTTTCAAGGACCAAACTGCAGGCACATAAACAGGAGTAATTCCCCTAAAATTAATCACTTTATATAGAGATAGTGAGGAATAAATCCTATTAGAGCTAAATTGCCAAATCAAAGCATCCTCACTGTCATTCAGCACAATGGTAGAAGATAATTGAAGTACCTCCAGCCATTTATTCACCATGGCCTCATCAAAACATCTTCTAAAGGTACACTTAAGATTTTCCCCATCCCATCTTAAATCAATTTCAATAGAAATATATGTTGATGGTATTGTTTTTTGTCAAACACAGTACGGAATAGCTAGACAAAGCCTCTTGACCAAGCGAAATGGCAAGCTTTTTCAAATGGACATTTGTGTCCGGCTTGGGTATGCTCAGTTGGTGGAAAGTGATATGTTCTTGTTGTGGTTGGTGACTACTCTCGCTACTCGGGTGTTTTTTATGGAGAGTAAGGACGAGACCTTTTTTTTTCGAAAGGCCGGCAAAAGCTTTGTCGGGATTTCTATTAGACGAGGAAAGAAGAAAAGGCAAGTGCCAGCCCAGTTTTTTGACTGGAAACCAGGCCAGAAAAACCATACAGTTTGGAGGGTACCCTACTCCAACATACACATAGGTACCAAAAAACAGCTCAACTTGCGCCACAAAAGCGCCAACTCAACTCAGCTCCGCGCTTGGTCGGATTGGGACATCGACAACAAGCCTCTAAACCACTTAGAGCTCGGTCGGATTGGGTCATCGACACGAGCGTCCGACATGAAACCGCTAGGAGCTCCACCGCTGACGCCAACTCAACAGAAAGCAAAAAAACCTAAAAACTAAGCAACTAAAGGAAAAAACCGCCAACCAACACCAACCACGAACACAATGACGGAGACGACGAAGAAGCACTGCCCAAGACAACCCAGCCGAGTCGAATTCCACAACGACGCCTTCAAAAAGGTAACGACGTCCAAGCGCCGCCGTCGTCCGTCCATGACAGGACTGGGTTCTCACCCATGGAATGTGCTAAGGGCGCGACGCCCTCAACAGGGGAACGACACCCACAAGTGTCGCCGTCGCCAGGCTTTCGCCCAAAAGAACCCCAGCACCGACTCGGACAAGAAACTCAGGTCCCTGCCAGCCACCAAGCCACCGCTGCCAGCCATCAGAAGAAGCTTCACCAAAGTAGACGCGCCGGCCACGCTAGCAGCCGCAAAGCTGCGCCAGCACCCTGCCAAGACCCCTGCCGAACACCAGCCCTCCGCCACCGTGAACCTCCACCAAACGCTCGCCGAAACCGCAGCCGTCAACAACCACCGCCAACAGCCGAGCTCCCGTCGCAGACACTGCCACCCCCCGAAGGTGCCGGAACAGGAGCAAAGCCCCGGACCAGCACCCCCGTGGACGCCAAGGCCTCCGTCTTCATAGCGCCGTCCCACAACGGCAGTCGGAGGCATGGGGGAGGGACGGCAAAGACGAATCCGCCCCCCAACGCCAACACAACCCCAGCCACCGCCACGAAAACAGCCACCACCAAGAGAAGGCGGGGGACGAGCAGAGGGGGAGGGAACCCCACCGCTGCCCCCCACACCCGAAAGGACCGCAGCACCGCGACGCCCCGCCGACGAACCCCACCGGTAGCGAGCAGCATCCACCATACCCGGCGCAGCCAGCGGCACTGCCGAACCACAGCCGACCATGCCGACCCCGCCACCATGGCGCAGCCGAAGCAACCGCTCCACCACCGAGCACCCCCCACCCCAGACCGGCGACCGCCAACCAGCCGAGACTGGCCACCAGCCAGCCGACCCGCCACCCACGGCGGCGGCCAGGGAGGGGGAGGGGGAGGGTGAGGGTGAGGCGCAGGGGCAGCGATGAAAGTCCCTAGTTTGATTTTGGCTAATTGATGAAACCTAGGACTAACCTTGTTTATCTAAGTGGTTGATTTAGAGAAAGGTTGTCCACATGATGAGCTTATTGAATATGAAGCATGACACGCGTCATGTGATCAAAGATGAAGATCAAGACGATGCTTGGCTCCATGGACCGGTGTTGAAGGTGAAGGGCTAGTTGAGGCTTGGAGTGAAGGACCATGCGATGGTGAAGCTCGGGCAAGACTAGGCACCGATGGACCGATGCACGGTGAAGGGCAAGTGAAGTCAAGATCGATGGATCGAGACGGTCACATGATGGTGTGAAGCGTTCATATCATTTGAAGGAACAAAATGGGCTCAAGGCAAAGGTATAACCTATAGGGCCATTTTGTTTTGCACTCAAGACACCATAGAGGGTGTGAGTGGTTTAGGATCGATAGCCGCACTATTAAGAGGGCAAGTCTTATCGGCTATTCGACGCACGGGTGCCACTAGGTGAATTCATGAAGTGCATTGCATGTAGGGCCTAGTGAGCTAACCTAACCTTTGGGAAATGTTTGTGAAAAGCTAACACACAAGCACATGGAGAAGTACACTTGGTGGTGTTGGCACATTTACAAAGGTGGCGTTTGGGCGCGCTGTGGTTTGCAGGGTAGAGATGGGTTTGGGTCCCTCTCTTCTTCCCGCCGAGCCTGTGAGGCGGGATTCGGCGCTTTCGAGAAAAATGGATGCATATTTTCTATTGCGCCGGATGCAAAATTTGGTTGAATTCATGCTATCTCTGTTGTTCAAATTGGTATACTTGTTGGATAGCATGTCGGAGAAGTTGGCGCCACGACGGGCTAAAAAACGGAGTCTTTGCAGCGCCGGACGCGGCGGCCGGACGCGCAGGGCCTTGGCGCCGGACGCGTCCGGCGCATGGACTGCTGGTCGGGCGCTGAGGAGCGCCGGACGCGCGGCGGACGCACGCGGCGGACGCGGGCCGATCACTGTGCAGAGTCCGGCGCGTCGTGGACTTCGGCGGGAGGCTGCTGGGCCATCTGAAGGCGGCGGACGCGGGTCGTGCGTCCGGCGGCCGGCGGACGCGGACCAGAAACTTCTGAGTTTCGGCCGGTCTGTCGGACG
Source organism: Themeda triandra (assembly GCA_018135685.1). Taxonomy (NCBI): domain Eukaryota; kingdom Viridiplantae; phylum Streptophyta; class Magnoliopsida; order Poales; family Poaceae; genus Themeda; species Themeda triandra. The sequence continues at coordinate 231,335 of JAENPR010000145.1, forward strand.
CGGGCGCCGGACGCGCAACGGCGAGCGCCGGACGCCGCGCCGGACACCGACGTGGCGGCACGTGGTTGGCCGCGGCGCCAACGGTCGTCTGGGGCGCGCGCGGGCTGAGGCGCCGGACGCGTCCGGCGGCCTGCGGCGGACGCGTCCGGCGCAGTGAATTTGCGCCCCCGAGGGGGTAACGGCTAGTTTGAAGTGTTGGGTCTATAAATAAATGGGAGGCCGGGCTTGGCTCTCTCTCTTGGCTCTCCCAACTCATTCATTCATCCTTTGAGCTGAAGAAACACTCTCCCTCTCATCTCTCTTGCTTGATTGTGAATCCAAAGTGAGATTGAGAGATCACCTAGTGCATTGCATTGCTTGAGGGCATCTAGTGGCACTTGTGGGTGGTTTAGCCGGTGGATTTCTTGTTACTCTTGGAGAGTACCGCTCCTAGCCGGCTTGGAGATTGTTGGAGGCGTTGGCAAGAGAAGGTGATTGTTCTTGGCCACCTCCGGTTGATTGTGAGAGGTTTGAGCTCACCTCGTGGGGATCACAAAGAGCATCCTAGTGGATTGCGCGTGTCGTTGAGTACCTCACTTGAGAGTGGTGTCTTGCGGTGCCTTGCGGGGCGAGCCTTGAGGGGCTAGTGACTTGAGGGTCACACCGAGGAACCATCTAGGTGTTGGTCGACACAACGGGTGACGTAGCTTGGCGGTGCCCAAGTGAACATCCGGGGATAAATCATTGTGTTCATCTTGTCTCCCGGTGATTGGTCATCATCCTTTGTGTGTTGCCGATTGTGATTGATTGTTCATCTCCTTGGTGATTGGCAACCTCGACTCGACACGTCGGTATAACAAGCTCCTACCCTCTCTTGTATTACTTTGATTACATTCTTGCAAAGTAGAATTGCTTGCGTGGTCGGTCGGGAACCACATCCTGTGTAGACTAAATCCCGTGGGTAGAATTGCTTGTGTGGTCGGTCGGGAACCACTCCTTGTGTAGATTAAATCCCGTGGGTAGAACTCTTGATCACTAGCGGTAGCTATTGTTTGTGCTAGTGATCACCTACTAGAATTGTTTGGATAGGAGGCTTGCAACATCTAGTAGGCTAAGCAAAACTTGCTTTCCGCCGTTTGTGTATCTAACGAAGTTTGCTTAGTGAGTTTGTAGAAATTTTTATAGGCTATTCACCCCCCCTCTAGCCATCTAGGACCTTTCAAGCGAGAGCCGGCCACTCGCGAAGGCCGCCCCACCCCCACAAGATACGCCACAGGGGACGCCGAGTCCGGCCACCTCGTAGCCAGGCCCGCGTAGATCGAGGCTCCGGCGGCCGACAAAACCGTCACCACCAGAGACTCGCCACCAACCGAGCAGGCCGGTGGGGAAGGCCGCCGCCGCCGCCAGCAAACCACCCCCAACACGCCAACCCGGGCCAAGCCGTCGCAGGCCAGCCCCCACGCCCAGCCCCCGGAAGCCAGCAGAGGGCCAAGGGAAGGAGGACACGGCACCCCGAAACAGCATACACCACCGTCCGCGCCCACGGCCCCTGGCCAACAGCACCCCGCCGCCAAACCACCGCCGCGCCGGCCGCCAGGAGCCGCCGGAGGGAGGCCGAGCAGCAGGCGCCACCTGCCAGAGGAGCGGCCGGATCCGCCCCATCGCCGGATCTGGGCGAGGACGCCACGTATCCGCGCTCTGGAGGACAGGGGGGCCGCCGCCGCCGCCATTCGACCGAAGCTCGCGTCCATGCACGAAGCGGAGCAGAGGCCGACCCCGGGGAGGAACCCCGCCGCCGCCCTCCTCGGGGGCCGCACGGGCCTCCCGGCGGCGCCCTCCGGCGGCGGCGAGGTGGAGGGAAGGTGGTGGAGGGGGCGGCGCCGCCGGCGGCTAGGGGTCCGCCCGTGCCGCCCGTGCAGGGGGCGACGCGGGCGCTCGCTACAGGTACGGACGAGACCTTTTTACATGCTCAAGATTTGGGTTTTAGATTACTGAACAAGTTTCCAAAACATGCCATGAGAGCGGTTCACGGTGCAAACAATGGGACAAAATTCAAGAATAACCATTTTGAGAACTTTTGTGCTTCAGTTTTTTCTTTCTCCGTATGTGCCTCAATAGAATGGGTTGTTGAACGAAAGAATCTTACCTTCTTTGAGATGGTTAGGAAGATATACTTGATGAGCATAGGACTCAGAAGTTTTGGTAGATTCCTCACGAGCACGAAGATGTGAGATTTTGAGCCTTTTGGAGAAGACCCCAAGGGAGAAGATGGTTTTCATGCTCCAATTTGATTGTGACTGTTTCAAGGGTTGATCTTTTGAGAAAAGGCTCTAGTCACCCTTAGAAACATCTACGTAAATTTTGGTGCAAGTTAGAATATCAAATTTAACTGTTTTAGCAGAACTTTGAGTCTCTTGAATAGGTTAGGCTGTTATGGGCAGAAGAATCGGCCAGGCCCTTTTGGTGAGCGTGGTTTCGCCCGCGCCGTGATTTCGTCCTCTCTGTTGCGTTTTCTGACTACTCCGTGTTCTTTGAGTTTTCTTCAGGTCATCAGGTTACTAGTGAACTCACTCTGGAGAATTCAAGGTTTTGAGCACTTCAGGATTTGTTTGTGACATAGCCCATTTTCTCTCGGGAAATTTGAATCCACTCCCATTCAACCCATATGCATGGTCGATCGCCACCCTAGTCCTTCAGTTGCGCACCTAATAAATGATTTGTATACGTCCACAAGTTTTCCTACAATCTTAAGGCAAAGCAATATCCACAGTACGCTTTTAAACAATATCAAGGTCAGATTTTTTTTGAGGGAAAATCAAGGTCAGATTCGATCCACGTCAACAGGAGAAGCTGCCCGCGTACTACTCCCCAGCTCGCACATGCGTGCATATATGACAGCCACCCACACGCCATTGAAAAGCACCAAGAAGAAGTACACACGGAAGCCCAAAGCTCCCTCCTTAGTGTATTCGCGTCGCGTCGCGCCGCTTATATAAACGCCCTGCAGCTGCAGCATGGCTATGCAGCTCAAGCCATTACGCAACACGCCCATAGCTGTTGCAGCTGTAGCAGAGCAACACCAGCACGAGGTCCAGCTGTGCCACTCTTCTTCCCCTTGCCTCCTCGATCTCTCTACTCGCTGTCGCTGGGCCGCCGTCGTCGGCGTCGTCGGTGCAGTGGTCCACTCCGCCGGTCGCGAAACAGAGGGAACAAGAGGTAGACGACCATAGGGTGCGTGGCGTCGTCGTCATCGGTGCGGTCGGACGCGCCGAGCAGCAGCAGTAGCCCGAGCGCTGCAGCGTCGGCCATGGCGGCAGCGGCGGTGCGCGTGACGGCGGTGGCGACGATCAAGGTCACCATCGGCGGGTTCATGAACAGCTTGAGGCCGTCCAGGACCATCGACAACGTCAAGGACCTCATCGGCAGGTCGCTCTACCTCGAGATCGTCAGCTCCCAGCTCGACGCAAGTGAGCACTCCACTCTCTGTTATATCTCGCTTGATCGCTGTTAATTAGACTTAGGCAACCTGCCTTTTGAAAATGATCGCAGAGACGGGGCAGGAGAAACCCACGCTCCGGAGCTACGCCCACACGGTGGCGGACAACGACGCCGACGTGGTGACCTACGAGGCCGACTTCGACGTGCCGCTGGGCTTCGGCGACGTCGGCGCCGTGCTGGTCACCAACGAGCACCACAGCACCGAGATGTTCCTCGAGGAGGTTAAACTGTACTCCTCCTCGGCGGCGTCCGGCTCCGACTCCGACAGCGAAGACAGTGCCCGCGGCGCGCCGCTCCTGGCCATCCGGTGCAAGTCGTGGGTGGAGCCCAAGTCCGCGAACGCCAACGGGAAGCGTGTCTTCTTTGCTAACAAGGTACAGTGATCGATCGGTTGTTCGGTATTAATAGTTACTATTAATCCCGTACTATTAATCCCGTACAGTGACCCGTCATGGGTACATCTCGTACTCATGTACTATTCATATACGTATGTAGTTTCGTTGAAAATTTTGCATGACACATGGGTACATTTACTAGTAATATATACTAGTACTGTATTGGAACAGTCGACACGATAGATGGCCGACCATGTATCACGGCCCAACGACATCGATGATTTTATTATTTACAGTATTATCCATCAGCACTAAAAATTATTTCCTCCACTGAGCTTAAAATTTCTTGGCGCGCAGCCTTACCTGCCGGGGCAGACGCCGCCGGGACTCGGGAGCTACCGGAAGATGGATCTGGAGCACAAGCGCGGCGACGGGCACGGCGAGAGGAAGCCCACCGACCGCATCTACGACTACGACACGTACAACGACCTGGGCGACCCAGACAACGACGCCGGCAAGGCGCGCCCCGTCCTTGGCGGCAGCGCGCAGTTCCCCTACCCGCGGCGGTGCCGCACCGGCCGGGCGATGTCAGCCACGGACCCCGAGACGGAGACGAGGAGCGGCGACATCTACGTGCCCCGGGACGAGGCCTTCTCGGAGGTGAAGAACCTGCAGTTCGCGGCGACCACGCTGCGGTCCGTCCTCCACGCCGCTGTGCCGGTCGTGCAGTCCACGCTCATCGACCCTAACCTCGGATTCCCGTCCTTCTTCGCCATCGACCAGCTGTTCGAGGACGGCGTCGGGCTGCCAAAGGCCGAGCAGCTGGGGTTTCTCCGTAGCGTCGTGCCGCGCCTGCTCCAGGTCCTCCGCGACGGCCCCGACGACAAAGTCCTCCTCTTCGAAACGCCCGCCAATGTCCAGAGTACGCATACACCACGCCGCTCTCTAGCCTTTTCAATTTCATTCACATTTGTTTGCGACATGAAAATTCAAATTCATCGGTCACCAAACGAACGGCTTGTTGTATGCAGAGGACAAGTTTGCATGGCTGAGGGACGAGGAGTTCGCGAGGGAGACGCTTGCAGGGATGAACCCGTACGCGATCGAGCTCGTCAGAGTAAGTCCATCTCCATGTCCAAGACAACTTTTTTTTTTTTTTTAAATTTTGATCCGTGTCTGATGTCTGCTAATGTTGCAGGAGTTCCCTCTAAAGAGCAAGCTGGACCCGGCGGTGTACGGGCCGGCGGAGTCGGCGATCACGGCAGAGGTGCTGGAGCAACAAATGGGGCGGGTGAGGACGGTGGCGGAGGCGGTGTCGCAGAAGCGGCTCTTCATGTTGGACTACCATGACCTGTTCTTGCCGTACGTGCACAAGATCCGGGAGCAGGCGAACACCACCATGTACGGTTCGCGCACCGTCTTCTTCCTCTGCGACGATGGCACGCTGCGGCCGCTGGCCATCGAGCTGACGCGGCCGGCGTCACCGATGCTGCTGCAGTGGCGCCGCGTGTTCACCCCATCGACGGACACCACCGAGTCGTGGCTGTGGCGGATGGCCAAGTCACACGTGCAAGCGCACGACTCGGGCCACCACGAGCTCGTCTCTCACTGGCTGCGCACGCACTGCGCCGTGGAGCCCTACATCATCGCGGCCAACCGGCAGCTGAGCGAGATGCACCCGGTGTACCAGCTGCTGCACCCGCACTTCCGCTACACCATGAAAATCAACGCGGTGGCGCGGTGGGCGCTCATCAACGCCGGCGGTATCGTGGAGCTCTGCTTCTCGCCGCAGAGGTACGCCATGGAGTTCAGCTCCGTCGCGTACGACAAGCTCTGGCGCTTCGACTCGGAGGCGCTCCCCGCCGACCTCATCCGCAGGGGGATGGCCGTGGAGGACCCCGGCGCGGAGCACGGGCTCAGGCTCACGGTCCCGGACTACCCCTTCGCCAACGACGGCCTGCTCGTCTGGGACGCCATCAAGGGCTGGGTGACGGCGTACGTCGCCCGGTTCTACCCGGACGCCGAAACCATCGCCGGCGACGCGGAGCTGCAGGCTTTCTGGACGGACGTGCGCACCGTGGGGCACGGTGACAAGATGGACGCGCCGGGGTGGCCGGCGCTGGACTCGCCGGCGAACCTGGCGCACTCGCTGACCACCATCATCTGGGTGGCGTCGGCGCACCACGCCGCCGTCAACTTTGGGCAGTACGATTTCAGCGGCTACTTCCCCAACCGGCCGTCCATCGCGCGCACCAATATGCCGGTGGAGGAGCCCGTGGACGCTGCCGTGCTGGCGGAGTTCCTGGACAACCCGGACAAGGTGCTCCGCGAGTGCTTCCCGTCGCAGGTGCAGGCGACGCTGATGATTGCCTTGATGGACCTGCTGTCCACGCACTCTCCCGACGAGGAGTACCTCGGCGGGCTGGAGACAGCGCCGTGGAACAACGACGCCGCGGTGCAGGCGGCGTACGGGGAGTTCAACTCGCGGCTCAATGAGATCGAGGGCATCATCGACGGGAGGAACAAGGACCGGAGGCTCAAGAACCGTTGCGGGGCCGGCATTGTGCCGTACCAGCTCATGAAGCCCTTCTCTCAGCCCGGTGTCACAGGGATGGGCATCCCTAACAGCACGTCTATCTGATTCCCCGTTATGGTGTCTAGTGCAATTAATTATTCCTCACTGTAATTAATAACGAGCTTGATAGTAGGTAAATGTTGCTACTGTCAAAGTTCTTCAAACATCATTGTCAATAACGAGCTTGCGAACGTTGATATTGTAAAATTTCTGTGGGTGGAATTGGTGTTGAGTTTGATTCAGTGGCTATGAACCTGAATATGATCGGTTGGACAACGAAGACAGCTAACTAGCCCCTTCGCTAGGGGCACCACTGTTGCTTATTACCATGTTTATTGTGTAATTATAATCACATGTCAGTCTGGTGTGAGTGATTTGTGTGGACTTCGGTAACCATTAGATTACCGCAACTTAGCACTATTTGTAAATAAAACTACTTTTATTTTGCTTAATGAAAAATGTGTTAGTAAAATGTGTTTGAGCGAGGGGAATCGGATGGTGAGACAAACGAACACGAGTGGATTTTATAGTAGTTCGGGCAGAACGATCCCTACATCCAGTCCGGGCTGGTTCCGCGTTGTTTCTCTCGAAGAACTTGTGGGGGTGTACAGGCGCAGCGAGGGAGAGAGGGTTCTCAAGCCTCGATGCCAAATGGTCTCTAAAAAATCTACAAGGTGCTTCCCTTCTCCTTTTATAGTTGGAAGGGAAGGGCCGACCTTCTACAAGATTTCATCACTTGCCTAGGTCTAAGTCGTCGTGGGCCCTCTCTTCGCGCGCACGCCTCCCCGTGATGATTATCCCTCGAGGTAATATTCCTCTCGCCTTGTGTCGATCCACCGATTGTTCTCTTGCAGGGGTCTGGGGAGTTGCATGTCCAGGAGATGCTGCGAGCCGGCGAGCATCTGGGACGGATTCCCTTATCTTGACACGGCCTCATTCTCCCCGTTTTCCCATTCGTCGACGGTCAGGCATCTCTCTTTTTCCGTCATCATCCTTGGTAGACCGACCTGCCTTCTGATGTCGTTCGTGCTTCGTGTTATCCCTGGCAAGCTTGCGCCGGGGGTTAGTTTCCTCCGGACGGGGAAGGCGTGCCGCTACTCGGCCTAGGTAGGGGTCCATCCGTTCTCGTTCCTTCCGTACTTGAGCGCCCAGAGGTCGCCTTCGAGTACACCTAGGGATTCCCCTATTTCCTATACCGCGTGCGCCGAGGTCAATGGTACCGTCCCGGTGGGATGCGGCCACCTGTCGGCGAGGGCAGGCCTTTGCCGCTCGGGAGGTGCCGGTACCCCACCTTTACCCTTGACCCTTACGCCAGAAGCAAAGGTTATCCCCGCGGGGTGGTTTTTCGTCCGTCGTCACGTCGGGCGAGAGGACCGATGTCGGGCGAGGTGGACTCACGTCGGGCGAGGCGGACTCACGTCGGGCGTGGGACGTCGTCGGGGACCGGACGAACGATGCCTGAGGTGGGCCTACCGCTCGGCCTTCGGTTTTCAGCACGTGGTGCGTCATGGGTCGACTCCGAGGCTTTCTGAGCCTGGGTCCCGGCGGGGAGACGACTTCTCGGAGCCTTAATCGTAGAGGTTGTCTTCATAATTGGAGGTGGGTTATATTTTCCTTAATATTGAAACCTGACACCAAGCTAGCAGGATTATTATCTCCATGAAGAATGGCATTCCAGAATCTGAAAGTGCTCCAGTGTTGGGTTCAGCATAATTCAAATTGCACCCCCCCCCCAGCATTGCGAGCAAAGGGGCAGCTGAGGAACAGATGGTGCAAAGTTTCTTCAGTGGAACTAGTGCAAAGCACACATGTGTAATCTGGGGGTTGCATTTTTTTTTTTCCCTCTTGAGTAGCTCTCTTGTGCTTATTTTGTCTTTCAAAAGTAGCCAGAAGAACACTTTGTGTTTGCTCTGACATGCAGATGCCCACACCCATTTGAATGTTGGGTGAATTGTTTATTGTCCACTTAACTGCCTTTATGCTCTTTTTGCTGTAAATTTTCCCGAGTTCTAGATGTGGACCCATTTGTCATTCCTTTCTTCAAAGTTCTGTTGGTCTAGTAGGTTCTGTAGCAGCAGCATTTGAGAATGAGCCTGTGGGAAGATGGAACAAACTATGAATGGGATTCTGATTTCTGCTTTTGGCTAGTGTAATCTTCTTGTTCTTAGCAAAGGAAAAAATCTCTGGGAACATGTTGTTAAGCATGTCATCAGCCCAAAGATCTTCCCAAAGATAGCATGATGTCCCATTTCCAGCTTCAGTTTTTGCCATTCCTTTGTACTTAAGCAATTTCAAGATATCCCTCCACCAGAATGAGCCTTTTTTCTGATGTCCTAGCAGCCTGCCATTTCCATAATGTTTCTCCCAAATCAAAGAAACCCATTGGATACTTTCCATGTTGAAAAATTTCTCTAAATGCTTGATCAACAGTGTCTCATTCTGGGTTTTGATATCTAGGACTCCTAGCCCTCATTCTCTGTGCATACCGTGTTCCAATGCTGAACTCTTTTTAGTAGTAGATGTGTGCTTAATATATTGTTCTAGCTTTAGTTTGTATGTTTAAATTGCAAGAATGGTTGTTTCGATTCATTAATCAGCTCACAAGAAAGTCGTTTTGGGAGAAGATGCGAGGTGAATAAACTAGAACGATTTATATCATTAGTTCCCCCCACGATGGCACGATGTTTTGCTTGTCTGTTACTGTGTCTGAATATCTGTGCTATGCCTGTTCCACTTTTTTTGGTGTCGAAATGAACAAGGCTTTAGGGCAAGTACATTGGTATTGTCTCATAACTTGTCTCATATTGTGCCATGTAATTTAAGACGATTAATAGACTATATGTACAATAGTTGTTGTTTTAAGTTGTCTTATAGCAACTTATAATTCCTTAATTTATGAAAAGAGTAACAATAGGATTGTGAGATGCATGACAACAACGACTCATACAATGGTTAAATAGTTGACTTATAGTCCTAAATTTTAGCTCATGAGGTGGTTGTTTCGCGAAACAACTACCTTATTCTCTCTCACATCTCTTTTTCCTCCACATCATCAAAAATCCTACGTGGCAATGCATGAGACGGCGTATAAGACTGCTTACGTGTAGCAATGTCCCTGCCCTTAGTGGTATAGCAGGTGCATCACATGAGCAGCACGTAGTAAACGTTTAAAAGATGAATGCTTCGACTTGACGACTTGTATGTTATTAGTAGAAATGTAAAACAAAGAGGGTAAAAAACTAACTACACACACAGCACCGAGAAGTAAGGTTTGCACCCTGGTATTACAACTACAATGAATGGCGCACAATTCCATCAGATGGACGTGCTGTTAGGGATGCCCATCCCTGTGACACCGGGCTGAGAGAAGGGCTTCATGAGCTGGTAAGGCACAATGCCGGCGCCGCACCGGTTCTTGAGCTTCCGATCCTTGTTCCTATCGTCGATGATGCCCTCGATCTCCTTGAGCCGCGCGTTGAACTCCCCGTACGCCGCCTGCACCGCGGCGTCGTTGTTCCACGGCGCAGTCTCCAGCCCGCCGAGGTACTCCTCGTCGGGGGAGTGCGTGGACAGCAAGTCCAGCACGGCCATCACCAGCGTCGCCTGCACCTGCGACGGGAAGCACTCACGGAGCGCCTGGTCCGGGTTGTCCAGGAACGCCGCGAGCGCGGCGGCGTCGATGGGCTCCTCCACCGGCATGTTGGTGCGCGCGATGGACGGCCGGTTGGGGAAGTAGCCGCCGAAGTCGTACTGCCCGAAGTTGACGGCGGCGTGGTGCGCGGACGCGACCCAGATGATGGTGGTCAGCGCGTGCGCCAGACTCGCCGGCGAGTTCAGCGCCGGCCACCCGGGCGCGTCCTTCTTGTCACCGTGCCCAACGGTGCGCACATCCGTCCAGAACGCCTGCAACTCCGTGTCGCCGGCGATGGTGGCAGCGTCCGGGTAGAACCGGGCGACGTACGCCGTCACCCAGCCCTTGATGGCGTCCCAGACGAGCAGGCCGTCGTTGGCGAACGGGTAGTCCGGGACGGTGAGCCTGAGCCCGTGTTCCGCGTTCGGGTCCTCCACGGCCATCCCCCTGCGGACGAGGTCGGCGGGGAGCGCCTCCGTGTCGAAGCGCCAGAGCTTGTCGTACGCGACGGAGCTGAGCTCCATGGCGTACTTCTGCGGCGAGAAGGAGAGCTCGATGATGCCACCGGCGTTGATGAGCGCCGACCGCGCCAGCGCGTTGATGCGCATGGTGTAGCGGAAGTGCGGGTGTAGCAGCTGGTAGAGCGGGTGCATCTCGCTCAGCTGCCGGTTGGCCGCGATGATGTAGGGCTCCACGGCGCAGTGCGTGCGCAGCCAGTGGGAGACGAGCTCATGGTGGCCGGAGTCGTGCGCGCGCACGTGCGACTTGGCCATCCGCCACAACCACGACTCGGTGGTGTCCGTCGACGGGATGAACACGCGGCGCCACTGCGGCTGCGTCGGCGACGCCGGGCGCGTCAGCTCGATTGCCAGCAGCCGCAGCGTGCCGTCGTCGCAGAGGAAGAAGACGGTGCGCGAGCCGTACATGGTGGTGTTCGCCTGGGCCCGAATCTTGTGCACGTAGGGCAGGAACAGGTCGTGGTAGTCCAGCATGAAGAGCCGCTTCTGCGACACCGCCTCCGCCACAGTCATCGCCCGCCGCATCTGCTGCTCCAGCACCTCCGCCGTGATCGCCGACTCCGCCGGCCCGTACACCGCCGGGTCCAGCTTGCTCTTCAGAGGGAACTCCTGCAACATTCGTATTTTCGGCATTGTGCAGATATCAGAGTCGGATCAAAATTTAAAAAAGAATTGTCTTACATGCATTGTGAATTTGAGATGGACTTACTCTGACGAGCTCGATCGCGTACGGGTTCATCCCTGCAAGCGTCTCCCTCGCGAACTCCTCGTCCCTCAGCCATGCAAACTTGTCCTCTGCACGCAACAAGCAGTTGGTGACCAGTGAATTTGAATTTTCATGTTTGTTGCAAACAAATGTGATTTGCTGAATTTCACATTAGAATTCTTTTGTGCGGATGAATGAAAGAAATTGAAAAGGCAGAGCGGCGAGAAATATGCGTACTCTGGACATTGGCGGGCCTGTCGAAGAGGAGGACTTGGTGCCGGGGCCGTCACGGAGGAGCTGGAGCAGGCGCGGCACGACGCTGCGGAGGAACCCGAGGTCCTCGGCCTTGGGCAGCTCGACTCCGTCCTCGAACAGCTTGTCGATGACGAAGAAGGACGGGAAGCCTTGGTCGGGGTCGATGAGCGTGGACTGCACGGCCGGCACGGCGGCGTGGAGCACGGACTGCAGCGTGGTCCCCGAGAACTGCAGGTTCTTCACCTCCGAGAACGCCTCGTCCCTCGGCACGTAGTTGTCGCCGCTCCTCGTCTCCGTCTTCGGGTCCGTCGCCGACATCGGCCGGCCCGTGCGGCACCGCCGAGGGTAGGGGAACTGCGCGCTGCCGCCGAGGACGGGGCGGGCTTTGGCGGCGTCGCTGTCGGGGTCGCCCAGGTCGTTGTACGTGTCGTAGTCGTAGATGCGGTCACTGGCCTTCCTCTCGCCGCGACCGTCGCCGAGCTTCTGCACCAGGTCCAACTTCCGGTAGCTCCGGAGCCCCGGCGGCGTCTGCCCCGGCAGGTAAGGCTGCACGCACGCCAAGAAATTTTCAGTTCAGTGGAGAGGAAGCCATTTTCAGTGCTGATATAACAATGCAAAATCATCACTGTCGTTGGGCCGTAGTATTTGGTTCGGCCCATCTACTATATCGTTGCTGTTGTTTTGGACCATGGGGCGAGGTGGTTCATGAGTTTTCAGTAAGTTGGCCCATCGATTGTGTCTTTTTTTTTTTTATGAAAATCATATCGTGCTTTACTCCCTCCGTACATAAATTAACATTAATTAATGTTTCTCAAAATTATAAATATCATTATGATACATAATTAGTAGTATTAGTTAAACGTATTTTTTTATAATTTACTTATTTAAAGATATCAATATTGTAAATGTTGTTTTTATAAATATAGTTGAATTTAAGAAAATTAGAGCAGCACGAACTGTAGCAACACTCTTTTTGAGACAAGGAAGTATAAGTATATATGTTTACAAACGGGATGAACTCATGGTGTTTTTATTTATTTTTATTAAGATTTGACCAAATCGGTAAAATATGTGGTGGAAACCACAACCTTCATGTAAACTTGTGTAAACTATGATAAAAGTCGTCTAAATTCACCAAAAAAATCACACACGTAGATGATATGGTGATACACAACCTTATAAAATATCTTGTCCAAACTCGACTTCATTTGCGAGATATAAAAATAACAAATTTAAACCAGAATGAGACCCACGTGATTTGTTAGAAATTTGTTATTTTTATATCTCACAAACGAAGTCGAGTTTGGGCAAGATATTTTGCAAGTGTATCATCATATCATCAACATGTGTGATTTTTTTGGTAAATTTAGACGACTTTTTTGCCGTGGTTTACATTAGTTTACATGAAGGTTGTGGTTTCCACCACATATTTTGCCGACCAAATCTAGCTTGCTAAATGATATAGGAGTATGTTTTTGCAAGTTGATGTTGGAAGTACAAGTTATCAAACCCTGCCGAATATATGTTCTAACTAGTCACATCATTTTAGACCTTAGATCGCTGTACTAACATAAATGCAACTTGACATCGAACCCTCTCTCATTTTTTTCCTTGCGATTACGACTAGGCACATTTTTCAACATCCAACCCTCTCAATCCCGGATTAATACTAGGTACTAACTTGTACTCCATCCTAAAACCAGAGATCTTATTTTCCGTGTACCAATTTATTGATAGAGTATAACACGAGAGATTCCGACCATGTACTATTTAGAAGCTTGACTTGTGATGCAGATGATGATCTATACTTTGAAAAGATGGTTGTACTTGTCAAGTGATTTTAGTCGTTGGAGTACAAGTAAAGTACACTGTTGATCTGGTAATTAATTTCACCGATCACTGTACCTTGTTAGCGAAGAAGACGCGCTTGCCGTTCCCGTTGGCGTCGGCGGACTTGGGCTCCACCCACGACTTGCACCGGATGGCCAGGAGCGGCGCGCCGCGGGCACCGTCGTCGCTGTCGGAGTCGGAGCCGGCCGCCGCCGAGGAGGAATAGAGGTTGACGTCCTCGAGGAACATCTCGGTGCTGTGGTGCTCGTTGGTGACCAGCACGGCGCCGACCTCGCCGAAGCCCGGCGGCACGTCGAAGTCGGCCTCGTAGGTCACCACGTCGTCGTCATTGTCCGCCACCGTGTGGGCGTAGCTCCGGAGCGTGGGTTTCTTCTGCCCCGTCTCTGCTTCCATCATTTTCAAGACACAAGGCAACGAAACGGTTAATATTGTTATTACTGCTGCTTGTTTCACGATAGTAGAGCGCAGATGATACTAGTTTAGTTTACAGCTCCAAGATTATGGTTATGGATGATGATGTACACAGGTAAGCATAATAACAATATAATGTTATTCGTAAATTAGTTTTAGAGATGCACCGAACCGAAATATTGACACAAGATCGAACAGAGAGGTGTGGTTGGTGTTTTCGACTGGCTCTGTAAATCATTGATTTATTTATAATTGTTGGCTTTGATTTTTTTTTTATTTTTTTCGAAACAAATGATTTTTTTTATTTCAGACACCCTTATTAGGTAATACGTACGTACGTGCAACAAAAAAGGGAAATTATTGGATATTCCATTACTTTTATAGTCGAAATAAAGCATGATATGAAACCAAATTTGCTCCTGGTTATACCGTCGTTTCTATTACCGGAATGAAGGTGCAATTTTCGGCCGGCATTTATTATTATTGATGAGAATTATGAATTAAAACATAGTACATATATATAGCTCATGCTGGAGCACGTGCTTAATTAATTGGGATGGTCCACGAGCACATGCAGGAGTAGGTATTTCGTTTTGACATTTTGCAACCACACCGGCTGGCGATTATGAATGCAATAATTTAATTCAGGATTGGGTTGCGACAGCTAGCGAGACATGTACAACTCCTCTGACGATTTATATGATGCCTCCAAGACGTGTTGTATTAAACACTTTCTTTATCTTAATACAAAGATATGTAAATTTTTTGCGCGATCGATAAAAGAGACAGCGAGACATGCTCCTATACCGTTGAGGCGTATTGTATTAAATATTTTCTCTACCTTAATATGAAGACGTGCACAAGTTTTGCATGATCAAGAAAAAAAGACAGCGAGACATACATGTCACTTCACATTCTTGTTCCGCTAAAATACAAATCATATACGCACACATATAGCTACGTGCATAAACCTACAACATATAGTACATAAATCATACTGTAATGTAGTTTTACACGGCGCGCATCATCTCCCGTTGAAAGAAGTAAGGAAAGTAGCTCGACCATTTTTTTCGAGTTCCCTATCTAGTAGACAATTAATTAACTTTTTTTTCTTTCTTTTCATGATCGACTAATCGGGTCATTAACCTGTTTTTCATTAAAAGGAAAAAGCTCACGCATGCGCGATCACGCAAGTGAGAAGCCTTCATGATGCAATGCAAAATTTACACCATCTAGCTAATGGATCCTCTTAGACACAATAATTACATAATAAAGGTATTTTGTGAGGCATATATATAGTTTTGTGTTACTACTATGGAATTCCTTTGGGACACGTTGGTGAATGTGTTGCAATAGCGTACGTAGAGACGAACGACCATACCGTATAATCGACGACGTGAACAGCTTCGTTCGAATTCGTCTGCTGGCGCGCGGCCTGGTGTTTGTAAGATCGCGATCAGACGCACTGTAGTAGCTAGCTAGCAGCGTGTGCACTACCGGAGAGCGAGCCTTTTCCGATGGCGGCAGAGTTTGCCGATGGCCAAGGAATAAGCCATCGGCAAATAGTCCGATTTGCCGATGGCAAAGTAACGCCATCGGAAAACCTATTGTTGCCGATGGCCGGACCATCGGCGAAAAAAGCCCATCGGCAACCGGCTAGTTTGCCGATGGCCGGGCCTTCGGCGAAAAAAAGCCATCGGCCACGAATTTTTTTGCGGATGGCCGGGCCATCGGCATATCACCCCCATCGGCAAAATTTGCCAGGAGCGGACGGCGGCAGACGCCGTCACTTTTGCCGATGGCGGCCGCCGTTAGGCCATCGGCAAACCGCCTCATTTGCCGATGGCCGCGGCCAACGGCACACCATGGCCACGTGGCTGCCTCGGGAGCGCCTAGGCCCACCTTAGTTGCCGATGGCCGGCCATCGGCATAGACTATTTGCCGATGGCTTTCCAAGGCCATCGGCAAAGAATCTTTTTTTTTTTTTGGTTTTTCCTTCCCAATTTTTTTACGGTGTCTTCCAACCTCACATACAACCCACCTCCAAAGTTTGGGACAATTTTGAATTTTTTAGCTATATTTGGTGAATTATTTTGGTTTCTTTGAATTTTTCCCGCACCTCAAAATTTGAACTGCGGGTACATGAAATAATGCACATTTTTGATTCGAAAAATGATATTCATGATTCTCGGAGTATGTTGAGGCCATATCCAGGAGCTTGCATGAAATTACGACCCTGTTGGCCTCGTAACATGGGTAGTGACGTCTTAGGGAAAGTGTTTTAAAATTCTATTAAATCCAAACGGAGTCCGAAATTGACGAAACTTGACGAGTTTTGTTGGCATCGCATGTGTAGTGTGTGGTAAAAATTTCAAAAAGTTTCGAGCAAGTTGTGGCGTCGGATGGTCAAAACCCAGACATCTCCACATGTGATCACGGAGGGGACCTTGACCGTGTTCGTGCACCTACCCGCCTCTGCACCGCCACCCTAGGTATAAACCACCTCTGTGTCTTATAGTTGTTGTAAGTACATTGCGTAACCGAGTTAGGCGTCTCCCGTCCGAAAGAGATTCGCGGTCGTTGGTATGCGGATCAGTGCATATCTGCGACGGTTTCTCTTTCGGATTGTCCACATTTTTTGGACAGCCCGAGGATGCGTAGATGGGTTAGCTTCCATGTTCCGCCCCCGTCCGAGTCGGAGTTTCGTCAGCCCCTCCCCGTTGTTCTCCGGATACACACTCTCCCTGTCGGGACGTGTATCGGGAGAACAGCGGGGAGGTGCTGCCGAAATTCCGTCTCGGACGGGAGCGGAGCATGGAAGCTAACCTCATCTACGCATCCTCGGGTGGGATTAGGACCTATCCTTCACCTAGTAGATGGTAGGAACGCCTTGTAGATGCGAGATGTTGGTCTTATTACTCGCTTACGTTGGCGCATGACGGAGGATGGCTGACCGTGAGTGGATGTACACGGGATTCAAAGACAAGACCAATGAATGGGTTAAGGGGACCGGGGACTTCCGGAGAAGGCATTTGGCCCGGCTTCTAAAGGGGCGATTCGGGTGTTTTGTCCCCGTAGCAAGTGTAAGAACCGGACAAGGAAAGAGCAACGGCAGATGAGGAATGATATTTGGGCGAACGGGTATGTTCCAAACTATACCCGCTGGATCCTCCATGGGGAACCCCAACGGGTTACGGAGGCGGTGGTGAGACCGGACCTCGAGGGGTTTGATCAAGACGCCGGAATGGCAGACTTGCTTGAAGACGTTGAAGCCGTTCAAGGATTGGAGGTGGTGGAAGAAGATCCGGAGGCGACCGCAAAGGCGTACTACAACATGATGGAGGCGGCAAAGGAGCCCCTTCACGAGAAGACCCGCATTTCTAAACCTGGATGCCATTTCACGCCTAATTGGGTTGAAGTCGTCCTTTGGGCATCGGTCGGGAAGGTTTTGATCTCGTGTTGGCAAGTTTGTTGGCGGGCTGCTTCCGGAGGAGCACCGCCCGCCGAAAAACACGACCGAGTCACGAAGCTCCTTCGTGCACTCAAGATGCCTTATCGCCCGATCCAAGCTTGTAAGAATGGGTGTGTCCTGTTAGGGGAGACCACGAGGCAGCAACACACCGTCCGGAGTGCAAAGCCTCTAGGTACGTGGAGGTAGAAGGCGTGATGGCACTAAGAAAGCAGTCTAAGATCCCGAGATGGTCATACGACACCTTCCGGTACTACCGAGGCTGCAACGGCAAGTACATGACAGAGGAGTCCGCGAAACAAATAACTTGGCACAAGAATGGCAAAAGATACGGTGACAAGATGCAGCACCGGCGGATGGTGATGCATGGAAGCACTTCGATGCCATGAATCCTCACATGGCCGAGGAGGCTCGAAATGTACGCGTAAGCGGCAACTTAGAATGGGTTCAACCCGTTTGGAATGATGGCGGCCCCGTACACTTGTTGGCCCGTGTTTGTGATCCCCTCAATCTTCCCCGCGTCATGTTCGACCCCAAGAACGTGTTCTTGACGCCGATAATACACGGACACCGGGCAACAAAATGGGTGTGTTCATGCGGCCGGTGTGGGATGAATTGCGAGAAAGCTTGGGATGAGGGGGTGCGACGTATGACCGAGCTACGAAGACGAACTTCACGATGCATGTGTGGTACCGTACTCAATGCATGACTTCTGGCGTATGGCTTGTTCGGCGCGTGGTGTGTTCACGGGAAGTTCCCTTGCCCAACATGCAAGGCGGATGTGATGTTCACCGGCGGCCAAGGGTGGCAAGTATTCTTCTTTCGACAAACATCGTCAATTCCTAAAGGAGGACGATCCACGAGACTTGATAAAAAGCACTTCACGAAAGGTGTTCAAGTCACCGGCCCCATCCCTAAGGAAAAGAGCCCGGTGACATCCTTGCACGAGATAGAGGCTCTCGAAATTGATGACAATGGTGGTTTTAAAGGATATGGTACCGACCACATGTGGACTCATATATCGGGCTTGACTAGGCTCCCTACTACAAGCACCTTCTTCTTCCACACAACATCGATGTAATGCACACGAGAAAGAATATCGCCGAGGCACTTTGGGCAACACTCCCGGACATTGGCAAGAAGTCAAAGGACAATGTTAAGGCTAGGACTGGACATTGAAACGATTTGCGATAGACCAAATCTAGTGATGAAGACCCTGCGCCGGGCAAGAGATGGAAGAAGGGCCCGGCCGATTACATCCCGAAAAGGCCGCATAGGAGGGAAGCACTTGGAGTGGTTGTCGAAGCTAAGGTTCCCCGATGGGTATGCGGCGAATACGAGCCGGGGAGTAAACTTGCTTGGCAAAGTCTTAGGGATGAAGAGTCATGACTTCCACATCCGGATTGAGCGGCTCCTTCCTGCGATGACCGGGATACCTACCCGAGCCGGTGTGGCGCGTCCCCGGCGAGTTGAGCTTTTCTTCCGCCGGCTTTGTTCCAAGGAGTTGTCTTGGGACGTTTGTCTTGAACTGGAGGAGGCTGCACCTAAGTTGCTCTGCAAGTTGGAGATGATATTTCCACCGGGCTTTTCTGTCCATGCAGCATATGATTTTGCACCTACCAAGGGAGGCACGGTTGGGGGCCCGTGCGGACCGTTGGTGCTATCCAATCGAGAGGTGTCTAAAGCTTCTTCGGAAAAAGTGTAAAAATAAAGCCAAAATTGAGGCTTACGTGGCGAGGAGGCATTCATTCCGGAGGAGGTGTCCACATGCACACGGGCGTACTATACCGAGAAACTTACGAGACCACGAGATCCAATCTCTCGTTACAACATCGACGAGAATTCATGCACTCTCGGCCTTTTCGGAGGGGATCTCGGAAGAGCGGGAGCGGGGACCCCTCGTTACTTGCGGCATGATGAGTGGCACACTATCATGATGTACTTGTTGTTGAACCTTGAGGAAACGATTGATTATCAAGAGTAAGTTCTCGATGAGCTTGTTCCATACGTCGCCACTATCCTCCACCTATTGATCCGACCCCTCTTGTCTATTGTTTCTCCGGGGACTTTATTAATGAACACCGGAGCTGCGGTAGGGCTCCTACCGAGGATGAGAAAGACCATCTTCTCGGACATAATACGCCCGATTTCGTCAATTGGTTCGGCAAAAAGGTAACTATCTACCTAACCTCGATTCCACTTTGCTCCTATGAGCGATTAACTTAACTATCCCTGTCCTAACCGTGCGAGGCTAATTGTGATGCGGAAATGAGCCCCGCATTGAGATGTGTGGGCCAAACCTTCGATCGACATGTCAAGTCATTCGACGTTTATGACGTGAATGGCTATCGGTTTCGCACGAAGCTACGAAGAGAAACGGGGCAATCTAAAAACCACGTGCACGGAGTTCGGACTCCGGCACGGATGGGAAGGACTATTACGGCATAGTCGAACGGATATTGGAGCTTGACTTTGGCAAGTTCCTAGGTTGTAAGCTTTGTGATGTTCAAATGCCATTGGTTCGATCCCGGGTCACAAAAAAGGACCTTAAGATTGGGCAAGTCGAAATCCGACGGGATTCCAAATATGGAGGAGACGATGTCTATATTGTGGCTAACCGAGACGCCAAGCAAGTTTATTAACTCCCATGGGCAAACCCGAATGACAAGCGCCTTGCGGGTTGGAGCCTTGTGCGGTTCGTATCGCCACGTGGTAAAGCGGCGGTCCCGAACGATGATGATTACAACTTTGACCCAAGGGCGAGATGAGTTCTATCAACCCGAGGGGCTAGAAGGTAAGTTGGAGATAGACATTGATTCGTTGATGAGTATGGAAGTAAACAACGACATCGATGAGGACGAGGGTGATGAGGTGCACGATGCGAGGACTTAAGAATCCTAGATGCAGCGAGACGCGACGCGATGTAGAAGTTGGGGAACATGTGGCGCCTAATGATGAGGACTTAAGAGAGCTCGACAATATTGATAGTGATGACGACGATGCGATGACGAGGATGAGCGCTCACCGGCAATATTGCCGTTTGCGGAGATAGTTTCTAATCTATGTAATATTGATACGTTATTTATATTACCTTACATTTATGTTTTCTTTACAAGTACTTGCAATCTACTAATACTAACTGTTTTAATCTTTGTCATTGCGGGCACTCGACAAAATGCCGGGCGGAGGACGGTCGCGCCGACGTAACGTCGAGGTCCAAGTACATGCACCTCGGGCCCCAGCAGGACCACGTGGAGGCCGGCCACCACGAGGAGCATGTGGAGGCCGGCAACCATGAGGAGGAGGACGACGAGGAGCTTGAGGTGGAGCCGTCGACCAGCAGGGGTGGGAGTAGGCGGAGGACTGCCAGGATGAGGCTGTTTGAGGACAAGGCTGTTTGTGCCGACGGCGGTGGTGACGACGACGACGACGAGGAGGAGGACGGCGGTGGCGGTGGCGGTGGCGGTGGCGACGACGACGACGAGGAGGACGGCGCGCGGCGGTGGCGGCGATGACGGAGGAGGAGCTGCGAGCACCTCGGCTTCCACGAGGCACCGCGAAGAAGCCCTTCAGCGCGGGCCCGCTAGGCTCCCGAGCACTTGCCGCGCCCGAGGACCGCCCGCGGATCGTGATCTACGGGACGTAAGTATCCATTGTTGATTTCTATACTTGTTCTTGTTTCATTTTCGAATTAAAAGCGCATACTAACAATTGTTGTGCTTGTGCGGTGGCGTGGAGAAAGATGTCGGCCGGGAAGTGTTCGCCCCATGTCACTAGCATCCGGGCGAGTGATTAAGGCAAACTTCCCAGGCTTGGTCACCATCGAGGGGAGGACGATCGTGCCCGACAACCGGCCATACTACTTCCTAATCAAGGACGCACATGGGGAAGTCCTCGGCGAGAAGATCAAGCGGTTCGGGTGAGTCTTTCAATCGCAACGCATATCTCAATACTACGCATTTGTTGGACTTTTCTCAAACAATGGAATGATGTTTGATGCCTGTGTGCGGTTGTACTATAGGTTGGCGGGAGGCGGGACCCCGATGTGGCGGACCGGCATCGGGACAAGGTGTGCGAGTTGCGGATCAAGGATATGTTCTACGAGGCGCACACCAGGCCGTCATCTCCTACTACGCCAACTTCGGGGG
Organism: Themeda triandra; assembly: GCA_018135685.1. Classification (NCBI taxonomy): domain Eukaryota; kingdom Viridiplantae; phylum Streptophyta; class Magnoliopsida; order Poales; family Poaceae; genus Themeda; species Themeda triandra. Next base: position 252,711 of record JAENPR010000145.1, read on the forward strand.
GGTGAAGGTGGATAAGACCCGGAGCCGGGGAGATGATATGTGAGCCGGAGACCGACCTCACCGAGGAGCGTACATGCGGGTAAATAAGTAGGAAAACATCCCATTTGTGATTCCTTATGTGACACATTCAACTCATTATCTGGAAGATCTAATACTTGAATGTCATGCGAGACACCTCATTTGGTGCGGCAAGTACGCCGACCGCCGGCGTACGATTGTCGAGGTGGCAAACGCCGGCGGCGTACGTGGAGCACGAGAGCACGTCGGGCGAAGCGCTTGGAAGAGATGGCGAGGTCCGGGGTATCACACCACTAGGGGAGCGAACCTCGGCGAGTTCATGGAAACATGGGTATGCTTGTGTTCAACCATTTCTTATAGCGCCGGATTTCATATACCTCTACTTGTAACCATGTTTTTTCGTTTTCCTCGCAGAGGAGCACCACCCCGGGCAGCCCATCAACGAGTACATGGGGTGGGCCCTTGCTCACAAGGGCCCGCGAAGCGCCCTCCACCATGTACGGCTCTTCGGACGGGCACGAGAAGTACACCCGGCCCGGTCGTGTACGACAAGCTCACCAAGTACGCCGCCGCCGCGGCTCGAGAGGCCCATGGCGACACCTACGACGTCACCGCCGAGCCCATAGACCCTAAGCTCGTGATGAGGTTGGGAGGAGGGAAGCGGCACGGCCGGTTCTATATGGCCCACGGCGCCATTGACCCGTCCTTCCGTCCCGATGCGGCCGAGATCCGCAAGGAAGACCGAGCGTGGGGGCGCACACCGCGGGTCCCCATAGCGCCTCGCGGCCGGCGGTCGCGGCCGGATCGCGGGTCTTCGGGTAAGTGGAGTTTCATTCGTCGTTCGACCGTTTCACAAATAATGTACCTTGCCTTCAAATACAATCCACCATGCTCGTGTAATATTGCGAGGCCACGGTCCGGGAGGTGCTAGCCAACCCGAAGCGAGATGGCGCTTGCCTATCGAGCACGCGGCCTCGGTTGCGGCTGCACTACCGGCCGGCGTGGTCGCGGATGTCCCAAAGACATGGGTGCCATGGGAATGAGTGAGCCTCGGCCGCTTTCTTCGCTCCACCACCAGTACCTCCACTGCCGCCTTTTCTTGCACCTCGTCCGGTGAGTCCCTACATTGCCTATCGCTTTAGCTTGTGATGCCAGTCCACAGGTACTAATTCCATCACTTGGTCTTTGTGCGGAACACGGTCGGAGGGTTCGAACCCAACTCCGGTGCTAGCCCTCCGGCGGGTGCTTCTCCCACAGGTCTGCTCCACGGCCGGTTGGGGTCCTTTCGAGAGCCTCCTCACGCAGCCGTTCGTCCCGACACCTCCACCGACGCAGGGGTACTCGTGGCCGCCGCAGGGCAGCCGGGCCGTCTCGGTTCCCACGCAGCCGGGGTACTCGTGGCCGCCGCGGGGGCAGCCGGGCCGTCTCGGTTCCCTCGAGCTGCGGCGGCTCGGCCACTGGCGTGCTCGTGGCAGCAGCTGCGGCGGCCGCAGCCGCGGGGAGTTGGCTGCGTGGGAGGATGCTTCGGGGCTCGGGGACCCAAGGGGACGGCGCCACGAGCTAGGTAGCTTCTATTCCTTATTTTGGACCTTGTTGTGCCACGTCGGACATGTTTGGCCGATGTAGGACTTGTATGGATGCATTTGGACTTGTGATATGGATTTGTATGCATGGACATGGATTTGATGCTATATTATATTTGAAATGGCGTATTATTGCGAATATATGTGATGAATGTTGTATATATTGCTTGTGATATCATGCTCGTGATTAAATGTCTTTGGGAATGGAAGAAAACGGGGAAAAAAGGGAAAAAAATTTCCCCGGGTTTGCCGATGGGCGGCCATCGGCAAACCAGGGGAATTTGGCCCAGCGAACCCGGGTTTGCCGATGGCCGAGGCCATCGGCAAACTGACCATAAATTTGCCGATGGCCACGGCCATCGGCAAAAAATCGGGAAATGATTTTCTTAAAACAAAAAAAAATAAGCCGACGGCCGTGGCCATCGGAAAACATAATTGTTTGCCGATGGCCACGTGCGTCGGCCATCGGCAAATCCGCCGTCGACGGCGGGGCGGCTGACGTGGCGGGGATTGCCGATGGGGGCCACGGCCATCGGAAAAGTTTGCCGATGGCTTATACTTTTCCCATCGGCAAAAAAAATGTTTTCCGATGGAAAGATTGCCGATGGGAGATTGCCGATGGCATGGCCACGTCACTTTGCCATCGGCAATCTATTTTCCGATGGCATAGATGGATTTGCCGATGGCTTCAAGCCATCGGCAAAAGCTGTGGATCCGGTAGTGGTGGTGTGACAATGGTAGCTATATATATACGTCTCCACTAAAGGCAAAAGAGCAAAACGACGGTGAATTGAAGCAGCTAGAGCCCCGACTCAGAGAGAGACGTACCTGCAGTCTCCCACCAAAAAAGGAAAAAAAAAAACACGTGCGTCGAATTGAAGTTCCGACGTCTGAACCACCACTCCCTCGATGGATCTATCCAAAAGTAGCGCGTGTGCTATTATCCTAGATGTATGCGTAGAGGATTTATGTACGGTGAAATTTTGAATAGAATTACTAATTTTAAAAATTCTAGAGGGTCCAATTTTCTCTAGTTGACCTTACTCTTGAGACTATGTAAAAACATGTTTTACAGAGCTCCACAGGTGGAGCTATATTTTATCAAATAGTTCATCAAAACAACTTTAGCTCTATTATAGAGCGACTCGTGGAGCTAACGCAAAGAAAATCACTATTGGAGTGGACCGTGCCAAACAAAACTTTATTTAGAAAGACAAACTGAAGATAAAATTAGGTGGTAAATTAAGCCTCATGCGAATTCATGTGCTCTAGTTATTACGTGTGATGGTGTAGCAGGATTGCTACGATCGTGATGCGCTAGACGTAATTAATCCAGTTATTACATTTAATTATTATTATTTTTCTAAATCTTAGTTATATTTGGCCCTGACTCTAATGAGTTTCCGTTTGATAAAAGTATGAGACACACTATGAAGCGGACCTGTCGTCCATCGTCTCCGAACCTGCTATCTACCTCTGTCCGTAGACGTATTTCTACCCTGCGGCTTCGCCCCCTCCACCTGGCTAGCCTATATAGCCCAATGAGTCCCTTGTAAGATTGGCAACCTTCCTCCTCTGTGTGAAACTCACTCTCCGAATTGGTTGCGTGATGTTGAGAGCCGAGCTTTAAGAATTTTATGTAGGATGAAAAAACACCATTTCGACTAGCAAGTTTTCATGTATGGGTGACCAAACGTAAAACTAATAGCAGCAAAGGACTGTAAATTTGAAATGCACTGGTCATATAATTATTTATAATAATTTTGTAACTTCACTTTCTTTTTAGAATTCACTGTTTATTTGGTACCTCTACATTTTTTCTAGACTCGCTACATATGTCGCTATACAAATAGGGTGACATGTGCAGTATGGTACCAAAAATGTTTGAAGTTTTGAACGTCCTGTTCAACTCTCGTACTGTTCGACCGATTTTTCTTGTCCAAGACCAGGGCTGCAGCACGGCAGCCTGAGTCCTAGACCCAATACGTATGTCGCTATATAAGTAGGGTGACTTCTGCGGTAAGGTACCAAAATTGAATGCCCTGTTGGTTGGTCTATAATTTTTGAAAAACTGGCTATATATCCCTGATCTCAAAAAAAAAAAAAGGAACGCCCTGTTCAACTCTCGTACCGTACGACCGAAAGGGACGCTGCAAACGTGCTTCACGGATTATATGTGTGTATATGTGTGTCTATGTGTGTCATCAACCGAGCCTTGGCCTCCGATCCATATCCGTGTGTGCGATTCACAGATCGCTGCATGTCACTGTTCTACAGTATTACTCTCGCATTGATCTGTATTTGGTTGTACGTTCGCATCGCATCCATCGATCGTCGTTGCATAAAGCAGTGGTTCATCAGTTCCACGCAATGGCCGGGATGCTCCCATTTTCGTCGTTGCATCGCCTCGTTTTTCTCCAAGCGCGTGATATGCATGGAATCGACCAGTTCAAAGCAGTACGCATTTGCTAACGCAATGGATATTTCAATTTCAACAAGCAAGTGCGTGGTAACTTTCAAATTTCTGGCCCTTTCGTCATCATCGAAACTTTTCAAAAAGTGAAATGACTTGTTGGAGGGTACTAAAATAGCGACATGCGGCTGTGTGATGTGTCAATTCTTTGACTGAAAACGATGAGGTACAACTAGTAGTCATACCGTGTAAAACGTCAAATAATATTGCTTCTTCTCTTACTAGCTACTGATCTCTCACTTCTAAATAATTAGGTGGATTACCCGCACGTTGCTGTAGGCCGGATACGAAGGAGGAATAAATGTGTTAGAATGAGTAGACAAATGAAGATCAGAGGTGGAATATTAGTTATAATTCTTACTCATTATTATTAGTTACTCGGTGATGAGGAGAAAATATAAATGGATTAGAATGAGTAGACAAATGGAGATTAGAGGTGGATATTAGTTATAATTTTTACTCGTCAGTTATTAGTTACTTGGTGGATGATTCAATTTAAAGGCTACTAGAGGGTATCATGTGTGGAGGAAGTGTACTAGACAGATGGAGATTAGAGGTCAGAAAACAAAGAACATTTTTTATAAAAAAATATATTAATATCCCAACACTGTATCGATTGATGCATATAGCTATTCGTTATTACAATTTAGAAAGAAAAGGTCCAAGGAATATCAAAGACAAAATTTTGTGCCATGGCGAAAAAGCCTAAATGAGCTTATGTGAGAAGACGATTGGGCTTCAATAGTATGAATTTGGAGCTTATTAGTGACTTGTAGGACCCTTAAATGACGTGGCTTCACGAAATCACAGAGAAATAGGTAGTGAGATTTATCTTTATAGGAGTATAAGATAAGATAAAATTAGTTGTTTTGATTTTTTTTGTATATTCATTTTGCTTAAAGAAATTAAAACGATTTTATAATTTGGAATGGAGAGCGTAGATTCATCCGGTATATATAAAAAGGCAGCTTTGAGAAATTAAATATTTAGAATGGTTCCCAACCTTAGATTGTTTATTTATTGTTAGTTGAGTAGTAATGAATTCACAAAACAAAATATATACAACATGTGCATGTATGCTCGCTCATGATTGGCCGTCAAGTGATTTCATTATTTCATTTCCAACCCGATATATCGAGATGGAAATGGAATATATTATAACATGCCAAAAAAAAGATTGGAGTATAGAGAGCGATCGAGATAATAGAGAGATCGAGTAGTGTGGTCACGTACTTGCGTCGAGCTGGGAGCTCACGAGCTCGAGGTAGAGCGACCTGCCGATGAGGTCCTTGAAGTTGTCGATGGCCCTGGACGGTCTCAAGGTGTTCAAGAACCCGCCGACGGTGACCTTGATCGTCGCCACCGCCGTCACACGAACCGATGGCGCCGCCATGGCCGACGCTGCAGCGCTCGCGCTACTGCTGCTGCTCGGCGCCTCCGACCGCGCTGATGACGACGACGCCACGCGCCCTATGGTCGTCTTCCTCTTGCTCCTTCTGTTCTGCGACCGGCGGAGCTGGACCACCGACGACGACGACGGGCGTCGGAGCGAGGAGGAAGAGGAGGCGAGGGGAAACAAGAGAGGCCCTGGACTTCGTGATGGTGGTGTTGCTCTGCTACAGCTGCAACTATGGACGTTGCTGCGTACTGGCGTGAGATGCAGAGCCATGCTGCAGCGGCAGGGTGTTTATATAGCACAAGTACACAGCAATACGCGGCGCGACGGGAAATCAAAAGAGGGAGCTTTGGGCTTGCGTGTTTGCTTCTTCTAGCTTGTTGGTGCTTTTAATGGCGTGTGGGTGGCCGTCATATATGCATGTGAGGTCTCAGCTATAGGGCGGACGACGACGTGGGCAGCTTCGCTGCCGGAGACGACGAGGGGGTCGTCGGCGGATCTGACCTAGTAGATTTTATATTTGAAAAAAAAAAAAAACTGTGTTGTGGTTATCGCTGATGACAACGTTACGTCGTTTTGCCTTAAGAGTATACGGAAAAGTTGTGGAACGGATTGGATAGAGATCATGTATTAGGTGCGTAATAAATTGCAGGGTTTTTGCTTACTGGTGTGATGAGTCAGACTCTGAGAATCGATCCATTCAACATGTGGAAAGTTTTAGTTCACAAACTGTTTACAGTAGAACGGTACTCCCTCAGATTGGACCATTGATGTAAGACAAGACGTGTTTTACCAAGATAAAAGTCAAATGTACTATATGTTTAACCAACAATCAGTCAAAAATATATATGTTGTGAATTTTTTTTATGGAATACGTATTGTTTTGTGAAAATTAAAATCCTCCTTATGAGTGGGGCTTACTAGTAGTGCACCTAAACGAGCAAAGATCTCTTCACAAGTATATATTTTATTTCTAGCCATTTCCTTTCCCGGCCCCAAACCTCACGTATAAAACATTTTGGCCTGTCTAGATTTATAGATTTTTTTTTATCCCAACAAACGGCACTACAGCCTTGTATTCATAGACCGATACTCGACCAAATCGCGAGTACGAGAGGTTCATTACAAATTCGGGAGGGGGTCACTCCAGAAATAGAATTGACCCGGGTCCCAACTCAAACCCAACGCAGCAAGCTCATGTGCAAATGAGTTGCATTTTCTAGGAATCTTACAAATATTAAAACAAAGGAAATTTTCATGGGCATACTCCTTCATCTCTTTATACAAACCACCGCCTATGGAAAGATCACCTGAAATATAGCCCGTTAGAATAAAAAATACAGCTTGTTTTTACACGACACATACTAGCTCTTAGATTCACATCCAACGGGTGAAGTCGTGTCAGATTTCTTTCGTGTGTGAAGGGTGCGCGTGGTTCAAGAAAAGAAAAAGAATTCGAAGAGGTGTGGCTAGAGCGGGCACAATTAGGATCGGGTCCAACAATGTGTTAATAGGTCTCTCATTTATATTGAATCTCATATGAATTGAATACAAACAACAGAAAGCTTTAGGTTGTACGGTCAAGTCGTTTGAACACCTCGCACCAATCAGACTGACTGATCAATAGGAAAATTGTTTTATTACCTATCTAGACTTAACGTACATCTCGTCATAAAAAAAGGACTTCTATCTGTATGCATAATAAACTATATATAGTATATCTAGAAAAGTCAAAACTATCTTTTGTAGTTTGAAAAAGAGAGAGCAATAATATTATAAGTACTAGATAAATTCTCATGGGTTCCACCGGCGCCATATGGTCGGCGCGGTGATGGGCCATCGGCGGAAAGGGAAAGGAGGTTCACCAGCGTCGATAAAGACAGAGATAGCCAACAGCTATTGCTGCAGGTGTGGAATTGCCTGCATTGTGCAAGCAGAAACTAAAAATTGCGTGGATCTGACTTTACATGTGGCAAATGTAATTAGCAGAGTTGAAGCAGATGGTCTGACTTTGCGTGGATCTGACTTAACGTACATCACGCTGCAGCAGTGAGAGTTGAAGCTGCTCCCGTCATCAAGATCCAGATGCAGCAGAGAGGCGGAGGGCGCCGAGGTGGCTTCGGCCAAGGGCGCGGCGGTTTCGGGCAAGGGCGATTTGGATTTGGTCAGAGCAGGGATGGTTTGGGAGGGGCCGGGAGGGCCTGGGTGGCGGGCGCTTCGGCAGAGGTGGTGGGCGAGCTGGCCCAAAGCAGAATCAGTGGGTCAGGGAGGGGGAAGGGATGGATCTACATCCCCAGGAGAGTTCTGGTGGTGATGGCAAGGAGGAAGTTCATGTTAATGAACCCTCGGTTGATACAAAAGAGAAAGCTCAGGATGGATCCAGTGCTAATCAGAATTCTGCTGCTGGTGACTTGGAAGGTGCTAAAGGAACAGTTCAAAGAACAGGTATCCCTGATCTTGATGTGGCTGTTTCTTCTAAAGCTGATAGATGCTTGAACTGTGGGTTGTCAAACCATAGCACTGCTGAGTGTCGTAGGCCGTTGATTAACAATAGAGGCATAAATCTTGGTAATGAGAAAAGAGACAGAGTAGCTTGTGCCAATTGTGGTCTTTACAATCATGACACTGCAGATTGTCGTAGGCCTTTGAGGACTTTGGGGGAGAGTTCTTCTAGAAACACTAGCATGGCTAACAAATCCTTCTGTGAAGTCTGTGGTTTAGCTGGGCATGTTTCTGCTGAATGTAAATGGCAAGGATGTGACATTTGTGGTGTAGCAGATCACTCAGTGTACAATTGCAAAAAATGCTTGCCCTGGAACTATGGTCCTGAGCTCTGTGCAACTCAGGTTGAAGGTCAGAGTTTTAAGTTCATTGAGGAAAACATTGATCCCAGTGTGACAAAGGAGAAAGCCAGTACAACTGTGATCACTGTTACCAGTGGGGTGGCTACCACAAGACAGATTGAGTCTGACTTTGCTGATCTGACAGGAAACACCATGTGGTCTTGGAGAGCAAGACAAGTTGCTGATAATAAATTCCTGCTGAGATTCCCTACTGTCAAAATGGCTAACCAATGGAGCCAGATAAGGGTGTTGACCTTGAAATGTAAGGCTGTGATTGAGATTGAAGCATGGAAACCCATGGTTGGGGCTCAGGGATCACTGCAAACAGGCTGGTTCAGAATCAGGAAAATTCCTGCTGATCAAAGATCAACACCAACCATTGGGAGAGTGGCTGGGCTGGTGGGAAAGGGGATGGAAGTGGATGAGAGCACTAGACACAGATATGACTATGTTAGGGTCAAAATTGCGTGTAGGGATGTAACTAAAGTGCCAAAGATTGCTGTTGCTTTTCTGGGTTTGCAGCAAATCCCTTTTGAGTTTGAAAGAGAAGTGGTTGAGGAAGTAAAAGAGAAGGGCAATGTTACTGGGTCCAAAACTGTGAAGAGTGGGCAGTCCCCAAACAAAATGGATAAAGCTGATGGTGGTAGTACAGCTGCTGGGGCTGCTAATGAAGTGAAACAGAAGCCTGGGGTGGATAATCAGAGCAAAAATCAAGATTTTGGAAAGAAATCTATGTGTTGGTCAGCCCCTTCCAAAGTAAATCCTCAAGAAAAAATATCTTCCACCTTCATGAAGGATGCTAGGAAGACTTGGGCTGACAAGGTGGAAAATGAAAATGAGTTTGATCTATGTGATGATCTTGACTCTGAGGAAGAGTATGTATCTGAAAAATCAAAGAGGATTTCTGGAGAAGGGAAGGGTAATGATAATGATGAAGGAGGCCCATCAAACCAAGCTTGGATGATGATACTGGATAATCCAGTATTGCCTGACTTAAAGACTGCTGAAACAGTGAAATCTGTTGACCTGTTTGCTGCTGGAGAGACCATTAGTGATAAGGATGCTGAGCTAACTTGTGTGGAATCTAATGTTGATGGGGGCAACTCCCCTGAGGTGTTTGTGACTGATGATAGTATCATTAACACCCAGGGGAGCACTCAGCCTGGTGATGGAGTTATCTTTTCCATGCCTGAATCTAGAGAAACAGTGGAGGTAATGGGTGAAGAAATGGTAAACAATGTAAACACAATGCAGGCAGAGTGTCGGATACCTAGATTAGGGGGTCCTAAATTGGGTGAATTAGAGATGAGCAAATCGGCCTCATCCCTCTCTAAAAATCCCAAAAGCTAACTGACTAGAGAAACCCCCAATCTCCCTCGAGCTAGGCCGGCCCACGATCAGGCCCACAAAGCCACAAAGCCCGCCTACTCGAGCATCAGCCGCTCACCCGCTCGAGAAAGCATTACGAAAACCGCTCGAGCGAGTGACCGCCCGAGACGGTAACTGCTCGAGCGAGCGACTGCTCGAGACAGAGACGGAGACCGCTCGAGCGAGCGCCCGCTCGAGTCGACCTGCAATAATTACCTATCCAAGGCACGCACATGGCTACAGTGCGTAAAACAGTGGGAAGTACGCCTGCTCCGCCTAACCCCATGGCTACAGTGCGTGAAATAGTGAGAAGTACGCCGATCACTTCTCCTATTCCACCGCCCATACCCGGGATTCGAGCGTGACAGGCATCACTATTACACCACGCTGAGCACTATGCCGCGTACGACACCCCCTTGGAACGCGATTGTCAACTCTGCGCGCCACCAAACCCACTGTTCAGTCCCGTCGTTCAGACCATCCACCCCTCGAAACAGACGTTAACCACTCGAGGAGTGATGATGGACGCGAACCTGAGCATGGGGCGCACAGTGCCCTGTCTTTCCCACCTCGACGACCATACCGCAGGGTTCCCGGGCGCACGTGCTCGTCTACGCCTGCACCGTACCTCAACTACGTCCGCCCACGACCGTGAAGGACGAGCAGGCCATCATCACCCATGCCGCGGTTGCGTCAGCTCGTATCAGCATGGATTGACAGGCCCCCATTGACCATGCCGCTACAGGCTCGGCCCGGGTAAAAGCATGAATCCACAGGCTCGAGCCGGACCAAAGGGAGCGTCTACAGTCTCGACGACTTGACATGGCACCAGTACCTCGACGTCATGCCCACGACAGCCCTAACCACTGTGTAACCCTGAGCCTCCCCTTGGCCTATAAAAGGGGACGCCAGGGCCTTGTATGAAGGAGGGTTTTTTTCACATCTTCACTCGCACACATTCCCACACTTTCATACACTCATTCACGGCTAAGTCCCGCTTGTAGTCACCCCTGTACAAGCACCCCGGTGCAAGATAATACAAATCTCTCCCCTCTGCTGGACGTAGGGCATTCTTTGCCTGAACCAGGATAAACGCTTGTGTCCATCTTGCATCACCATCCGGATTAGGGAGCACGCATACAAATTTACTCGTTGGTGTTATACCCCCCGGGGTACGAAACACCGACAGTTGGCGCGCCAGGTAGGGGTGCTGCGTGTTTTTCGCTCGATTCCCGCCATTTTCCGGATGGCATCACCCGCTTCCTCGCTTCCGTTCGCCACGGTGATCTGGTTTGGGAGTCTAGAGTTCGTGTCGCTCGGCCCGGTGCCACGACATGGCTCTACTCTCAATCGGTGAACCGAGGGGGACGTTCATCACCCCCACGCGCCGGGCGGGGCCGCGCGCCGACCGCGCCACCACGGCTCGCCACCACGTCGCCGACGCCACCAAGATCGCATCACCGCCAGCAGGCACAGGGCCTTGAGCACCCTGCTCGTGTGCCCTCCCAGCCAGACGCCACGATGCACCCAGCCGTGGTGCCAAGTGTACGGCAGGGGGTGGCACATGGACAGGGAGTCTTTGACGTGGACCCTGGCTTCACGTTCGCCATGCGCTCGCCGAGAGAGCCCGGCGTGGTGCCTCGAGCGCGCGCACGGCCGACGTCGCCCAACCTATTGCTGCACGGGCTCTACCGAGCTCGTCGCAGGCTCCCGTTTGGGCTCACCAACGCCGCCACTACGTACGCCAACGAGGTCCGGGCAGTCATGGGACCGCGAGAGGGGAGCCCCAGCCCCCTCCTGCATGCCATCATGGACTTGGAGATTGTATGGCCGGCGTCAGTGGACCGCGGGTTTGACAGAGCACCTGGCTCGCGACGCCACAACACGGTCGGGGATATGCGCCGCTGGATCGAGGAGGAGAGCATGGGGAGGCCCTGGACGCCGTCCAGCGCTAGCCCAGACTCCGATGACTCGGACTCAGGGTGCTATGACCCGGCTCGCGAGTGTTTTCATCTCAACGACGACGTCCCGTCGGATGAGGAGACCAGAGATGCCGCCGCCATGGCCGTCCCTACAGCCAACCGAGCAGACGTAACGCCAGCGGTTGGGACATCGGCAGCTGGAGCTCTGCAGGTGATCGAGCCGCGTGGGCCACCACTGCAAGCCCAAGATAATCGACGACCTGAAGACGACGCTCTAGCAGCTCAATGGGCCCAGATCCGGGAAATCGAGACCAAGATGGAGGCGGAGCGCGCGAACTTGGACTTGCTCAAGAGGACCCTTGAGCTAAGCCAGTTCCCTCCACCTCGACCTCTTGGCGCTCGAGGAAAGGCCCGAGACGTCCTCAACCGCATCGTCAACGACGGCGACCGAAGCGCCACCCGAGCCGGCCCATTTCCCTCGAGCAAGCCGGGAATGTACTTGCGGCGGCTATCGCTTTGCGGGACATGCCGGCACCCTCGAATCCGCATGCATTGCGGATACGAGATGAGATCCAAGGGCTCCTCGGGTCGCGGCCATCGGCCGAAAGCTCGGCCTCGAGACGGCGTGAGGCAGCCCCGGAACCACCACGGCACGAGCGGGAGGGTTCCGTCCACTAAGAGGCACCCCCTCGAGGTGGTAGAGCCCCCGCTCGAGAACGCATCCTCGACAACCGTGCACCTCAAGATGCGCGTCATGACATCAACGACAATCGACGACGCAAGGCAGCGGGTGCCGAGGACCGTGGCTACAAGGCCCATCGAGGGGGGCGCTACGACAGCGATGAGGACCGGCAGGCTCTCGAGCCGCCGGGCCCTCGAGTCTTCAGTCGAGCTATCCGCAACACGCCATTGCCAAACCCGTTTCGACCCCCCACAAGCGTGGTCAAGTACAACGGGGAAACCAAGCCAGAACTCTGGTTGGCCGACTTCCGGCTGGCCTGCCAGCTGGGAGGGGCTCGAGAGGATAAGGCGATCATACGCCAGCTCCCTCTGTTTCTCTCTGACACCGCTCGACGGTGGCTCGAGGAGCTCCCCCAATCAGATCTACGATTGGGCCGACGGGTCCAGATTTTCGAGGGGAACTTCAAGGGCACCTACATCCGACCCGGCAACTCGTGGGATCTCCGTAACTGCAAGCAAAATACCATGGAATCTCTCCGGGACTTTGCTCGACGTTTCTCAAAGCTGCGCACCGAGCTGCCACACATTCCAGATCACGACGTCATCCTGGCGTTTGTTTCGGGCACCACTTGCAAAGAGCTCGTGCGGGAGCTCGGGCGCAATCGCCCAAAGACGGTGATCGAGCTCATGGACGTCGTCGCCGACTATGCTGCCGGCGATGAGGCCGTGGGAGCCTTCTTTGGCGGAGCTGGGAACAAGCCCGCGCTGCCCCCAGGGGACGGTGAGGGCTCGAGCAAGGACAAGAAGAAGAATCAGAAGAAGAAGAAAGGCAACCAGCAAGGCAAGCGCGCGGTTGTGGAGGACGAGGTGGCCGCAGCCGAGCGCAAGAAGCCTAGACCCCCTCCGGATGGGGGCGTCTTCGACAAGATCTTGGCAGCCCCCGCCCGTACCACAAGGAACCGGTCAAGCATAACCTCGAGGACTGTCGTATGCTTCGAGGTTACTTCAAGAAATTTGGCCTTGACAAGGACGATGGCAAAAGGGATAAGGGTGGCGAGGACCGAGCCAACGACAATGACGACAATGGGTATCCGCCCATCGCCGAGTGTTACATGATCTACGGTGGCCCAACCACTCAGATGACACGTCAAGAGCGGAAGGCCGAGCGCAGGGAGGTTTTCGCCCTGAAACCCGCCACACCTCAATTCCTCGACTGGTCGGATGCTCCCATCACGTTCGACCGTGATGATCATCCAGAGCATGTCACCAATCCCGGCGCATACCCTCTCGTCGTCGACCCGATCATCCTCAACGCCCGCTTCACCAAAGTCCTCATGGATGGAGGCAGCAGCCTCAACATCATCTACATGGAGACCCTCACGCTGCTCGGCCTCACAAGAGCTCACCTCCACCCGAGCGCCGGGGGCTTCCACGGAGTGGTCCCTGGCAAGAAAGCGCTCACGATCGGCCGCATTGACCTCCCCGTCATCTTTGGGACATGCTCGAACTTCCGTCGAGAGGTCATAACTTTCGACGTGCCCAGTTTCGAGGGGACCTACCACGCCATCCTGGGCAGGCCGTGCTACACCCGGTTCATGGCGATCCCCAGCTATGCCTACCTCAAGCTCAAGATGCCGGGACCAAAAGGAGTCATCACCGTCAACTCCACGTACGAGCATGCCTACCACTGCGATGTGGAGTGCGTCGAGTACGGGGAATCACTGACGAACGTGATGAGAGCGTCTGAAGACCTAGCCATGATGCTCGATCACATGGCGGCTGAGCCCTCTGCTCCAACACCCAAGCGACAGGCCGGCAACTTCGAGCCCGCTGAAGACACCAAGAAGATCCCGCTCGACCCAAGCTCCTCGGGGGAGAAGACGCTGGTCATCGGTGCCTCCTCGACGATAGCGCATAGGAAGCAGTGCTCGTCGACTTTCTCCGCGCAAACGCTGACATGTTTGCGTGGAGTCCCTCGAACATGCCTGGCATACCGAGGGATGTCGCCGAGCACGCCTTGGAGATCCGTCCCGGTTCGAGACCTGTCAAGCAACGCCTGCGCCGCTTCGACGAGGGGAAGCACAGGATCATCCGCGAGGAGATCGAGAAGCTCGAGAAAGCCGGATTCATCAAGGAGGTACATCATCCCGAGTGGTTAGCTAATCCTGTTTTGGTAGAGAAAAAGAATGGAAAAATGAGGATGTGTGTAGATTACACAAGTTTAAATAAAGCATGTCCCAAAGTCCCATTTCCTTTACCTCGAATAGATCAAATCGTTGATTCCACTGCGGGTTGCGAAGTACTTTCCTTTCTCGACTCCTACTCTGGCTACCACCAAATCAAAATGAAAGAGTCCGACCAGCTCGCGACTTCATTCATCACCCCCATGGGCATGTATTGTTATGTCACAATGCCTTTCGGCCTTCGAAACGCCGGGGCAACATATCGGTTGCATGCTCCATGTCTTCGAGAAACACATAGGGGAGACCGTCGAGGCCTACGTCGATGACATCGTTGTCAAGACTCGAAAAGTAGAAAACCTTGTCGCGGACCTCAAGTTGACGTTTGGATGCCTCCGAGCTAAAAACATCAAGTTGAATCCCGAGAAGTGTGTCTTTGGTGTGCCTCAAGGCATGTTGTTAGGGTATATCGTCTCCCAGCGCGGCATCGGGGCCAATCCCGAGAAGGTCGCGGCCATCATGAGAATGGGGCCAATTCGAGACCTGAAAGGGGTGCAAAAGATCACTGGATGCTTAGCTGCACTCAGTCGGTTCATTGCGCGCTGGGAGAGAAAGCCTTGCCTCTGTACCGGCTCCTCAGAAAATCCGAGCACTTTGCATGGACACCTGAAGCAGAGGAGGCCCTCTCAAAGCTGAAGAGCATGCTCACATCTCCTCCTGTGCTCGTGCCGCCTCGGCCGGCTCGAGACGGCATACCTGCCGAAACCCTCCTCCTCTATGTTGCCGCAACCACTCAGGTGGTTAGCACGGTCATAGTGGTCGAGAGGCCGGAAGAGGGGCACGCGCTCCCCGTCCAGCGGCCGGTGTATTTCATCAGTGAGGTACTTTCAGATGCCAAAACTCGGTACCCTCAAATCCAGAAACTGCTCTACGCAATCGTCCTCACTCGTCGAAAACTCCAGCACTATTTCCTAAGCCACCCGGTGACGTAGTGTCGTCATTCCCACTTGGTGAAATTATCCAAAACCGGGAAGTAGTGGGTCGAATCGCCAAGTGGTCAGTCGAGCTCATGGGCGAGACCATCACTTACGCCCCACGAAAAGCTATCAAGTCTCAAGTGACTGGCTGATTTCGTCGCCGAATGGACCGACATCCAACTCCCCCGGTCCGGATCCGAGGCCGAGCCGTGGACCATGTATTTCGACGGGTCACTTATGAAGACGGGGAGCGGCGCGGGCCTGCTCTTCATCTCACCCTCGGAGTACACATGCGTTACGTGGTGCGCATCCACTTTGCCGCCTCGAACAACATGGCGAGTATGAGGCGCTCGTTACCGGGTTGCGCATTGCCATCGAGCTTGGGGTCCGACGCCTCGATGCTCGAGGCGACTCGCAACTCGTTATCGATCAAGTGATGAAAGCCTCGAGCTGCCATGATGAAAAGATGGAAGCGTGCGCAATGAGGTGCGCAAGTTGGAAGCCGGCTTCCATGGTCTCGAGCTCAACCACATCCCAAGGTGCTTCAACGAGGCCGCGGACGAACCGCCAAAATCGCTTCATCTCGGCGCCGCTACCCCCAGACGTCTTCTCGAAAGATCTTCACGAGCCATCCGTGAAGTGGGACTCGGGGGCTGGGGCAGGACCAGCCGTTGAGCCTGCTCCTAAGACCGAACCCCCCTCGACGGGGGCCACAGTCATGGAGATCGACCAGGTTACGAGTCCACCAACTGACTGGCGTGCACCATTCCTCGAGTATCTCATTCGAGGGGAGTTGCCAGAGGATCGAACGGAGGCGAGGCGACTGGCACGACGAGCCAAGACGAACGTCATCTACGGAGATGACAGAGAGCTTTACCGCCGCAGCCCGACCGGTATACTTCAACGGTGTATCTCGATCGAAGAGGGCAGAAACCGCTCGAGACATGCACTCGGGGCTTGTGGCCACCACGCCGCGCCAAGAACCCTTGTCGGGAACGCATTCCGTCGAGGCTTCTGCGTCCACCGTAACCGCGACGCCATCAAGCTTGTTCGAGCGTGTGAAGGATGCCAATTCTATGCCGAGCGAGACGCATCTTCCGACACGCACTCCGAGATGATCCCCCTCACGTGGCCATTTGCGGTTTGGGGGCTCGATCTGGTCGGACCCCTCAAAAAGACGACGGGAAGCTACACCCACTTGCTCGTGGCCATCGATAAGTTCACCAAGTGGATCGAGGCCAAGCCCATCACTAACATCCGCTCGGAGCGAGCGGTCGAGTTCTTCACCGACATCGTCTATCGCTTTGGAGTCCCCAACGTCATCATTACCGACAATGGCACCCGGTTCACGGGCAAAAAGTTCTTGGACTTGCGATCGGTACCACATCCGTGTGGCGGTCGGCGCCGCCTACCCTCGAACTAATGGCCAAGTCGAGCGTGCCAACGGCATGATTTTGCAGGGGCTAAAGCCAAGAATTTTCGACCGCCTCAACAAGCACGGCAAGAAGTGGGTAGCTGAACTCCCATCTATCCTATGGAGTCTACGAACGACCGAAAGTCGAGCCACTGGGTTCACCCCGTTCTTCCTGGTCTATGGGTCTGAGGCCGTCCTCCCCACTGATCTCGAGTACGGGTCCCCTCGACTTAAGGCCTACAACGAGCAAACTAACGAGGAAAGAGGCGGCTAACGCCATCGACCAGCCGAAGAGGCTCGAGACACGGTGCTCCTACACTCGCGCGCTACCGCAAAAAGCCGCGGCGATATCACGAGAAGAACGTGCGCAAAAGGGATTTCGAGGTCGGCGATCTCGTGCTCCGTCGACGCCAAGATAACAAGGGGCGCCACAAGCTCACTCCTCCTTGGGAAGGCCCGTTCATCGTGGTCGAGGTCTTTGAAACCGGGGACGTACAAGTTGGCCGACGAGAACGGCTCGACCCTCACCAACGCGTGGAACATCGAACAACTACGTCGCTTTTTCCCCTAGGCCTCGATGCTTTGTACATTTTTCTCGTTCCAAATGTACCGCTAGTATGAATGAATAAAAACCCTGCAAACCAGTTTCTTACTTTTTGTTCGTATGCAAGGTGGGCTCGACTTTGTTTTCACAAAGCCAAGCCCCCCTCGGGGGCTAGACCAGGGGGGGGCCCCCGGAGTCCTCGAAAAACGCACCTAGTTTTTTCCAAAAAGACGCTCGATGCAACTTTTCTCCTCCTCGCCTCGAAATTTTTCACAAGCGAGCATCGGCGTCACCTCGAGCTCTTCGAGTCGGGACGATCGAGCACGGGGCTTCCCACGCTTCCGAGCTACGGCACCCCAACTCATCTCCCCTCGAAGTGGTTCGAGCGCAACGCTAGCACTTGGTTAAAGAAAAATAAAGGCGAGGAAGCAAAAAGTAATACGGAGCACAAGGGAAAAACTAGGGCAATAATAAACATCCGAGCATCACGATTTAAGGCCACTTGGGCCATTTCCATGGCCAAAATACTTGTTTTCTTACAAGGGCCTTGTTGCCCAGATTTTGGCTCGCAGCCGGCTAAAAACTACTCCACGTCGGGCGGGAGGACTTCTCGCGGTAGATCACCTCCAAGACGGGCGCCGGCTCCTCGGCCTCGGCCTTGAGCCGCTCGATCCGGGGTTGACCCTCCTTCTTGCTCGCCCTCGGCGTAGGTGAAGCCGCTCGCAATGGCCTCCATCCCGGCCCGGGCGTCCTCCCTCGAGATACTAAACCCCGAGTAGAAGATGGCCATCGTCCGGCGCGCAGCGAAGACGAGGGCTTCCTGGATACGACCCCGCAGAGAGGCGCCGAACTCACGGACCCGGCTAGCGTAGCTCTGGCCAGCATCCGGCCCCTCGACGTCCACCACCGGCGGGAAGCCCCAGTTGGCGCTAAGGGTGTCGATGGCGCCGGCGATGTGGGCCTTGGCTGAGAGCACGCCGTCAGCCAGCGCATGGGCTGACTTTGCGTCCTCACGCGCTGCCACCAGGTCCGCCTCCAAACCTGAAAAATGACGACAAGAATCAAGTACTCAATCAAGTGCTCGAGCAACACGTATGAATCACGCACGAAAAAAAGACTAAAGGACTCGAGCACTTACGGGTGCAGCGGGTCGAGAGCCCTTGCTCGCGTTCGAGCGCCCGCGCGAGCTCAGTCTCCTTTCTCTGGAGGGCGCGCTCGATGTCGCGTTTCTCCACGCGCAGCTCCTCATAAGCCTTGCCGGCGCCCTGGATGGCGAGGTCCTTCTCCGTCATCTCTTGATGGAGGTTGACCGCCTCCGTCTGGAAACCGCTCGCCCGCTCCTTCTCCGCCTCGAGCGCACTCGAGAGAGCCTCCTTCTCGGCAGCCTCCCGGGTGACCGTTGCCTGGAGCTCCTTCACATAGGCCTCGACGCCGGCCTTGTCCTTTTGGAGCTGCTCCATGTCTCGGCATTTGGCCTTGTAGCCCTGCAGCGCCGTAGCTGTGTCCTTCTTGAGCTGCTCGAAGACTTCATGCAGCTGCGCATGCTTCTGACGAGCGGTCTCGGCCTCCTGCGCGGCTTGAGCAAGCTTCTCGTCCGCCTCCCGCTGTGCCACCTCGGCCCCCTGCGCCACTCGAGCAAGCTCGTCTTGAGCCTTCTTGACGTCCTCCTTGGCAGTGTCCAGGGCGGCATTGGCCTCTCGAAGGAGCCGAGCAAAGCGGTGCCGCTCGCCCTCAGCCTCCTGCCCCATCCGCACGTACCGCCGGATCTCGTGCTCGCTCTCTTGCGTGGCACGGACATGCACGGATTTGGCATAAGAGCGACTCTGTGTCGTCTGAACCTCGGAGGGGAAATGTTAGAACATAAAACGCGATAGACCAAAAGGGCAAGCAACCGAACTCAAGGGCACCCACAGAGAGAAGCCGGGGCATGTCCTCCGAAACGAGCGACAAAGCAGTCTTCAAAGCGCTTTCGAGCCATTGCCGGCGCTCCTCGGCCTCCACGTGCGCCTCAAGCTCCTTCTGATCATTCATCACGATCGGGGGAGCCTCGTGGTCAAGGGGATCGGAGAGCACCAGCGGCGGCCTCTCCCAAAGAGGGAACTCCTCCCGCATCTCCTTGTCGACGGAGGAGTGGAGTCTCCTCACCGCCTCCAGGTCGACATCCGCCGTCACCACCCGCTCGGCCAGGGTAGGTGGGCGTTGCGGCTGACTCCAGGAGGAGGACGCCTCTTGGGCGAGCGCACGCGCCTCAATCCGCCTCCGCTCCTCGATAGAGACGTCAGTGGGCTCGGTGGGACCAAGGCCGACCGAGCGCATGTGGCTGTCGACGATGGCAGCCGCCGCCAGCTTCCTTTGGGCCTCCTCCCACTGGTCGGCGTCGGTCATGGCCTCGAACCTTACCTCGCCCGTCTCCGAGTCAGGCACGAGGTGGGGCACCAGGGCCCCCAACAGCTGCAGAGGCTGCGGCGGCGCCTGGAACGGCACTAGAGGGAGCTCTCGCTCGATGTCCTGACGCTCATCGCCACCCGTGACGGAGGGCTGCTGCACCACTGGCTCCGCCTGCTACTCCACCAGCGCCGCCTGCTGCTCCGCTTGCAGCTGGTGCCCTTCACCGCCTGCGGCGGCAGGCTGCACCACCGGCCCCGCCTGCTGCTCCTCCGGCTCCTCCGCCTTCTCCTCCTCTTGTGTGGCGGCGGGGTGCTCCTCGAGCGCCCCCTCTCGAGCGGCAGCTTGGGCCTCCCCGTCCTCGACCCTTTGCCCAGCAGAGGAGTCGACCTCCATATCCCGAGGAGGGGTTGGGGCCCGGCTCGGTTGAGGCTCAGGCGCCATTCCCGCCTCCTGCATCTCTACATCCCCCACCGGTCGATCGGCGGTTGCCGGCGTCTCCTCCTCCTCCTTCTCCCTGCGCTCCTCCTCGAGCTGGCACAGGCCGAATGGCCAGGAGGACTTGGCGCCCGAGCTCGGACTCTCGTCTTCGAGCACGATTGGCTGCTGCTCCGATCCAGCCCCCGTCGCCGGAATAGAGGTCGCCGGCTCTGGCGCCATCGCCCCTTTGTCGCCCGCCGTCGCGTCGCCCAGCGCGCCTGACGACGACGGGGTCTCGAGCGGGAGGGCGGTCGAGGCCGTGATGGTGGTGGTGTCCTTCTCCTCCGCTGCCTTGGTCACGGCCCCGGCACCTGCACGGGACGCAGCTGCCATCAGCTTGCCACGCCTAAGCGCATCCTTGGCCCGCTTTAACCAAACTGGAGTAGAAGGAGGAAGGGTCACTCCACCTGGCATAGACGGGGTGCCGCTCGACCCTCCTATGGTCCTCAGCCTCTTAGTAGGCAGCATGGGGGGGAGGGACGGTAACGTCTGCAGGGAGCGCTTGGTCCTGAAAGAAGGAGAAAAACAAAGATTACTACGACGAGACGTTCACACATAAGCGAAAAAGACAACAGGAGGTGGGTCGATTGAAAAGCTTACCCCGCGGTCGAGGTGGCGCTGCTCGAGCCACCCGGCTTGCTCAAAGCGCTCGGGGGCTGTCGAGCTTCAGGCGCCCCCCTCGAGTCCCTCGAGGACTTGGGGGCCTCGAGCCCACCGCTGGTGCCGCTCGGAGGCTCTGACACCATGGCGGCGGCCCCCGTTCTGGCTAACTCCTTGGCCGGATCGGACACGGCGTCCCTTACGGGATCTTGGGTCCTGCGGGTCGAGGTCCGCTCGGCCCGGCGGTCGCTGGAAGGAGCCCGGCGTTGCTCGCCGGGCTGCACAAAAGTTGAAGTGCGCACATTTGCAGCCTCATGCTGCCGGGTGTGCGCGCCCGTTGAAGAAGAATGGTGGCGGGAGGAAGAGTCCCGCCGCGTCGGAGATGGCGCCCGCCCGCCATGGCTAGAGCGGCGGGGCAACTCCTCCCGCCGCCCCGGCGACGGTGAGCGAGCGCGGTGGCTGGAGCGTTGAGACGCCCCCCCCCCCCGCTGCCTTGCCTGGGCCGGCGACGGCGTTCGAGCGCCGCGGCTCGACGACTCCTCCTGCTGGCCTGCCTGAACCAGCGACGAGTCGTCGCGCAAATGGCCTGGCGCCAAAGATAGCTCCTGCACGCGAGAGCGAGAAGGCGTCAGGGCTCGAGTGGCGGTGGCGCCATCGCTGTCGGTCGCCTCGTCGTCTTCCCCGTCATCATCGCCCTCGTCCTCGTCGGTCGACTCGAGACTAGAGCTCCGCCGGTCGGGTCCGCCGCGACGTATTTCACGCGCCCGGCGGCGCCTAGCTTTACGCTTCTGAGTCTCCTCTAAGTCACGAGCTTTCTTTGCTCTCTCTTCCCTTTTCGAGAGCACGGCAGCGTGTTCTCGCTCGCCCCTCAGGCGTCTTACCTCGCGGACGGGCGCGTCCTCCTTCACCGGGGGCCTCGACTCCGCGTGGTCGTTGATATTCTGGAAAAAAAAAAGAGAACAGGCCTCGATAAGGATCGCTCGAGTAAAAGAAACGACGAAAGAGGATCTCAAAAAAATCACAAAGCCCAGCAGGTTGAAGGCCGGACGCATGCGGAAAAGGCCGACTTGGGTCTCGCCGAAGTTCCTCCCGCCGTCAATCGCGTCGCGCACCCGAGCCACGATTGTGGCAACCGGGAGGGGCGCGTCCGACATCCCTGGCGCCGCGAGCGCCGCAGATCGGCGTCCTCCGTCATCTGGTCGAGCCGTAGCGGGCGCTCGGTGAGCGGAAGCACCCGGCGGCTGTGGAACTCGGCAACGACGTGCGCGATGTTGAAGAAGAAGTTGCCGGACCACCGGTTGCGGAGGCTCGAAATGGCGTTGAGCAGGGAGTCCATGCGGGGCTGGCGCGCCGCCGGCTGGCCGTGCATCCAGTTGAAGCCGGGCGCGGTTAGCACGGCATCGGTGTACTCCGGGAAGAGGCCCTCCTCGTTGCGGAGGTAGAACCACTCCCGGTCCCAGCCGGCGTTGTTCGACGCCCACGCGCCGGATAGCCAGCACTCCTTCCTCTTCAGCCCGATCGAGCAGGAACCCGCTCGAACGTAGCGGCGAACCTTCGGTTTCTTCTTCTTCTCCTCTTCCTCCTCATTCTCCTCTTCCTCCTCCTCGTCACCATCATCACCGTCGTCGTCGGCGGCCTCCTTGTCTTTCACCGCCTTGGTAAAGAGCGTCGCCTTGAAGATGTGGGTGAACAGGTCCCACTGCGGCGCCATGCCCAGATACCCCTCACACACGGCGGCGTAAGCAGCCGCGTGCGAAATGGAGTTGGGGTTGAAGTGCTGGAGCTCGACCCCGAAATGGTGGGGGAGCGCCCGCATGAAGCGGCTCGGCCGCGCACCAAGTCCCCGCCGGTGGAACTTGATAAAACTCAGGATGTAGCCCGGTGGGGGGTTGGGCTCGAAGTGGTCGTCGTCCGGCACCCGCCACTCCGGTGTCCCCTCCGCCGGATTGGGCGGAAGCAATCCGCCATTGACCAGGTTGATCAGCATCGCCTCGGTCACCGTGGACCGAGGCCACGGAAGCGCCTCCTCCATCACCACCGGCGTGGGAGGCTTGGCAGCATTTTTGCCTTTGCCCTTGCCTTTTCCACCGGCACCCTGACCGGAGCTCTGACCCGACTTCCTGACTGACCTCCTCATGTTGGTGACGGGAGCGGGACGGTGGAGCAACGACGGCGGCGGAGCACGAGGAACGGTGGCGCGGGGAACGGTGGCGCAGAAAGCAGGCACGGTCGCGGGCTAGAGCGGCGCTGGTGGTCGCGGACGGCGGCGGCGGCGGTTGCGGATGATGACAGCGGCGGATTGGATCTCAAGCAGAGCGCAACTGGCGGCGTGAGCGGCAAGAAGGGCGAGAATGCGGGGAAGAAGAACCGGGAGCCCACTCTTCCAAATTTATAGAGCTCAAGCCGATCCGCGTGAATCGCATCTGACGGACCAGATTGCACCATCCAACGATCGCGCGCCCCCGGCGGACTCGGCTAAAAAACGGTAACCGCATTCATTGCCCTGACAAACCGCCACCCACCTCCACTTACAGGGCGCACGCGTCGCGAGACGGAGCGGAACCGTCGCCAAGCCACGATCATCATGATGCGCCGGTTTCTGCCTAAAAAGGCGCGCCGCTTGCAACGGACGGATGCGCCTCGAACAGGCGCGATGACGGGACGTCTCGACAGACGGTTCCTTACACGGTAAGAAAACCAGGGACCCTGGTCCCACAAGTAAGTCTCGAGGGAGCGGAGGCTGACCCATGGACGGGTTCGAACAGCCGCCCTCGAGCACCCGAGTTAGGGGCGCCTATGGGAAGGAACCCTCGAAAGGTTCCGCTCGAGAACGAACCCTCGAACCCAGATGGCATGTCCAAGGCGGGGCACTAGGTATCCAAGAGATCCCGTCAACGGGAGGCACTCGAGCCGCCGGTCCCCTCGAACGGGGCCGGTCCTCTGGAAACTATGCGCCCAGCTCTAATGAGAGCGCCCCCGGGCCACGAAGCCGTCTCCCCTCGAAAGGAGACGAGCTCTCACTTGGACTACTCGCTATCAGCTCACAGGGAGGTATGGCGCTCACTCGGTCGCGAGTAGTGTCAGACCTCTCACCACTTGGATCTGATCCAAGAGATCCAGCGAGGAACTGGATCACGACTCCAGCCCAGCCATTCGGGGCTCAGGGGCTCGAGTTAAACAACCTCCCTCGACACGGGAGGAGCAGGAAATACTCGGGGGCTCAAACAGTTGTCAAAAATCTCCTGCCTCGAGATGCCACAACTCCAGTTAATAATACTCTTACCCAAAACCGTTCATCTCAAAGCCCCCAGAGGAATGCCTCATTCCTCTGGGGCCTCGGGGGCTACCCCCGCGGGGGACGCTCGCGCGCCCCCCACGGAGAAAGAACAAAATAACTCCTCGAGACGACATGACCCTAAGTCTAGGTACTTCAACTCCACTTCATGATCCCTTGCTTGAAGTTTTTCACAATCAAGCAAGGGCTCGGGGGCTACTGTCGGATACCTAGATTAGGGGGTCCTAAATTGGGTGAACTAGAGATGAGCAAATTGGCCTCATCCCTCTCTAAAAATCCCAAAAGCTAACTAACTAGAGAAACCCCCAATCTCCCTCGAGCTAGGCCGGCCCACGATCAGGCCCACAAAGCCACAAAGCCCGCCTACTCGAGCATCAGCCGCTCACCCGCTCGAGAAAGCATTACGGAAACCGCTCGAGCGAGTGACCGCCCGAGACGGTAACTGCTCGAGCGAGTGACCGCTCGAGACAGAGACGGAGACCGCTCGAGCGAGCGCCCGCTCGAGTCGACCTGCAATAATTACCTATCCAAGGCACGCACATGGCTACAGTGCATAAAACAGTGGGAAGTACGCCTGCTCCGCCTAACCCCATGGCTACAGTGCGTGAAATAGTGAGAAGTACGCCGATCACTTCTCCTATTCCACCGCCCATACCCGGGATTCGAGCGTGACAGGCATCACTATTACACCACGCTGAGCACTATGCCGCGTACGACACCCCCTTGGAACGCGATTGTCAACTCTGCGCGCCACCAAACCCGCTGCTCAGCCCCGTCGTTCAGACCATCCACCCCTCGAAACAGACGTTAACCACTTGAGGAGTGATGATGGACGCGACCTGAGCATGGGGCGCACAGTGCCCTGTCTTTCCCACCTCGACGACCATACCGCAGGGTTCCCGGGCGCACGTGCTCGTCTACGCCTGCACCGTTGAAAGGTCACAATGGCTAGAGGGGGGGTGAATAGCCTAATAAAATTTCTAGCAAGAATACTAGACAACCAAATTAGATAGCAAGGCGGCAAATGTGCAAAGCAAATGCTTCGACTATTCTATGCAAGCCGTCCTACCAAGCAAGGCTACTCAATTCAATTGCACACACAACAACGGTGATCAAACTACACAATGTCGGTTCACCAAAACCAACCAAGCAATTCTACCCACGGGATTTAAGCTACACAATGAGTGGTTCCTGACCGACCACAACAAGCAATTCTACTAAGCGGTGAGTAAAGAGAGGATGGAAGGTTATACCGCCGCGAAGAGTAGAAGATAGCCAATCACCGGTGTAGAAGCCAATCACCTAGAGATGCTCAAGCACAATCACAATGGAGGTCGAAGCCTCGGCAATCACAAATCAACACAATGATTTTTACCGAGGTTCACTTGCTTCCCGGCAAGCTAGTCCTCGTTGTGGCGATGCACTTGCTTGGTGAGTTGCCCGCTCAATTGGCTCGGTGCCAAAGACCCCAATGGGGAGCCGCAATCTCCACACAAGACAAGGATCCACAAGCCACGAGCAATCCACTAGAGTATCCTTTTGCGAACTCCGCGGGAAGGATCAAGAACCCTCACAAGAACCCGGTGTGGCCTCGAACAATCACCAAGTCGAGCTCAACCACCACCCGCCGCTCCAAACCGTCTACGGTGACGGAATCACCGAAGAGTAACAAGAATCCGCAGCCCACTCGAAGAACAAGTGCCTCTAGATGCAACTCTCAATGCAAATCACTTGTCTTGCCACTCAAATCTCACAAGAGATGCTCAAGAATGAAAGAGATGAGTGGGGGAGTGTCTCTCTAGCTCAAAGGATGCACAAGTATGTGAAAATGGCCAAGAGAGGCTCCCATGGCCGGCGCAGTCGACCGTTGGGATTTGAAGAGCGCCACGTCACAGAGCGTCGGACGCTCAACAGTGTTCCGCCGGCGTCCGGCGCCCGCGTCCGGCGAGCGTCCGCCCGAGCCACCGCCAGTGCGCCCGAGCCAGAAACTTTCTGGTCGGCGTCCGGCCCGCCGTCGGACGCACCTCAGCCGCGTCCGCCGCTCGCAGAGCCAGCCAGGCCACGCGCGAGCCTGAGCCCAAGGCCGCCGGACGCGTCTGGACCGAGTCCGGCGCACGCAACGGTGGCCAAGCCACGCGCGCGCCAGCGCTCAAGCCGCCGGACGCGTCTCAGCCGAGTCCGGCGCCCTTGCCACCAGCGTCCGGCGCCTTTTGATCGTCATTTCATGCGCCAAACTTGCTCCAAATTGATCCAAATCAATTCCCTTGCCTTGTGCACTAACTCCACCATGTGATGATCCAATCTCAAGCCTTGGAGTTAGTATTTCACTCATGAAATATCGCGCAAGGGTTAGCTCTCTAGTTAGCCTCTCATGCTTCATGCAAAGTCACAACTAGAGGCACTTAGGACCGCGAATGAACCGAGGAAACCCCTCTTGATAGTCGGTTATCGATCCTAAATGTGGTCACACTCGCTAAGTGTCTCGACCACTAAAACGGAAAGCCCTATCAAGTATACCTTCGCCTTGATCTCCATGGGCCTCCGTCGGAGCCGATCATGCAACAAGTCCACTTGTCCACCATCATGATCACCATGCTCCATCATCCACCATCACGTTGCTATGTGTCTAACCATACTTAGAGCAAAGCATTAGCAACGTTGAGTGTCATTAATTACCAAAACCAAACCGGAGCTTTCAATCTCCCCCTTTTTGGTAATTGATGACAACCCCTCGACAAACTCACAAAGAAATGGAAATTGAATTCAATATGAAATTGAATTGCTTGCCCAAGACATTTTGATCAAGAATCTTGGATTGGACAAACATTTCAATTCCGGTTTTGATAGTGGTAGCTCCCCCTACATGTGTGCATCAAATGTTTGGTCGATTTACAAGCACACATGCATAGATGAAACTTTTGTGAGAGTTACCACAACCAAAATGGTACTAAGGTTTATAGAATTGACCTTTGAAGCGTGATACCAATTGGAGTGCGATAATAAACCTTCCTTAGCACCAAGGGAATCTAGACATCATCAAAACTCAAGATACCTCATGAGATCACATTATAAACAAGGTACTTGAACAAGTGAAACTCTATGTCTAGAAACCACCTATGCATGCTAGTACTTCATTTCATCAATCAAGTTCTATACTAGCAATACACCAAACAAGCATGAATATTGAATTTAGCTTGCAATGCTCCATATCATCATGTATGCACACATAATATGCAACAAATAGTCTATGAGCTTGCTCCCTATTTGTGTGCTCATGGTTGGGTCATATCATAAAAATTGATCCCCTTCCATTTCTCTTTGTGACTTATTTCTCCCCCTAGGTGTAAACTTCTCCCCTAGGTGTATACTTTCTTCTCCCCTTTGTCATCAATGACCAAGAAGGGTGCATAAGATGAGAGAAACAAGTCAATCAACTATGGCCAAATCTAAATCACATGCCTAGAAAATGTATCTCAGTTTGAACCAAGGGCAAGCTTCTTCACACCTCATAAGAATAAGGGTTATCTTGACCATGTTGAGATACACCTCATGAGCAAGTGCTAAAGATTCAACACTAGGTTTACAAGCTCACAAACAAGTCATATGCCACCACTAGATCAAGTCAAGCATAGAAACAATAGTGGTGCCATATATCCTTCAAATTCATTTGATTTGCAATGAATGAGCCTAGCAAGATGCACATGTATACATGTCTACACAACTAGCAAAGGATGCATGAAATGCAACAACCAACTTTACCTTGCTATGTTGGAGGAGAGGCATGTCATATATGGGGTGCATCAATCCATGTTGGAGAAGCTAAGTATGTTCAACTCATTCCTCAACTTGCAATATCTTTTCTCATCAAGAGGCTTGGTGAATATGTCGGCTAGTTGATCTTCGGTGCCAATGCTTTCAATGCTAATATCACCCTTTTGTTGATGATCTCTAATGAAGTGGTGCCTCACATCAATGTGCTTGGTTCTTGAATGTTGAACCGGATTGTTTGTCATCTTGATTGCACTTTCATTGTCACAAAACAAAGGCACATGCTTGAACTTGACCCCATAGTCCTTTAAGGTGGCTTTCATCCATAGCAATTGTGCACAACAATTCCCTGCACTAATATATTCGGCTTCGGCGGTGGAAAGTGCCACACTATTTTGCTTCTTTGAAGACCATGACACAAGAGATCTTCCTAGCACTTGGCATGTTCCACTTGTGCTCTTCCTATCAATCTTGCAACCGGCATAGTCGGAGTCGGAGTATCCAATCAACTCAAAGTTTGACCCCTTGGGATACCATAGACCAACATCTTGAGTACCCTTCAAGTATCTCAACACCCTCTTGGTTGCCGTCAAGTGACTCTCTCTTGGAGAAGCTTGAAATCTTGCACACATGCATACACTAAACATGACATCCGGCCTTGAAGCGGTCACATATAGTAAGCTTCCAATCATTGATCTATATAGCTTTTGCTCAATCATCTTGCCACTATCATCAATGTCCAAGCCACCATTGGTTCCCATAGGTGTACTAATGGCCTTAGCATCTTGCAACCCAAACTTTTTGATCATGTCCTTGATGTACTTGCCTTGACTCACAAAGGTGCCATTCTTCATTTGCTTGATTTGAAGACAAAGGAAGTAGCTCAATTCTCCAAGCATTGACATCTCAAACTCACTAGCCATCATCTTAGCAAACTCTTCACAAAAGAATTGATTTGTTGATCCAAAGATGATATCATCCACATAGATTTGCAACACAAACAAATCATCTCCTATCTTCTTGGTGAAGAGAGTAGTGTCAACTTTTCCCATCTTGAAGCCTTTGGATATGAGAAAGTCCCTCAATCTTTCATACCATGCCCTTGGAGCTTGCTTCAATCCATACAAAGCCTTCTTGAGCTTGTAGACATGGTTGGGCTTCTTGTCATCTTCAAAACCGGGAGGTTGTGCAACATACACTTCCTCATTGATGAAGCCATTGAGAAATGCACTCTTCACATCCATTTGATAGAGCTTGATGTTGTGAGCACAAGCATAGGCTAATAAGATTCTAATTGCCTCCAATCTTGCCACCGGTGCATAAGTTTCTCCAAAGTCAAGACCCTCAACTTGTGTGTAACCTTGAGCCACTAGTCTTGCTTTGTTCCTCACCACCGAGCCATCTTGATCTTGCTTGTTCTTGAAGACCCACTTGGTTCCAATCACATTGTGCTTCTTTGGCCTCTCAACAAGTTCCCATACATTATTTCTAGTGAAATTGTTCAATTCCTCATGCATGGCATTTATCCAATCCGGATCCTTCAATGCCTCATCAATCTTGGTTGGCTCAATGAATGACACAAAGGAGTAGTGCTCACATATGCTAGCCAATCTTGATCTTGTTTGCACACCTCTTTGAATATCACCAATGATATGATCTAGAGGATGATCTCTTGCAATGTTTGAAGGTTGAAGAACTAGCTCATTTGCATTGCTTGCTTGACCTTGATCTTGATCCTGATGTTGAGTACCACTTGTGCTTGCCTCATTGGAATCATCGATCACAACTTGAGTTGGCACTAGCACCTCATCACCATCATCCACTTGCCTCGGCCTAATGTCACCAATGTCCATGTGTCTCATTGCATTGCTCAATTGATCTCCACCCACATCTTCTTGATTTTGATCTCCAACTTGAGAGCCTTGGGTTTCATCAAATTCAACATCATAAACCTCTTCAACTAGCCCACTAGCCAAGTTCCACACTCTATAAGCCTTGCTAGAAGTAGAGTAGCCAAGAAGAAATCCCTCATCACATCTCTTGTCAAACTTGCCAAGTCTTTGCCCTTTCTTGAGTAGGTAGCACTTGCAACCAAAGACCCGGAAGTAAGCAATATTGGGCTTCCTTCCATTCAAGATTTCATATGGAGTCTTCTCTAACTTCCCATGGCAATAGAGGCGGTTGCTATAGTAGCAAGCCGTGTTGATAGCATCACTCCAAAACTTCTCACTCACATTGTACTCAAGTAGCATAGTTCTTGCCATCTCAATCAAGGTTCTATTCTTCCTCTCAACTACACCATTGGATTGGGGAGTGTAGGTTGGTGAGAATTGATGCACAATTCCAAGCTCATCACACAACTCTTCAACTCTTGTGTTCTTGAATTCACTCCCATTGTCACTTCTTATCTTCTTGATGGTAGTGTCAAACTCATTTTGTACCCTCTTGACAAATGACTTGAATAGATCATAGACTTCACTTTTGTCATAGAGGAAGAACACCCAAGTGTATCTTGTGTAGTCATCCACAATCACAAATCCATACTTGTTGCCTCCAATTAATGTATAGTGAGTTGGGCCAAACAAGTCCATATGCAACAACTCAAATGCTCTTGAAGTTGACATCTCATTCTTCTTGGGATGTGAGTTCCCATGTTGCTTGCCGGCTTGACATGCACTACAAGGTCTATCCTTCTCAAATGTGACATCATTCAAGCCTCTCACTAGATCATGCTTCACCAACTTGTTCAATTGCTTCATGCCAACATGACCTAGGCGCCTATGCCATAGCCATCCCTTGCTTGACTTGCCAATCAAACATGATGAAAGTTGAGCTTCACTAGCATTGAAATCCACCAAGTACAAGCTTCCATGCCTAAACCCCTTGAAGATGATATTTGCTTGATCCTTGCTTACTACCTCAACATGCTTGTCATCAAATATGCACTTGTAGCCAAGATCACACAATTGTGCCACTGATAAAAGATTGAAGTTCAAAGTATCAACTAGCAACACATTGGAGAGATCCTTGTCATTTGAAATTGCAACCTTTCCAAGCCCCATGACATCACCATTGCTATTGTCACCAAATGTGATGGAGTTGAATCCACCATTGTCATTCTTGTCAAGTGACTTGAACATACTATCTTCACCGGTCATATGATTTGATGCACCACTATCAAGCACCCAATGCCTCCCTCCAGCTTTGTAATTAACCTATAAGAAGACATCAAGCTTTAGGTACCCATTTTTGCTTGGGTCCTTGAAGGTTAGTCACTAGAGTCTTTGGCACCCAAATAGCTTTCTTCTTTGAGCTCATCCATGGTGTGCCAATGAATCTAGCACTCACACCACTCTCACTCTTAACAAGCATGTAAGAAGCACTCAACTTGTAAGAGGAGGCACTAGTGTTCTTGTTCTTGCATGCATGCTCTAGATGACCAACTTGCTTGCAACTCTTGCAATAGCTACCATTGTTCTTCACAAAACTAGTCTTGTGAGGAGCAAAAGCGGCCTTGCCTTTCTTGGGGGTATAGCCCAATCCCTCTTTGTAGAGAGAAGCTCTTTGGCTACCCAAGCACATAAGCAAGCGGTCCTCACCACCATAAGCCTTAGCCAAGGTGTGATTGAGCTCCTTGACTTCCTTCTTAAGACACTCATTCTCAACTACTAGTGTAGAATCACATGCATGACCAACACTACTAGATGATGTAGAGGCATAAGAGCATGAAGGGCCAAGTGATGCAACAACAAATGAGTCATCAAGTGAATCACATGATGTGGACACATTTTTCTTTTCTATGTTCACCACTTGTGGTTGCACTTTCTCTTGCTTCTCAACTAGAGAAGAATGAGCTTTTTCAAGCTTAGAGTGAGCAATCTCTAGCTTCTTATGGTCTACCTTTAGACTCTCATAAGAAGCCCTCAACTCCATAAGTTCTTGCTCAAGGTTTTGTTTATCCTTGCGCAAGCCCCTACATTCTTTCCTAGAGTCATTGAAAGCACCTTTGCAATCCTCAAGCATGACCCATAGTTCTTCTTTTGTGGTGTCATCATCATCATCACTCTCATCATCACTATCGGGTGGAGGTTTTACCTTAGTGGCCTTGGCCATGAAGCAAGACGATGGAGCACCAAATAGAGAAAGCTTCTCTTGAATGGCAATGCTTGCGTGCCCCTTCTTCTTCTTCTTCTTGGAATCATCATCATCATCACTTGAGGAAGATGAATCACTCTCCCAAGTTGCCACATGAGATTCACCCTTCTTCTTGTGATGGGAGGAGTCTTTCTCCTCCTTCTTCTTCTCTTGCTTCTTCCTCTCCTTCCTCATGGCATCTTCATCATCACTTGCATATGGGCACTTGGCAATGAGATGATCCTTGCTATTGCACCGGAAGCACTTCATGGGACGGTCACTAGACTTGGATGAGCTTCTCTTGCCCTTGGACCGGTATCCCTTCTTCATGAGCTTCCCCATTCTCTTCACAAGGAGTGCCATTTGTTCACTCACTTCTTCTTCTTGCCCACTTGAGCTAGAGCATGTCTCATCTTCACTTGAAGACTCTTCCTTCTTCTTCTTGCCCTTGCTCTTGGATGATGTGGCCTTGAATGCCACACTCTTCTTGTCATCATCCTTCTTCATTCTCCTTCTTCTTCTTCTTCACCAACTCTTCCTTCTCATGATCTTCTCTAAACTCATCATCGGCCATAATCTCTTAAAGAACTTGGTTGGGAGTTGGCTTCTCCTTCATGGTTGTCTTCACCATGACGGTCTTCAACATGTCAAATCTCTTGGGAAGACATCTCATGAACTTGGTGGAGAATTGAGAGTCCTTGATTTCTTCCCCAAGTCCCTTGAGCTCATTGACGATGACTTGGAGCCTATGGAACATCTCCCGGCACACTCTCATCCTCCTTCATTGAGAAGCTTGCAAACTTCTCTTGCAACATGTAGGCTCTTGCGGTCTTGACACTTTCGGTGCCCTCATAAGCTTCTTCTAGCTTCTTCCAAATGTCATGAGCAACCTCAAGGTTCTTGATGAGCTCAAAAGCTTTATCATCAAGCGCCTCATGGAAAGCACTCACGGCAATGTCATTTGCTTGTTGCTTCTTCTCTTCGGCCGGTGTTGGCACCGCACCCTCAACAAGCTCAAACTTTGTCTCCACCACTTTCCACACCTCAAGGTTGATTGACTTGAGATGACTCTTCATCTTGAGCTTCCACTTGGCATAGTCATCACCTCGAAATGATGGTGCCTTCTTGGTGTTGTTGATATGCATAACCAATGCCATTGCTTCACCGTAGGATGTTAATCCAACACAAACAAACGGTGCCCGGCTCCGATACCACGTGAAAGGTCACAATGGCTAGAGGGGGGGTGAATAGCCTAATAAAATTTCTACCAAGAATACTAGACAACCAAATTAGATAGCAAGGCGGCAAATGTGCAAAGCAAATGCTTCGACTATTCTATGCAAGCCGTCCTACCAAGCAAGGCTACTCAATTCAATTGCACACACAACAACGGTGATCAAACTACATAATGTCGGTTCACCGAAACCAACCAAGCAATTCTACCCACGGGATTTAAGCTACACAATGAGTGGTTCCCGACCGACCACAACAAGCAATTCTACTAAGCGGTGAGTAAAGAGAGGATGGAAGGTTATACCGCCGCGAAGAGTAGAAGATAGCCAATCACCGGTGTAGAAGCCAATCACCTAGAGATGCTCAAGCACAATCACAATGGAGGTCGAAGCCTCGGCAATCACAAATCAACACAATGATTTTTACCGAGGTTCACTTGCTTCCCGGCAAGCTAGTCCTCGTTGTGGCGATGCACTTGCTTGGTGAGTTGCCCGCTCAATTGGCTCGGTGCCAAAGACCCCAATGGGGAGCCGCAATCTCCACACAAGACAAGGATCCACAAGCCACGAGCAATCCACTAGAGTATCCTTTCGTGAACTCCCGTGGGGAAGGATCAAGAACCCCTCACAAGAACCCGGTGTGGCCTCGAACAATCACCAAGTCGAGCTCAACCACCACCCGCTGCTCCAAACCATCTACGGTGACGGGAATCACCGAAGAGTAACAAGAATCCGCAGCCCACTCGAAGAACAAGTGCCTCTAGATGCAACTCTCAATGCAAATCACTTGTCTTGCCACTCAAATCTCACAAGAGATGCTCAAGAATGAAAGAGATGAGTGGGGGAGTGTCTCTCTAGCTCAAAGGATGCACAAGTATGTGAAAATGGCCAAGAGAGGCTCCCATGGCCGGCCAAACGTCTATTTATAGAGCCTCCTCCGAAAATAGCCGTTGCCCCTCGGGCTGTCACCACAGCACGCGCCGGACGCGTCCGCCGTGATGCGCCGGACGCGTCCGACGCTTCTCCATCGCGCCGCCGCAGTCGACCGTTGGGATTTGAAGAGCGCCACGTCACAGAGCGTCGGACGCTCAACAGTGTTCCGCCGGCGTCCGGCGCCCGCGTCCGGCGAGCGTCCGCCCGAGCCACCGCCAGCGCGCCCGAGCCAGAAACTTTCTGGTCGGCGTCCGGCCCGCCGTCGGACGCACCTCAGCCGCGTCCGCCGCTCGCAGAGAGCGCCCGTGCCACGCGAGCTCGAGCCCAAGGCCGCCGGACGCGCCTCGGACCGAGTCCGGCGCACGCAACGGTGGCCAAGCCACGCGCGCGCGGCGCTCAAGCCGCCGGACGCGTCTCGCCCGAGTCCGGCGCCCTTGCCACTCGGGCGTCCGGCGCCTTTTGATCGTCATTTCATGCGCCAAACTTGCTCCAAATTGATCCAAATCAATTCCCTTGCCTTGTGCACTAACTCCACCATGTGATGATCCAATCTCAAGCCTTGGAGTTAGTATTTCACTCATGAAATATCGCGCAAGGGTTAGCTCTCTAGTTAGCCTCTCATGCTTCATGCAAAGTCACAACTAGAGGCACTTAGGACCACGAATGAACCGAGGAAACCCCTCTTGATAGTCGGTTATCGATCCTAAATGTGGTCACACTCGCTAAGTGTCTCGACCACTAAAACGGAAAGCCCTATCAAGTATACCTTCGCCTTGATCTCCATGGGCCTCCGTCGGAGCTTGATCATGCAACAAGTCCACTTGTCCACCATCATGATCACCATGCTCCATCATCCACCATCACGTTGCTATGTGTCTAACCATACTTAGAGCAAAGCATTAGCAACGTTGAGTGTCATTAATTACCAAAACCAAACCGGAGCTTTCAACCGTACCTCAACTACGTCCGCCCACGACCGAGAAGGACGAGCAGGCCATCATCACCCATGCCGCGGTTGCGTCAGCTCGTATCAGCATGGATTGACAGGCCCCATCGACCATGCCGCTGTGCTCGGCCCGGGTAAAAGCATGAATCCACAGCTCGAGCCGGACCAAAGGGAGCGTCTACAGCCTCGACGACTTGACATGGCACCCGCACTCGACGTCATGCCCACGACAGCCCTAACCACTGTGTAACCCTGAGCCTCCCCTTGGCCTATAAAAGGGGACGCCAGGGCCTTGTATGAAGGAGGGTTTTTTTTCACACCTTCACTCGCACACATTCCCACACTTTCATACACTCATTCACGGCTAAGTCCCGCTTGTAGTCACCCCTGTACAAGCACCCCGGTGCAAGATAATACAAATCTCTCCCCTCTGCTGGACGTAGGGCATTCTTTGCCTGAACCAGGATAAACGCTTGTGTCCATCTTGCATCACCATCCGGATTAGGGAGCACGCATACAAATTTACTCGTTGGTGTTATACCCCCCGGGGTACGAAACACCGACACAGAGCTTGTTGATGATTCTGTCCTGGCTGAAAAAGGTGACACAGTACCTAAAGGCAAAACCACAGTTTCTCCTTCTGATCAAGCTGATAAAGATGTGGAGATTGTATCTTCAGATGATGTCATTGACAGAATGAATGTGGCATCTAATGATTCTCAAGATATGGGAGGAGGGGTGTTTGGTGCTTATCAAGTCCCCGCCGATCCACCCAGGAGGAGAAGTGAAAGGCTGAAGGACTCAACTACTATGACAACTATGGAGAAGAATGACTAGATGGCTAAAAAGAGGAATCTGGAAGGTAACATCTCTTGTAAAAATTCTTTTTCTGCTCTCCCTGTTGAAGATATTGTTTCTATTTCTAGTGAGATGGGTATTGATATTGATGTCAATGATTTTGCTTCTATTGATTTGGTTAAGAACTTGGAAAATGCTAGAAATGATTTATATAATAAGCAAATAAAAGTGATTGAGCTAGCTAAATCAGAAGATGAACAAGCCGAGTCTTTGGTGAGGGTGTAAAGAGTCTTGAATGGGCTCAAGATGAAAATTCTGATTTGGAAAATTTCACTTTGGTTGAATCCAGGAAGAAAAAAAGAGAAAGAAGGAAAAGTATTGTCAAATCCCCCATTAGTAAGGGGAGGGAGCAAGATCAGCAAAAGACTGACTTGCCACCTAGAAAAAGAGGTAGACCTAAGGGTTCTACCGCAAAAAAAAAAAAGAATTATCTAGAATGATAATACATGGTCTTATCCGGAGGCAGGGGTCTAAGAAAAAAGGGAGTGGCTACGTTTCTTAAAGATTTAATATTTCAGCATCAGTTCCATTTCATTGGGTTACAGGAAACAATGGTTAAGGATTGTGAAGATAGATTACTTAAAAAATTTGATCCAAATTTGGATTATTTGTGGATGCATAAATCTGCCAATGGCAGGTCTGGGGGTATTCTCATTGGTGTCAGAATAGATTTATATGATGTAGGATCT
Organism: Themeda triandra; assembly: GCA_018135685.1. Classification (NCBI taxonomy): domain Eukaryota; kingdom Viridiplantae; phylum Streptophyta; class Magnoliopsida; order Poales; family Poaceae; genus Themeda; species Themeda triandra. The sequence continues at coordinate 289,430 of JAENPR010000145.1, forward strand.
TTCCAGCAAGGGGATTTTATGATCCAATTAAATCTGTGGGATAAGACAAATAGAGTTAAATGGAACATCATTGTGGTATATGGGGCAGCTCAGGAAGATAGAAAATTGGCCTTTTTGTCTGAGCTTTCTAATTTTTGTTCTAAAAACAAAGACCCAGTCTTAATTGGGGGAGATTTTAACATTATAAGATATTCTTATGAGAGAAATAAGATGCAAGGGGTACAAAGATACTCTCACCTGTTTAACACTCTGATAGACTTTCATGAATTGAAAGAATTGGAAATGGCTGGTGGTGGGTATACATGGTCTAATAATCAGGAATTTCCTATTCTGGAAAAACTAGACAGAGTCTTGGTGAATAAAGAGTGGGAAGATTTGTTTCCTATGGTTGGGGTGAGGAAAATGCCTAGAGAAGTATCGATCATAATCCTTTGATTATTTTCTATGACACTCCTAATCATAAAAAGAAGATTGATTTCAAGTTTGAGACTAGCCTGGCTTACTAATGAGGAATTTATACCAAAGTCAAAAAAATCTGGGAAAGACCCCGTAGGGCTATATCCCATCTTGATAAAATTCAGCAGAACCGAAACTATTCAAGCAATTCTTTAAGGGTTGGGGTTTTAATCTCCAAGGTGAGCTCGGGAAAAAAAGAAGAGTGCTAAGTGAGGAAATTGGTAATCTTGAACAAATAGAGGAGTCGGTGGGGCTAGATCCTCAGCAAATGATTAAAAAAGTGGCTTTGGTAAGAGAAAATTTATCTCTCCTGGATCAGGAAGAGACCTATTGGCATAAAAGGTGCCATGAGGAATGGCTGCTTAAAGGTGATAATAATACTAAGTACTTTCATAGAATTGCTAGTGGAAGACAGAAGAAAAACAACATCATTACATTAGAAGATGATGGAGTGTTGATTGAAGTGAATGACAACCTATTAAAACATGCTACAAAATATTACTCTGAATTGTTTGGGGAATCTGTGAATCATAATATCTCCTTGAGGGATGACATTTGGGCAAATTGTGCCAAAGTAACAGATGAGGAAAATGAGGCGCTATGTCGCCCTTTTTCTGAATTGGAAATTAAAGAGGCATTATTTCAAATGGAGAAAAATAAGGCTCCTGGGCACGATAAGATTCCTATAGAGTTCTACCAGGCATGTTGGGATATTATTAAACATGACATTGTAGGATTATTTGATGATTTTCATAAGGGAAAAGTGGAAATTTGTAGGTTAAACTATGGTGTTATCACATTATTACCAAAAGTGTCTGATGCTTCGAGGATTCAACAATTTAGACCTATATGTCTATTGAATTGTCTTTATAAACTAATAACCAAGACTTTGACAATAAGATTAGAAAAAGTGGCTGAAAAACTTATCCACCAGAACCAGACTGCATTTATGAAAGGGAGGAATATAATGAGTGGGGTAATGGTGCTGCATGAAATCTTGCATGAAACCAAGGTTAAAAGACAAACTGGAATAGTCCTGAAGTTGGACTTCGAAAAAGCTTATGACAAAGTCAATTGGAGCTTCCTCTTTGAATGCTTGAAAGCTAGAGGTTTCTCAAATCTTTGGTGTGAATGGATAAAACAAGTGGTATCTGGAGGGACTGTTAGTGTGAAACTTAACAACCAGATTGGGAATTATATAAAGAGTTATAAGGGTGTCAGGCAAGGTGATCCTTTGTCACCCATCTTGTTCAATTTTGTGGCAGATGGTCTGACTAGGATGATAATTAGAGCCCAGGAGAATGGGTTGTTTAGTGGGCTTATTGATCATATTATTCCTAGGGGTGTGGCTGTGTTGCAATATGTTGACGATACTATTCTTTGTATCATAACATGATGTAGAAAAAGCTAGAAACTTGAAGCTATTACTTTACTGGTATGAGTTGATGGCCGGCTTGAAAATAAATTTTCACAAAAGTGAAGTGATAACAATCAATGATGAGCAAGGGTGGGATGAAGTATATGCTGACATCTTTAATTGTCAAGTTGGGACTTTCCCAATTAAATACTTGGGGGTTCCAGTAAGTCCTAGTAGGTTGCATGTTAAGGATTGGCTCCCTTTGCTTGAGAAGAGTTCTAAGAAAATGAATGTGTGGCAGGGTAACTGTATGTCCATAGCTGGGAGGACTATGTTAATTAATTCAAGCATGAATAACTCACCCATCTATCATATGTCCATATACCTTCTTCCAAAGACTGTAATAAAAGATCTTGATAAGATAAGAAGAAAGTTTTTATGGCAAGGAGGGGGGACTAGAAAAAAGTATCACTTGATTAGATGGACTAAGATCTGTAAAAATAAGAAGAAAGGAGGCCTTGGTATTAAGGACCTAAGGAAAATGAATGTTAGTCTGTTAAGTAAATGGTGGTGGAAACGGAAGTTGAAAAGGACTGTGGCAGTCCATTATTGAATATAAGTACCTGAAAAATAATTCTATCCTGAATGTGAAACACAAGCAGACAGATTCTGCAATGTGGAGTGACTTGTTGAAGATTAGGGATGTGTATTTGCAAGGAGAAGGGTGAAAATTTATAATGGAAAGAAATGTCTATTATGGAAGGATGCTTGGTTTAATGATAAACCTTTGTGTGACATAATGCCGATCTATTTAAAATCTGTGAGAATCAGGATATTTGTATATATGATGCTAAAATGAACCCATCTAGAGTTAATTTTACTAGATGGTTGGTTGATGATCTGAGAAAATCATGGGATCTAGTGTTGGACAAAATTGCTAACATTCATCTAAATGATAGCAATGATAGAATTTTCTGGAAATTTTCTAATTTCGGCAAATTCTCGTTAAGTCAATGTATAAAGCTTTAACCAAGAGTGATGCTGGCCCTTATCATAGGGAGATTTGGAAGGGGAAAGTTCCAGCTAAGATCAAAATTTTCATATGGCTTTTATTGAATAATGCTGTTCTGACTAAGGATAACTTGTTAAAAAGAAAATGGGTTGGGTCACCAACTTGTGCCTTCTGTGAGCAGGATGAAAACATTTCTCACCTGTTCTTTGAATGTAACACAGCTAAATCTGTGTGGGCTGTGGTGGCAAAAGTGCTTGGGGCCAATAATGCTCCTAGAAATTTACAGCAATGCTGGAAATGGTGTGAAAGGTGGATTCCCTTGGGGAAACAATTTCACACACTAGGGATTGCTGCTGTTTGTTGGGGGATATGGAGGGCTCGAAATGCAGTATGTTTTGATGGAAGATTAATAACTGACCCCATGAACATTGTATGCTCCATCTGCTCGATGATTGGGTACTGGGCAGGTCTGTTTGCTGAGGAGGACAAAGAAGCTGTCATGGAGGGAGTGAACGTGATGCTGTCAATTGCGACCAGGCTTTCTGCGAAGAAGAAAAAGACGTCGCACTTCAACATGTTGCAGGCGCCGGACCAAGACAAGAACTGAAGGACCAAGACAAAGAAGATGAAAAGGGAGCAAGGAGCATGCTTCCCTGCCTGTTTCACTGTGGCTGGGAGATTGTTGATACTGTCTGTCTGCATGCCTTCTGGCGTTTCTTGCTAAAAATCGGTTGTAATCCTGGGAGTTGGTTGAGCTATGATCTAGGTTGCCGTGCTATGGTCAGGCTTAGTGGTAGTTTTGGGGTTGATCCCTTTTATTCTGAACTGCTCTTATGCTATGCTTCTTTTAAACTCCAAAACTCTGTATTTCCGTTGAGAAATTAATGGAAATGGGGAATGGTCCTCGTGTCGAAAAAAAAAATGTAATTAGCAGAGGACGGAAATAGAATTAGCAGAGTGACCATTTTGTTGGCGAGGTTTCTTTGAGTCCACAGTTCATCGATCATGTTGAGTCAATCGTGGTTCTTTCAGTGATTCCTTCTCGTCAGGATTCAGGATGGTCCAAAACTCTGAAAACCTACTACTCCATGGCATGTGACAGATATCCACAAGATAAAAAAGAACTGAATCATCACGGAACGGAATATATGCAAGAAGGGCCAAATTATGCCACGTTATTATGAAAGACGAAAAGGACCGTTTAGCTAACAGGGTAGACCAGTGAACTCATCAAACAGTGTAGTGTCGTTATAATAACAGTTTACTTTCAGTTGCTCGCTTGCAGCATCGGAGAAAGCAGGAATGAAAAGGATCGTGGAGTAGTGATTTGGTTCTGTTCTTCCAGAGCCTTTTTAGAGGTTTCCGTGTTTTGAACGGCGGATTGATGATTTCGTTCTGCTTGTTTGATGATTTCGTTCTGCTTGTGAACGATTCCACCAGAGTATATCGTAATCGTAATCGTAATCGAAATTATTATTACGTTCCGCGTGAATTCACGCGATTCATGCCCGGTCCCCGTGCGCGCATCTTCATTACTGCTACTCCTACATGCGAAGGAACCAATTGACCTTTCTTTCTTTTCTCACTGACTGACGATGATTAGCACGGTATACTATTCTCAAGTCGTACGTACGTACGCGGCCGGTATACACATAGCTAGGCTATGGCCTCAGTCAAAGTCGTATGGAACGCGGTCCGGCATATGGTATATGCACTACAGGAATCCGGCTGTTCGCCGACAGCCCAGGGCTTTGCCGACAGCCAGGATCTGGGCTGTCGGCGAACCAGCTGTTTGCCGACAACCCAGAACCCATTGTCGGCAAAGTTTATTTCGCCGATAGCCCCAGATCCGGGGGTTGTCGGGCGAACAAAGGCTGTCGGCGAAGATATTTTTTCCGACACCAGGTGTAAGAAACAAGGTCAGTTTGGCGAGCGCTGCTCGACTAAACGGCGCCGTCGCCGTTTGTTTCGCCGGGACCACGCCACGCCGGTAGGGCTGTCGGCAAAGTTTTGCCGACCTCTCCCTAAGTCGTTTCGGCGAACATCGGGTTTGCCGACACCATGGTATGTCTTGTCGGCAAAGTCTCGGGTTTGCCGACGCCTTTGTATGTTGTCGGCAAACTATGCTCTTTGCCGACAAAGAACTCTATCTTTGTCGGCAAAGATAATTTTTTTTCGTTTGACTTCAAAATTTTTTTGTTGCCTAGATACATTGTTTACAATCACATGTTTCAATTTGGGCCCTTTTGGCAACATTTAGCTATATTTCACTAATTTTTTTACTTCACTTGAATTTTCCCGCATTTTTAAATTTGAACCGCAGTACATAAAATAATGAAACTTTGGCCTTCGAAACATGATATTCATGGTGGGGAGTGTGTTTTAAGGCCGTGTACCAAAACTCACCCAAAAGTTTCGTGTCCTTGTCCACGTAACACGACCATCCGGAGTGGTAAAAGTGTTTTTTAATTATATAAAATCCAAACGAAGTTGAAAAATCACGAAACTTGACGGGGTGTCGTGTTATCGCATGTGGAGGCTATGAAAAAAATTTGGAGCAAGTTGCGGCGTCACATGCTCAAAACCGACTTATGTATCGACGTTATGTGTATTTCGGACATGTATCGATGGATTTGATGATGTTGATGTGTGGATTCATGTTGAGATCGAATCCGATGATGAAATGCGGTTTATATGCTATATTGTTGTTATAAATGTGATCTGTGGTATATATATATGCTATAAATGTGGTTCGAATGCAATGAAACAAAGCAAAAACAAAAAAAAAATCCCTACTTTGCCGACGGCTTTGGCCATAGCCGTCGGCAAAGCCGGGCAATTTTTGCCGACAAAGAAGCTAGCTTGCCGTCGACAAATTTTGGCGGGTGGCTTTGCCGACAAACCTTCTCGAGCTGTTTGTCGGCAAAGAAAGAGGTGACTTTGCCGACAAAGCATTGTGGGTCTGTCGGCAAGAACAGTGACTTTGCCGACAGGAATTTGACCCCGTCGGCAAAGCTTTGCCGCTGACCGGGTCCGCCGGCGAAGCGAACGGTAGCCGAGTTGACGGCGCATTGTTCCTTCGCGACAGACGGGTAATGTCGGCGAAAGTACGCCGATCGCAAGCTCGATTCCCGTCGGCAAAGTCCGGTTTTGCCGACAGGATTTTTTTGCCGGTTTGCCGATAGGAATAGGCAAATCCCGTCGGCAAACCTTTGCCGACAGAATCAGGTCTTCGCCGACGCCTTAGAGCTGTCGGCAAACCCGCGGTTTCCTGTGGTGATGCATATGCATGATATGAGATTATACTACAGCTCCGAGGTGTAAAACCTTATAGTATTGGCTTATCGATCGAGTTGCAATCTTCTACCAGCTACCAGTTGCATGCAGCACGATCGAATCTAGTTGCGTGTAGAGAACCGGTCCTCCGAGGTTACAACTAGGTCTCTGATTATTTGTGACTACTTCTTTTTGAGGAAGATTATTGTGACTACGGACTAGGGTACGATGTGATTGGGACAGGGCCACTGCACGACTAGTTGCAACTTACATACGTATATTACAACTAATAAGTAAGACGACTAATTATTTGGCCTTTCTTTGCTTCTCACTGGCTGACGATGAAGAGATTGCGTCGATAGGTGGCGTAGTCTGCCGTGCCGCGCGTAGCCTCAGTCAAAGTCGTAGGCGGCATTATTCACACAATGGCAATATATATACGATGATTGAGACTACTGACTAGGTTATAATAATAATAATATATATAATATATGATGATTGAGACGTACAGGGCCACTGCACGACTAGTTGCAACTACAACTAAGTACGAAAGAAATTTAGATGTATATATCTTGATGTATAAGATCGGTCTGGAGCCAAATAAATGAGACCCCAAACCAAGTTAGGGGACTCTGATTCAGGTGGGACTCTCACATCATGACGTCTCAAAAAAAGTTGGGGGACTCCAAGATAGTATTTTTCAGAGTATATGGATCCAGATGACCACCTCGTGCCAAGGATAAGGATCGGCCATTATTTTTTCTCTTTCTGGTATATATATTTGGTTGTACTAGTTCAGAATGTTTGATCTTTTCGAATAAAAATGAGCGAGATCGACAGGTTAAAAAGGTACTTGTTGCGAAGAGCGAACTAATTAATCCTTTTCACTGGCTGACGATGAAGAGATTACGTCGATACAGTAGTCTGCCGTGCCGCGCGCGTAGCCTCGGTCAAGTCGTAGGCGCGGTATTATTTAATTATACAAAAGGCATATGTATACACAATACTACGTTACCATACCACTAATATGTAGTATACTCATCTGATCGAGTGTACTGCCACTTGTACAAATTGCACTGTGAACGCAGAGCGCGCGTGCGTGCATGCATCTAGCTAGGTCTTGGTCTCTTGGATTAATTCATCTGAACGGTGGCTGCATGCGGCTTGATGGTGACTGGTTGCATTGCATATATGCAGTTCTAGCTAGTTCTAGTCGTGACAAAGAAGGTTCCATGCATCAAGATAATAAAAGTTGGTTCTAAATTGAACTGGTGAAGAAGGTTCCATGCATGCATGGTCAGCTGTGGCTGGGGTTAACTTGGAGAGTATGTACAACTGTACAAGACTCTACAAGTATATATCCTTTTCTAAAAAAACAAGACTACAAGTATATCCCAACTTGCACCTGCTAACTGTACAAGACTCTACAAGTATATATCCTTTTCTAAAAAAAAAACAAGACTACAAGTATATATATCCCAACTTGCACCTGCTGACCTGCATAATCGAACAGTACACGCCTACACGGCGTGTTGAGTGTGCATGCACATCCACCACCGTACCGCAACCTACGGGTCAACCGGTGCAGGTGCAACCAGTGGACAACGTTGTCGCCGTCGATGACGATCTCAGTAGTCACGTGCGCTGCTAGCAGCCGCCGCCCGGTCGTCTGACCACGCACGACGAGGTAAAAGTAAAACCGTCGACGTACCGGCCGGTGCTAGACGACCGTGCGTCGCCGTGTGGATCGATTGACGTGCTCGGGTCACCCTGCCTTTCAGTTGTAATTAAAATAAACAGGGAGCATGTTTCGAAAACGGAAAACCATTATTGTAAAACGAAGAAGAGCATATGCTTTCCACTGCCGCCGGCCGGCCGGCCGGCCGTCGGAGGTTAGTCTCTCCCGCGCGTAGGTTTCGTTGGAAGGCGACGACGTCGCAGTCCGCCACGTCGACGGTCCGATCCGGTCGACACGTACAGCGGTCGTCAAATTGATTTTTTCACACGCGCCTTTCGTCTGTAGACGACCGTGCGTAGTCCTGGCCTGGACAACATCTAAGCCTACAGAGCTGAGATTTTTCCTAGCTAGGTAGCTAGCTAGTCAACCAAACAGAGTAAAAAGAAGAAACCGAGTAAAAAGAAGATAAAGCTGGGAGGGAACGCGTTCATTGGTCGTCCTTTTTTTTTTTAGCATCACTGTTCGTCATACTGTATTTGACAAGGGACGGCAGGCCAGGACGCGCGGTAGCTTCTCGTGGATCCAGTCGACCAAAGACTGTGTCTCGCCGCGTGCGTCTGTGGGAGTCAGGCCCGTTACATTAGGCCCAATCCAAAACACGCGATGTTCATTCCATGCGCGTTTGGAGGCTCGAAGTGGGCAGGGCCGAGGCGCCAAGGGACTCTGACTCCACATCTCTTTTTCAATATTTTGTTTGTTTGTTATCTTTCACTTTTTCCGCCAATCAAAAAATGCCACGTGAAATGTCACGCGTCACAAAAAAACCAGCAAAAATGTATGTGCCATGACAGCTTCTAGAAGATTTTGAGGCTAAAAAAAAAGCTTCTAGAAGATTTTGATGTTTGTTATTTTTCACTTTCATATAAGGAAAACATGTAACGACAATAAATAAATTAAAAAAACAAAGATACGGCACAGCTACAACATGTCACGACAATAAATAAATTAAAAAACAAAGATACGGCACAGCTACAACATGTCACGATAATAAATAAATTAAAACAAAAAGATACGGCACAGCTACAACAAGCAAATATCCACGGATGAGGCATCAGGCATGCCAAAAGCACAGCACAAGCTGGAGGAGCAAGGAAGGGGAGGTCTCCGGGTGGGCTCTCTCCTCTCCTCCGGACTCCGGTCCTGCCCGCCTCGCTCTCGACTGGACGACGCTTCCAGATCGACCAGCGCAACCTCGGAAGCAAGGATCGACATTGGACGGGCGAGCTTGCCACGGCGGCGCGGCCAAGCCTGCAACCGACACCGTCACTGACGCAACCGTGGAACAAATCAGACCAAAGCGAAAGAGAACAGAACGGCACCGTGGAAAATGCTGCTGCCGCCGCTCCCTCCAACAACACCGCCGTCACTGTCACCGCCACCTCCTCCGAAAACGCTACCGCCGCCGCCTCGGACAATGCTGCTGCCACAGCATCTCCTAAATTTCACGGACGGAATCACCCTCATCCCAAAAGCACAAATCAAATCAACGTATAACCGGGGTCAGTTCCACACATGTATGGAGATGCTCTAACGCAAGCAACTTGGAGTAACATATAGCAACGAGTATGGTTTATGTTGCAACACGAGCACATGATTTATGTTCAAAACCACCAAACCACTTTCATTGTCATAGATTTCAGAAGTTCAAAACGCCACTAGACATTTATGATATCAGGGCAACTAGAGAAGTTGAATTAGCTTTTTGAATGGGTAATTGTTGCCCGGCTAAATATAAAACACCATTGACGTAGGTAACTATGTTCTTGCGCAAGGGTTAAAACATATGCCAATAATTAAGAATCCCATATTATAAAATAAAGCTACAGCAGGAGGAAAAGCAGGCACCACCACCAATCCACCAAGGTACAGGAGCCATTTACGCCTATCATAATGAAAGAAGAAAAGTCAGTGACTATGCCAATTAAACCAATCTGATACAATATAACAGTGGAAAACACATGCACGATGAAGTCTTATACAAAACATATGCCTAAATAAGTATATAAGCATTGTCTCAAAATAAGTATATAAGCAAAAGAAAAAAGGGTGATTTCAATGTGAGATCAGAATATCATTTGGTTTGCTTTCTCACTCTGGTGTGCCAGGAGAATCTTGTATTTGAGTTACTGCTCTTTCGATCAATCACAAAAAGTAGGTGGGGATCTCCCTGATTGGAAAAAATTAAGTCCAGCGCTAACAAACCAAAAATCTTGCATGATGACAGGTCATCATGATTGCAACAGGGGTAATGTTGCGATCATAAATAACAACCAAGACTAACTTTCAAATAGCGCTAATTGTGGCTACTATGCTTTGCAAGGCAGTAAGAAGACAACACTTTCAAACATAGACGGTCGCGATGCTCGGGCAGAAGGATATGACTGATCAAATTGTGCTGTAGTTTTATATCAAGGTCGTTACTCCTCCTTAGATGGGTGCAGCTAATATTCCATAAGGTTGGTTAAGTGCAAATGCAAAGTTGAACCAGGAAAATTTAAGATTCATCACTGGGAATATTTCTTTCCTAGCCCAAAAAACAATGCATGTAAATAAAGTAACCTAATAATTCATCTTATACATTATTATAACAATATAGTTGTCACTAATATAAACAAAGATCTTTTTACGATTTTATCAGAAAATGGGCAATCAGCACAAGTAGTGATTAGTGAATACAAAGACCAGTCTAGATGTGAAATCAGCATAATCATTTGGTTTGCTTTGGTGCACAAACTTTGCAATGAACATCCTAAAACCATCCTTGTACAATTTCTGGAAGCAACATGTCAGCAGTGTGTGTTTGACTCCCCAGCGATGCTTATACTTGCAAATACCTACGCCAACCATAGCCAAAATACATTTGCTTTCTCTTTGCTATTTAAGTTCAGCATTAACAGGCCAAAAGTCTCAAAGATAATACTCATAGTGCCATTGTAACAGAGACAGCGTAGCAACTACAAACGACAATAGCAACTAAATAAATTTAATTGATTACTAATTGTGGCTGCAATCTTGGAGTGGTAGCTAAGAAGATGGGTGCCCTGAACATAGATGCTCTCTACAATTAGGTGGAAAGATGGCTTATTGAATTGTATAGTTATCAGTATTACTTTCATATTGTATTGGTTACAAATGTTTTCCATGAAATTTTAGTCCTACTTTGTAGCTCTGTGCGAGGACTCGAGCAGCTGTGATGAGGTAATTTTCAACCCTTCCGGCACCAATGCGTGGGACTAACAGAGCACAGGTGTGAACGTGTGGTGAAGTGCAAATACAAAGCTGAACCGGGAGCATCTTATCTTCCTCATTGGATACAGTTTCTTTGAAGCCCAAGACACAAGGCTTACTAATTGTAAATGACCAAATAATTCATGTAACATTGTTACTATAACTGTAACCAGCAATAAAAAAATAGTATTCCTCAACAAAATAGGCAAGTATCACTATTAAATACAGACAAAATTTGTAGCAGCTTACCAAGTTTTACACACCCCAGTAGCGAATTGCATGCATATCTATTGACACATATCTAATTAAAAGGATTCCTATTGATTTGGACTGCACAGTATGATGTCACTTTAATACTCTTGAAACACCAAAGAAATAAATTAACGGCACTGAGCCTTTGTTGTGGAGGGAAATTGTGCCATAGGACATTCAAAACGTGCCACTTGTTGAAACAAACTAAACAAAAACTGATCTTTGCTACTAGACACTAGACCTTTGTTTACATTTGCTTCAACATAGGAGTATGACTTAGTGTCCTCCAGCAAAAATTCAAAAAAGAAAATCTCTAAGGACAAGAAACTGCGACACTGTGTGTAGCAGCAAACATAAACGATTTCACTAGTTTCAAGTAGTAAAGATCAGTTTTTTTTCTCGAACACAGTAAAGATCAGTTGTGGTATGTCTTGCAGAAAAAGTGACATGTTTTTGAATGTCCTGTGGCAAAATTCTCAAGCAGTAAATGTAGGACAAGCCAAAAATGCATAAATTACAACAGAATTATTGCAACGGAGGCAAGACTTACCCCCTCTCGCCACTTTCTTTTCACCCTCCACCGCTTCAAGTTCTCATGACGGATTATCTGTCCTTTGTTCCTACAGCAGAGAGGGACAGGGGACCATGAGCTTACTTGGCAACATAAGATGTTACGGTGAAACAAACAATCACTACTGGGAACAACAATGATGGGAAAAAACAGGTCACTAACCAGTACTCACGAATGCAGCAGGTGAAGATATAGTAAATGATGCTGCAAGGACTGAGATTAGTAATCCCTGTTGCACATCCATCTGATGCTGCCGATAATGTGCCACTAGCGAGATGGTATTGAGCAAGATAATCTTGTGTATGCCATACAACAATGGTGTCAGCCACAATGGTAGGAAACGCCTCAGAGCTGACATGCAGACTCCTCTTCTTATAAAAGAAGAGGGTGCTGCCATTGATGCATGTCAACGGGACAATCCTTTCCAGCATCAGATCAGCTAATCTGTAAAATGAAAAGTATTGCCTACCTTCGCTACATCTTGAGATGACCACCAAAATCTCTGAGTTGCATTCTACCAGATCATACGATAATACGGAAGCACCTTCTGTTCTTGCTGGACATTTGGCAATGAACTTGGGTGGCAGCAACGATGGCGAACCCAAGTCTGTATCTTCCTGCTGGGGTGGGTCGACCTGTAAAACCTCTGGTTCACCGCCAACCTGAGGACGATGCAACATATAGAACTTTCCTTGGAACGGCAATGGAACAGAACCAGAACACGTGTCACGCCACCAGCTTGAGACCCTCCACTGCTGATCCCCAGAGGTAGCAAAGCACAAGTTCCACCTGATACCGGGTAGGGACATCATTACTCTGACGACTCCATCTGCGCCCACACTGATGCAGGAAGCACGGATATTTCTGAGATACTGCCACTTGTCTCCCACCAACAATGGGTTCACATAAGGCAGGAGGGTCTCCAGCGGTGGGAACTCGGCGACGTCGCCAGTGAAGGGGTGGAGGAGGCGTACGGCAGTGTCCTCATCCCTCTGCAGCAGGAGGACGCCGTCAACGGAGTCGAGGACGCAGTGGTCCCTGAAGAGCGGGAGCCGGACGCGGATGAAGGCAGCGGTGGAGAGGTTCAAGAAGCGGACGTACCCACCGAGCTTGCCGTGGCCCGGGTGGAGGCCGTGGCCCTCGGGGAACAACATCCACCGCCGCGGGTGGAAGCGCGGGTCGACGATGCCGCGGCCGCGCGGGCAAGCGGTGCTGGACCGCCAGTGGGCGCACACTGCTCGGAAGCGGACGTAGTCGCGCAAATCGCCGGCGAGCACTCGCCACCCGATCAGGCTGACCAAATCCTCGTGTAGATACGCCCACGAAGATGAATCCCGGGCGGCGGCGGCAGCGGCAGCGACCTTCCGGCAGGTGGCTGGGGGATTCAGGTGCCTCGATGAAGACATCCCGCTCTACAAAACAGCAGCCAGATTGGCCGCTGGGAAAGGAAAGGAAAGCCGGAGTCCAGGCGCCGGGAGGAGGGGCTTCAGCTGCGAGGCACACGAGGGCGCTAGGGAGGAGGAGGAGGAGGAGGAGGAGGAGGGCGGCTCGGGCGGTCGGGGTTGGAGAAGACGGACCGCGGCGGCGTCGCTTTTCTGCGGCACTTTTGATTTTTGAGGAACACTAGCATCATACCCGTGCGTGGCAACGGGTATAAATTCTTTTTGTTCATCATAATTTATTATGCTTAAACGTGTGTTATATTATTATCATAAAGTAATTGGTCTTTAGCTAGTCATCAAAATTACATGAGCTTTGTTAAAAGCAAAGGAATCATGGGACTTTTACTGTTTGCTGCATTTTGGATGAACAAAGAACACCAATACCTCAAATCTGAATATATGTTGTATTATTATCAAAACATGATAACGTTCACAATTGTGAACGGCGATTCTGATGATATTGATACCAAACATTGATTTCTGACCAAACATAATGCTCCCATAAGTTGTAATTTACTCTGATCATTTTTTATCAACTACATTGACAGCGCATGCTAAATTTCAGATACCGAGATGGCAACACCAACTTCATATCCGCCATGTTTTCGATGGCAAGGTAGCCAAACAACACTTGGTTAAACAAAGAATGAACATGAGATACACTGATGAAACGGAGGGCCTCCTCTTTTCCCCTCTGTCGATACAAGCTCACCAATTTTTTTTTTTTTTTTTTTTTTGAGGGAATTGGGGGGGAATCACAACGATTCCCACCTACTTTCATTCACGAGTGCTCGGCAAACCGAGCGGTGAAAGGCGCAAGCGCCAATCCTCCACATAATTTTTCGAGAGGTACAATAGGGGCGAGAGAGAATACAAAATAACAACACCGAGAGAAACAAATAACAAATACAACCGAGCTAAACTTAGTCTAGAGCTAAAAGACGCCAACCGAGCGTCAACTTGTGCTCCCGCCGAACAACATACTCGTTTTCACCATAGCCTTTGTGCCCCGCACCGTCCTCGTAGCTACGCCGCTCCGCCGCCCTCCCCTTAGAAGCGAAATTGTGGATTGGGAACGAACGGTGGAATGGGGACTAAAAGCGGACGAGCCCGCAAGCGCGGGATCACCGAACACGACGACCTCCTTTGAGAATGATGAAGGCACCTCCAAAGACATCGGGGCCCACGTATCGCCATTCAACGCCATCCACGGGGAGGAAGCCGTAAAGGGGAATGGCAACAGCGGTGGGAACTCCACCCGGCATTTGATTTTATGCCACCATCAAGGAGAGCGCCGACGGAGCAGAGGCGCCAGAAGAAGACACTCGTCGAAGCGACGGTAACGGCTAGCAGCCAAGCCAGTCTGACCCGAGAGGGGAACAGGGAACAAGAAGCGGAATGGAGAGGATGGAGAGAGCTCACAGCGACATTAGGGATGGTGCTGGAATCTGTCCTCCACAATGGCGCCCTCAAAGAGGGTTACGACGTCGATAACACCGCCGCCATTGGCTCCAGAGAACTAGAGCTGGGTTTTCACCCGGAGGAGAGAGGACAAAAACTATGATCATAGGGTGGGGGACTACATTGTCGACGCCTCCAACGAGGTAACGGCGCCAATGGCGTCGCCGTCGACCGCACAAACTAGATGTGCGTGGCTTTCGCCTAGCCTCCCCAATCCCATGGCTCATAGCTCGTCGACTCAGAAACCAGGAACGAGCCCCAGGCGCAACGACGCGTCGGCGCGCAGCCCCACCGCCGGCAAGCCCGCGGCCAAACTGTGCGCCCACGTCGCTGTGGGGTCCCTGCAGAGGAAACTCAAAGAATGCAAGCACGCTGCCCCACCGCCGGCAATGCCGGCGGCCGAACTACGCGCTCCATCCAGATTCGTTGCTGATGCAGTTTGCCGCCGCCGCTGGGGCCGCGGATCCTCTGCAACTGGAGCCCCGCATCCAGGGCCTCCTGCGACAAGAAGCGTCCGTGGCGCAGAGAGGAGGGACCATGGGGGCCAGCGCGACGCCGTCTCCCCAGCCACCACCTGCTGAGCGGCGCGCCCCAGCAGCTCCCGCGGACGCCGTCGCAGGCGGATCTGGGCGCCGCGGGGCAGGCAGGCCGCCGGACGGGCAGCACCCTGCGCTGGAGGCGTGGGGCCTCGTCTGGCCGCGCGCTGTTCGCCACCAAGAGGTGCCCGGGAGCCTGGCCGGAAAAGGCACTCGCCCAGCACCGGGGAGGTAGCTGAGCTGCGGCTCCAGCCGCTCCTGCCGCCTCTCCACGGACCGTCAGGCCCGCAGCCTCGTGGCCAAGCGCCGGCCACCACGTCAAGGCCGGCCAGCACCAGTAGCCCCGCACCACCAAACACCAGATCCGGGGGGTGGGGACTCGGATCCGCCCTCAAGGGGCCCGGATCCGACGACCGAGCTCGCCGGCGGCCATCTCCTGGCGTCATTTATTCATAGGTTGGGGATGGAGAGAGAGAGAGAGAGAGAGAGAGAGAGAGGGAGGAGGCGAGGGAAGGAGAAGGGGGCTGCGAAGGAGCCTTTTTGAGCACCCCGCAGCGGGCCGCCACCGCCGCTGGCTGGAGCAACGGCGGCGGCGGCCGGTGGTGGCCGGCGGCGGCATTTTTCTGTGGTGGGGTGGGCGAGTCGCCCCGAGTCGCCCCGCGGGGACGACACTGAGCTGGGGGATGGGTTCGCTGTTCCACCAAAATTTAAATGTGGTCGAGTTACAAATGTGTGAGGCATTTCTACATACTAAGATCCTAGACTACAAATATACATACTTGGAAATTACCCATCATTCTTCGAAGCCAACCACGATCAAGTTTGTAGCATATAAGTGCATGGCTGAGCAACTGAAATAGAGAGGCAATACTTGGTTCATGCTCATAGCACATATTCTTTCGCAATACTTGGTTCATGCTCATAGCACATATTCTTTCGCTGCAGCCAGAGTCAGCGGTAGTGGCAATTGCAACATCAGTTTCCCTCAAAACTCTCTTCCAATCACCAATTTTCCTTGCATATGTGCATCTTCCCATATGCACCAGCTTCTGCCACACGGCAGGGTCGGACTGCCGATGATGACCTGCCTGAGTGAAGTGCTTCCACGCCTTGTTAATCATCCCCAAGCTGAAACGACACAATCCTCATAGCATATCAACAGAAATGAAAATATTACCTCTTGTCTAATTCTAGGGGAAGTCATGACTATAAAGTAGGAACAAAATTCAGGATGCATCAGTATTGTGTGGTTTAAATCCAATGAATCAAACATCATTAAGCCAACCCTACAAAGTACAGCTAAGCAGAAACCCCTTCCATCCGTGTTAAGTGAAGAGACGCTTTAATGCTAATTTTATCCACAACCGAAGCAAGACAGTATGGATGTTTTCCTCACATACAGATTATCCAAGCTTCTAAGAAGATAGTAATACTTTTACTCAAGGTAACCATCTTTAATATTTTATTTTATAGAAATAAAGTTGGTGTTTGATTATTCATTTGTGGCACAACCATACTGTTCTGCTTCCTCACAAATTTACCTGTCAAATGTACTAAGCGTTATATGGTTACCTTAATGCTTCCCAAGAAAAACATTTGTTTCCCTTGTGTTAAAAGATACAACTTTGTTATCAGGAGAAATTTCTGTAAGGTCATAGTGGTGTTAAAAAAGTGTGGCAATCTCACCATTGGGAATTTTTGATACTCCAACAATGGGTTTCTTATAACAAACTGGAGAAAAACAAAAACATTTATTTCCATTGTCCCAAGAGATCCAATCCTAATGTTAATACAAATCTGCCACGAATTTTGATAATACAAAAATTAAAGAGCAGCTATCTGAACCAAAACTAAAACTAAAACTAAACTATAACAATGGTATGAGATATAGTCACATATTTGACCAAAACTGCACATAGCACATAGTCTGGTTCCTGTAGTGATGAACTACTAACAACACAGAAGCATTTCAACACACATGGGTATCACGCATGGTGAGTTCAGAGATAGAGCCAATAAACAATGGCTTGTCCGCAGCCAGCAGTACCACGTTTTGAACTTTTGAGGAGGCATAGTGAAGCTTTAAAGACAAGTGAGTGATAGTTGAGATTACTAATGTTTGACCAAATTTTAATAGTAAAGTAAATGGAATATCTATTGGATTGTACCAAGCTAGTTGTCTTGTCTTCCACACTAATGCTAATCAAGGCACCAAAAAGAAATGGTGATCATTTTTATACAGAAATACAGCATATGCACAACCCATATGTACAAAGAATGAAACAGGGTATCGCACTCACAGATTTCTGGTGGGAGCGAGTTTGTAACAATATCTTAACTTAAAGTTCACTTCACAAAATTTGAACTATTACCTTACCTACATAGGGACTGCTAATATATAGAAAACTTAAAAGAGTTAGTCGATGTACAGATCATATATATACGGACATGGCAATACAGTTCACAGGCTATTTGTACAGAAAATTCATTTTTGTGGATATATGCAAAAGTTGCAGTACCTCTGTTCTTAGGGCAGGCATTTTGTATGACTGTTACTAATTATGTTTGAATTGTATGACAGCAGTGCACTACAAATTCTAAACCAAAAAATAGCACTGATATTCAATCGGATAGATGTGAATTAAAACTCTAAATACAATTGGATTCGTATGTATGATGTAATAAAGAAAAGCAAAAATATGGAATATTCAGCACATAAAATTCACTTGACCAAGACAAGAAACAGTTAGCTCCAGGCATACCAGAGCAAGGGCGCGAGAAGGTTTTGGCAGCAGCCCGGAATGGCGGGGGCGTTTCGCAAATCTGTTTGCGCAGCATGTAGATCGTGCTGCGGCCCGCCGCCCGTTAAGTCGCTGAGCACACGGCAGAGCATGACAATGAGCTACGGGTCAAGGTCAGTGTCGGGTTAGGTGCGGCCACGAATGACAATGAGCCACAATAGATCCAGTTACGAGTGGGGAGGAGGCGAGGAAGAAGTAGAAATCTGAGGCTGGAAGAGTACCTAGCTTGGCCTTGAGGTCTTCCACGCGGTAGATTAGTGCTTCCCTTGCCGGATCAGCGCTGCAGCCTCCTCCACGGCTGCCTCCATCTGGCGCTACGACGCGCAGCCCAGATTCCTCCATGGATGCAACAGCACCTTCCACCTGGGGCGGCGCCGTTCCTGATTCGGAGGTGGCAGCGCCGGGATGGTGCAAGGGTGGGTCCGTGGAGTACAGGGTTCGGCGGCAGCACGAGTGTGAGATAGGTGGGGCCGGATGGGGCTGCGGCATCAATGGCAGAGGGTGAGGGAGAGGGCGCGGGCCCACCTGTCGGCGCGGTAAAAAGCACGGAGGCGGCATGGGAGTAGCGGCTTCACCACGGGTCCATTTGCCGATTTTTGTAGTAGAGATTTCTGCGGCGCCTGAGCGGAGCCGGAAGGGTGCTTGGGCTTGGACGCCTGGACTGGACCTTTGGTTGAGCCCACGTGGGGGGAAACAACATTCCTTCCAACTCACATTGTCTTGTTTAAATGAATCTGGGCTAGAAAAGGCCCGGACTTGTAGCAGTTGGGCTATAACTGGACCTGGCCCAGTATGACGGAAGAAGCATGCAGCAGCAGCGTTCTAGATGTTTGTACCATAATATGTCATACTTCTACCATAACTAGTTAAGTGCCCGTCGTTCGCTACGGGTTTTTTAGATTTACATGATCATATTTTTCAGCTAATCCATACGAAAGAAGTGTCTTTCGTTCACCATGATTTCGATTTGAGTACAAGCGCGTGGGTAACTAAAACACTTTGTATGGTCAAAAGCATTGCAAGCCTATAATTGTCTACCATCAATTTCTAAGCTGTTTAGATTGCAATGGAGACATGACCTTTGTGAATTGCAAATCTTTCAGACCAACCTTCAAACTGATACAATATATGAGGCAATATAAGACGCACTTCCATAAATATACATGGTCAGCTAAGTCCAATATCTAAGCAAAGATCCTTTAGGTGGGCCATGATCAATCTCTACAACTAAATCTACTAAGAGATTGACTTACTAAAAATAAAAAATGGTTTGGTAAAATTCAACAGGAATGCAAGGGCAAAACCGTTTGTTGAAATAGCAATTTAAATTTGGAACATGCTCATTCAACCTTTCTCTTCTTATTTCCATCACTTCTTTATTTGCACCCTACAGCCACCAAAGGACAGATATTACATAATGCAAATTTTAGAGGCAATCACTGAGATTTTAAATGGGTTCTAAGGGCAATAAAATCGAACCATCCCATAAGGAAGAAACACTTGATGAGACACAAGCAAATTTAAGGGCTTAAAAAAAGATTATTTTCTAGTTCAAAGTTTAAGGTCCCGGTAATACCCTTTGAATCTCTACTGAAGACACAAAATTCCCAACCTACAACATGATTATTGGTGTGCACTATTCATGGATGGAAAGCTTCAATGAATCTATAACCTTGTATGTATCATCAAAATTTTCAGGGCTATTAGGGAATTAGTTTAGGACTGTAGCTGAATCAAAACCTTATTAATGTGCTGAAACTGTAGGAAATCCACTTCTCAATATGCGAGTGTGTGACTGTGCTTAGCCAATGACTGAGATAGTTTAGCAGAAGCATACATTTGTTTTGGAGTTCTTTCTAACAATCCAATCCAACCTATATATATTACGGGACCATAAGCTAATTGATTATTAATCATAGTGAACAGGCAAAACTGAGTTTAGGCAAATTAAAATAAACCACCAAAAAGTGGCCTATCCTCCAATATCTATGATATGCAAGAGTAAACTAACCTGTAGATGAGTTGTAGGCTTGAAGCTGCGCACAGATGAGATACTTGCGACCTCCCGGTCGTCCTTGATCTGGCTGAGACCTGGTAAAAGAAGCACACAGACTAAAGGAAAGCAATGTGTCTAGAGAAGAAGACATCAGTAGAAGCTTGCACTCCAAAGAATGAGTGTTATCAGTGATTAGCAAACAATCAATTCTAAGAGTAAAACATTTAGACATAATACTGAATCAAAACAGAAAAAGTTTTTCTCTGGATGCAGATATGATACTTCAATGCGCTTGACACAAGCTTTAGAACATCCATGCCATCGAGTGAAGGAGCTTAGCTATGTTGACATATCCTCTAACTTCCTAAGGTTTCTCCACTGCATGGCTATCACATGCTGCCTAGCAAAATTGACAGTGTGGGGTGGGACAACATCCACTGGCTAATGCGGAAATAATTAAGACAACCAAACAGAAATAAGGCTTTGGGACATCATGGATAATTAATTGATATACATGGATACATAAAGTATCAAGGTATATGGACTGCAGAAAAATCCTAACAGAAGTGAAGGAAAGCTGCAGGTACCAATACTGCCGGCTGCAGAAGCCGTCCTGAACACCATGGAGTTACCACCGGCTGGGGAAGCCGTCCTGAACACCACAAGGGTAACCGCTTGTGACGAGACAATCAAATGGTCATGCTAGCTTACAACGGAGCACAGTTCAGTTGATGCCATCAGAGATCTCTTGCTGCTTTGGCATGTCTATAAAGTGGAAACAACAGCTGAAATTTCCGCCAAGTCTTAAAGAACCGACTGGAATGAACATATAGTTTCTGAAATTTAGATGCCAACAAACTTACAAGATGATCCCGTCATCCTTTCTAACTGGACACAGTAAGTAGCTAACCAATGTGCATGTTCAGATCTGTACCGGGAGATCACACAAGGAGAGAGTGGTCCAAAGTTGTATATGAATGGACCTGCAGCTCACAACTCAGCACGTCATCAGTTTCTACCCAAAACAAAAATTCTCTACTACTTCGTAGAATGAAACCAGTTTACACAACAACCAGGTGCAGGACACGCGGCCAAAAATGGATCATGCAAAATCAAAGAGATAATGCAATAACCTTCCTATAATAAATCAATTTTGTTCATTAGAAAACAAGACTGAAATGCAACATCCAATAA
This sequence comes from Themeda triandra, assembly GCA_018135685.1. Lineage (NCBI taxonomy): Eukaryota > Viridiplantae > Streptophyta > Magnoliopsida > Poales > Poaceae > Themeda > Themeda triandra. The sequence continues at coordinate 310,750 of JAENPR010000145.1, forward strand.
ATTCCACGCGGCCAAAAATGGATCATGCAAAATCAAAGAGATAATGCAATAACCTTCCTATAATAAATCAATTTTGTTCATTAGAAAACAAGACTGAAATGCAGCATCCAATAAATTCCAATAAGTTTCAGATGCTGAACTCAAATATGCTACATTTGTTACCCAAAATATAGAGCTAGAAGTAGCATCTGTTTTCAGTCTTACTTGAGAACAAGTAGCAGCTGTTTTCAATTTTTGAGATTGTTGGATTGCTACAATTAGATATATTTTCTATAGTTTTAGTAGTTTATTGGTCACTGAACAAGTGCAGGTTTTATAGTTTTACAGATTAGTAGTAGGTTCTGTACTTGTGCTAACATGTGTTTTCAGAAATTGCAGATTATAGAAACATTTTGCATACCTTATTGTATAGAAGGCTGGCAGATGCTTGACTTTCAGATAGGTTTGGCAACTGCAACCAAAAATGTTTCAGAGAAAGAATCTCAGTTTTGCATCTTAATTATCTCTAGTAGGAGTTTTAGAGTCATTCAGCTGCAGCCAAATTAACAGTAAGATTACACAACTGAAGGGAAATAAAATCACAATGGGTCACACACAACCCCTTTGTTCTACACTTCTTTAAATGAACAAATCTGTAGATATTATCTTAGCACATTATGCTATACTGGGAGCTACAGAGGAGCTTCTACAGATAGTCTGTAATCATGTGATTAATGTTCAGGAGCTAACTATGACATGATCCATCATTTATACCAACTTAATTTTTAAACAATCATGAAAAATCAGAAAGATACACTGTTGTAAAGCAGCCACCCAACCATAGCATTACAAAACTATAACCAGATTTAGGTTCTTGCGTGTTTAACCCAACTACTCTTTTTTTGTACCTTCAAAAAAAAAATGGCAATGCCATATTTCTGAGTGGTTAACATTTCTTCTTGTGACTCCGAGGCAATGACACAATTCTCAACTGAAAAACACTTCCTATTTGAACTGAGCAAAGCAAGCTATTGTGAACTGATAATGGCCGTTGCTGCTCTAATGGATAGAAAAGGCACAGATGCCGCGCCATGAGAGCAACATTATACTCATGGGAGAAAACTTCCAAACTTGACCATTGAATCTCAATTATGCATCTATTGATGTTACAGTTTTACTATTTAGGAAATCACTTGATCAGGACAATGGCATTTCCTATATATTATCCTTCCAATATCTAGAGCATGTGTCTCTGCTAGTCTCATTCAGTTGAGCATCAACAATTAAACTTTCTTTGTTGGCCCTCCTCATAGAATGTTTGTTTCAGTGCAGGTGTTGCTGTAACCATATCTTGAAGTTTGACCACACTAACAAAACATATATGCAGCATGAGTCTTTTTAGGCCATTGTCTATAGCTTTGCATAGGGATTAGGGAACAAGTCTCCAGGGCTCTAGCCTTTTGGTGGTAGCAGATCAGGGAGTCATGGCAGATCAGGGAGTACTGCAGGCCTTAGTCTCCTCCTTTTGATGGATGTCAAAATGAGAAGGTGAACTGTGATGCTCTGCCTTATTAGCTAGCTAGCAAAGAGTGATGGCTAACGTACCTAATGTGGAGTGTTGGAGTTGCATGAATGCTCAATTAGTCAGTTTGGTTCATTCCAGTGGTAAGATACTAACCTGGATAGTTCAGTTAAACACTACACATGACTTATATATAAACATATATCCAATCCATGTCTAATTTTGCAGTGTATTTCAGTTTAAGACATCATGTATTTTATCACAGAAAAATTCACTGAACCTATATATTATTCAGGTGTCGCCCACAGCACAGGCGAAAGGAACTAATCATCTGGATTTCGAGTCACAGATTCAACAATCCTGATTCAACATGCGGACTTCTCAATTGGCACTTATTTCGCAACTCAGAGACTAACGCGTGATCGATTTGGAAAAAGAAGGCCAGCTGCATCGAATGGACGGGAACCAACGGGAAAACAAACGAATCGATCGAATCAGAGACAAGAGGCCAACCGTTGGGCGCGGCGAAGAACAACGACGACCGTGAATGGACTCCGGTGAGGCCTGGAGGAAGGCAGGGAAGTTGGACACGTCGCCGTCCACGGCCGCGTCGCCCCCACGGCCGCGTCGCCCCCACGGCCAAAATGCGACGCGAACACGGATCGAAATTATGAAGCACGATTGCGCGATAGAGGATAGATTGGAGATCGGGGACTCGGGGGGCTTACCAGATCGAGAAGATGCGGGGAGGAGTCGGCGAGGCCGCGAGGGAGCGTTAGGGAAGGCGACGCGCAGCCCGGCGAGGCGCCCGCTTCCCACTCCTCTACGTCGCGGCGGAGGCGAACCCCTGGCTCCCAGAGCCCCCGAGGAGGAGTGCGCCTGCGCCGGCTTCTTTCCAGCGGGCGACCGCCAGGGTGCGGGAGGCCGGGGAGGCGACCCTCGTGGCGGCCCTCGCGGCGGCGCAGAAGGAGAGCGAGAGGGAGAACGAGGTCGGCGACAGCGAGGGCGAGCGGCGGATGGGCGAGGACGAGGTGCGAGACGAGGGAGGCTGCGGTTTCTTTCTTTTTTTTTTGACGGGCCACAGGGGAGGGGGGTTACGGCGCCGTGATTAGCGGAGGGGGGGGGTCATTAGTCGGAGAGGCAGGCCGAAAGCCCCTGGCTACGATGACTTTTGGGGCTTTTTAGTAGTAAGATAAGATAAGTATAAATATATAAGTATAAGTATAAAGGTTCAAAAATAAGTATAATTTAATTCCTAAATGTTTGGATATGTTGATTGTTTGATTAGGTTGTAGGTTTCAAACGAGACAGGGACGCAAATGTCATGCTATTTAACATAAAGTAGAGAGCAAAAGCTAGATAACTACTTTCGTATTTTTCTCTGATTTATCTTACTACTAAAAATCCCCAAATGATATCGTATCCACCGCTTTCGGCCTGCCTCCGCTTAATTAGCGGCTAATCACGCAGCCTCCCCCGCGCGCATCGTGTGTTGACCCGGAACCGTCGCCCCGCCCACGTCGTGCGCCTTCACCTCGTCCCCGACCCCACACGCTCTGTCCATCCGCCTCGCCCAGCTCGCCCTCGCCCTCGCGAACCGCCGTCTCTTCAGCTCGGCGTCACCGTCCCTCTGTCCATCCACCCGTGACGCACACGCCTGCAGTTCGCGTCGCAGAGGCGGCGCAGCATCTTCCCGACGGGCTGCGGCAGAGGCGGCGCGGTAGTAGTGCGGCCTCCGGACGAGGAGGCGGAGGCGGCGAGGCACCTTCCCGGCGGGCGGCGGCAGAGGCGGCGGCATACACCCCGACGCCGACGTGAACCGTGAGGACGTCGGCCGCGCCACGGACTCCGGCAGCCGATCTCCTCCCCACCGACCCGGCACCAGGTTTGGTCAAATTATTCGCACCGGCGCCCGTCTCCCAAATCTCCACCCGCGCCGCCAGGTCCCATCCCCGACGCGTCTGCGCGAGTGCGATCGAGCGAGCCGCCGTGAGGAAGAGGCACGAGCAACCGTCCGCCCCGCCGGCCGCCTCGCCGGATTCCCTCCCCACCTCGGCCCCGCCCGCCCCGCCCCGCATCGCCCCCGCTCGCGACGCGGCTCCTCCAGTTGCCGGCTCCGGGCACGCCAACGCCGCCAACCAGCTGGCCGGGCCGTCCTTCGGCCGCCCAGGACTTCAGGCCGGCAGGTCCAGTCGGCCGTGCGCCGCCCGCACGCCACCCGCCGCCCTTCCCCACCGAGACATTCTCTCGCACGGCGTTGGGCACACATCCGCTTGAGGCGACAGCGTGGGCGGGCGTGGTTCCGCGTTACGCGGCGGCCGGGTTCCGCCCGGCGCGTGGCCGGCGTGTGGGCTTCGGCGGGCGCGGCTCTCTTCCGTTCCTCCAAGATCCCCGCCAGCACCTGGTACTTCTTGCGCATCTCGTTCCACCACCGATTCCGACCCGGACGCTGCGCCTCTCCTCAGCCGCACCCACTTCTCTCCTTACCTCTTTCTTTGTTCAGCTGAACTCGGCATGTGTGCTTCCTGTTGCTTAAAGCTTGGTAAATATCCTGGTTTGGGATGAGAAGGGATGGTTTCTTTTGGGACTAAATCGGTTCTCGACTTCGAGATTGAATAGATAATAGATTGAAGTACAAAATCAATTCAATTTTTGGTCGACGTAACTGCAAAACGAATATTTTGGCATGCTATTTGACTAAATGTCTCACTTGAAACTGTGATCACATTCGTTTGATCAAATGCCTCACCTAAACAGATGTCATGAAACATGTGAGAGAGTGGAAGTATTTTCATTTGTTTATTTCTATAAATAGTTATCTACCACCACACTATTTTTTCTAATGAAGTGGAGATTTAGTGCCATAGGAGTATAGGACCAAAGGGGAACTTGTTGCTGAGATCTAGAGGCAATAAAATTCGTCATTCTTCTGGAACCTCCACTCATCAAAGGCAGCATATGCACCTACTTATGATGAACCAATTTCAGTTCTGGAGTTTGTACTTCACTGATGAACCCTTTTTCTTTTTTTCTTGTAGAAAAATGCTATCATCGTTGCAACATGATATTTTCTCTTTCAGTAGTACTCATGGGTTGGAACTGGGTGTGCTTAGAAGCAAGGAATGATTCTAATCCTAATTCCTGAATCTCTTGTTTGAGAACCTTACACACCTACCAATTGCAAGCGTGATGAATTGTTGAATTTACCGTGGGAAATGTGTGTCGCTCATGTGGAGTACCAATCAGGATAAAAAGAACGGCTAAGCCTGCTACATCTATGCATCGATACAAATACCACTTTCTTTGTCATGGGTAGGGCTGTGCAGAGATATGAATGATTGTGATAATCTTTCACATAGTTGTTTGTGTTAGGATGATCTCAATCCCGAGTTGGGCCCAACGGCCCAACTCGGGCCCCTTTTGACCCTTGCGCCCTGATCGGGGGCGCCCAGCCCATCTATGGCTGTAGGGCCCCTATCACACTGCGCTATATAAAGAGGTGGGGGCCGGCGGCTCTCAGTACGAGGTTCACCGTGAGCCGCCACACCCACCGACAACCCTAATCCGATCTGAGGGGCGCAGCTAGTGACGGGAAGCTTCTCCGCCGCCGTCACTTCACTGCGCCGTCGTCCACCTCTTCCTCGACCGACGCCCCTCCCCTCTGCCCCGACGCGATGGCCGAGGGCAGCAGCGCCGCCGCCAGATCCTCTTCCACCGCCCCTGTCAAGGCCTCTGGTAAACCCTTTCCCACTCTTCCTCTACTTCTCTCTGCCACTGCCTATCGATTCCCGAAGTTATTCCCCTCTAGATGTCACTGCTAGTGATCCTATGAACTAATAGTTTGCTCCCTGCAACGTTGGCACTAGCATTGATACGCTGTCCTCCCTCATCCAACAATCCAAGGATTATTTTTGTTTGTTTATTTTTTTCTACCAGTGAGGATTTAACTTCTTGCTAAAAAAAATTCATTTATGAACTGTGGCGCTGATCTTGTGGTAGAGATAACTGGACATAATTTTTAGAATGAGGCTGAAGGATCATTGGACTGCACTGTGTTATACTGATCCTTAGTGGACATTGTTAGTTAAATCAAAAGGCATTTTTCTTTGCAATACATATTTAGCCCCTGTTACAATCATGCATTTTTTCTTTTTTTAATGTTAGATACATGGCACTGGTAGCTTTATAACTAGCTTAAGTATGAAAGATTATGTTTTAATATGTTGTTTTGTGTAGATAACTGAAACTGCATTATCCATATTGTAATTGGGATTGCAAGTCTGACGATGATGCACTTTGACATGATATGCTCTGGTACTGAAGGTTATATTCGAGTTCCCTTTCTCATTTGTGTAGTTGTTTGTAGGCACTAAGATTTGTGGTACCACAATGTGATTTCTTTCCTTTGCGGCCTCAATTGTCAATGCATCCTCAATTGTGAAGTGTTACAAATTTTCTTTCTTGCTTTACATAATTAACCATCCAGAGCAAGGTTCTTTCTTGGTTTCTTTGATTCACCTGCACTCACCCGCGGTGGTCATCAGGTAGGCCCCAACTCTCAACGCGCACGGCCTTGTCGATCTCCTTTTTGGTGTGAATGAGCCTGTAAGTTCATCATCATGATTAAGTGATCTTGACCTTCCATTCTTGTGGTTAATCAGCCAAAATCTGGAAGCATCTCTCTAGGTGCAGCAGCCCAAATAAATGCCTTTTTTCTGGACTGAAATCACACTCTAAACGTAAGCTATAATGGAGTAAAGATGAAAAGAACTAAAAGTGATGTTCAAATGATATAAGAGGATTCAGTGCAACAGCTGCTAAGAACACAGTATTTTAATATTAGTTTCCTATGTATTAGCAGTCCCTATATAGGTGGGGTAATAGTTCAAATATTCAGTTTAGAGTGAGAATCTGAATAGGTCGAAATTATGTGTGAAGGTTCTGAATAATTTGTTCTATGTTCTTATTGTTTTGCACAACTGGTATAATTTACCATTTATCTATTTTTTTTACTAGCATTGGTTGTTTCTATCTGAATTTCAGGTAATAATAGAGGAAATCAGAAAGAAGTGGGAGACAAGCAGCTATGACTTGCTGACACGTTGATTAAATGTACATATTATATATTATTGTAACCTATTGATTATAGTATTTATAGAATGTTTCTCTCTCATATTAATATTTAGGCTTTTACCTACCTGTGCTCACCGCCGACCGACCGCCGCCGCTCGCCGGCGCGCGGGGAAAGAAGCCGCCGACCGGGGGGTCTCGCCGCCGCGTGGACCTACCTTGGGATCGGGTGTCAAGGGCACCGCAGCACAGCCCTTCGACGGCGGCGCGCTCACCCTCGCGTGAACGCGCGCACCGGCCAAGGGGCGCGCGACGGTGCCGTCACCTCCATCTCCGGCCATGGGCGACCGCCGCCCTGCTGTGGTGAAGGAGAGAGAAAGGAAGAAAACGGCTGGGAGGTGCGGCCGGTCCGCTGGAGAGCCGCTCGACGGCGCCGCGCTCTACCCAAGGGAGAGCGCGTGCACCGACGAGAGGGCCTGCCGCGGCGCCGCCTCACTCCGCCGTCGCTCTGCCTGAGCTGCTTAGCGGCTGGGTGAGAGAGAAGGAGTGTGGAGAAAATGGCCCTACTGTTTCGGGGTGCAACCGGCCTAGGGTTTTTGTTCGCCCGATCTCGCCGGAGGACCGTCCGATTGGAATGGATGGCCGAGATTGGCCGGGCCGGCTTTTGGCCTAGGCGGGCGGGCGCAGCAGGCCGCTTCCGCGGCCCAGGCCCACGTTAGGGCCCGGCCGCGGAACGGCGCCGCCAGCGAGCGGTAAAGGCGAGATGGGCCGGGCCGGTTTTGGTTGCTGGGCTATCTTTTCTGGGCGAGCTAAGAAATAAAAAAAATAAAAAAAGTGGGCCGGCCGCAGCGAGCGACTGGAGCGGGCCGGGCAGGTGCTCGAGCGCGTGCGCGCCCCGTGGGCCGCGAATGGGCCTTCGGGGCGAGATTGGCCGTTTGAATAGGAAAAAGCAAATTTTTTGTTTTTTCAATTTTTAAACCGAATAGAAGCATAATTTGATGATTATGAATCGTTTTGAATTCAAATTTCTGTCCAAATTTTGTCCAACGATAATTTTGGATCAGAGAACAGTAAAGTTCATTTATGTTTTTGGAAAATTGATTACATGATTGATAATGTTTCCGCTGCGTATTTAAAGTTATTATCATTTTCATTGTTAAATTCGAACCAACGGGAGAGTTTAATGTTTGAAAATGGATAATTTTACAGCTTATTATAATATTGTTATTATTCGACCAATCTTGATTAATAGCAATATTATGATGTTGATTAATTGTTGATGCCCTACATTAATTCTATTTCTGCCCAACGGTGATTTAGAATTATTGCAAAGTAATTTTATTTTATGTTCTCACCTCATATGAATTGTAATTTCAGGTAGTACCTCCCTGATGTCTGCCTTAAGAGAGATTCCACCACTGAAGGGAGACAACTACATTGAGTGGAAAAGAAAGATTGACTTAACATTCACTATAGCTGAAGTTGACTGGGTGCTCACTGAACCGTGTCCCACAGTGCCTGTGGAACCGGTGCGGGAGACCAGTGAAAGTGATGAAGCATGGGACAAAAGAAAGAAAGATTATGGCCCCATCAGGATGGCATATGACATAAAGCATGCTCGATGGGTCGTTGACAACAAGAAATGTTTGTCTTGTCATTGAGAATACATTGAGCCCGCCCTATCGCTCAATTGAAAAGTGTGACACCGCTGTTGCTTACTTTGAGAGGATCAAGAACCAGTTCACCGGTTCCTCCAAAGTGTATGCTACCCATTTGTTCAAGCAATTGACAAATGAAAAGTTCAAAGGAGGTAGCATACGTGACCACATTCGAAAATGAGTCACTTGGCAAATAAGGCGAAAACAATGGAATTGGAGATACAACCACAGCTCCTTATCCATTTTTTTTTTTTGCTTCCTTGCCTAAAGAGTATGACAACCTTGTCATTAACTACAATATGCAGCCTGAGAAATGGGACTTAGACAAGCTCATTACTCAGTGTGTTGATGAGGAGCTCAGGATAAATAGCCAACAAGGTGGTCAAGCGAACACGGTCAAAGGGAAGGGCAAAAGGCCCTTCAACTCGGCTCCCAAAGAAAGAGAGGTCCTATGCAATTAAAACCACGGCCAAAGAACAGGACAAGCCACGGGGCGGTGACAACTTGTGCTGGCACTGTGGTAAGGAGGGGCACAAGAAGACTGACTGCCCTAGATGGCTAAGGGATCTTATGAAGAAAAAGGGTGAGAATATTATTTCATTTATAAATGAATCTCTGTATGCAAAGTTTTCAAAGTCAACATGATTTATTGACTCGTGCAACCATTCATGTTTCAAATTCTTTACTGGGATTCACTTCGACGAGAACTACGCTAAAAAGAGAAGAGGCCATTAGCGTTGCGAATGGCGTAGAGGTCTACGTGGAGGCAATTGGAGATGTAGCATTAGATTTACCTAATGGCTATAGTCTTATTTTGAGAGATGTTTTTTATGTTCCTACACTACAATAAATTTAATAAGTGTAATAAAGTTGGATGATTCGGGTTTTACCTGTAATTTTGGACATGGCAAATGTGTCATTTGGTTTAATGATATTTGTGTTGGTCTTGCCTTGAGACAAGACGAATTATATATGTTATCGCTATGTGAAAGTGTGAATTCCATATGTGATGTAAATGATAGCGTTTTCCTCGTCTACAAATGAGAAAAGAAAAAGAAAGTGAACTACAAACGCAACGGCGAAATTATGGCACCGTCGTTTAGGCCATATTTCGAGGGGAGAATAGAAAGACTAGTAAAGAATGAAATTCTTCCTCCTTTGGAGTTTCACGAATTAGAGCAATGCATCGATTGCATAAAAGGAAAATATGTAAAGCAAATTAAAAAGAATGCCAAACGAAGCACGGGGAATATTATAGATCATTCACACCGACATTTGTGGTCCTTTTCCCGTAAAGAGTGTGGATGGCTATGATTCGTTCATTACATTCACGAGATGATTACTCCCGGTTTGGCTATATTTATCCAATTAAAGGAAGAGATGAAGCATTGGATAAATTTAAAATATTTAAGGCTGAAGTGGAAAATCAGCGTAGTTTAAAGATTAAGCTAGTCCGTTCCGACCGTGGGGGGAGTACTATGGTCGGCATACCCCATATGGTCAAGTTCCCGGACCATTCCCAAGGTTCCTACGGGAAAATGGTATAGTTGCCCAAGATTCCATGCCGGGTGAACCTCAAGAAATGGAGTAGCCGAAAGGCGTAACCGTACTCGATGGATATGGTGCGCAGATGATGAGTTACTCTAATTTACCATTGAGTTTATGGATAGAGGCATTAAAAACCTCCATTCATATTCTCAATAGAGTGCCAAGTAAATCGGTGCCCAAAACACCGTATGAATTATGGACAGGAAAGGTACCTTCACTAGATCACTTGCGTGTGTGGGGGTGTCCCGCCGAGGCTAAAGTGTTTAACCCAAATATTGGGAAACTTGATCCCAAAACAGTGAGTTGCCATTTTATTGGCTATCCCGAAAGGTCAAAAGGTTCTCGTTTTTACTGTCCCGATAGACTCACAAAGTTTGTGGAAACGAGACACGCTATTTTTCTAAAGGATGAAATGATGAGGGGGAGTATGGCTGCTCGGAAAATTGATCTTGAAGAGAAGCGGGTATGTGCACCCAATCCTGTGATTCAGGAGCCATTTTTCGAGCTACCTATTGTTCCTGCACCAATAGTGCAAGACACTGTGGAGCAAGAACCTGTCGTTGTTCCTCCTGTGGTAACAACAGAGGAAAATGAGGAACCTGTTCATCAGGAACCTATTGAAAATGTTGCCACAAATGAGGGGGGGCAATCTCGGCCTCCAATAGTAGATGTGCCAAATGTAGAGGCCCCTAGAAGGTCTCAAAGAGAAAGAAGGCCAGCTATCTCCAGTGATATATATGAGCTAAATAATATCATCGAAGAGTATCAAATGGAGGGTGATCCCACCTCATTTGAACAAGCCATGAGAAGCGATCATTCATCCAAGTGGTTTGAAGCCATGGAAGATGAAATGAGATCGATGAGTGCCAACGATGTTTGGGACTTGGAAGAAATTCCCAAAGGAGCCAAAACAGAGGGCCGTAAATGGGTCTACAAAATAAAATATGACTCCCAAGGGAACATAGAGAGAGTTAAAGCGCGACTTGTGGCTAAAAGTTTCACACAAAGAGAGGGAATTGATTACACCGAGACCTTTTCTCCAGCCTCATGCAAAGATTCTCTCGAATAATAATGGCATTGGTGGCACACTATGATTTAGAGTTGCATCGATGGATGTGAAGACGGCATTCCTAAATGGGGATTTGGAGGAAAATGTCTACATGGCACAACCGAAAGGTTTTGTCATGGAAGGCAAAGAAAAGATGGGATGTCGCCTAAAGAAATCGATTTATGGATTAAAGCAAGCTTCAAGGCAAGTGGAACTTGAAGTTTGATAAAACTATAAAGAATTTTGGGTTTAAAGCAAATGTCGAGGACAATTGTGTCTATACAAAGTTTAAGAATGGGAAATACATTTTTCTAGTCTTGTACGTAGACGATATTTTACTTGCAAGTAATGATATGAGTCTACTACAGAAACAAAAGATTTTTGTCCTCAAAGTTTGAAATGAAAGATCTTGGTGAAGCTTCTTATGTTTTGGGCATAGAAATTCACCGAGATAGAAGAAAGGGGTATTAGGATTATCTCAAAAGGCATACATTGAAAGAGTCTTGGAGAAATTCCGGATGCATAAATGTAGTCCTTCACCCGCACCTATAGTCAAGGGCGATAAGTATGGGGATTTTCGGTGTCCCAAGAACGAGTATGAGCTCAACCAAATGAAAAGTGTGCCATATGCTTCAGCTGTTGGACATTTACGATGCTCAAGTATGCACACGCCCGACTTGGCTTATGTAACCGGGTTGCTTGCAGATTTCAAAGTAATCCAGGTGTCGAACACCGGAAATTGGTAAAGAAAGTTTTGCGATATTTACAAGGTACAAAAGACTCCGATGCTAACGTATAAGATCCGAGTCCCTAATGATCTTAGGATACTCAGTTCCGATTATGCGGGAGATGACAGAAAGTCCACATCTCGGATATGTGTTCACTCTCACAAAAGGAGCTATATCAAGGAAAAGCTCAAAACAAACAGCTTACTACAAACTCTACTATGTATGCCGAGTTTGTAGCATGCTATGAGGCATCAAAAGGTGTGAATTGGCTAAAGAAATTCATACCCGGTTTAAAAGTGGTCGACGACATCAATGGACCAATGACACTATACTGTGGTAATAATCCAGCTATAGAGTATGCTCACAACAATAGGTCAAGTGGTGCTGCCAAACACATTGACATAAAGTACTATGTTGTGAAAGAGAAAATCCAGGATCGTGTTATAAATCTTGAGCACATAAGCACTGAAAAGATGCTCGCGGATCCACTTACAAAAGGCTTACCACCCAAAGTGTTCATTGAACACGTAGCCGGCATGGGTTTAAGGAGAAGCCTATGATTCTTGGATAATAATAAGGGCCCAAAGATAAAGTATTTATTTATTTCAAACCGTAGATGTGTATTGTAGTCGTGAAATCCAACGGCAATAGATCGTGACGATGAAACATGTTCTATGCACAAATCCGAGATGGAATAAGTAAAATAAAAAGGTTAAAGTGAAAAGAGTAAAGTTAAAGATAAAGTTAAAGATGAGATCAAGGGGAGAATGTTAGGATGATCTCAATCCCGAAGTTGGGCCCAACGGCCCAACTCGGGCCCCTTGACCCTTGCGCTCGGATCGGGGCGCCCCCCATCTATGGCCGGAGGGCCCCGTCACACCGCGCTATATAAAGAGGCGGGGCCGGCGGCTCTCGCACGAGGTTCACCGTGAGCCGCCATACCCACCGACAACCCTAATCCGATCCGAGGGCGCGCCCCGGTGACGGAAGCTCCTCCGCCGCCGTCACTTCACTGCGCCGTCGTCCACCTCTTCCTCGACCGACGCCCCTCCCCTCTGCCCCGACGCGATGGCCGAGGGCAGCAGCGCCGCCGCCGGATCCTCTTCCATCGCCCCTGTCAAGGCCTCTGGTAAACCCTTTCTCACTCTTCCTCTACTTCTCTCTGCCACTGCCTATCGATTTCCGAAGTTATTCCCCTCTAGATGTCACTGCTAGTGATCCTATGAACTAACAGTTTGCTCCCTGCAACGTTGGCACTAGCATTGATACGCTGTCCTCCCTCATCCAACAATCCAAGGATTATTTTTGTTTGTTTATTTTTTCTACCAGTGAGGATTTAACTTCTTGCTAAAAAAATTCATTTATGAACTCGTGGCGCCGATCTTGTGGTAGAGATAACTGGACATAATTTTTAGAATGAGGCTGAAGGATCATTGGACTGCACTGTGTTATACTGATCCTTAGTGGACATTGTTAGTTAAATCAAAAGGCATTTTTCTTTGCAATACATATTTAGCCCCGTTACAATCATGCATTTTTCTTTTTTTAATGTTAGATACATGGCACTAGTAGCTTTATAACTAGCTTAAGTATGAAAGATTATGTTTTAATATGTTGTTTTGTGTAGATAACTGAAACTGCATTATCCATATTGTAATTGGGATTGCAAGTCCGACGATGATGCACTTTGACATGATATGGTTGGTCTTGAAGGTTATATTCAGAGTTCCCTTTCTCATTTGTGTAGTTGTTTGTAGGCACTAAGATTTGTGGTACCACAATGTGATTTCTTTCCTTTGCGGCCTCAATTGTCAATGCATCCTCAATTGTGAAGTGTTACAAATTTTCTTTCTTGCTTTACATAATTAACCATCCAGAGCAAGGTTCTTTCTTGGTTTCTTTGATTCACCTGCACTCACCCGCGGTGGTCATCAGGTAGGCCCCAACTCTCAACGCGCACGGCCTTGTCGATCTCCTTTTTGGTGTGAATGAGCCTGTAAGTTCATCATCATGATTAAGAGATCTTGACCTTCCATTCTTGTGGTTAATCAGCCAAAATCTGGAAGCATCTCTCTAGGTGCAGCCGCCCAAATAAATGCCTTTTTTCTGGACTGAAATCACACTCTAAACGTAAGCTATAATGGAGTAAAGATGAAAAGAACTAAAAGTGATGTTCAAATGATATAAGAGGATTCAGTGCAACAGCTGCTAAGAACACAGTATTTTAATATTAGTTTCCTATGTATTAGCAGTCCCTATATAGGTGGGGTAATAGTTCAAATATTCAGTTTAGAGTGAGAATCTGAATAGGTCGAAATTATGTGTGAAGGTTCTGAATAATTTGTTCTATGTTCTTATTGTTTTGCACAACTGGTATAATTTAACATTTATCTATTTTTTTTTTTACTAGCATCGGTTGTTTCTATCCGAATTTCAGGTAATAATAGAGGAAATCAGAAAGAAGTGGGAGACAAGCAGCTATGACTTGCTGACACGTTGATTAAATGTACATATTATATATTATTGTAACCTATTGATTATAGTATTTATAGAATGTTTCTCTCTCATATTAATATTTAGGCTTTTTCCTATAAAATGTTATCGAATGATGAACGGTGTTTCTTGGTGTTAAAAAATAACAAAATAAATTATTAATCCAACATCCATACCTTCTATATCACGCAAAGCATCCATCGTGTGTATCAATTTGCCTTATACGTTGCATACCCGTAGCAACGCACGGCACTTGACTAGTAAAATAAATAAGTTACAAATTATTTATACCAATTTTTTATAAATTTAATTAAATAATTTGACTTGAAAAACAAGACGCTGCAACTAATCAGGGCCGGCAGCATCCTTCAAGTCTGGTTTCTGATCAAACGCATGCATTTGGTATCTGATCAAACGCATGCATTTGGTATCTGATCAAACGCATGCATTTGGTATCTGATGATCTTCTGCTCGAGGCCACCGACATGTTTGCTGTTGTACGGAGTAGCAGTCGTGTCTCGTGTAGAGAAAAGACAAAACACGGACTAGTAGTAGCACTGCGTAGCAGATGCTCCGTTCAAGTCACTAGGTGGAGCCTGACGTTATACTAACTAACCGGCAGCTTAATTAATTATTAGTATGCTATTATGAGAAAAAAAAAACGGGAGGGGGTGACACCCCGCTCGTATTGCACCAAGAAGAAGACTAGCTTTTCCCGTGCTAAAAAACCCCAAACCCTGACCCTGGCCAGTGAGGGGATTTTTTTTGCCTCAGAGTCTGAAATTCACTCTTATCGGGAGTCGAACCAGTAGACCCAACACCCCTTGTATTGGGAATATGTCATAGAGGTAATCATAGCGATTATGATATTCTGCTTGTATCCATGATATGTAATGTGTCCATTAAATATCCATTAAAGACAATTTGTATTGATTGGCAATTATGTGAATTGTTTGTGGAACTCTTTTACTTGTATGGTTATTCTATATTTGTCCCTGGTCGGAGTTCATGTGAGGACACATATGAATATTAGACTAGTACATGTATTAGTTGATGACTATGTTTCACGTACAAGTCATAGGCATGGAGATGTCGAACTAATAATGTGGGCACATGTATGACATGTAGGCTGGACTGACCCAACATGAGATTGTCTCTTTACACATCATATACGTTATGTCCTTCGACCTGAGATTGTTGTATTTGCTCGAGATGTGTATCAACTTGCTTAGAGACTGACAAACGCTACTCCATTACTGGGTAGTTATAAAGGACATCATCGGGTTTGTCGAGAAACATGCTATGAGACATAGACAATCAAGATGGGACTTGCCCCCTCTCTGATGAGAGAGATATCACTGGATCACTCAAGTGATTGGATCAACAAATGCATGGCTGTGCTTGGGTTAAGTGTTAACCCACGAGTTGAACCAAATATCATGTGGCAAGGGAATAACATGTATGTGGTCGTGGTGGTTCGTCTGATATGATGATTTGCGTTCACATAGGAGTTGTCACGCCTTGCTAGAGGCCGCTGTCAGCTATTGGGCGAATAGGAGTATTCGGTCCATGTCTATGTGGGTGTGAACCCATAGAGTCGCACGCTTAAGGGGCTGGAAGCCTAATTCGGGTTGGACCCGAATTAGACAAGGCTTAGGGTTTCTAATGGGCCTCCAACTCGGGAGCACATGAGAGATGCCTATATAAGTAGATGGGAGGGGCGCGGCCAGACCTAATCCACATCCTTTGGCTGCCGCCGTCGCCCTCCACGCTCTCGCCTTCGCTCCTCGCGGACCTAGCAGTCCGGAGGCGTATCGCTTCTTCCTCGTACATGTGTGATACCTCGGAGGTGCTATATCTGAAGCACGAGGACGAACCGCAAGTAGTGGGAGAAGTTGTTGGATGACCACGCAACTGCACGACACTACTGCGACACGTTCGACTACATCGAGTCGTCTTCCGCTGCATCTGCACGTCTAGTGGCAATCCCGTAACCTGTAACTAGCAGTAGATTCTGGATTATGAGGTAGAAAAATTTTATTTTCTGGCTAGCGTAGCACCCTTATAACCCTTCAACTTGGCAGTATGCTATTATGATAAAGACGGTGACGATCCCATATATATATATATATATACACACACACACACACACACACACACACACACACACACACACACACACACACACACACTTCTGAGTTTATTACTTTCAGCTTATTGGACTTGAATTCTCTATATGGACGGTTGGAATGGTTCTAGCACGTTTATCCGTTGCACAATTAGAATTACGAGCATCTATGATCCAGCGACGGTACCAAGTCCGAAACAATGATGCGCCCAACACAAGTGGGTATACATGGAGTGCAACCAACTTCCCAAGATGTACGTATCATAAGAAGTTGCGAGTTTGACTTTGCACTGCACTATAATTGCATTAATTATTTCTTGATGATGACAGTGGGGGACGAGTGAGTATACGTACTGTATACCCTACAATTGCATCATCATCATTCTTTCATGAGCGTGAGCGGTGAGCGAGGATATATACACACTAATATATACTAGAACTAGAATCTAAGGTGGTGAAACCACGATCTTATCACTAATACCAAACAAAAACAAACAAGCGAAGAATTGTAGGGTTATGAGGGTGCTACGCTAGCCAGAAAACAAAACTTTTTACCTCATCGCCCAGGATCTACTACTAGTTACAGGTTACGGGATTACCACTTGACGCGCAGATGCAGCGGAAGACGACTCGATGTAGTCGAACGCGTCGCAGCAGTGCCGTGCAGTTGCGTGGTCGTCCAGCAACTCCTCCCACCACTTGCGGTTCGTGCGGTTCGTCCTCGTGCTTCAGATATAGCACCTCCGAGGTATCACACACGTACGAGGTAGAAGCGATGCGCCTCCGGACTGCTAGGTCCGCAAGGAGCGAAGGCGAGAGCGTGGAGGGCGACGGCGGCTGCCAAAGGCGTGGATTGTATTTGTTGTGTGTATTTGTCCACTCCCCTCCCCTCTTCTTATATAGGTGTCTCTCATGTGCTTTCCGAATTGGAGACGCATTAGAAACCCTAAGCCTTGTCTAATTCGAGTCCAACTCGAATTAGGCTTCCAGCCTCTTAAGCGTGCGACCCTATGGGTTCACGCACACATAGACATGGGCCGAATACTCCTATTCGCCCAATAGCTGACAGCGGCCTCTAGCAAGGCATGACAACTCCTATGCGTACGCAAATGATCATATCGTTTAACCACTACGATCATATACAAGTTACTCCCTTGCCTCATGATATATGGTTCAACTCGTGGGTTAACACTTAACCCAAGCACGGCCATGCATTTGTTGATCCAATCACTTGAGTGATCCAGTGATATCTCTCTCATTAGAGAGGGGCAAGTCCCATCTTGATTGTCTATGTCTCGCAAAGATGCTTCTCGACAAACCCGAAGACATCCTTTATAACTACCCTGACGGAGTAGCGTTTGTCAGTCCCTAAGTAAGTCGATACACATCTCGAGCACATACAACAATCTCGGTCGAAGGACATAACGTATACGATGTGTATAGAGACAATCTCATGTCGGGTCATCCGGCCTACATGTCATACATGTGCCCACATTATTAGTTCGACATCTCCATGTCCATGACTTGTGAAACATAGTCATCAACTAATAATGTGCTAGTCTAATATTCATGTGTGTCCTCACATGAACTCCGACCTGTGGACGAATATAGAATAACCATACAAGTAAAAGAGTTCCACAAATAATTCACATAATTGCCAATCAATACAAGTTGTCTTTAATGGATATTCAATGGACACATTTTATATATCATGGATACAAGCGGAATATCATCATCTCTATGATTACCTCTAGGGCATATTCCCAACAAGTCTCCCCCACTTGCACTAGAGTTAGTCTCTAATATGTCTAATCCCCATAGACCTCATGTGCGCCTCATGCTTAGGCTGTGGAAGAGCCTTTGTCAACGGATCTCGCTACATTTAAATCCGTATGTATTTTGCACATTTTAATTTCACCTTCACCGATGAACTGTCGAATGAGGTGAAATTTCCGCCGTACATGTTTGTTCTTCTCGGGTGATTCCTTGGCTCCTTAGCCTCGCGCTATCGCCCCATTATTATCACAATGTAGATTCAATGGGCTAGCCGCATTAGGAAACACACCAAGATCAATGAGGAAACGCCTCATCCAAACACCTTCCTTTTGCTTCCGGCCGCAATGTACTCGGCTTCGTTGTAGAATCGGACACCGTCTCCTCCGCTTGGAACTTTTCCAGCTTTACCGCACCACCATTTACCGTGAACACGAAACCCGATTGAGATTGTGAATCATCTACATCGTTTGGAAGCTAGCATCGGTGTAACCATTTACAACGAGCTCTTCCTCACCTCCATAGATCGGGAACTCATCCTTAGTTCTTCTCAAGTACTTAAGGATGTTTTTAACTGGGTCCAGTGACTCTTACCAGGATTGCCTTGGTACCGCCGCAACACTTAGAGCATATGAGACATCCGGGCGAGTACATATCATGGCACACATGATGGAACCGATCGCCGAAGCATATGGAACCTTACTCATGCGTTTGCGCTCTTCATCCGATGAAGGACATTGCTTGTCGCTAAAGCGCATACCATGTGACATAGGCAAGAACCCTTTCTTGAATTGCTCCATGTTGAACCGTTTCAACACCTTGTCAATATATGTATCTTGGCATAATCCTATTAGCCTTTTCGACCTATCTCTATAGATCTTAATGCCCAAGATGTATGCCGCATCTCCCAAATCCTTCATAGAAAAACTATTATTCAAAGAAGTCTTTGATTGCAACATAGGAATGCCATTCCCAATCAATAGTATGTCATCCACATACAAGATTAGAAATACAACAAATACGCCCCACTAGCCTTTTGGTAAACACAAGGCTCTTCTTCATTCCGACGAAAGCCAAACCCTTTGACAACCTCATCAAAATGAATGTTCCAACTCCGAGATGCTTGCTTTAACCCATAAATAGATTTCTTAAGCTTGCATATTTTTCCAGCATTATTTGGATCAACAAAACCTTTGGGTCAGTATCATATACACGTCCTCTTCCAAATTTCCATTTAGAAAGGCTGTTTTAACATCCATCTCGCCAAATTTCATAATCGAAATAGGCAGCTATTGCTAGAATGATCCGGATAGATTTAAGCATCGCTCTTGGAGAGAATGTCTCGTCGTAGTCAATTCCTTGAACTTGCCGAAAACCCTTTGCGACAAGTCGAGCTTTATAGACGTGAACATTTCTGTCCATATCTTTCTTCTTTTTATAGATCCATTTGCACTCGATGGGTCTAACACCATCAGCGGGTCAACCAAGTTCCAAACTTGATTATTTCCCATGGAATCTATCTCGGATCTCATGGCACTCGCCATTGCTCGGAACTCGAGTCCATCATAGCTTCGCGTGTGTTGCAGTTCGTCATCGTCCAACAATAATCGCATCCCCACGCAACTCGCGAAGTCTTGCCGATCTTCGTGGTTGTGGAGGTGTTTCGTGGCCACGGGCATCTCAACTTGTCTCGCTACATTAGCATCACTCGTAGAGTCCTTCTCGACCGGCTCATCTTGAACTTCTTCAAGATACACCTTTTGTCCACTCTTCTCTCTTTTGAGAAACTCTTTCTCTAAGAAAACACCGTTTCGAGCAACAAACACTTTGCCCTCCGAGCGGTTGCGTAAGTAATATCCCGAAGTTTCCTTTGGATATCCCACGAAAAAACACTTGTCCGATTTGGGTGTTAGCTTATCCGATATAAGCCGTTTGACATAAACCTCACAACCCTAAATTTTTAGAAAAGACAAACTAGGACTCTTCCCAGTCCATATCTCATATGGTGTCTTAACTACGGACTTAGATGGTACTCTATTCAATGTGAAAGCGGCCGTTTCTAGAGCATATCCCCAAAACGATAAAGGTAGGTCCGATGGCTCATCATAGACCGAACTATGTCCAACAAAGTCCGATTACGCCGCTCGCACACGCCATTTCTCTCGTATGCCCAGTGTGGCGTAAGTTGTGGAACAATTCCGCAACTCTTAAGATGATTGCTAAACTCATGACTCAAATATTCGCCTCCACGATCGATCGCAAGGCCTTAATTTTCTTGCCACGTTGGTTCTCTACTTCATTCTGAAATTCTTTGAACTTTTCAAATGTTTCGTACTTATGTTTCATTAGGTAGACATAGCCATATCTACTAAAGTCATCGAAAAGTTATGAAGTATTGAAAACCGCCTCTAGCCGCCGTGCTCATTGGTCCACATACATCACTATGTACTAGTTCCACAAGTCAGACGCTCTCTCGTGTGAAAACCCGAGAAAGGCGTTCTTGGTCATCTTGCCTAAAAGGCAAGCCTCACATGTCTCGTAAGATTTAAAATCAAACGAAGTTAGAAGTCCATCATCGTGGAGCCTCTTCATGCGATTTTCACTTATATGACCCAAACGACAATGCCACATATATGTAGGACTTAACTCATTAAGCCGAGGCCTTTTAGCATTAACATTACAGACAGGTGCATCATCAAGATTTAAAATGAATAATCCATTCACAATGGATACAAAAGCCATAAACATATCATTCTTTGAGATAACACAACCATTGTCTTTACTCGCAAATGAATAACCATCCTTCATCAAACATGAAGGTGACACAATGTTTCGACTTAGACTAGGAACAAAATAACAATTATTCAATTCCATGACAAATCCCGACGGCAGTGAAGTTGCATCGTCCCGACGTTCAACGCAAAGAACTCTTGCATTGTTGCCCACGCGGAAATCAACCTCTCCTTTCTTCACGCTTCTACTTCTTATCATTCCTTGCATCGTATTGCAAATATGAGCAACCGATCCGGTATCAAATACCCAAGAATTGATATAAGAGTTAGCGAGGAAGATGTCCGTAATATAAACAACAAGCGTATGAGCGGAGTACTTTTACTACCGCCGTCCTTCTCTAAGGACGCCAAGTACAAACCTTGCGCTTTCTCTTCCAGGTGACCATTCTTACCACAATGAAAACATTTAGCATCACCGGTGGTCCAGCCTTTGGGGGCGGGCGGAGCCGGCTTGGAGATCTCATCTTTAGCCTTGCCCTTTTCCTTCCCCTGCCCTTCTTTCTCTTAAAGTTAGGCTTGTTCCGGGATCGCCAACACTTGGCCACCGACTCCGCTTCTTAATGTCACCGCTGTTTTCAGCATGCCACACAACTCATTCAAGCCCCTCTCTGCCCTATGCATATGGTAGTTCACAATGAAGTTCCCATAGCTAGGCGGCAGAGACGAGAGAATGAAATCAGCAGCAGATGCATCATCAGCAGGCTCATCTGGTAAGGGTGTGTCTAGATATTCCTCCTTTTTCTCAGCCCTGAGAACGATTCTCAGATTGCGGATCCAATCCGCATAATTTGTTCCATTCAACTTATCTTTCTCAAGAATTGAACGCAAAGTAAATGGTTGCTTAGAAGACGCCATTTAATCTACAACAAAAGTAATGCAAAATACTAAGACAAAATATCCATGATAGAGTAAATAATATCAAATATGATTTACTCCCACTAAAATCAATATCGCTCGATTGAAACTTAGTGATTCAAGACCCACAACTAGCAAGTCGACTAGTGAGCTTTAGCATCACCGCTAGAAGACATGATAGATCGGTAAGCAACTCTTTGCTAATCATATCGCATATGACTCTTGTTGTTGGATAGCATCTCTATGCTTGGGTTACCAACTTCTCATGCTCCAAGGTCCCTAACCGTTAGGATGACCTTGTTTAAGCAACCAAACCTTCTGCAAGAAGTATCCGATACGAACCTCGTCTAGTCAAGGAAAATCGATGGCACCCTAATTTCATAGACCCACCATCGATAGTACAAGACAAAATGACAGTGCAAGGTTTGGGGGAGCACAAACTTAAACATTCGAGGATCGTTCTACTTCATTACCGCACGAATGTAGACAAAAACATTATAGCATATGAAAGTAGAACATGGTAAGAACGGCATAAACACGTATATGACTTGGTATAGCCCATTGTTCATACATGCATCACATACACATAAGGGCTATACCAGCCATCAAAACCCGCAAACGAGGTAACCGATTCCGACTACAAAAAGTAAATCGCGAAAACTCTATCTTCCAAGCCGTTTTTCGCAAATCTGGCTCGGGCCAAACCAACGGTTTGGGGTGGATGTAAAAATTTTTTTTTCTCTACAACTTTCGTTTAAGAATCGTCTCGATCCGAGTTACGGTTAAAAAGTTACGGCTGTTTTACGAACAGAACTTTTCTCAGCAACCCGGCCCCGGTGGCTGATCCACCTGCCACCGCCGCGCATCACATGCGCTCGGCACTTGACCTAGGGTTCAATTTGATCAATCCGATTGATCTCTAACTCGCCGTGATTGGATTTACATGTATCACTTAACTCGGATGGCGGAATTCGACCGGTACGAGTAGATCGTTACAAGGCCAACGCGGCAAGATCATGAACCAAGATCGAGACTCATCTAAAACCGCGCATATCACATATGCGACATCCGTAACCTATAACAACGCAAAGATAGAGCTCCGATACCACCGTAGGGTTATGAGGGTGCTACGCTAGCCGTAAAACAAAACTTTTTACCTCATCGCCCGTAATCTACTACTAGTTACAAAAAGTTACGGGATTACCACTTGACGCTGCAGATGCAGCGGAAGACGACTCGATGTAGTCGAACGCGCCGCAAAGAAGTTGCCGTGCGCTTGCGTGGTCGTCCAGCAACTCCTCCCACCACTTGCGGTTCGTGCCGTTCGTCCCCGTGCTCCGATGCAGCACCTCCGAGGTATCACACACGTACGAGGTAGAAGCGATGCGCTCCCGGGATCGCTAGGTCCGCAAGGAGCGAAGGCGAGAGCGTGGAGGGCGACGGCGGCCGCCAAAGGCGTGGATTGTATTTGTTGTGTGTATTTGGCCACGCCCCCTCCCCTCTTCTTTTATAGGTGTCTCTCATGTGCTTTCCGAATTGGAGACGCATTAGAAACCCTAAGCCTTGTCTAATTCGAGTCCAACTCGAATTAGGCTTCCAGCCTCTTAAGCGTGCGACCCTATGGGTTCACGCACACATAGACATGGGCCGAATACTCCTATTCGCCCAATAGCCGACAAAACCGGCCTCTAGCAAGGCATGACAACTCCTATGCGTACGCAAATGATCATATCGACGAACCACTACGATCATATACAAGTTACTCCCTTGCCTCATGATATATGGTTCAACTCGTGGGTTAACACTTAACCCAAGCACGGCCATGCATTTGTTGATCCAATCACTTGAGTGATCTAGTGATATCTCTCTCATTAGAGAGGGGCAAGTCCCATCTTGATTGTCTATGTCTCGCAAGATGCTTCTCGACAAACCCGAAGACATCCTTTATAACTACCCCTGACGGAGTAAATTTGTCGGGCCCCTAAGCAAGTCGATACACATCTCGAGCACATACAACAATCTCGTGTCGAATGACATAACGTATACGATGTGTATAGAGACAATCTCATGTCGGGTCACCACACTTACATGTCATACACATGTGCCCACATTATTAGTTCGACATTCCATGTCCATGACTTGTGAAACATAGTCATCAACTAATAATGTGCTAGTCTAATATTCATGTGTGTCCTCACATGAACTCCGACCAGGGACTAATATAGAATAATCATACAAGTAAAAGAGTTCCACAAACAATTCACATAATTGCCAATCAATACAAGTTGTCTTTAATGGATATTCAATGGACACATTTTATATATCATGGATACAAGCGGAATATCATCATCTCTATGATTACCTCTAGGGCATATTCCCAACAAGAATAACTGGTGATGTGATTGTTTAGCACCAGTACACTGCACGCTTATCACTAATACCGGTACACTTGATGCGAGTGTGGTGGTTTTGCCGTCGCAATTCCGTGCTTGAATTTTACGATCTCGTTTGCCGGCCGGCCGGCCTGCCCGTTGGATCTGTGGTGGGTGGGCCGACAGTGATCTATGGTTTTGTTTTTGTTCCCATGCGCCCGCCTATCCGCTTGTGTAATTAATAACTGTGGCGGTTGCCGTTTCGGCGTCGCCGTGCGTATTACGTCTCTCACCGGCAGCCCGGCCGCCCCGGTGTCCGCCGGAATCCGGATGGATGGTTGCTGGCTGGGACGACGAACACGTACGCAGCAGAGCAGTACAACTGGTGACTGGCCATGGGCGCCCAGCGATCAGGTGCTCCTACGCCGACGACGCCACACCGTCGTCTTGTCCGTGTGCGTGCGTGCGCCAGGCTTGCAACACGCACGTACGGATCACACCACACGCACCTGTCACTTGCCGTAGCTAGAGCTAGCTTATCTCTAAGGTCAAACCACAACTCACATTGTCTTTGTTTAAATGATCTGGGCTAGAGGATGGGTTCCGTGTCGTCTTCTCCGCCTGTCAGGGCGGCCACGCGGGAGCTAGGGCTTGCGCCTGACCCACCACCATGGCCCCATCCTCCATGGCTGTCCACGCGGCCATGTGCTGGAGCTTGGCCTGCTGGTCAGCGGAGGCGCCCCCCTGTCTCGCGGGCCAGGGATGGCAGGAGGGATCGAGAAGCAAAAGTGGAGGACTCGAAGCAAAATCGGCTGGAAGAGGAGGGGGTGGAGGAGTTCTATGGCCAGCTTTGGGTGATAGGATCCCCGCCGCCTCGGCAGAAGCAGAGTCCCGCGCCAGCCGCCACCGAAACCCTAGTCCCTAACCTCTTCTGGATCAGGAAGGATTTGGTGGAGAGCTGCAATTTCTCAGCAGGAGATTGCTACCCGGTGAAGAGAGGAGATCGATTTGACAAGCAACCTGTTGAAATCAGCTTCTCGAGAGACATTTGGGGTGAAGGAGGGAGGAGGAAATCGTTTGCAGCGGTGCTGAAGGAGGAGAAGATGGCGGAAGGGAGATGGGTGTGGCAGCAGGATCCGCCTCGTCGGGGGCCGCCGCCACTTCGCCAGTACCGACCGCCGCCGCCGGCGCAACCGCCGAGGGGTGCTGCGCCGATTCCTCCAAGGGGTCCTGCGCCGCCACCGCCGCAGCAGCCCCGGGGTCCATGGCAGGACCAGGGGAGGCGGGTGGATCCGCGACCCCCACCCCAACAGAGGCAGCAGCAAGTTCAGCGGCCGCAGCCTCAACCTCAACAGCCGCCGCCCCAGCCCCAACCTCAGCAGCTGCCTCGGCGCAATCAGCAACCGGGGCGTGTGGCAGGTAATCAGCAGCCTGATCCCATGCAGTTTGTGATTGATCCTAGATACAGGAGCCTCACTTGCTATAACTGTGGAGAGCCTGGGCATTTTGTTGGGAACTGTAGTAAACCCAAAATCTGCTTCATCTATGGAGTTGCTGGACACCATATGAATGTGTGCCTGATGTGGAAAGCTGAGCATCCTATTGCGTTGTTTGTGGGCAGTTCCAGTCCTGGTTTAGGGTTCTATCACCTTGAAGTGCCTAATCAGGAGTCTACTCAATGGCTGAATATCAACAATTGTGGTGTGGTGAAGGTCAAGTCTAGGCAGATCTCTCTTGCTGAGCTAGAAGTGGAGCTTTCAGAGATATACAGTAGGGAGTGGCCTTGGCAGATTAGGGAGCTTGAGCAAGGCAGTTTTCTGGTTAGGTTTCCACCTAACAGGAAGGTCAGTGAGATTAAGAACTATCCCTCTTTCAACTTGAGGAAAGCTGGTGTGCAAGTTGAAGTGCTGGAATGGGTTGGTAAGCTGCAACCTTACTGCAGTCTGTAAGAAGTTTGGGTTGAGCTCAGGGCAATACCACCTAAGTATTGTCACTGGAAAGTGTTTGCACAGATTGCTTCGAGCTTTGGCATCCTTATGGATGTGGAATGGTCCACAATCTTCAAGACTTTCTATGAAGTGGTGAAGATAAAAGTGGCTATGAGAGATAGCAAGAAAATCCCAAAGGAAAGGCTCTTTGAAATGAATCAAGACCTCTTTGTGGTGGAGATCACAGTTGTGGATGAGGAAGAGGATAAGGAAGTCAATAATGATGATGGGGGTAATGATGGGGGTGGTGATGGTGGTGATGACAACCATGGAGATGGTGATGAAGAGGCTGATGATTTATAAGATACTGATAAAGAGGTGGAGAAGGAGGCCCCTCCTGGTGGTGGATCAGCAGCTGCTGACAGCAAGCTCAAGACTCCACAAGGGGGTGGGACAAAAAGCAATGGGCATAGGACTGTGGCAGTGGACTCAAACATTGATCAAGAAGCAATCATGAAGGAGCTGATGTCTGTTGCAGCAGGAAAAATGCCTGAGGTGGAGGTTGCTGGTAAAAATTCTAATGGGGCAAGTCAAATGGCTGAGAAGAAGATGTGTACTGGAGAGGCCAGTCAACATAAGACCATGGATTGTGGTACTGTGAATGATGAAAATCTAATCAAGGGGACCTCTTTGCAGGGGATCACCCCTGAGATGATAAGGAATGATGAGATGATGAGGGAGGTAGAGATCCCTGAAAATGATCAGTTCACTCTTGAGAATGTGATGGAGGAAATGAGTCTTAAGACTCCAGAAGCTACTATGGGTGGCATGATGAGAGGAAACTTGTTTGACCTGCTAAATGAAGAATCTCACCACTCCAAATGGGAGGAGTTCAGAAATCTGGCTGCTAAGGAAGCTGAATCTGAAGGCTGTTCATCATTGTTAATGGGTATGGAAGTGGAGATGTCTGATGATGAGGAAGAGGGGTTGCACTCTGAGATGGCTGAGATGGATTCTCTCCATAGTCAAGAGGTAGATGGAACTTCACTGGAGCAGAGTCAAGAAGAGGAAGCTGAGGAAGCCTTCATGAACAAGAACCTGAAAAGAGCTAGATGGGGTCCTACCCTCAGGATGCCAAGGCTGAGAAGGGGTGTAGAGGATGGCAGGACTATGATGCAAAAAGCTCAGGATCAGCAGAAGAAGAAAAATCTGGAAACAGTACTAGAAACTTTGCAAAGCTTTTGCTTCTAAAAGCAATAAGTCTTTACTTGAGATTGCTAAATGTGTTAACATTTCTTTGGGGGACAGCAATGATGCTGAAAACTCAATGGTAGAGTGTCTTAAAAAGGTTGAAAATGATAATATAGCAAGCTTTAAAGCAAATAACCCTGAGGTTACTTTGCCTGCTAGTCTAGATGAGGCTTTAGGAATAAATGATTTTCCTATGCTTGGTAATGATGAAAAGACTCCTCTTAAGGAGACCACTAGTAATTTGGACAAGCCATCTTGGGTGGAAATTGCTTCTAAAAGCAGGGAGAGACTTGGGGGGAATCATTTACAATGATAGGCGCTATATGGAATGTGAGGGGGCTGAACAAAGTTGGGAGATTGAAGTGTTTAACCGATTTTGTCTTTGATAATAAGTTAGATTTTATTAGTATCCAAGAGACTAAGAAAGAAAGTTTTGATGAATCCTATTTGAATAGTATTCATCATGAGTTTACCTGGAAATGCTTACCTCCGCTACATGTGTACACTGGGGTATCTTGGTGGGTTTGATAGTAGGAAGTATGAGGTTACAACTTGGCAACTGGTAAGTTATTTTTTGGCTGCCATGATTAGGAATCACAGTGATAACTTTGTTTGGAGATTTATTTCGGTTTACGTGTCACCTTATGATGATGGCAAGGAGGAATTTATTGCTGAGCTAGGCTTCCTCCTAGATAACTGGGATGGACCTACTGTAATTGGGGGTGACTTTAACCTGATTTCTAGCAGTAGTGAGAAAAAAAATGGTGTTGTTAACCACAAATGGTCTGAACTGTTTGTGGATTGGATCAATAAGTATGGCTTGATTGAATTAAAACCTTCTTCTAGAAATTATACTTGGACTAACAATCGGAGCAGCCAATTATGGCTGCCATTGATAAATTTTTGTACCACTAACTTTGGCCGAAGTATCCCCGGCATTTGTTAGTGCCAAAGCTAGAGGGCATAGTGATCATGTTCCCCCGGTTTTAAACGGGGGTAGATGAGAAAAAGAAACCTAGTATCTTTAGGTTTGAGAAATGGTGGTTGACTCAACCCGAGTTTAAGGAACCGGTAAGAGAGGTTTGAAACACTCCCGTGCTTACACAGACCCTGTAGATGTTTGGCAATTTAAGATTAGACTTTTGAGGAAAAAAGCTAAAGGTTGGGGCATTAATATAAATGCTCATTTTAAAAAATTGAAGAGAGGACTCCTTGAGGAGCAGGACAAGCTTGATTTAAAAATGGAGAGAGTAGGCCTATCTACTATTGAGAGACAGAGGATGAAAGATATTATTGAGGAACTAGAAGGTATTTGGAGAATGGAAGAGATAGAGCCAAGCAAAGATCTAGAGATAGGGAGATTAGAGAAGGTGATAGGAACACTTCCTACTTCTAGGCTGTTGCTAGCCAAAGGAACGGGAAGAAGAAAATTATGGGGCTGGAAGGTCCTGATGGATGGATTGAGGACAATAAGAAGATGCTTGAGCATGCTGTGGAATTTTATAAGAATCTGTTTGGAAAAGAAGAGCAAGAGGAGTGAAAATGGAAGAGGGATTTTGGGATGCCGAGGAGAAAGTAGAAGATTCGAGAATGAGCTGTTGGAAGCTCCAATTACTCGAAAAGAAGTGAAAGAAGCCGTGTTTGGCTCCTATGCCGATGGGGCTCCGGGCCCAGATGGGTTCTCTTTTATGTTCTATCAAGCTTTTTGGGAGGTGATTAAGGATGACCTTATGAACCTGGTTAATGCTTTTGAACTTGCGGATCTGAATTTAGATAGACTTAACTATACTATTATTACCTTGATTCCTAAAGAGCCGAGGCCAAGATTCTTAAGAAATTTAGGCCTATAAGTCTCGATTAACCGTAGCTTCAAGATATTTTCCAAAATCCCGAATAACAGATCGATCAAAGTGGCCAATAGGCCGATTGCATCTAATCAAACCGCCTTTATTAAAGGGAGATTTATCCTTGAGAGTGTGGTGGCAGCTCATGAGATAATTCATGAGGTGCATAGGGAGAAACAAGAGGGAGTGATATTGAAGTTGGATTATGAAAAAGCTTATGACAGAGTGAGCTGGTCCTTCTTAGAGGATATGCTAGAAAAGAGAGGGTTTGGTTTGAAATGGAGAGGCCGGATAGGAAAAATAGTCGAGGGGGTTCACTTTGTGTCGGGATTAATGATGAAAATAGCTGCTTCTTTAAAGCTGGAAAAGGATTGAGACAGGGGAATCCTTTGTCTCCCCTACTCTTCAATCTTGTTGCAGATGTGTTCTCCAGGATGCTGATGAAAGCTGCTAGTCAGGGGCTCATTAGTGGGCTGCTTCCTCAGGTAGTGGAGGGTGGAGTGATTAGTTTACAATACGCTGATGACACATTACTCTTCCTAGAGAATGATGTGGACAAAGCAAATAATTTGAAGTGGCTTTTGGTGTGTTTTGAGAAAATGTCAGGAATGAAGATCAATTATGATAAGAGTGACTTGCTAACCATTGGGCTAGATGAAGACTAGACTAATAGTTTTGCTCAGCTTTTTTGCTGTAAAAAAGCTGATTTTCCTCTTAAGTATCTAGGGGTGCCTTTACACTTCAACAAGCTATCTAGGCAGGACCTTCAGCCTGTGATAGATAAGATGATCAAGAGAATAGCTGGTTGGAGGGGGAGGCTGCTTTCCTATGCAGGAAGGCTGACCTTACTTAAAGCATGTTTAGCTAGTATTCCCATCTATCTCTCTTTATCATAAAATTTCCTAAATGGGCTATCGGGATGATGAACACCCATATGGGTCATTTCCTGTGGGATAATATTGAGGGTAAGGGTAAGTACCATTTGGCTAATTAGCAACTAGTGTCTCAAAAACAAGATATGGGGGGTTTAGGTGTCCCTAATTTAAGGAGCCTAAACTTAGCTCTTTTAGCTTCCTGGATTTTTAGGTATCATTTAAACAAAAGTGATATGTGGACCAAGATTGTGAACTATAAGTATAAGGTGGATAAACCAAATTTATTCTGTTGTTCTGAAGTTGGGGCTTCACCCTTTTGGAAAGGTGTCCTGTGGACTGCTCAAGCTGCTCACATTGGTGTGAGATGGGCTGTGGGTAATGGGAAAACAGTTAGGTTTTGGGAAGATCAATGGCTAGGAAATGCAAGCTTAGCAATCATGTTCTGGCCTTTGTATATTATAAATCAACAGCATGGTAAGTGTGTGAGTGATGTATGGGATGGGCAGGAGCTTAAGCTCTCTTTTAGAAGGCATGTGTCAGAAACTCAAATGAACTTGTGGTTTGACTTACTTAGCTTGGTAGAAGATGTTAATTTGAATGATGATGATGATCAGATTATATGGGCTTACTCCTCTAAAGGAGTCTATTCTGTTCAATCTCTATGTGCTTTGATCAATTGCAGGGGGGTTGTTCCCATCTATGTGCAGGCTGTGTGGAAGCTCTGTATTCCACCAAGGGTGCAATTTTTCTTATGGCAAATATCTAAAAACAAAATCCTAACTAGAGATAATCTTAACAAGAGAAGAGCTTTGAATGATCTAACATGTCTTTTCTGTAGTGAGGAAGAATCTGTTGAACATTTGTTCTTTGGCTATTGCGTTGCTAAGGCAACCTGGAAAGTAATTTCAAATGTGCTCAATATTGATATTGGCAATGATTATGAATCAGCGAGGCTTTGGATAGCTAACAAAAAGCATCCGGTCACGAATGTGATTTCGCTTCGGTTTGTCGGGCGATTTGGAACTTACGTAATGAAATGCTTGTTTTCGAGTGGTACCGTCGGCCAGGTGTGGAGGGGGTGATCATCAGGATTGCAAGGATGCTGAGGAGTTGGCGCCCATTGTACAAGGAGGAAGTTGGGACGCGTCTGGAGCTGGTGATCGCGCAACTGGAGGGCTTCTGCAGGCGTCCAGTGCAACTCGAGTGGAGAGCGGCGACATCGTCATCACCGTGGGAACCATTGGCTGCTCTTTCTTCGGGTGCCAGGAGTGATTCGGCCGTAGAGCCTGATGTCAGGAGTGTGCCGGCCATAGCGCCGTGTAATAATCTTCTCGCCTGTCATTCTGAACGGGTTAGAGATGGCGTTTAAGCGCTGAACCATGAACTTCACTGTGAAACTATCGCTTTTGCAATAAAGCGGGGGAAACCTTTCTTCTAAAAAAAATGATCTGGGCTGGAAAAGGCCCGGACTTGTAGCAGTTGGGCTATACCTGGACCTGGCCCAGCAAGATGGAAGCATGCAGCCCTCTTCGTCAGGCAACGATCTTGACCCTAGGGGCCACAAAATCGTGGGCCTACGTTGCTTGTCTCTATACATGGTAGAAAGGGGAGAATTAGGTATATGGCGAATTGGCTTGTAGTCCAGTGATAGCACGGTCTAGTGGGACGCTACCTATCAGGGTTCAAATCCTGATGCTCGCACCTTTTTCTGAGATTTTTCCAAGGATTTACCGGCGTTATGCATTAAGTGGTAAGCGATGAATGTGTATGCATGTTACGAGCGTCTGCGTTGTACTATGTATTTTTTTTAAAAAAAAAAAGTATGAGACCTCAGAAAAAGTGGCATTACGTATGAGGATTGTTTTTTTAATTTGAGTGTGTGGCTCCAAAACAAAATTTTGTTAGCTATTTTGTCCCACGGCGACAATATTTATTGATTTTTTTGGAGAGAGAACTATGGACCGGACTGACCATGCGCAAGGAGCTAGCCAACAACAACCGCACATTATCGACATAGCTTAATACCAGTTTGACTTTGCACTGCACTAGAATCGGATTTGCACCATTGATTATTTCATGATGAGGACAGAGCGGGCGGCGGACGATAGCATGCTAGAGGGATCTGAGGTGATGAAAACACGATCTTAGCGAGGTGACGCTTATCACTAATGCTCTGTAACAAACAAGCGACGAATAATTGATGATGTGATTGTTTAGCACCAGTATATACACACTGACACTGCGTCATGCTCGTGCATCGCGCGTGTGGTTGTTTCGCCGTCGCAATTCCGTGTCGTTTGCCGGCCGGCCTGTTGGCCCGTTGGCGCGCGGTGCCGAAAGGGATGCATGGTTTTGTTTTTGTTCCCACGCTCGTGATAACTGTGGCGGTTGCTGTTTCTGCGTCGCCGTGCGTACTACGTCTCCGGCCGGCCGGCAGCGCCAGCTGGTCCGGATGGATATGGAAGGTTGCTGATTGGTACGACGAACACGTACAGTACAACTGGTGAGTGACGCCATGGCCCATGGCCGCCCGCAGCTCGCTCTCAGCTGCAGTGTGTCGTCGTCGACGAAGAGGACGACGAGGAGGAGCGGCGGACAGTAGTACTATTTTCACGGAACAGGGGCCGCCGCACGCGCGCGCCAGTGGCCAGGGCCAGGAACGCCGAACCACATGCTTTTTCTGCCTTCCTCGTTTCCTGCCTGTCTGCCCCCTGGCTGTTTAGTTCATTCCTGGCAAGTGGCGAACTTCGCCTGGCAACGTTGTGTTCACTCCGAGGCGTTCGAACTTGTCCGCGTGCGGTGCGGTCGCTGCCTAGACGGGTTCGATCCAAACAGGGTGTTCCACTATGTATGAGCCAGGTGCGTGCGTGCTTGCGTGCCCGAATCAGGGTCTGGATCGCCCCCGGCATGTCGTACAATATGGAGGATGGAGGCGCAAGGAACATAGGATGTTGGATCACGAAGCATCAACGGATACTTGTAGTTAAAGGCCCCTTTGGACCAACACAACTAGAGATTGTGAAGCGTAGTTAGGGTTTGGGGCGACGCGCGCCACCACCGCCGAGGGCGCGCCGCCGCTCCACCGCTCGCGGCCCCTTCCTCGCTTCTCCGGCCTCGCTGCCGGCGGTGACGGGAGCGGGGGTCCGCCTCGATTTCCAGTTTTTCTTCATAGGGTCTTAATCGAGTCCTAGGTCTAGGGTTTGCTCGCCGCCGATTTCGGCGGCGGAGTTTATGTTTGGTCGGGGAGCGTGGCTCCTTTGCGACTTGGTCTTCCCCGGGCGACGCCGGCGATGCGGAGCGGTGGCGGCGTTAGCGGAATAATTTCTCCCGTCTTTTCGTTCTCCGATGGCGATCTACTCCGACGTCAACGGAGAGGCTGGGGAGAACTCTCTTGGAGTCGAGGGCCGACGCACGTTGTCTTCGTCGTGATGATGCTGTTGACCCCGTTAATCTCGATGAACATGTTTGGTGAAAACCCGAGCATGCTCGGGTTGCGGCGATGGAATCGAAGGATGCGTCGTGGGTACAAGAGTTGGCCGATGCGCGCCGGGAGGCAACGTCGGCCGATTCGCCAGTAAGAAGTCCTCCTCGCGGCCTCCACCCCGTGGAGTTTGGCTCTGGTGTCGACGACGATTGAGACGCGGCCGATGGCGGTGACGGATGGATCTCTGAAGCGCTTCGAGGAAGATGAACAGGAGTTGTAGAACTTCTATGTAATTTTCCTTTTCTTTGGAGTCCAGTCTGTAAAAGGACCGGTTTAAGGCACTAAGATGAATACATGTTTCTTTAAAAAAAAAAAAAAAAAAAAAAAAAAAAACTCAGCCAGTCAGACACTGGCCCAGCGACCAGGTGCACCTACGCCACGCCACACCGTCGTCTTGTCCGTGTGCCTTTGGCTGTGCATGTGACCGACCGACGGTACATGACGGGGAGGCAGTGGCACGGTGGCACCCACGCGGACGGCCACGAACCAAACTAGCCGGTCAGTCGGCCTCTCACGCCCTCACCCGGGCATGCAGGCCACGGGCGGGCTGGCTGCCCACGTGAGCCGTGACGCAGGGACAGTGTTTGTTTTGATTTTGATGACAAAGACTGAAAGAACCACAGGATATGCCACGTGATGCTAACTACTCCAACGCCTCGCAATTAACTAGAGTACTTACTCCGTAATTCAATCACTGTCATTTTGCTCTAGTACTCAAGCTGCATGCTGGCAGTGTGTCAGTACAAGAAAATGTTTCAATCAGCTTTTTCCAGCCGAAAGTGCATAGTAGTTTTGCACCAGACGACAGGGCCCACGCGGGTCACCTTTACAACTAAGATTCTATGCGTACGGCTAGTTGAAGTACTCGTACAAGAGGAATGAAAACAAGGCATTCTCTTTCGTTTTAGAAAAAAAAAAAAAACTGACCCAACGTAATGATGAGCTCGTGGCATATCCACTAACTAAAATATCAGTAAAAGCCCTAGCGCAGAGGGAAACAGGGCACATGCACACAAATACACCAGTAGAAAGAGAAAAAAAACTACAACACCAAAGGTGTATAAGCTCATCGACCATGCCACTAGCTAGGGAGGTGAATGACACAAAACGTAATCATCGTCAACCAAACATGAACTTACTCCGAGTCTTGTGCCAAGGGAGAACCCCTCGCATTTGGTTTGGCAGATCAAGGAGAGGACAACAAGCAATTCTTCAGCCGCGTCTTCAAAAAGGAAGTTCCATCCATTGGCATCCCTTGTCGTTGGCCTACACTATGCCACCTTAGCACATGTATGGTTGACATCCTCGTATTGCCGAGTCGGCGCTCTGCCCTCCCTCTGGAAGGAGGCATAGGGGAGGGAGGGCGCCCGCGGACACGTAGCCTCGCCGCTGGCTTGTCCATGTCCGAACCGTATGCACAAGTGTAGAAGAACACCGCACCGCTGCAAGAGCACTATAGGTGGCATGAGCTCGAGAGGGCAGTAGGAGTTCCACCGCACCGGATCCAAGGTAGTACCATATGTCAGATCCAGGGCAGTGTGTAAAATAAAAATCTTTCAATCAGCTTTTTCTCAGACTTGTTGTGCCTAGCAGAGCAGAGAGTGCTAGTTTTACACTAGGCAACAGGGCGAAAAAAGTATTATTAAGCCACTCGTTTTCATAAGAATGAGTAATTAAGAGCTGCTGTTGAAGGCTTGAAGCAGGCTCAAAATTGCTCGAGCATGATGCCCTGATCGCGTGAGACATCCAGAAATATCCCAAGTTCGTTCAGCTGTCAGCCGCCACAGAGATTCACAAGGAATGGGTTTTGCTATAATCCAGTCGTCTGGATTTTTTCATGATTCTCAGGCGACGCTTGTTTACCCCTTTGGATCCCCTACTGCTGCCCCACCATGCATGCACACCTGCACCTGAATCCACTCAGAAATGTCGCCTGCAGTCTAGGAAACGTGTTTTTCTTTCAGAACGTGAGTTGCACCTGCACGTATTTCCAAATATGCTAGCTCATGAACACCATAAACCAAATATGTATAGGTACCATAAACCAGGCTGATAAGTTTAACCGAGCAGGGCCTATACATACGCGTATAAATAAAGAAACGGTCGACGTCAGAGTATTTGTTCCAACCGCACCTCTTCCACAAGCTTGCAAGCATCACTGCATCACGACTCTGTAGCTAGACAGTAGCCACGCGGACAGAGCCAACCATCCACCTGACCCTGACCTGCATAGAAAAAGGGGTCGATGTCAGCGTATTATATTTGTACAAACCGTAGGGCTCTTGTCGCAGCGTGGAAGCATCACTGCATCACGACTCTGTAGGCAGGCAGGGCAGCCAGTCATTCCCGATCCCACTGCCCACCAGCCGGAATTAAAAGCGCCGATCGATGCCACTAAAGTGCATCAAGCCATAATAACCTTGCCAAACTTCCAAAACCAACTCCTCGTCGTCGTACGTCTTCTCCGCTCAGCCATCCTCCGCCCCATCGCCCCCAATAGTCCATCGGCGGCGGCCGTGTCGTGCCGGTACGTCAAGCGGCGGCAGAGGCGAGGCGAGGCAAGGCAAGGCTCGAGCGAGGCCGGAGCACACTGCAGAAGCCAGAAGCCGGCCACTATCATCAGCTCCGACAACACGAGCCACCAGCCTTGTGTTTGCCTTCGTCTTCCACAAAACAGCGAGCCGGCCGGCCGGCCGGCAGCAGCCAACAAAGCTAGCTAGCAACGTATGGTAACATGGTTTTTTCTCCCCCCCTATATGTACGTGTTGAGATTTTCGAATATGATTAACTAAGTGTGTGATCATGCGATCCTAATATATTCTACGTTTCTATATTTTCGAATTTATGTTTACGATCTTTTGACTACATCCTTTATCTGATTCGACTTAGAATCTCGGATATTGACGACCTTCCCTTAATTTTTCCTTGCCACCCATCTCCCACTCTCTAGTTGGAACGACCTTGGAACATCCCCATGCCATGCTCCGTTTTTTTTTTAAATAATCCATGCCGTGCTCCCTATTGTGTGTTTTTTTAGTTTTGTTACCGTCGTTCACAAATGAATTGTTTCCTTTACCGTGGATGATCTGAAGTTGCTGGCATGCATGACCTCCCAAACCCCTGCCATCCATCAATAACAGCCACAGTGCAAGCTCTTCCTTGATTCAA
This sequence comes from Themeda triandra, assembly GCA_018135685.1. NCBI lineage: Eukaryota > Viridiplantae > Streptophyta > Magnoliopsida > Poales > Poaceae > Themeda > Themeda triandra. The sequence continues at coordinate 347,266 of JAENPR010000145.1, forward strand.
CGTTTAGATTCGAGGCATAACGAGCCGAGCTATAACGAGTCGATCCACTGACGAGCCGAGCTGGCTCGATATCTGCCCTACTTGCTCCGTTTCAAAATAAGTGTCGTTCTCGCTCTCCGAGAAATAAATACCGACAATTATATATTAAAATATATAAATATTTATACTAAGTAATTAGTGTCATTGGAAAGATCTTTACGTCTAGTTTTTTAACAAATTTATTTGAAAATATAAATATTGCACGTTTTTTTCTACAAATCAAGTCAAACTTCATGACATAAAAACCCAAAACAACACTTATTTTGGAACGGAGGTAGTACATATGAGTAGTATTATTTAGCAAAAGGTTTATGGGGTGGGTACATGCCATGCATTGCATGGAAACTGCCCAACTCGAACAGGTGGTGGGGGAAGGGTAACTATCCCCGTCCTTGCAGGACCCATCAGGAATCAGGTTTGGGGAGCATAAAGCGACCACATTCCCGTTCCCTAACAAAGTATGCTGAATAAGAAATTGATGCCCTATTGACATCTCTATATATCGCAAAGTTTATAATGAAGAGAGATAGAGATGTATTTGTAAAAGAGAAACGCGCATTGTAAGGTGAAAATGACAACTAATAATTTAGATAAGTGTAAAAGGCTAAAAGATCAAGTATGAGTTGGAGTATTATACTATATAGTGATTGGTATAAGTCATTTTGTCAAAATGATTATGCCGTGATAAAATTCTATCTAAAATTAAGAGGAGTAGCAGATAATAACAAGAATTACACTTAACAAGATAAAAAGGTAAAAAATCAATTGAAAAAATAATATTATAGGTTAAGTACTACTACTTATTATCACAAATCTCATATTTTGTAGTAAGTTTGATATTTTCCGGTCAAAAAAAAAAAAACAGGCGTGGACCACGAGGGTTTGGGGATTCTTGTGTTGACTGACCAGCCCCTCCCCCTCTCTCTAGTCTGGGTTTTTCTCCGGCGCCAGATGCCTCCCGGCATTGTTCGAGTTTGGATTTGGATTGTTCGGGGCCGCCGGGGCCATTTATTTCACGCGTTTCATCATCTCTATTCCTCGTCGCGGTATAGGGTTTTTCTTCGACTCAGATTTCTCATCTGGGGATGATTTCACGCGTTTTTCTCGGGTGGATGCGTGCTTATTTTTTGAAGGGAAATATGAAAGATGCATGCTGCATTTGTTTTTCCCCACTTTGGATAATGGTGGATAAAAAACTGCAGTTATTGGATTAGTCAATTTCATGTCCGCTCTAGTTCATAGTTTAGTTGATCCTGTACCTTACCGAGCAATTTCCGAAATCTTTTCATGAATTCGATGATGATGATGATGATGATTATTATTATTATTATTATTATTATTATTATTATTATTATTATTATTATTATTATTATTATTATTATTATTATTATTATTATTATTATTATTATTATTATTTGTTAAATATGTTTTTTTGAAAGATCCGGTAAACCGGCATTATATTAATAAGCAAGAATAGAGTTGCAATCTTACATGTGCGAGAGGCGCTACTTCATATGGCATTATTTGTTAAATATGTTCTCTGACCTAATTACATTCCTCTGTTTTGTTTAACAGATGGGCTTGAAGAGGACCTGATCCAAGCATCAGTGCACATGGCTTCCCTCACAAGTTAATCCTCTTTCTCGCCTCTCTCACAGCATCGCTATTGCTGCTCGTTACAAGATAGGAACGCATGTCAGTTCTGTAACATAAGTATTCTGACGAGGGATTGTATTCTCTAAAATTTATTTATCCACTAGGTTCTTGGATGGCGGGCATTTGCGGAAGCCCATTTTGCTCCAAGGAAGGTTCAACATCATGTGGATGGGAGGAAATATTCAACTCCTCCACTTGCACGAATCATATCCTGGCGATTGGCATCGCTGCTCTGATTGTCATCGTTCTTGCAATCCATCTGCTCGTCAGGATTGCTAAGAGCAGACCATGTGCGCGGCAGCTTCTTGCGCTCACTTCGCCACTGCAGTTGGCTGCTGTTGTGTTCAATGGCTGCTTGGGTCTCATTTATCTTGGCTATGCATTGTGGATGCTGGGGACAAACTTCAGCCAGCATGCTTCTGTCTACTTTCCGCATCGGTGGTTGGTGAACTTGTCTCAGGGACTCAGTTTGATCCTTATCAGCTTTGCTTTCAGCATCAGAGCACAGTTTCTTGGACCAACATTTTTCCGGGTTTGGTCAGTTCTGCTGACCATATATGCTGCATTAGTTTGCTGTACCTCGGTTGTTTACATGGTTGCAGATAATGTACTAACCATAAAGGCTTGTTTAGATGTTCTATCCCTACCAGGTGCACTGCTGCTCCTTATTTATGGGATTTGGCATGTCAAAGAAGATGGTAATGGAGGAGTTGAAAGTACTTTATATAAGCCTCTGAACACTGAGACCCAGGACGACACAGCTGATTCTCAGAGTAATGTAACCCTGTTTGCTAAAGCCAGTTTTTTCAGCGTGATGACATTTTGGTGGCTAAATCCTATGATGAAGATGGGTTACGAGAAGCCTCTTGAGGACAAAGACATGCCACTTTTAGGTCCCTCAGATCGAGCATACAGCCAATACTTGATGTTTTTGGAGAATCTGAACAGGAAGAAGCAGTTGCAGGCATATGGCAATCCTTCAGTCTTTTGGACTATTGTTTCTTCTCACAAAAGTGCAATCTTGGTCTCAGGTTTCTTTGCATTGCTCAAAGTGCTTACATTGTCTTCAGGTCCAGTGATTTTGAAAGCATTCATCAATGTTTCACTTGGAAAAGGGTCCTTCAAATACGAAGCCTATATTTTAGCTGTAGCAATGTTTGTTATTAAATGCTTTGAATCTTTGTCACAGAGGCAGTGGTATTTCCGTACTCGGAGGTTAGGGATGCAAGTAAGGTCACTCCTATCAGCTGCCATCTATAAGAAACAACAGAAGTTGTCGGGCTCTTCAAAACTGAAGCATTCTTCTGGAGAGATCATAAACTACGTCACTACTGATGCTTACCGGATTGGTGAGTTCCCATACTGGTTCCATCAGACATGGACGACAAGTGTCCAACTTTGCATTGCTCTAGTGATTCTGTATAATGCAGTTGGTCTTGCTATGATTGCATCGCTGGTTGTCATCATTCTCACTGTAATTTGCAATGCTCCACTGGCCAAGTTGCAACACAAATTTCAGAGTAAACTTATGGAAGCACAAGATGTAAGACTGAAGGCAATGTCAGAGTCCTTAATTCACATGAAGGTCTTGAAACTTTATGCATGGGAGACTCATTTCAAGAAGGTCATTGAGGGGTTAAGGGAGACTGAACTCAAGTGGTTAGCAGCATTCCAGCTAAGGAAATCATACAACAGTTTCCTGTTCTGGACATCACCTGTTTTAGTTTCGTCTGCAACCTTCCTAGCATGCTATCTTTTGAAAGTTCCTCTTGATGCTAGCAACGTATTCACATTTGTGGCCACTCTGCGCCTTGTTCAAGATCCAATTAGGCAGATACCAGATGTAATTGGAGTCGTCATTCAAGCTAAAGTAGCTTTCACTAGGATAACAAAGTTTCTTGATGCGCCTGAGCTGAATGGACAGGTTAGGAAGAAATACTGTGTGGGCAATGAATATCCTATAGTGATGAACTCTTGCAGTTTTTCATGGGATGAGAACCCATCAAAACCAACTCTGAAGAATATAAATTTGTTAGTCAAAGCTGGAGAGAAGGTTGCAATCTGTGGCGAGGTAGGATCAGGAAAGTCAACACTTTTGGCTGCAGTTCTTGGAGAGGTTCCTAAAACTGAAGGCATGGTATGCATTTTATTAAGTTAACATTTATGATACTTCTATATAGCCTTTTTTATTGAAGATTTCTTTTGTAACTTCATAATCTTAACACTCAGTTGCAAGTGCATAATTGCCATGTAGTTAAGCATACTGCTAACACTTCAGAACCTCAGTTTCTAGTTTCTTTCTCAAAATACAACATGCAGCAACAATGTCTTATGCTTGACAAATTTGTTATAGTTAAAGTTTTTTGATGAAATTGGAAAAAACTATGCATTTTAATTGGTTCCTCGAAATTAAAATTTTCAGATCCAAGTTTGTGGGAAAATAGCATATGTTTCTCAAAATGCATGGATCCAAACAGGAACCGTGCAAGACAATATTCTCTTTGGGTCTTCGATGGACAGGCAAAAATACCAAGAAACACTTGAGAGGTGTTCTTTAGTGAAAGACTTTGAAATGTTGCCATATGGAGATCATACTCAAATCGGGGAGAGGGGTGTAAATCTTAGCGGTGGTCAGAAGCAGCGTGTTCAGCTTGCTCGTGCATTATACCAAAATGCAGACATTTATCTTCTTGATGACCCTTTCAGCGCTGTTGATGCTCATACGGCAACTAGTCTTTTTAATGTAAGTGGCAAATAACAATTGTGGATTACAATATTGATTATAGGCTGTTTAGAAACAGTTATTTATTTGATTGACAGGAATATGTCATGGGAGCTCTGTCAGATAAGACTGTCCTTTTGGTGACCCACCAAGTCGATTTTTTGCCTGTATTTGACTCTGTTCTGGTATGTTTTCATACTTGAACCTAATCTCTCTTTAATTTTTCATACCTAAGACATTTCTAGTGTTTCGACTTTCTCCATGATCAAGCAATATTCTATTAAAAAAACAAACTTCTATAAAAAAATAAAAATGGCATACATTAAGCATTGTGAGTTACTAATTTCAGAACCAAAAAAAAAAAGTAAGAAACACTTCGAGAAAAAAGTGCTATGCAAACATATCGATCTGTCCATCTTTATATTTATTTTAGTGACCGTATTTGTTTGTTGATGCCATCTGAAACAAGTGTTGTCTTTTTGTCAGTTAATGTCAGATGGCAAAATTATTCGTTCTGCACCTTACCAAGATTTATTGGCATATTCTCAAGAATTTCAGAACCTTGTGAATGCCCATAAAGACACTATTGGTGTTTCAGATCTTAGCAAAGTTGACCCCCACAGAGCAAATGAAATATTGATCAAGGGATCGATCGATTCTCCTGGAAGCCTATACAAAGAGTCTTTGAAGCCATCTCCAGCAGATCAGCTGATCAAGACAGAGGAAAGAGAAATGGGTGATACTGGTCTCAAGCCTTATATCCTTTACTTGCGTCAGCATAAAGGCTTCTTCAATGCTTCTCTGGGTGTTCTTTGCCATATAATTTTCGTATCTGGTCAAATATCACAGAATTCATGGATGGCTGCTAATGTCCAGAATTCTGATGTTAGTACACTTAAGTTGATTTCTGTGTACATTGCAGTTGGAATCTTCACAGTGTTCTTCTTGCTATTTAGATCGTTAGCACTTGTCGTTCTTGGGGTCCAGACATCAAGATCTTTATTTTCCCAGTTACTGAACTCATTGTTCCGTGCACCAATGTCCTTTTTTGATTCTACCCCTCTTGGAAGGGTACTTAGCCGGGTAAGGATACTTAAACAAATTGTTCATCTCCCTGAGATATATTGGGTAGTGAGGTTTGTTTTCAACTTGCACCTCCTACATATTAGTTGTAGTGTGAACGACTCTCGCAGCAATCAAAGCGAATCTTTAAACTACTAGACAGATAAAACATGATAAACCAAAGTTCTATTTTACATTTGGACATTTCCTATTGATGGGTGAACTTGGAATTTTTTATGCAGGTATCTTCAGATTTAAGTATTGTTGACCTTGATGTTCCATTTGGATTGATGTTTGCTGTTGGTGCCAGCATAAATGCATACAGCAATCTGGGCGTATTGGCTGTTGTTACATGGCAAGTTCTGTTCGTCATTGTGCCGATGATGGTTTTGGCACTCAGGTTGCAGGTAATTTTGTGAGATTCCGTTGGCTACAGTTTTGTTGTTATATATATCATATACCAGTTGATATGCTTTGTTGCTGTTTGCTACCAAGGAGTGATGTGACATGTCTTATGTTCTTAATTACGAATGACTGAAATCTAATATGCTTGGTCATGCAGAGGTACTATTTAGCCTCAGCTAAGGAATTGATGAGGATCAATGGCACTACCAAATCAGCTCTGACTAATCACTTGGGCGAGTCAGTTGCAGGGGCTATAACAATAAGGGCTTTTGAGGAAGAAGATCGTTTCTTTGAGAAAAATTTGGAACTTATTGACAAGAATGCTGGTTCGTATTTCTATAATTTTGCAGCGACTGAATGGCTGATTCAACGTCTGGAGACAATGAGTGCTGCAGTCCTTTCTTTTTCTGCCTTTATTATGGCTCTTCTTCCTCCAGGAACTTTTAGCTCTGGTAAGCATTTATAGAAGTTGCAATTTGCATGTATCACCAATTCACCACATCTATGCAAAACATTGGGTAAAGATTTTTTTTTCTAAAAAAAAGAACCAGGAAGTTCTGTGGCAGTTCATCACATCTTGCATATGATGCACAATAATATGTGCAGTAGACTGCAAGAAAAAATTTACTTTGTCCTCATAGCTTCCTAAAGTAAAGCTATGAAATGTTAAGGTCTAGCGATGTATACCTGATAATGTTGAATCACAAGTAAAATTATATTTATTGCAAGAATGTTAGGCAGGATATTTGGCATTTGGTGAATAACGCAGAATGTTTCTTAATCACTTATGATTTTGTATAAGAACTGCTGAGCTTTGAACCCAAGGAGTCAGAATGGAAACACCAAGATTAATTCATGGCTACTTAAAACCAAAACTACATGCATTTGGTATTGTTCATGTTATGAATATTTCGGTACTGTCATCAGAAACACTAACCACTCCGTTTTGTGCATGTGCAGGCTTTATAGGAATGGCATTGTCGTATGGTCTATCCCTAAATAATTCATTTGTTTTCTCTATCCAAAACCAGTGCCAGCTATCAAATCAAATAATCTCTGTGGAAAGGGTGAACCAGTACATGGATATACCAAGTGAAGCAGCAGAGATTATTGAAGAAAATCGACCATCAGAAAACTGGCCCCAAGTTGGTAGGGTGGAGCTTAGAGATTTGAAGGTAATCATATATAAACATTTACATTTATGCCTCACAACGAAACCTTTTTGTGTTCAGGTTCTAGAAAATTAACATGAATGATTTTCTCTCAACAGATCAGATATAGGCAAGATGCTCCTCTTGTACTACATGGAATCACATGCACTTTCGAAGGTGGAGATAAGATCGGTATAGTTGGCCGGACAGGAAGTGGAAAGACAACTTTAATTGGTGCATTGTTTCGTCTTGTTGAGCCAACTGGAGGAAATAATTATAGACTCTATAGATATCACTACAATTGGCTTACATGACCTGCGTTCACGTTTGGGTATCATTCCGCAAGATCCAACACTCTTTCAGGGAACCATAAGATATAATCTAGATCCTCTTGGGCAATTTTCAGATCAACAAATATGGGAGGTACAATGTCTTATAATATGCACAGATATTCATGTTGTTTGTAGCCCTATTGTATTAGTTTACCAAGAAAAGAATGTTACTTTGAACTAACCTGTTGTTAATTTGAAATAATGAGCCCCTTCCTCTTACTGAGAAGATTCGGCAAAATAAGTGTAATAGTGCCCAGTAATTTTAGAAATTTCAGAACATATTTTGAATGACCTGATGAGTAAACTGAATCATGAGAATATTGGTAACAAGCTCAGGAGCAATTATCTCTCATTTGAATGACATATATACCAGCTCAAATTTCAAAGCAAATCACTTAAAAGTGATTACTTTCTATTCTTATGCAGGTTCTTGACAAATGTCAGCTTCTTGAAGCTGTCCAGGAGAAGGAAGAGGGATTGGACTCACTTGGTAGGATTCCTTGCTATATCTATACTATGTTTTCCAGAACCCATAGCAAATTAAGGAATTCTGGATGGATCATTGTCAAACCAAAAAAAATGTCGTGACACTAAATTTGCCAAAATCTCCAGAATTTAGACTGGGGGTGACAATACATGCTATAGAGTACTATTTATGATCTACACTAAACCTCCTTATTTTTAATCTATATTCCACGAGAAAAATATGCTCTGCTTGTCGTTTTAGGGGAAAAAAGAACTCTTGAAAAGAAAATAGCGACCATGCCTTGGTGGTATGTTTTTCATTAAGTGGAGATAGGAAAATAAAATCAAATGCCCTTCTAAATGAGGTCCAACTAAAACAAGTACTTATCTTTTAAAGGATAAATCGTTTATTTGACTTCTATAAAAAATGTGTTTTCCATTCGCAGACACACAATGAATATAATATTCTTAGATACCATGACCTATATGTTTGTCTTGTTCTCTGTACTGACTAAGAATTTGTTGTATAGTTGTGGAGGATGGTTCGAACTGGAGCATGGGTCAAAGGCAGCTCTTCTGTCTAGGACGTGCACTTCTAAGAAGATGCCGTATCTTAGTTCTCGATGAGGCCACGGCATCTATAGACAATGCTACTGATGCTATCCTTCAGAAAACAATCAGGACAGAATTCAATGATTGCACTGTGATCACTGTTGCACACCGTATACCCACTGTTATGGACTGCAGCATGGTACTTGCAATGAGTGACGGTATGTTTTCTTTTTGAGCTTGCTATGGATACAGCCGTATCTTAAGTTATTGGCTATGAATCAGCACAACAAGATCTGCAAAACCTAGGGATTATAGTACTAATCTTTGCATCCTACTTTAAAAATGAATCTGAATTGAACTGTTTAGATTGTGAAAGTCTGTCTCAAGATAGTAGTATTGCAGCATTTACATGCGAAGTCCATGCTCATGGGTTCAACTAACTTCCAGGGAAATTAGTGGAGTATGACAAGCCTACAAAGCTCATGGAAACTGAAGGATCTCTTTTCCGTGACCTCGTCAAAGAGTACTGGTCATACACATCGAATGGAAATATTTAGGAGAAATTATGACAGTTCACATGTTTACTCGCTGCAGTCTCTTAAGAGGAGATACAAGAAACATGTGCTCGCACGTCCGAAGAATTCTTCTATATGTAGTCTGAAGAAAAGGCAGCAGGCATTGTCAGGAAGTGCTTGTTATCAAGTTTTCACCTCATCTTTTGAGGAACTTCTTGACTGGTTCTGTTTTGGGTCATTGCTGCCCGTTAGGCACTGAACAGAAGGAAACATGTTCCTCAAAAGATAAAAATATAGGAATTCTTCAGCGTTTCTTTGCTTGAGCAGTGAGCTAATAAAAGGATAAATGGGAGGCCTGCACATCAAGCTGGAAACGTGTTTAAAAAAAAGCATGCAAGCGTGATACTGCATGTTCATAAAAATGGTTAGGCTATTCCATTCAAATTTTGTGGTGTATATCTACATTTCTACTACTGAAGTGTATATGATGTTTGGGGGGAAATAATTGCTTTTCAGCACCCTCTTGTTCATGTTTCATGTATATTCCGTATAACTGTCTTCCTGGGTTGTAGGTCGTTCTAGGCCTTGATCGATGTTGTTCTTTTTTAGCCTGGATCCGCTGGTTTAGGTTCTCAGATGCCTGGAAGCAGGTCTGGTAGCATTGATAGGCTGTTATCCTTTTTTCTGTCCTTCGTCTGAACAATCTACCAACTCTTGTATTTCCGTTATGCATTTAATGGAAATGGGATACCCTCGATTCGATTTTTTTTTTTTTTTTTTTTGATGTATATTCATCAGCCCCCAGTGCCTGTTCATTTGTGACGGGAGCCAACCAATTTGGTGGTAAATTTGTTTTCACTGGGTGTGCATTCTGAATGATTGTAGTTCCTTGTGGCTTATGTAATTCACAAATTTAGTAACTGGCACAAATAGTTGAATGAAATCTCACTGTTTTTTTGGGATTATGACGTAATCATATCAAGGAAGGAAAGAAGTGAATGAGGTATTTCGTTGTACTATGAAATCGCATTTTACTGCAATTATGTTGTACGATAGCACTCGCAATCGGTATAGCGCACTTTGAGCAGCTGTAAAGTCTTTTGCGCTACAGAATCTAAGGGGTCCTTTGGAACCATGAACTATATGGAAATTTCTCAGGAATTCATTCATTTTCATAGGAAAATGGATTTTTTCCTTACATTCCAAAGAGTTCTAAAAGAGAAGATTTTTTTTTTTTTGAGTTCTAGGGCAGCAAACAGCTACCCCGGCCTTTTGAATATATCAACTGACCAAGAAAGTTTTACAGCTCCAGTTTCCCTTTTACCAGCACTACACCTCTCCAGGTGCTGCTACAACGACAAAAAGCTCCCACTCTACCGGGCTACTACTCCCAAACTATTAATAACAGTCTCAGACGATTAACTAGAGCAAACAGGTTTCTACTAAACTTATTACATGGCAAAGCCAAACAGATAACACAGGTCTGCAGTTTGCTTCTGATCAGAGACATCACTCTCCAACCAGCTCCTTTTAGTCTTCAGCCAGATCGCTTCTTCAGTTGAGTTCGTCCTCCAGTTCACACCACCATCTGGCTCCAGGATGATTCAGCAGCACCACCTCTTCTTCATCCTCTTGTTGCATCTGCTGCTTGACAAGTTCCATATTCTTCATCTCCCCCCCGGCCTCCCAAAAGGCAGTTAGGAGACTTCTCTTGCAGCTTTCCTGAGATGTGTAATACATCTTTCTAGCTCCATCTTCTTGTCCACAGGACAGAGGATCATCCAACCTTGAAGTAGTCCAGCAATCTTATGTAAGAGCATTTCCATGCCCATCCACCCTATGTTCTGAAAGCAAATGTCATTTCTTAGTTTCCAAACACTCCACACTACAGCAGCAGAAACCATGTTAAGCACACAAAATTTCTTATTACTAAGCCAGAATGTACCCATATTTATAAAGCTAGAACCTACTTCACAACTGAAAAAATCTGAAACAATATCCCAACATCTTTTACTAACCACACACTCAAAGCAAAGGTGCTGCAAGGTTTCTTTTCTGCATTTAAAAGACAGGACTCATCTACTACTTTCTCGTCTTTAGCTAGATTATCTCTAGTTAAAACTCTATTATGCATTAGTAACCAAAGGAAAAAGTGTACTCTAGGAGGAATTTTTAGGGACCAAAAACAGAACATGCACACTTTGTATGCCCCTAAAGTTAATTATCTTATAGAGAGATTGTGAAGAATAAATCCCATTCAAGTAAACTGCCAAATCATCTCATCATCCTCATCAACTACCGAATAGTAGCTACAAGTTCCACAATATCTAACCATTCCAGGTACGGGCTTTGAGACACACTTCTCCTAAAAGTGCACTTCGGTTGAGACCCATCCCAAAGATCAGCAATGGTCTTACCCTTTTCATTCACAATTCGCATGCAGGATAAAATTGAATAGCTAGGGCCGGAAGATCCTAGCCGTTATCTTCCCAAAACCTAATTTTCCTACCATTCCCAACTTTCCACCTATAACCAAGCTTAGCTGCCTGAGCAGCCCATAAAGCCTTTGAAGAAGTTTGAAGCTCCTATTGTATTTGAATGCAGAATATTTGGTTTGTCAGTCTTATACTTGTAATCTATTACCTCTCTCCACAACTTCCCTTCATCATCTTTATATCTCTTGACCCAAGAAGCTAACAAACTAATATTTAAATCTCTCAAATTGGTCATTCCCATACCCCCATACTCCTTTTTCATAGCTACTAGCTCCCGTTAGCCAAATGATACTTATGATTATCGCTGAATCATTCCACAAGCAGTTACTCAAATGAGAGTTCAAAATTCTAATGGCCCACTTAGGGAACTTGATAAAAGATAGAAGATATACAGAATACTAGCTAAACAGAATTAATGAGCATGGCTCGTCGTTTGCTAGGGACATAAGTTTACCCCTCCAGCCCCCTATCCTCTTCATAATCTTATCCACTAAAGGTTGCAAGTCTTCCCTAGTGGGCTTCTCATAATGCAAAGGTACCCCTAGGTACTTGATAGGAAAAGAACCTACTGGACAGGCCAAAATATGGGCAAGATAATGAGTCTCAAAAGGATCTAGATTCATAGGGACTAATTCACTCTTGTTGAAATTAATCCTCATACCCGAGACCTGCTCATACCACATTAAAATGCCCTTCAAATAAACCAGATTTGACTCCTCAGCTTTAGCAAAAAGAATAGTATCATCTGCATATTGCAGAGATACTATTCCCCCTGGTCTAAAACCTTCTAACAGTCCACATATTAGTCCTTTACTCTGAGCCTTACACAACATCTTTGTGAGCCCATCTCCTACTAAATTGAACAAGAAAGGGGAGAGTGGATCCCCTTGTCTAAGTCCCTTGCCAGCTTTAAAGAAAGCACTATCCTCTCCATTAACAAGAATGCCAATTGACCCATTCATAACTATCTGTTTAATCCACCCTATAACTTTAGGATCAAAGTTCCTACCTGATAACAACTCAAACAAGAAAGACCAACTTACCCCGTCATAAGCTTTTCGTAATCCAATTTCAACACCACTCCTTTTTCTCCAGATTTTGCTATGCTATGAACCACCTCATGTGCTACTACTACACTCTCCAAAATGTACCGCCTTTTATAAAGGCCGACCGACTTTTGGCCACTACTCTTTGAACCACAAAAAGGTGTCAATCTAAGAGTTAAAAGCTTAGAAAACAACTTAAAACTACAATTTAGCAAACTTATTGGCCTAAATTGCTTTATGTTAGTAGCATCTCCCACCTTAGGAATCAAAGTGACCAAAGCAAAATTCAATCTACTCAAATCCAATTCTCCTTTATGAAAATCTCTAAACAAGTCCATAACATCATTTTTAACCAAATCCAAGAATTTTCGATAGAAAATGAAAGACAGCCCCCATCGGGCCGGGGCACCTTCGGGTAACAACTAAAAAGAGCCTCTTTCACCTCTTCCTCGTGAAAGGAGCTACCGATTCAAGTTTTCCTCATCAGATACAATATCTTCATCATCCCAGAAATCACAACCTAAGTTAGCATTTGGACTTGGTTCCTTCCCAAACAAATTTTTATAGTAATCTACTGCCACTTTTAGCATTCCTTTCTGATCACTAACCATACCATTACTACTTTCTAGACAATCAATTCTCTTAGCCCTACTCCTTTGATTAGCAATGGCCCGAAAATAGGAAGTATTTTTATCTCCTCAAGCAAATTCCTATCTCTTGATCTCGTCTAGCTTTTATCTCTTCTAAAGCCCAGATTCTCTCTAAGTCTCTTTCTATATCTCTATAGTCTTGCAACTCTACTTGATCAAGAGGTCTGTCCTCACTAATACTTTCTAAAACTCTAAATCTACCTACTAACTCACTCTTGTCCTTATTCATAGCAGCCACCTCATTTGCTGCCCACCCTCTAACCATCCTTCTAAAAGTCCCGACTTTGAATTGACACCTATCAATGCTCTTAGTTAGATTGCAAGGAGAATTCCAAGCTTTCACTACCATCTCCTTAAAAGATTCTTTTTGTAGCCACCATTTCTCAAACCTAAATCTCTTCTTTCCAAAAGAGATATTATCCCCGTTTCAATAAGTAAAGGATTATGATCACTAGGTAATCTATCTAGAGCTATTACTTTTGCCAAAGGAAAGCGCAATTCCAATCAGAAACAAAAATCCTATCAATTCTAGACCTAATGGGACAATCCGGGTTGTTGGTCCAAGTATACTTTTTATTGCTTGGGTCTAACTCTATTAGAGCCCACTTATCCACCCAATCATTAAACAAGTCGACCATTTATGGTTGATAACCCCATTGCTCTTGTCTTTAGCAAATCTAACCAGATTAAAGTCACCTCCTACCACAATTGGACCTTGCCAGGCACCTAAGACAACACCTAACTCATCAATGAACTCCTATTTCTCTTCATCTCTAGAAGGCCCATACACCACAATTAGCTTCCAAGTAAAAGCCAGTTTTTTTGCAGGACAACATAGCATTAACAGAGAATCTAAAATTACCAACAATGGTCATACTATATAAATCACTATTAGTTCCCAACAGATTCCTCCAAATCGAGCCCTTTGCTTCTAGATGAAACCAACTAAATGAAGTATTCATTGACAAAGACTTAAGTAAGCCATCGAAATGAAATTTTTCTTAGTTTCCATCACACCTACAAAATCCAACCGGTGCTCAATAATTTTCTTTCTTAAAGCAGGAATCTTATCAATCAAACCTAAGCCCCCGATATTCCAAAAAATTCCTCTCATTTTCTTTTACTGCTTTTTTTTCCTAGGACCTACAAAGGGACCAGCCTTTTCCCCGATCGTCCACAACCTCCTCATGATTTCCATCATGAGTTTCCTTCACAGGAGATTGACAAGCATTACTAGTTTCAAGACCATGTTGGCAATCGAACTCGCCAAATCACTACAATTAGGAAAGCTACACCCAACTATACAAGCATCATTTCTATTCTTATCTAACTCTAACATCTCATCTACAACACTAGGATTTCCATCCTTCATAACAATACCAACATCAGAAGCAATATTAAGAAGAACAGATTTAGACAAGTTTTTTTCCTTACCAGGCTTGTCGTCCAGGTTCCACTTCCTTTTCACCTCTTGTGCTATCTCCATCATGGGCTTCCCATCAGCTTGGTTTCTTGTACTCCTCCTTGTAGGAAGCACTGGACCCCACCTCTCTTTAGAGCTAACCCCTCTTCTTTTTTCGTTGTTGATTGTCATGCAGTTCCCCTCGGCTCCCTCTTGCACCGTCTTCTTCCCAACAACCTCAACATAAGATCTAGTAGCAAGATTCCACACCATAGTTACTCTGCGCCCCATTTGTCATCTCAACCAAACCCTTTGATGTTTCTGACAATTCCCCATTCCTTTGCTCCTCTATCTTCCATGTACCATTCTCTGACATGTGAAAACCCCACTCTTCTGGCAGGTTACACATTTCATCTTCACCACTTTTCTGTTGGTTAAGACTGAAACCATTATCTTCTTCCATGCCATCTTCCACATCTATTTCCATGTCCCTTAGCAGCCTTGCACATTCATCAGCTCCCACTTGCTCTGCAAATCCTTGAAAGAGAGATATATTCTGTCTCCTATTACCCACGTAAGAGCCAAGCACTGCATTCTTGTGGCAACCACCATTAGCATCCCGCCCACCATCTTTATCCTTCCCCTTATCTTTCTGCCTAGCATCGGGATCGCATCGTACATCATCTTCTACACCTCTCCGTCCCTCCATCATCTCCTCCATCGACTCATCTTCTATCCCAAAGAAACCCTCAAGATCAAAGAAAATCGTGTACACAAGATCTTTGAACACATACTCTCTCAAACAGAATCTTATTGGGATCCTTGCACAAGATCTTCACTCGACCTTATTGAAAAAGCCGTTGAACATCAATTGCCGGTCCCACTTGAACCAATCTTCCCAAGCTTGATGACACCTCAAAGAATGGTCCTCCCACCACCCACTTTGGTGGGATCCCCAAGATCATCACCCAAACCTCATCAATTTTGCAAATGTGCTCTATATCACCATCCCACACACTTAAAGAGCAAGACACCCCACTCCTAAGGTTGAATCTGGTGGATCCTCCAATCACTATTTTCTCTACTTTCCTGTCTGGTGGAAACCTTACAATGTATCTAAGGTCTTCTACCTTCTTCAAGCTCCATTTCCATGTATCATCAAACAACTCCCTCAGAGCCAGAACAATTCCTCCCTCATCAATCTCACCAGTTTCAACTTGAAGCACCCCACAGTTGTCAAATCCCATCCAATGCTTGAACCTGCCCACTCTGTCCTCCACATCAATATAGTGATAGCCTAATCCTTTGTTAGCACTCCCAAAATACCGAGCAAAGAGGCATAGGCTTCTTCCATTCAGGACATTCATCTACAAAGCATGCTTAGGACTACCGAGCACAAAGCATACCTTAGGGCTTGAGCAAGTAGAGCCGAGGTGCCCCATGGATCCACAGTTGAAGCACACGCCCGAACATCATCACTTTTGTTCTTCTCCACTTCTTCTTTTTCCTTTCCTTTCTCCTCCCGCACCCGCTCGCCCGCTTCCCCCTCCTTTTCGATCACCGCACCTTGATCCCCGCCTTGCCCCCGCAGTCGAGCCCGGGTTTTGCCCCGGTGGCCTCGCCGGAATCCCCCGCCTCTTCCCCGACCCCGGAAACCGCCCCCCGTTCCGTTCCCCTCATACCGGCCCGCCAAAATCCCCGTCGAAACCGTGGAGCGGGAGGGCTGGGAAGAAACCGTACGGCTATGGCGGTGGGGGGCCGAAGAACGGCGGGCCGGGGCTGCTGCGGGTACCACCCCGGCCATGTCCACTCCTCGTTCCCCGACCTCTACCTCGGCCCGCCATCTTCTTCTTCACCACTTCCGCGAAGGTCAGCTTCCCCTTGCCGCCGATCAGCTCCGTGAACTTCAACCTCGCCGTCGGCTTATCGTAAGTATCACCTTCCCCAACCGGATAGCAATCTGCAGCTCCGAAAGCCCCTCTCCCGGAGGTCCTTCCCGATCCAGACCAACGAATCCCTTCTCTCGCCGAACCCTAGATCTCGGAAGGAGGCGGCGGCTCGGGGGCGGCCGCGACTCGGGATGAACCACAACTCCCCCCCAGAACTCGTGGATATCCTCCTCCCTGATCACTGGGTCCCCGCCCTCAGACCCGCGCTCTTCCTGCAACCGGGGCCGCCATGGCAGGGACCTCGCCTCGCCTGCGGATGAGGGTGAGCCACGTCTCCCCTTCTCCGTCGAGAGGCTGCCCCGCGGGGGCGCCTTGTCAGGGCCACGTGTCGGACGCCGCGGCGCTCCCTCCTCCCGCACGGGGGAGTCCGGGCGACGTCTCGCCGGTGGAGATCGCCGGACGCTAAAAGAGAAGATTTTACCATGAACATTTTGCTAGAACAAGAAAGTTTGATAATTTGCCGACCAAAATGTGGCAAAACAAAGAGGAAAGTGGTTAGAATCCTAGAGCAGTTGAGCCAACGCCGGCAACAACTCGGATAGGAGCTCACCTGCCGTTACAGCCGCGGGACTGTGCTCCTCCAATCTTTACCGGAGAGCCGTGCTCCCTCGCACTGTCATCCTCCCCGGCCAATCATCCATGGGAGACGGTAAAACTGGCTTCTGGGACTAAATTGCCATCAAACCAAAGGGAATAAGGGATACCAGGATATTACAGAGGAACGCTACTGAACTACTGATACGTCCGATCAGCCCAGAAGTGAGCGTTGGCATTCAGCCAAGCGCAGGCCAACAGAGAGGTTAAGATTTTTTATTTATTATCATGATCTTGGAATTCTAGGAACAACATGTATAAAACATGCGCATCGAACTTATTTTATAGATGTGAAACAATTGTATCTATAGCAATATATTGCGACGTGCATTTGTGAAGGAGAGGAGCTTTGGGATGCTCTTCTTGTCATGCTGATACACCGACGCTTCGAAATTACTGTACGCACGTTCTGATCTCGATCCGCTGATGATAAGGTCGAACCATGCTGAGCCCTTTTTCCTGCCGCTCACCACGTTGTTGAAGGCAATATGGGCGTGGTTTATGCTGTCATACTCCCATACTGCCCACTGGCCCAGATCATGGACTCTGGCATCACTGATGTCTGGAATTTGTTCAAATCCATCATCAGACAGCACCATGGGCATGGCAATGGCATAAACAACAGCCATGGCTATGAGGAGGATGCAGGTCCTCCTCATGGCTAGGTACGGGGAATCTAACAAGCCTTTGCCTCTAGATAGATTTGATGGACAGTGTAAATCAAAGGGAAGACGCAGAGATCATTTAAATAGGGAGATATGTCCGGCTTATTTGTGCACCACATGCAATTTATATTTAAGGTACATGATTTGGTATACACTATTGATATGAGTTGTGCTCCGGTAGGTCTCGCAAACAAATATGCACATATCTTAAAGCCATAAACCAACGGTTCTTGTATAGGCCTGGCACTACGGTACCATTCGCGCAAGATTACAAATGCATGCCCCATGCAGAAAAACAAAGGCAAGCAGGACACAAAGGTACTCAAAACCCCACAAAAAAACTGTACACGGCAATAAATAAATAAAATCAAATCCTTTAAACGGCTGCGGAAATTCTCCTCCAGCAGCATGTTGCCACAAAATCCTAACTTGTTCTACAGGCTACAAGTTCACTGCTTACGACGGTATGGCATTTGGCATCCAGTACAGTCAAGAGAACACACCCTAAGCTACATTATTGTTGTTATATTACAAAGCAATGACCTTCTCAGGACAGCGCTCCAAATGGGTCACCAGCTGCAGCTGCATCAACATCCCACCACTCCATTAGCATGTCGCCCAACTCTCCCCGTAACAGGCTGCACGAGCATAAACCACCTGTCCATGCCAAAGTTACCAGGTATGCGTTGGACACTGCAAACATGAGAACCGGACAGGTAAGTAATTTCAGACACAGGTATATGTCACGAAGCAAAAGAAACACTACCATTTTACTTGGAAGTTCATATAAGAGAGGTTGTAGGTAACCAAAGAAGTGGCAATTCAAAGACAAACATCCACCTGTTTCATGCGCCCAGGTACGGCATCATGTCCTCGTCATCCACCAAATCATCAAAGGTGAGCAATGGACTACTGAAAGGAACAAGGTCGAAAGGGATTCCACCAAAAGTGTTGTCTGTGGCATCGCCGAAGAAAGGGTCGTCCATGAGCTGCTGGTGGGTCTCACCAACGATTGTCCCAGAATTCCCACTGCCTGCCGTCGGGAGACTGTAAGAGCCATTTGTGGCGAGAGCTCCTGTTCCCATAATAGGCGCTTGGTGATCCATAGGCAGTGGTAGTGGCTGCTGCATTGCCAGACCCTGATGAACAACTGGTGAAGGATTAAAACCAATAGGCCCAAGACCAATACCCTGCCGAAACGAGTGTCCAGACCATGAAGTGGCAATATCGCTGCCTTCACAAGCCAGGGCATGGTCGCCCAGATAAGTGCTTGATTGAGCAGCACTTGCAGCCTGGTTGCTGCCGTAGTTGGTGATCGCAGCACCAGGAGATAGAAAATTCCCTTGACAATCTCCGTGCTGCTGCAAAGCTCCGGTTGTAGGGGCATGGTTAGGGCTCGTTGGATGGTTAGTCATGCCCATCACATCAATTGGATCAGTAAAGTACATATCATCAGCTGCTTTGCACACTACTTCTGGCGGATTGTCATTTCTTTGAGTCACTTCATCCTCAACCTCAGCAACTGGAGGGGCAGAGGGGCTTAGGATTTTCCTCTTCCGAGATTTATTCTTCACTTCCTTGCTAATAACTAGTTGGTTGGAGGGTTTATCACGCCTACTCTTCTCTCTAGTAGAGGTCTGCTCCCCTCTAATCTGCAAAACAGGCTGAGCATCCCCCTCATCATCTTTGGATGACGTAGAACGAGGAGGTTGCTCGAGGCGATCAACATCATACTCGTCACTGCTGCTATATGCCTCAGGTTTGTCCTCTGAAGTGCTATGCTGGGCACTCTGTAGTAAAGCACTGCCAAAACTGTGAACAGACTTCTCCTCGCGTTGCAAAACACCAAGCCAAATGAGGCTCTCTTTTGCTGTCATTTTGTCCTGCAGACACTTTGATTTCCTTACACGATTTCTGATCTTATCAAAGTTTGGGGCCATGTGCTTGATCACACCAGTCAGAACACCAACTTTCCAAACCTTCTTCAGATCATGTGGTTTCCTGTACGGAGGCGCTTCTCCCTTTGGAAGGCCCAACGCAGGCCACCATGGCTCATTCCCTGATGGCCACCAAGGGGGCGGAATACCCTTATCCAATGGATAGCTTCGCTGCTGTGGGCTGCAGTGTTGCATCAGCGCTGAAAGTAATGAACCCAAAGTGCCATCTTGGAGGTCCATCAAGCTATGCTGGTTCATGGCTCCACTGCTCTTAGGATTACTCAGCATCGAGTGCTCAACCTCGTATTTCACAATCGCCGCTGGCCCATTCTTATCAAACTTCACCTTCTCCTTCCACCATTCCCTGATGTTATCCGACGCACCACTCACAGGCTTCCCTTTCTCAGGAATGATCCCATACACGAACCCCCGCGCATTGCACACCTCCATCAGCTTGAGCATGTACTTCAGAATCCCATCCTGAGCCCTCGTCATTTTTTTCCGGAGAGCTTGGTCTGAAATCTTCTTTGTCTTGGACTTCTCCATCTCCAACCGCTGCAGAGCAAGCTTCTGCTGCCTCTCCCTGATCCTCTTGAGCTTGACCTTGTCTTTCCACATTCGCCGGGCAAGCTCATCAGCATCAATCTCCTCATCACTGACATCATTCTCGCTTAGGTTGTCGATGCCTTCAACCTCGAAATCTGTCGCGTCCCCTAACTCAGACGCAATCATAGCAAGATGGTCCGTCATGACCACTTCAATCAGTCAGCTTCCTTGACCAAGTTGAATCACACCATCAAACTTCCAGTCCTCACTGCTCAGTTGCTTTGTATTCTCGCTCATCAACTATTCCAATGAGGAATCTCGCAGCAACCTGCTGCACAATATATGCATGTCGTCAGAACCTTTTAAAGAAAAAAAAACTACAATGCAAGTCACTAAGGACTTTACTGCGTTCAAAAACTAAGGATTAATGTTACGAATGAAACCAAACAGCGCAATGTTTTCTAGCAATCAGAAAATTTTAGCACACTGCAGCTGCAATGATCGAACTACACACAGTAGGCGAAAATGAAAAATTATCTAATCCGATTCAGTCAGTTCAATGGGGACTCGGAGCAATCCTTGCAGACTCGCAGTCTAAACACATCCATAGCACTACTCGAGGCAAAAATTACATGCATGACGGATAAAAAAAAAAATAAACCAACACTATTCTACAAACAAGACCATTGTCTGAAACAAAAGGAACCTGAAACCGAAAACCAATCCAACGACCGCACCAACTATCCCCAACCACCCGATGATCTACCTCCGACGACACATCAATCCGAATCCCGAACGAACCCTAGCCGACGCAGGGAGCGGCCCGGGGACGGACACGATTCACCGCCCTCGACACCGTCAGAGCACTCCCCGAGAATCAATCGCAGCCGACAACAGGAAGTCACTCGTCCAATGAAATCGTCGATTCGTACGTACCTCGACGAGGGGCGCGGACACGGACGCGGCGCCGGCGGCGGAATCCGCGAGGAGAATTTCGCGGCCGGATTCGGAGAGGGGGACTTCGCGTCGCGCCGGCTCCGCTGGTTTTTATTTGGGAGGAGGAAGATTGGAAGGAGCAGGCGAGAGCGGCGGCGGTGGGAACAACACGCACGCACGAGCGCGAGGGACAGCCAACAAAGGCAACCCGCATTGGTGACGCGACCAGCCGAATTTTATTTCCTTATATTATATATATTTATTATAATTTTATTTCCTTATATATAATTTTTTATAAAAAGTACTATTTACATATATAGAAATACAGTTGGTGGACATGCATTTGTAGTGTAGTAAAAAAACAGAGTAACAGAAAGACGTGTGCTTGCAGTCACGTTTGAGGCAGGCCACACCGCTAATTTCACGGAAGATCCCGGGCTGCTCACCTGGGTCAGCCATGATGCTGTTATTTTTGTAGTGACGAGAATTTTTTTTGATTGAACCAGTGACGAGATTTCTTTCCTTCTACTTCCGTATATACAAAAATGGAAAAGAATTATTTGATTTTTTGCAGAGAAGAAAATTGCTCTGTTCTGTTCTGATCCATTATAATCAGGCCAAGTTTATCCTGGCCACAAGCAGGCTCCCACAAGCATCTCTATCCTTTCAAAAGCTAAGAAATCGACCGTCCTCTTTGTGTTCTCGTGATTTATCGATGATCCAAATTAGAAAGCTGTACATGCTGGGAACTCTTGCAAATTTCATAAAAAATAAAAAAATACTCTGCGGAGTAAACATATTCTAATCAAAATTATCGGAAGAGGCGAAGAGCCTTTTAGTTAAGGAAAAGCATCCGTCCTTCCAACAGGCGAGCAGGTTAATTTCTTGTGACTAGCCCTCGGTGCATCGACAGCTCAAACGCGGGGAAACCAAGCTGTTCTTGTTGTGTCGTGACGTGGCTGGCGTTTGGCAAATCTCATCGCCGATCCCACGCACGGCATGACGGCGGCATTCCCTCGCGTTTTTCGATATCGCTGATTGACCGGATTTTGGCTGTGAAAAAAAGAGAGATTCTCGTGGTTATCACCAGCCATTTACGATGAGGATGCACCGCTGATTCAGTCTCCACCCATTTTCGGCATGGTGCCTCCTCGTCGTATCTGCATTTCCCAGGTACAGTGGCGGCGGCTGAGGTTCGTTGAACCTGGACGACTTTGGAGTGAGCTGTCGTGGAGTGAAGAAGCGTCCAGGTTCGATGTATCTGCTGCAGGGACCCCGGACCCAGCTGGAAGATGACGACGCCGCTTGTTTTTGGGCCGAAATGTAGCTTCTTAAGGCTGGCCCATATCAACGTTTATGGGGTGGATCCGCTTGCTACAGTTTTGGGCCGTATTGGTTGCAATAGAATGAGCTGGCCTAGGTACGAAACAGAACCACTACGTACACGATGTTGTTCTGCTGCAAAAAGTTTATTTTTATCTAAAAAAACTATTGTTGTAGACGTGTATATATATAGCTGATTTGTGGATTATAGCAGCTACCTGAAGCCCTGAACATGCACGGGATTCTACTGACTGTTTTGGTTTTTAGTTCAGAATAGGAGGACTCCTGGGATCGTAGTCACGGGTTGTGGCTGTTCTCAGATTGCAGTTTTCAGGCATATGCTCTGAGCTTGGCTATGGCTGGTCTCAGAATGAAGCGAACCCCAACTACTGAATACTGATCTCACCACTATCTTCTTTTCCCGGATGACAAAGCGTCGAAATCCACCAGAATGTTACCGTTCCTATAAGGTCTGTCCGCAATGATCATCAGAAAAACCTTCTATAGTTCACCGTCATAGCACCATTTCTCTGTTGGAGCTTGACTAGAGCTTCGACCTTCTGAAACAACTTCAGCAACATGTGTTCTGATTTCTGAACCTGAATTTAAGCCAACATGCTGGTGGTTTCGTTTCGTCTACATCGACACCATCATTCTCCCCGGACCAAATGGGTTGGGTTTTTTTTTTAATATAGTTGTTACCAGGCTAGTTTGCGTTTCTTCAGAATATTTTCATTTCTAAATCATGTCTAAACCCAAGTACAATAAACGCAAACAAAAAAAAAAATAAAATAAATAAACAGTCGTATATATGGAGAGGTGTACAAAAATGAGAGAACATCCAAACATGTCTTTAATTAGTAGAAAACCAAACCACCTCCAAGTTATATGGAAGTAATTAAGATACTAGGTACAACAGAACATGGATCTCTCTTAAGTATTCAGCAACAAAATAATTTCTTATTGATATCTCACAATAGATTAACACAATATTGCGCCTAATGATTTGAAACACATAATAAATATAGTAGTCATCAGCAACACATAATAATAGAGTCATCAGCATTGCGGGGATGAAAGCAAATATAATGTAGAGGGCAGAATGTCCTTGCCAAAACAATTCAGATTTCGTAGTCATGTAGGGGAAATCTGCTGTGCTTTCAGCCCTAGTGAAAGAAGAATGTTTATGTTAGGAACCAATGATATGGCAGTGTACAGAGGAAGGTAATAGCAAGAACAATATGCACAGAGGAAGGACAAGCAATCAGGTGAATGTGTGCAGCAATTTTCACCCAAGATAACACATAAAAGCTAGTTATATAAAAAATGGCTCAACCTTAATAAAATTTGACATAAGCATGGCAAGTATAAGTAATTTCAACTAAACTGCCGGCACTATCTAATCAATATGCCACCGCATGATAACAATAGCTCCAAAGTATAACATATGACTAAAGCAAGTGGAACCTTGGGTAGTACATACAGACTCTCAAGTGGAATAAACAGATGATCACCATAGAAATTAAAGTAAATCATGCGAAGGGAAACAGGATAGTGCAAGACTCACTCACCCCGGCTCGCCACCTTGTCTTCGCCCCCCACTTGGGAAATATTGCCGGGCAGAATAGTTGTCCTTTATTCCTGAATAAAGACAGAAATAAAGAAATCAGTTACCTGCAGGGATTGGAGCAGGCCTTCAGTTAGGATGCTCACCAATAGAGACGATAGCAACATGTATAGATATGGTGGATGAGGGTGTATGGAGACGGTATAGGTCCACGCAAGAAATCGCCGTCAGTAGCTGTATCCCAGGTGCCGCTTCTCAGACAATACTGTCCAAGAAACTTGAACGACTGATGCAGGCACACGACAGAGTCAGCGCCGATAGTCGGATGTGCCTTGGAGGAGACACAGATGCTCCTATTCCCACTCCCAAGCAAGAGGGAGTTGCCTCCAATGGATCTTACCGGGACGAACCTTCCCAGCATAATGTCCGCGAGCCTGTAGACCAGAACATGTTCCTTGGAGGCGTCGGTGCGTCCGATCAGTAGGATCTCCGAGTCGCATTCTGCCAGGTACACAGGCGCGTTCTTGCCGCCCTTGGCGATCAACTTTGGGGGCTGCAGTGACAGTGAACGCGATGGCGAGCCCTGGACATGTCGACGTTGGGGTGGATCGACCATGAGAAACTAGTGGGTGGAGGCGTCTAGAATCAGTAGGGGTCGCATTCTGCCAGGAGGCGCGTTCTTGCCGCCCTTGGCGATCAAAGTGACAAAGTGAACGCGATGGCAGCCCTGGACATGTCGACGTTGGGGTGGATCGACCTCACGAGGCAAACAAACAAGAGAAACTCAGTGCCAAGCAGTGCCAATGCAAGATCTTTTGAACCTGCCAGCTCGAGAGCGTCTATTGCGCTGATCCTCGGAGGTAGTAAAAGCCACGCGTGGCCTGTCTAGTGCTGTAAGAGCGAGCATGGCGGTCACCACTCCATCGTTGGGGTTGTAACTGATGGCGGCGCAGACATGCCTGAGGATCCCTAAAAAAAAGAAATACGCGCCTAGGCGTGATCGCAAAAAAAAAAGATCCCTAAAAAAAGGGTCTCTTTCATGTAAGGCAGCTCAAAAGGGTCGAAGAGCCCTGTCAGCCGTGGCCGGAGTGTTGCAAGCGACGGGAGGTCGACGACGTCGCCGGTGAACGGGTGGAGCAGGCGGACCACCATGTCGTGGTCCCGATGCAGCAGGAGGAGGCCGTCGACAGAGTCCATGGCGAAGTGGTCCCGGAAGATGGGGAGGCGGACGGCGGCGAGGGCGCCCGTGCGGAGGTTGAAGAAGCGGACCATCCCGCCGAGCTTGGTGTGGCCAGGGTACAGGCGGTAGCCCTCGGGCAGCAGCATCCAGTGTCGCGGATGGAAGCGCGGGTCCACGACGCTGCGCCTGCGCGGGCATGCCGTGCTGGACCGCCATTGGCGGCACACCTCGCGGAAGTGGAGGTAGTCCGTTACGTCGCCGGCGAGAACGCGCCCGGCGATGAGGCGGACTAGATCCTCGTCCAGCGATGCCCACCGCCGCGATTCGGATTCGTCGACGGCGTTCGAACAGGATGCGACGCCGGAAGGCCGCCGGCGCTTCCTCTTGGACGGATTGATCAGTCGCCGCCGCGCCGGAGTAGCGCGTTTCTTACTGTTTGCCGGCGACATCCCAGATCCCCGCCCAAAATCGCACATCTGAAAGCTAGACCACAGTTAACAGCTGAGATCGCGCGATCAAAATTCAAAATCGCGCGTCAAGGAAGAAAAATCTCGGCTCTACAAGTAAATCCGGAATCCCAAACCTCGGTATTCGATTTACATAGGAACAGAGTGTGCACAAAACCAAAGAGATGTCGAATCGAATTGTTCCAGGTTCAAGAAAAAAAAATTCCAGAAAAGTTTCATCTAAACATGGTAAGTGTGGTCTTATTTTCAAGTTTGGGCATAAGAAAGCAAATCCAAATTTAATTTGGATACCTAATTTAAAAACTATGAATTTTTATTAAAATCACGATGGCTTTATTGGTACTGAGCCTTATTGGGCCACAAAGCACAGCACGAAAGGGAAGATTGGCGAGGGTCCGCTTGGGCTAGATCGGATGGGCTCGCCAACAGTGGAATGGAGGCGGAAAGGGCAGCGGGCTGACCGGGTGGGCCAGTGGAGCACGGCCCACTCGGAAGAGAGAAGCACTTCACTATTTGAGCAGCAAGCATTACTTAACATATGACAACATTATTTAGAAATAGCACATTCTGACAACACAGACAAATGTTGATAATGATATGGTCGGTTGTAGCTGGTAGTGATTGCCCTGAAACGCTCACGTCCAGCAGTATCCACTGTTGTCATGTTTGGATGTACATGTATTCGTCTTAATCTACATGTATTGAATGGATTGGATTGTAACTTAATTCAATTACACTCTAATCCACTCTAACAAATTTGAATTAAAGTGCCAAACAAGGCTTGCAACATTTAAAAAGCCATGTTAGTTGAAGAATTACACAATAGTTATACTACACACATGTTCGAATTTTGTGCAAAAATGATCAAGAACTATATAGCCAATGAGTCAATGAGAATTTGAAACGAGACTTACAAAATCAACTCCAATTGTATCATCCTAATTAAACTATGGTACTCCAAAGTAATGAAACAAAAACACCAAAGAACCCCTCCATGGTTTGGAAACTTATAGCCAGTTTTTGGCTGCTGCAGTTGTAAGAGCATCCGGAGAACCAAATTAAACGCCCCCACTCTCTTCTGGTGACATTGTTTTGAGGTACCCTGAACGAATCCATCCCTTCACCTGATCATCTTTCTCTTATAAAACCTAGAAAAAAAAAATAAAAGTTCACCACTAGTCCTGTCCGAAGCACAAGTTAATGGATGGCCGGTGCGTGATCAGCAGGCGAAAGCGACGATGATATATTTATATCTGTGCGAAACGGGATTGCATCGGTGGTCGCTGGTCGGCAAATAGTCGCTGCAAACGACGATTCAAAAAGGTCACCAGGAAGATACTTTCGGTGAGTGAATACACACGTCTGCTAGTTCATGCTCTTTAAACATGATATTTCTCTTCCTTTTTTCCAAAAAAAAAAGAGATAGCTAGGAAAGTTGTGTTGAAGAGGAGGTACTGCTGGGACGTGAAAGAAAAAGAGCTTCCCATCGTTGTGTTGTGTGATTTTGACTGTCAGCCTGGACACTGTGCGGCAGTGACGTGGCACAGAAGCTCAACACACCATTTGACAGGTGGAGAACCCGCGTGACGTGGAGGATCTACGCGCCACACTCAGTAGCTGTCCACGTTGCGGGCGGACACACGAGTACAGCACGTACACGTAGATAGGCTTTGTGTCACATCACCAAAATATCTCCCGGTCTCCACGTACTGGTTGGTTGCATAAAGCGAGCTTCGACGTCACTTTGCTATATAGCCTTTACCGTACTGCCGTTCTCTCACAAAGATGATGGTCTCAAAAGTGAAAATAGTCAAATTGGTCATATGGGGAAAAATGATCGAAGTCCCTCTCTTACTTTGTTTCTAGATCCACCAATGTAATAGATAAATTGCCAAATTTGCAAATCACAACATGTACCCACCATGCAAATCAAGTTACAGTCTCCTCTTATGCAGTTGCTGATTTGTTTTATAGTGTTTTTGTTTATTAGTTGCTTAGGCCACTCAATTCATTGCACAACTCATGCTCATGGCTTAGATTATAAGGGTATATCAAACCTAACATCTATTGGATGCGCGCTTAGGCAACAATCATCAAAGTATCTCTATGATGGCCTGATCATTACTCCATTAATGAGTTGCATAAAGCAATCTCGAGTACTTTTCCTTTGTACTTAGCACTACACTAATGATGATGGTGAAATTGGCAGGGCCCAAAAGACCATAGTACATGTTTTCTTATGATGAAGTTTTCTTTTATGAATCACAATACATGTATAGACAATCATACATGAACAATACACAAGCACCACATCACGAGGCACAACATATCACGAGGTTGATGAAGTCACACATGTATTTTCCTATCCATAGATACATCACCTACCACTAAAAGAACAATACCATTCACTCTTGTATAATAAATCCAGAAAAAATACAAGCACACATATCAAATTGAGACAAGTTGCAAGTTGAGAAAGTCAATCATAGATTTTTTTTTATGCTCGTATTTTCTTGAATTCATACTACACTGAAAAAAAGCACTTAGCAGTTGCTTGGCCACACCGGCCACCGTGCAGCCGAAAATGACACCCAGCAAAAGAGCAACACGAAGGACAAGCGGTAACGAACAATTTGCTACTTTAAGCTACACACTTGAGCATCCAGCCCCGGAAATATCTCCTTGCTCTGTCTCTTCTCTGTTCTGTTCTTCCACGTGATCACTCTGCCTCTGAATCTGAACTTTCCGGAAGGTACCAGAACCATCTTTCCGCGCACGCACGGGCCCAGCCGACTTTCGCTTCGTAGCCGTTGGCACTTTAGCACCCAAAAATATCTCTCGCAAAAATATCTCGCAGACACGCGCCGTAAATATCTCTCGAGCTCGCGCCGGCCGCCTGCGCCTCTCTCACTCGCTCAGCGCTTGCTCAGGTGCTTTTGGGCCGCGCTTTTCAGTTCAATTCAATTCTGCAGCGGAAATGGCGACGGGCGGGGAGAAGCGGACGGCGCTGCTGCGGCAGATAACGGAGGAGGGCGGGTTCGCGTTCGTGGCGTCGGCGGAGAAGGCGGCGGCGGGGGACCTGCGCGCGGCGGAGGCGGCGCGGGAGATGGCGTGGGAGCAGCTGCACTCGGCGCCGCGGGCCGAGGCCGCCGCGTGGCGGGACGCCTACGCGCTCGCCTGCCTCCACGTCGCGGGGCTCACGGGCGACCGACGCGCCGCGCTCCGGGCGCTCGACATGGGGCTCATCATCGGCGGCGGGCTCCTCCGCGCCGAGCTCGACCACGCCATCGCCGGGCTCGTCGCTGCCCGCGAGCCGGGCGCGGGCAAGGTCGCCGACGCGGATGTGCGGAGGTGGGAGGAAGGGATCGCGGGGGCACGAGACCTTGCTGATGTGAGTATACCATACCAGTCCACTGTCGCTGTGCTTACGTTGTCGCATCATCCGCGTCTGTTGATTGCGTCGTGCAAATGAAGTGCTTCGTACTACAGTGGTTTCAGTATGCTTGTATACATCAGGTCCCTAATGCTGTGCTACAATGCGTTCCTAGTCCTATAGGTCCATACTCCGTACTAACTTTGATTGGTCTTACAGGTGCCTCAGTTGAACTAAACAAGCTATTTATTTGCAGAGGTGCGGAATGTTCCAGTTTTCTGCATTTGGCCGTCACTTGGTAGAGAAAAGTTTGAGGACTTTCGATCAGTTCGGGTTTAGTTATTTAGAATCTGAAATTCAAGTAGTATCTAGTATGTACTAGATTTTTTTTTCAGGTGTAGTTGTTTACAGTCTGAAATTCAAGTAGGATATACTGGATTTTTTGGGGGGCTAAGGTAGAAAATGTTTGTTTACCTACTTTAGTGCTTGATTTGCTTATTTTTTGGTGTCTCATGACTTTCATCCTAGGTTGCCATTACTCAAAGTCATGCTTTACCATATGCTCTGATTCTTTTTGAGGAAAATTGTCCACTAAATTCCTCTGTTGTGTGACCAAGTTTAGCCAAGATAGTGTACAAATGGCGAATTTAATTTTGCATATTTGCAATATATTACTAATTTATCAATTTGCTGCTCTTATTGATAGGTACTCAAACTTCTTCCAGTGAATTCCCTATCTTGTAAGCAAATTGAGAGGCGGTCATGCATTTCTTTGGAGGAATTTATACGTGATTACCTTTTATGTGAGTCCCCTGTTATACTCAGTGGATGCATTGAGCATTGGCCTGCAAGGACAAAGTGGAAGGACATAAAGTACCTACAGAGCATAGCTGGAGATCGGACTATTCCTGTTCAGGTGATTACTTGCACTTGTAGACACTATAAGAACTGACATGTAAAATTGCAAACAAATTATGCTTTTATTTGGGGAAAATTCATAATAACACTTCATCCAACAAAGTGCATTGATTCAATAATTTGGCCAGTTACCATTAAGTACTCAAGCTTTTTCTTCAGGAGTTAAGTTGGGCTGGTTTAAGGAATAATGGAAATGGAAATATTGTAGAGTCTTATCTAAGTGTCCTTTGTATGATTATGCTACCTAAGTTGACTACTGGATATAAATTTGAGGTGCACAACAAAGATTAGTTTCAAATTCCAAGTGGAAAACCAACCTCTGAGTTGCTAGGACACTAAGGATCCTGTACTCTTCGAGCTAGATCTAAAGTTTATTACATTTGGAAAATCGAATTATTACATCTAGCTATCTGCAATGCATCACGCTCCATTAGTTAAATTATGCTGTCATAATGGATGGCGTGAGCAAAACCTTTTTTTTTAACTGGCGGTCCCTTTTATTTTTTATATGTTAATCATAACTTCTGACACCATGCTTCTGCTTACAGAACTTCCTTCACCATCTGGTATGATAGTATTAATAAGAGACAAGTATAGAACCAAACAAATTCTTCAATGGCTCATCATTAAAATAACTTTTGGATTACCAGATTTGCCTTACCCAATAATCTGCATTAGATTTTTAGTATTCATGCGGTTTTAAAAAATGCGTGGCCTTTTTTATCCATGGATAAAAAATCCTGTCCATAAGCCATTGCTGCTTCTCTTAGAGCCTGAGCGGTAGCATCTTCTTGGTTAAGTTAGGTCTGCTTTCTGTTTGAATATACTGTCAGCAATATTTCAAGGTACTTCAACATTTGGTGATACATGGTCCAAGTGCACTCATAACAAATGGTGCCACAGGTTGGAAAAAATTATGCATGTACTGAGTTGAAACAGGAGCTTATAACATTTTCTCAATTTCTTGAGAGGATGTGGTCAAGTGATTCTGCAAACTTGGCATGTCTAGCACAGCATCAATTGTTTGACCAGGTGAGAAAATTTGTGTAGCAACCATACCCATGCATGCATCTACTGACTTAGCAGTTTACCTAACACTTGGATTTGATTTGTAACATTTGACAGATAAAGGAGCTCCACAAAGACATTACTGTTCCTGAGTACTGTTTAGCTGGCGGTGGCAAACTCCAGTCACTTAATGCTTGGTTTGGCCCTCATGGGACAATAACTCCTTTGCGTCATGACCCACATCACAACCTTTTTGCTCAGGTATGACACAAACAATGTCCATGTTAAAACTCTATTTGTTCATGTCTATATTCTTGAGTTATGTGTGTTGCTTACCATGGATAATTGAATGTGCCATGTTTAAGAAGTTGGCCATTTTGTTTACTCAGTCAGTACTCATGTCCTGCCACTTTTTTCCTTTTATTATTGCTAGTGTGATATGATGGTTTGTTTCCCTGGCCACAATTCTAGCAACCGTGTTGCTTCATTGCTTGGCATTTTGCCTGCTTCCAGCAGGCTTTCTAGTGAAGTCTTACAGAAACTATTGTTCTTATTTCTATGCTTGAAATTAAAACCAGCAAGCTTCCTATATAAACTGGCCTCGGAAAAGCATGTTTGAACCCTTCCTATAATTTCACTAGGAGAAGGACATCTTGTGTTTGTTTCCTTTTATCAAAGGCAAGTTACTTTCAGGCCACTAATCCCTGTAACTGAGGGGAAAAGGCCATTTAATTCTCGGTTTGACTTTGAAAAACTAATTTATAGTATTCAACAAGAAAAACTCCTGTGCTGTTGGAATATCTGGAAACATAGTCATGAATGCAAGACATTGTGTTCTTTTGGGGAAAACCCGTCCTTGAGCCACCTACAATTAGCCTGCTGTGAAGACACTCATCTCTGAAACCACCAACTCCTTTGAGAAGAAGCAGACATCATTGCTTCAATTTGGTGATGCTTATTTTCCCCAATGTGAACTAATCTTGTGAGTACATTGTAAAAAATAATTGATGTTGACCAGAATATGTTTCTTGCTGGCCCAGTGCAATGCAATGGATTCTAGGGGAGTCCTCACTCCCCTGCTAGTGAACGTCTAAATGAAAACTTGACCTTGGGGAACAACCTTCTTTATGCATTATGATTAAGAAGGAACCTCAACAACACGGACCGAGAAACCCGTGCCCTGCCACTATTTTTTTGGGTTGGGTTGCCACAGTGAGGAACTTTTTTCCCACAAGGATTTGAAGCCTGGCTGGTGTCTCCCTCAACTGGGGAGGTTACCACTACACTACACTACAATAGTGTTGACATGAATGTATGAAAAGAAAAGACAAAGTGACTGCATGATTTTGCATTCAGAAAAACTGAATGCATGATTTCTGTTGGCTTGTTGCTTGTTGCTACGCTACATCAAACCACATTTTCCTCAATAGCGATGAAGCCATCTTAACAATTATTTGATTGCCCATAGATTTTTGTCCTTGCACTATTCATGTTTTTGGCAAATCATATTTTGACACTTGCTCAAGTATGACGGATAAAAAAGATCAGCATGTTTGTGCCTACTTTTAGTAGGTTACGGTGAACTGAAACCAAAGATATTCTTAACCTACAGTAAGTTATATGGAACTACAAATGCTCTTAGCTCCTTTAGTTATTTGAATATACACCGATTGGTAACTAGTTTGGAGTGCTGAGAGTGACATAGCTTTTGTAGATTAAGATTTCTCAGTTAGTTTATGTATCTGGTTGTTACTCCTTGGCAGGTTTTGGGAAGGAAATATGTTAGACTCTATCCTGCTTCTATATCCGTGGGCCTTATCCCTAACACAGAAAGCATGCTAAGCAATACTAGTCAGGTGAGTAGTCTGTTTAGATCAATGACGCCCGCATGCACAAGTGACATGTGTCAAAACTTGATTGGATATCCTAAAGCTGTCACCTTACCTTACTCTTCGTAACTATTTTGTTGCCTTATTTTAAATATTTCTGAACCTGTTCCAAATATATTACCTTACATAATCTCAACCTTGATGTGGAGATTCTGTAAATGCACAGATTTTTTCTAATGATTCTAGTAATAAACAACCATGACAGTGAACCTTGTTATCCATAATCATATTGTGTTGCCTGAAGTTATTCTTGACATGCTACATGATAGAGAGATTCTAAAAATAGAGTCAGTCTTTATTAAAACAATTCTAGTAATAAAGTGAATATGCCAACTGCCATATGACTATTTGATTGTGCTAGATTTTCTTCTGGACGCCCTGGTCAACCTATCTTTATTGGAACCCTCATGTTCAACTTTGCTTCGTTACAATCCAAATCCATTCATAGCGTTGTGATCCTGAAGCTCTGCACCGCCCAATAAGGTTAATTGAGTTCTATTGCAAACAAAATTGAGCTACATGTGATTCTGTTGCTCTAATTTGTCTTAACAGGTAGATCTTGACAACATTGATGAAAAAGAGCACATGAAGACTGCAGCTCTTGAATTCATGGATTGCATATTGGAGGAAGGTGACCTGCTTTACATTCCTCCAAAATGGTGGCATTACGTGAGATCTCTTTCTATTAGCTTTTCTGTTAGCTTTTGGTGGCGAACGTCAGATCTTCCTTCAGGAAGTTCATAATGCTATTGTTTTGGCAATTTTGATCATCCATGATGTTTCTATCATCAGATTGGTAGACTTAATAAAACTTTATTGAGCCCATGTTTCGTGGTCTAGTGTTGTGTCTGTTCGCCTCACTACATAGGGTTTGACATTGTTTTCACGACAGTAATTGAAACTGTTGACTTCATACCAAGTCACTATCAGGTACAAGAGTTTTTTACTGTGAACTGATTCTACCGTATGGCCTAGCTGTGTTCAGTGATTGATATTTTTCTTTTTTTCTGAGCCAAAGGGTTCACTAGTAGTGCTTAGTCTGTCATTTCTGTTCATTTGAGAATGGTCATGTTCAAATGTAACTTGAGAACCAGCATTTTCAAATGTAATTTGAGAGCCAGCATGTTATGATTGGCTTTATCCCCTGTCCCCTGTGAGATAAGCCAGCCAGAATAATGCTGGTTTGGTAACTTTTGCTCAATTACTCTGAATACATCTGATGTCTGCTCCTTAATGCCTTTCAGATGAAAATAACTCAGATCACATAATTTGCTTTACTTGGGGCTTTAGATATAATTCTGTAACTACTGATGCTAACCGAACTGTCCATATTAAGTACTTATACCATTTTCTACCTATTACTGAAATGACAAGCAGCTCTGTGACTTGTGGGAGAAAAAAATCATTACTCAAAACCAAGGCCATGTGTAATCATATGGGACTAAACTGCTGAAAGGTAGAAGGGAAATAAATGCTTCACATACGGGGTAATACAGCCCTTCTGTATTTTATTACAACAAAATAATTCGAACCTTTTCTCATAAGTGGTCAACCACTCGAGTCACATGAACCTTAACTGTCCTTCAGCAGAGGATTGTAGAACTTTTATTTTCTTGAATTTCTAACGATTTTCTATGTGTGCTGGTATATGCATAAGTCATTCATAGTACTTCACAATTAGCAGATCAAATGGTTCATATTAACTGGATAGCTGCTCAATAATGAATTAGAGAGTTCGGATCACTTGGTTTGGTTGTGATTGTAATGAAGTTGTACAATCAGCAGATCTTGTATGTTTTAGATATACAAGAGAAATTGTTTTCCTACATTTTGAGGATGTAACGAGCTGAGATACATTAGCTTTGCATAGTGTGGTAAAAAGGGGCTATAAAGCAGTACAAGTCTAGAAGACTGAGCAGCTGTCATCGACGGAAGGGTGCTTCATCGTTTCAGCAGGGCCCTTTGACTTAGATGGCTATGGCTCTCTTTCACAAATCCGGACAGGGCTTGGAAAGGAATGGAGCTGCCAATTGACGACACAGACTGAGCCTTATTTGCGGCTGCAACCAGAGTTCAGGTCATGATCGGGCGTCAGGCATGTTTCTGGTCTTGGAGCTGGGTGCAGCAGGGTCGGACTCTCAGTAACCTCTTTCCAGCCTTGTTCATCCCACGGTTTTTTTTACCGGTCGGTAAACCGCGGTTTACCGCGGTAACCGGACTTACCGGACCGGTCCGGTTCCGGTTCGGACCGGTTCGGTAAGTCCCAAATTCAAATTTCAACGTTGAAAAAAAAATGCTGAAAAAATTTCTAAAAATAGTTCATGATTTATAGGTGTCAAAATTATTCAAATTTGAGTTCGTTTAGTATTTATTTAGACGTTTAGAAATTTGAAAAAAAAAGAAAAAGAAAAAATACACAGCCGGCCCGTTAAGGCCCATTAAATCATGAAGGTCGAAAAACATACTAAACACACTCAAATTTGAGTAATTTTGACATCATTGGATTCTAAAAATCATGAAATATTTTTAGGAATTTTTTTAGCATTTTTCTTAAAAAAATAAATTTGAATTTTAAAAAAAAAAAACCGCTCAAACCGAGCGGTAAACCGGACTAACCGGCCGGTAAACCGGGCTAACCGGCCGGATTACCGGCGCCCAACCGAAGAACATGGGAGCTTGAATTCAAATTTGAATTCAAGCGGTTACCGGGCGGTTACCGACCTTACCGCCCGGTAACCCGCTACCGGAGGGCGGCGGTCGGGACCTTACGGTCGGTAAAAAAACCCAGGTTCATCCTACTACTAAAAGGATGAAAGTAAATCGTCCACCGGCGAGCGAAAACTACCGCCTGCTCTTGGTTTACCCGGCGTGCGAAAAGCCTCGCTAAACAACCCCCACCCGCGCGCGTGCGGAACCGCCGTCCTCGCACAACTCCCGCCCACGCCGCCCGCCTCCCCGAGCTCCGAACTCCCTCCGGCGCACCGGGCACCGGCCCGCCAATGCCACGAATAGCGCCTCGACATCCCCGCTCCCGGCCTCGTCCGGCGGACATCCTTCGGTTCCGGCGTGACCCGGCGTTCCGGCCCCACCATCCAGCGCACTTGGTCACCGGCTCGCCGCCGCCGCGAAGAGCGCCTCGACACCCCGGCCCGAGCTCCCCGGCGGGCATTCCGTGGCTCCGGTGCCAGCCATGAAGGCGGGCGTGCAAGCTGGGCGCCTGTACAGGGCCTCCACCAAGCTGTGCTCGCGGAACCCACAAGCAGCGGCGGCCAGGACCACCCTAGGTGCGCCGATCGGATCTGCCCCAGCTGGATCATCGTTGGGGCAAGCAGATCGACGCCGTGGCCGCGCTCCCGCCCTTCGACATGCTGCCACATTCACGTACGTGTTCATCTCCTGGCTCCCTCACCCTATTGTGCATTTCGAATACTGTGGGCCAAGGCCACTGTCGATGTCTTGGACGATTGATTGAATTGAGCTAGGACCTTTAGATTCTGTTTCAATGTAGTGAGGAATAATGCATCTTAAGTCAGGGATGCCTCCCCTAACTTTACCTTGACGAACTAGACATGTTCTCCAGAAGAGAAAGAGTATAACCTAGCTGTTGTGCGTAATGTGTTCGGCAAAATGCCATAGAGGTAGCAAGACATCTATTTTTTTTTTCCTGTTTGTCTCCAATGAAGCATCAAAATCCTAAATAGTGTATGGCTCCGATTTGGTGTTTTCGGTAAATTGAATTTCTTAAATTTGATAATCAGAACTAAGAGGTAGCAGAGACATTCATTTTATTTTTCTCTATCTAGGATTGTCTCGTGGTTTGCTTTCTTTTTCTAGGACTGTTTGATTTGTGGCTCGGGTAGGAGGAGCATCGAAGGAGATGTTTTGCTTTGGTTCATATCTGTGGCCATGGTGATGATGTTTGGGCCCTGTGGATTTTGGAGTTAGCATGATGCTTGCTGATTTGGAGGATGAAGATTACTTACTGAAGGAGTGAGGAAGCGTGGGAGAAGGATAACTAGGTGGATGATCTACTGCTGGTGCTTGCCAAAAAAGAATAAGGAATTATTGGATGTTGTTGCCGTCTTGGTGGAGAAATTAACAGAGAGGATGGTCTACCGCTTGTGCTAGCTTTATTTCTTGGCTGGGTTATTTGTTGCTGTCGTATCTACTACATGTGTGCATGACTACTAATTTAAAACGATTGCGCAAATATTCTTACTAGGAGCTTTGACTGATGATTACAAGCTGTCACATCCAGCTGTGCATATTGTTTTGCCCTGGATGTTGCAGACTAGGATGAGGTGAGTTCCTTACTTTGTTGGTCGAAATAATTAAGCAATTCATTAGTTAACTTTTTTATATTTCTGATAAACTATATATCTTGGTTTGGTTTGAATTTTGTTTTGTTCTGGTCTTGCAGAACTAGAACACCAGTAACATGATATTACTTGTGAAAAATATATCCATGGAACATTATACCAAGTGTGAATACAGAACTGGATCCACGAACACCGTAACATGACATTTCACTGGTGAAGGGAAGACAGATGATTTTGAACCGCATGTTTATAAGGACTGGCAGTCAGGGCCTGCAACAACCAGCTACCTACAGTAATAGGTTAGTGTTGGACAATCTAACCATTGAGTCACTGATAGCAATAACATCTTTAATGTCTAGCTAGGCGATATTTTTTTTTTCCAGATTTGAGCATGTGTATCTAGAAATAGAGATAATCAGTGAGAAATTGTTATTTGTTAACTTCTGTGATCAGATCTTAAAAGCCTTGCAACATTTGGACATCGATCCTATCTAAAGTAATATAGTGTTGTCTGAAGGAGCCGTAGTCAAGGTATTGTGTGCTGATGGACAATGCTGAAATTGAATGTAAAAAAACCCATGAATTTTTGCTTCCTTTTCCTTTGAGTTACAGCCATCAGTATTTCTTTGAGAAGATTAAGAAGAAACAATGCGAAGGCATTATGTCATGGTGTTTGAAGTAGCAGGTTGCAGCGATGTGATGGACTTCCTCATGTGGTGTGTCTAGATTCCTACTGAAACCATGGTGATTACTTTTTTAAATGGATATTCTGATTAGGTTGGAGTTGGCCTTGCCTTCTTTTGTTACTACTAGGATACACATAAAATTGGCATGGCAATGGCTGTTTACACACTTAAATTTGGATTGAAAGCAGATTGCTTTCTTGTGTTCTTTTAAAGTGGGTTTGGCAGCAAATTGTTTTCCTGTTCCTGAACAGGTGAAGTCTAATTTGGTGGGTAGGATAAACTCAGTGCACTAGAAGGCTTATTCCTATAGTTTGCAGGCATGGCACAATTGTTTACTTTGACTACTTGAAGCTATCACTCAAATGGTAATCGAGATGAATCTTTAAACCTTTGTTTTCTGTCTAGCATGTCTCAGTTTTAGGATGAAGACGGTCCTACAGCTTGTTTCTCCAATCATTGATCATGGAAGTTACATGTTCCTTTAACTGTTTGGTTTGCGTTATCAAATGTTATCATAAAACAAATTCTTAGCTCCCGTTGCAACGCACGGGAACGAACCTAGTGCACACAATAAGCGAAAGAACAGAACAGTCACTAAGGCAGTCCAAGGAAACAAATGGATTCAGGACATTGCATACGATCTGAATGATACCCTCTTAACTGAATTTTTTCCATATCTGGACGGTGGACACTCTTGATGGATTGTGGTTTCAACAGTAATGAGACGGAAGACAGACATTTGGACCTTCGAAGCCTCTGTGGAATACTCAGCTCACTCTGCTTATTATCTAATATTATTCAGTGGACATTGCTCCTCAGCTCCTCGCTGTAAACAAAGATGATCTGGAAAAAATCTGGGCACCGGCACGCTGCAAATTCCTTCTTTGGCTGCTGCTGCGTAACAAAATCTGGACAGCAGATCAACCCTACGAGAATGGCCCAATAACCATTTTCGTCCTCTATGCACATCATCATGTGAAGCAACAACCCAAATCTGAACCTTGGAGCACCCCTCGAAACAAAAACAATTGGTTTGTCGAAATGGTGAAATGGTTAGAGGTAGTAAGCAAGCACACATTCTGTGGAAACAAACAAATTTCCAAGCAAATATTTAAGTCTTCACAATCCACACTAGTGGAGGTGGACGGTTTCAGAGCCAGGCGCCCCGTCGATGGCAGTGGCTGCTCCAGATGCCAGGCCTTATCGTGGCAGCAGCCATGGCTACCCGGCGGTGTTGCGCGCTCCTTGCCAGCATAGTCGTCGCTAAATAGTTTAACAGATTATCAAATATGCAGAATAGACCATCCATAGCTACATTTAGGAGTCTGGCATAGCCGCTGGATCACAGGTAGTAGGGTTCATAGTTTTCCCAGCATACTACATACTGTCAGCTGAAGTCTATATCTTGCGGGATCATTTGGCCAAGCGAGACACACGTAGAATATACACCACGAACCACAGGACTTTCTAAACTAAGTTCTTCATGCCTAGACGCTGATATACGGCTCAAGACTACATCATCAGGTGCCAATTTCCAGCATGGAGGTTACGGCACCAGCAAAAGCAGGCAGAAGTCTTCCGTTCTCTGATGGCAAAAGGCAGCGACTCCATCCAAGCAAAAGATTTGGTGCAGCGATACCTGTAAAGTAGCAAGGCCAATCAGTTAATCTAAGAGTGTATTCAGACCAAGTGTCCTAAAGAGCAAGTCTTTTGTAAGTTGCCTAGACTGAGAATGACCCCCTATCGGAGAATCATGCAGCACTAGTAACACTTTTGTTCCTTAATAAGACCAAAATCTAGATGATATTGTTCATTCGTTGAGGGTACTGCTTGTTCAGCAAGTAGTTCAGTAGTTTGAAGCATCAGTAGAATAAGAACTTTTTTGCGAGTACAGAAGAATA
Organism: Themeda triandra; assembly: GCA_018135685.1. NCBI lineage: Eukaryota > Viridiplantae > Streptophyta > Magnoliopsida > Poales > Poaceae > Themeda > Themeda triandra. The sequence goes on from JAENPR010000145.1 coordinate 387,016, forward strand.
AAAACAAAATACAGTTTGCTACATGTGTCAAACAAATACCCTCTACGAAATATCCATTACAGAAAAATAGAGTACAACAGAAGCCTTTAAGAACTGGCAGACCATATTACCCAAAAATTCACCAAACTGGCCACAACCGATAGCCGCAGAACAAAAACAATTAGTTGAACAACATTACTAGCTATCACTGAAGCTACTTTCACATATCTTGAACATTTAATGGCAATACTTGAAATAATTAATTAGAAAACATGAGAGTTGTAATACACCAAAATTCTGATGACATTGAGTTTCAGACAATGATATCTAACAAACCCAATCTCAGTGAATGTATGTAAACAAAACCCAATTTCCAATGACATTGAGTTGTCAGGCATTGAGTTGGATCTAAACAATTTCATTTGAAAATAACAAGCAATCTGGCATTCTCTTATGTCAAAAAATTTAAAGATCACGACTGATCATTCATTTACAAATAGACTGATGCAATATATCAGAATCACCATTAGCAATACTAATCAGATAAGAGTTTGTGGAGCTTAAATCTAAAAACAGAACAATGAAGCCTACCTTCTGAAAGCATCTATGCTTTATAAAAACAGGGTTTTCCTATGTTAAAAAAACATTGTGACTGAAAAATAGCGATACTAATCAGATAAGAACCAATTAGTTTTTCCTTGTGGAGGCACCTATATGCACAATAGTATCTCAACCAATAGCAAGAACTAAACCAAAGTTAGAGATACTAATAATTAGCACTGTCGCTAGCTCACATGACTAATTAAAAGAAGACATGAATTTATTAACAAGAAACTCATCTTTGGGGGCCAAACTCCCTGTTTTATGAGATCTTGTTTTGTTTGCACACTAAAAGTGCGTATGACTTGGTTTAGCCCATCTTTCACAAAGGGGTACGAATCATGACTAGGATTGGTGTCCTTAGTTCTTTATTCTATTTTTCTGTCTTGCATCTGACTTTAGCATGTAATTAAGTAAACCACGATATTTCAATTATAGTCTCTAATAGCTCATTATTTTATTGAACACACATTTTGAGGTACGAAAGGTCTGGATAGTTACTACTACTATTGCCAAGTTACTTTCCTAAGTCCCTGTTTTTTTTATCTCCCTGTAATTTTTGCAACCCTTCATGTATGCTAGAATAAATTTTCAGCAATCAGCACTTTTATAGAAGATGTGTTGTTTTTTTGGCCCAATGATTATTGATAGTTTTTCAGCTCACTAATATACATGTATTTATTAAATTCTGCATCTATTAGTCCAGCTGCTTAATTTTTTTGGTAATGGTACTACACACATTTTCAAACTTCAATTTTGATGGTATTAATATTTTTCAGTGATCTTAAAGAACTTTCATTTGGTTCTATGTCCACCTGTTTCAATTTAAAAAGACAAACTACCTCCACTATCAGCATTCAAATTTGTTTCTAACTGTAGATAGAGACATTTGGTTTTAGTAATAATTGAAGTTGCAAAACTTAAGGACCATAGCTCCTTCTAATTTATTATCTTTTATCTGAACAGACAATTGTACCCAACTTGGTCATATGGTTATAACTGAACGTTACCTGTTGAAAAGACTTTCCTTTTCCTGATTGCTTTTGCATTCCTATGATGACAGACCAGAGTTGAAAAGAGATCATGTATTTTTTTCTTTGGCTACTATCTGACTTCATCTTCATTATTTTTGAGCAGACAGTAACTACTAATTTACTTGGTGGCCTTTACAATTCAGTAAAGGCGGCTCCTCTTGGGCAGTTTCGGTGTCCAATGCTAATGTAGCATAGCCGAAGGCATTCACTGGATTCTTTTTAAAATGCATCACTGTTCGACAGCTTAGCTCACCCTGTGGTCTGTGCGGCTGTGCTTGTTCTCTTCTTTGTCTCATGGAGCATCTCCTATACAGCATCTGTAATTAGTTCCAAGCAGTCAGTTCGATCCTGGTGATCAGGTACTTTCGCCCACCATTGTTTCATAGTCTCAGACTCAATTTGGTTTTAGGCTCAAAGTCTCTCTGTTTCAGTTTGATGGAGTTGTGTCAATTAATTATTGTTAACTTTTTTTATGTGAATATGTGATGCAAACTAATTTGATCATGTAGGTCTTTATCAATCTGAGTCGGTTGTTCATTGGTTTTGTCATCTTCTTGTCATGAAAAATAACATGATAATTCAGTGAAAATCTGTTCAGAGACATTGTATAGTTCCCCATTTTAGCCAACTTGTAACATAATATTTCTCTTGTCTTCCCATCTTTTCCCATTTTGATAATATGTGTTGTAACTGTCTTGTTTCTTAGCTTTCCAAGAACAGTTTTAAATTAGTGCATCTGATGCTTCAGTTTGATATTTCTCTACGAGTATGTTGTTCCTTACAAATTTTTAATTGGGTGAGAGATCATAAGTGTATGTTGTTGCTTACAAATTTTTAATTGGGTGAGAGATCATTATTAACCACAATGTCGAGGCTATCCATATTGTACCGGCTATATTCAGTGACTGTACTACCTATATAGAATGACTGAATTAGGCTGGTTGATAGATTTTGTCCAGTCTAGCTATATGCATGCATGATGTTTAGAACTACATTGGTTCTCCTTCACTAGAGGTGGTGTTCTCTGGCTAGAGTTGTATCTAGGTCAATACTAGATGCCCTTGAATCATCTCTTTGACTCTTTCGCTAGCTACAAGTTGATGCTCACTAATATGTTCCTCAACCTTGAGGAGGTCAGAAATTGATTGGTTTTGCTGTCAGTCTTGCATATGTGGCACCTGAGGTTCTACTGGAAAATTACTCACAAAAGGTCAATATGTTATACTGGTGGACAGTTTTTCATTCCAAGGGAACTCCGACGAAGCCATCTTTGATGATACAAAGACTACCGAGCTTTTTTTTTTTATTACCAAACTTTAGTTACATACGCACTGTGACGGTGGCATGACTGCAGATTTGTATGTACCAATAAAGTTCCAACTCTGTTGCACATTTTTCTCTTAGTAAACTTTAGGCACAATTGTACTAACATGTTGTTGCTAATTTTAATCTTTCACGCTCTTATTAGTAGTCTGGGAACAAATGATTGGGTCTCTTGCTCTTATGGTTTAATTGGCTACAGTTGTAAAATATCTACAAATATGGTGAAGAAATACATTGAAGAAAAATCTCATGTGGAGAGTACAACACCCGTTGCAACGCACGGGCAGTTACCTAGTTTTAAAAAAAAAACATTTGTAGTTGTTGCATGCCTTAGCTGAAATCAACGAGCAGGTGCTCCGAACTTCAATTAAATGCTTGAATAAATATTAGACCAGGTGAATTAGACACCTTTTAGATCAGGTTAATAACACTGTGGTGCCAAACTATCAGGTAACTTTTCATAACCAAGAGATGGATCACATATCTTTTTTTTTTACAAAGATGAATCACACATCTAATAGTAATATAGGAATTTCCTGTAGATAGATGATGAACCACATATGCTAACTATGCCAACGGCGATACGAGCTAAATAAAGGATGAAGAAAACTGTGCAAAACAGAAACACGCAGAACAATCATGCATGGTCACAAACAACTTACTGGTTCATGATGACGCTATTGTCCCTGAAGCTTCAGCTATTCCAGCAACTGCATCCATCTCTTATGGGAGTCTTCCACCTCCTCCTTGAGCCGGACATTCTTGCCTTTTTCACCTATCAGCTTGATCACGACCTCATCATTTTTTTGAATCCACGGTGTCTAGCCTGTTAGCTAAGCTGTTCCACTCCTCCTTGAGCCGGACATTCTCCGTCTGGAGACTTTCTTTCTCAGCTCTTTCCTTTAGCAGCTCCGTCCACAAGCTTGCTACACCGGGTCAGCATTTCCGCCACCTGCCTGAATTTGGCCGTGCGCATATCCGACGGCTCGGACATCTTGCTGCTGGCTGAGGCTCCATTGACCGATGAAGCTGGTTCAATATTCATTCCATGCGGCGTCCAGTTGTCACCCGCTTCGGCGGCCTCGGCAGCGCTGGCCACCAGATCCGGACGCCCTGGCCCCCGCGGCGTCAAGTTGCCGCCTGCGTTGCCGGCCTCGGTGGCGCTGGCCGCCGGATCCGGACACCTGCGCTTCGGTGGCGGCGAGTCGTCCCCGGCGTAGGCGGGGTCAGCGGCGTCGGCCCCTCCCGCTCCGTCTCCCGCTTCCTGGTGCAGCGAGGTAAGAACGGGTGCTTGGGTGTTGGCCGTTGTGGACTCCGGTTGCGCGGTCGTGGAGTGCAGCTGCGTCTGGATGAGAGCGCCGACGGACGGGTGGTGGGCGTGGAGACACAAGTACTCCTCGAGGCCGATGCTTGGCATAGCCTCCAGCGCTCGTACCGCGTCCTTCGCCTCCTCGGTGAGCTCCACTGTGTTGGCGTCATCCGTCCTGGGGTTGCCCACTCAAGGAAGAACTTCTTTTCTTTCCACCCTTGGATGGCTGACATACTGACAGTGAAGAGGCGGTGGTCGTCGTGTTGGATGAAATAGTAGTGCCATCCATATCCACGCAGTCGGAAGAAATAAGTGAAAGCGGACACCAGCGGTTGCACGCCGGCTTCCTCGCATCGGTGGACGAACGCCGCCATACGCTTCCACGCAGTGGGGACCAACTGGCTCGGCGCCATGCCGTAGTGCTGGAGGAGCTCCACGTAGAAGCTGTGGAGCGGGAAGCGCAGACCCGCCTCCAGCGCGTCGGAGTAGACGCACAGGGCATTGGTCGGCGGGTCGAACGCCGCGCGCTTGCCGTCGTACACCGGCCTCAGCTCCTTGGGCACCCCGTACTTATGGCACAGGGCAACCAGCGAGTCTTGGTCGGTCAGATTGGACCGAGGCGCCATTGTAGGCACGACTATGAGCGCCTACGCGACCAAATCTTGCTGCGGGCTGCGGCGGGGGAGGGGACTGGGGGCGTTTAGCGCGTGGGGGAGGACGAGGACGAGGACGACGGCATGGTGGTGTGGAGGAGAGCGGAGCCGTAGAGAAGGACGGGTGTGTTGCGGCGGTGGTAGGGAAGGAGAGCGGCGAGGACGAGGTCGCCCCCAATGTGCAGGACACCAGAGGAGGGTGGAGGGCAACGAAGAAGGGAGCGGCTGTGGCTGCGTGCGAGGAGAAGGAAAGGGGGCGGGATGGGGCTTGTGCGTGGCCGGCGGGAACGGCGGAGGACGCGGCGGCCGGGAGAAGCGGGGGGCGCGGAGCAGCAGGGCCAGGGAGCGGCGGCGCGCTGGGCGAGCGGTGGCAGCACTCGTGTGAGGAGACGGGATGTGTCTGTCCTTCATTGTAGCCGTCCGTTTTAGATCGACCAGCGAGATCCTAGTACTACTGAACCTAGCCCATTTAACAGGCCTGAAACCGGCCCACTTAGCGCACAGCCACTCGACTCTCCCTCTGCCGCTGCCGCTGCAAATTTACCCGTTCCCCTGCGGTGGTACCGGCGTTGCCTATATATGCGAATTGTAAAGATTGCCGTGCAAGTGTGAGCAAGCTTTCCATTGTAAATTGTTCTGTAATACTGCATTGCCAATGAAATGCACAAAAAGCTATTGCTGGTTATTGCGACTTCACAGGCACATCCAGTTTGAAGTGTGTATATATGACAGTGCTGCTGAATGTTGCACTTGAACCACAAAATCCAAAACCATCTGAACATAATTCAAAGGAGGCTGATGATCCATGTTCCATGATGGAGCGGCTACATGATCTGTACTACTAGAAGTCAGCGATAACACCATCTGTCATTGATCCCTGGAAAAATAAAAGAACAATAATTCAACATAGTGGCCATGTATAATTGAGCAAATGTCTATTACTGTGAAACTTTACTGTCAAAAGTTCAGAGAAGCTATTGATGGCCATGTATGGTTCGGACTTTGGACATCCCTTCCTTGGGCAAAGAAGTACTAGGGGGAGTGTTTGGTGCTGCTGCACCATCATGGGATGCAACTTGTATATTTTCTTGTTCCTTCCGATAAGAAAACCAAATAATCAAATACGACTAAACTTTTTTTCCAATGAACCAAATATGTCTCTTGTTGTTATACCTTTGAAATCTTTTTCCTTTTCTTGCCTCTTTTCTTTGTGAAAGTTTCTTGCACCTTCAGATAAAAGAGAATCAAATAATCAAATACTATTGAACTTTGTTTTCAGAAAACACAATCATAGAAGTAAATGTTTTTTTTTTTTTTGTGTGTTACATACCTTTTAACCTTCTTCCTTTTTCTTACTTCCCCTTCTTTCCAACCTTGCGTTTCTTGTCAATCCAAGATCTCTTGCATTTGGAAGTTTTTGTTTCCACCTCCTTTTTCTTTAGTTTTGCTGTATTCAACAAATCAGTTTCTGGAGTAACATTTCTGGGAACACTGATAGGATCCATAAAACTAGTAAAACCGTTGATTTCTTCTTCTACTTGGTTGCTAAGCTTGTCAAGTGTGTTGTTTATTAACAAGATGCATCCAGGATGGCTTGCAGCTCGATGTGCCAAATTAATAATTTTTTTCTAGTGATTCTAGTAAAAAACAACCATGACAGTGAACCTTGCTATCCATAATCATACTGTGTTGCCTGAAGTTATTCCAGACATGCTATATGACAGTGAGATTCTAAAAGTAGAGTCGGTCTTTATTAACAAAGCAATTCTGAGAATAAAGTGAACAATATGCCAACTGCCATATGATTATTTGATGGTGCTAGATTTTCTTTTGGACGCCCTGGCCAACCTATCTTTATTGGAACCCTGATGTTCAACTTTGCTTCGTTACAATCTAAATCCATATTGCAAACAAAATTGAGCTACATGTGATTTCGCTGCTCTAATCTGTCTTAACAAGTAGATCTTGACAACATTGATGAAAAAGAGCACCCGAAGACTGCAGCTCCTGAATTCATGGATTGCATATTGGAGGAAGGTGACCTGCTTTACATTCCCCCAAAATGGTGGCATTACGTGAGATCTCTTTCTATTAGCTTCTCTGTTAGCTTTTGGTGGCGAATGTCAGATCTTCCTTCAGGAAGTTCATAATGCTATTGGTTTGACAATTTGATCATCCATGATGTTTCTATCATCAGATTTGTAGAGAATGAAATTTTATTGAGCCCATGTTTCATGGTCTACTCTGTTGTGTTTGTTGGCTTCACTACATTGGTTTTGCACATTGTTTTCACGACGAGGATTTAAACTGCTGACTTCAAACATACTAAGTCAGTATTAGCTTTTGTACAACACTAATCGTTTTACTGTGAACTGATTCTACCATATGGCCTAGCTGTGTTCACTTATTGATATTTTTCCCCCGAGTCAAAGGGTTCACTAGTAGTGCTAAATTTGAGAAATGACCATGTTCAAATTTAACTTTAGAGCCAGCATGTTATGATTGTCTTTACCACCTGTGATATAATCCAGCCAAAATAATGATGGTTTGGTAACTTTTGCTCAATACATCTGATGTCTGATCATTGATGCCTTTCAGATGAAACTAACTCAGATCAGATCATTTGTTTTACTTGGCTGCAGACTAAACTTTTGTAACCACATGCTAACCAGCTATTGCAACGTCACGTCAGGGCTCATCAGGCTGACAGCAGGCAGCAGGGCCAGTGCCGCAGTAATTGGGGTTGCTTGAATAGTTGAAGGGTGACACAAGCGCTAGGACGTCCTAAATAGGACGGGCATCTGCTCAACGGCCTGGCCCATCAACTGGGGTCCGATATGAGGATCAACTGGGGTCCGATATGAGGATGAAAGGAGTGCGGGGTGTGGCCCCACCTTGTCTATAATTAACAACGAACTAAAAAAAAGTCATATCTAACAAACCTGAAAACCAAATAAAATTTTGATTGCACCATTGAATTTGTTGTAATAAATCCTTCAAAATAAGATCTCACATGGATATATTTCGGTATTTTTGTAAAAAATATTTATCATATCTAGATATACAAGTAGATTTGGTTTTGAAACAACCAAAAAACATATGTTGAAACAAGCGGCAAATATGTGTTGAAACAACGCAGAAATACCTATTGCAACAACAAAAATATCATCTCTTGAAACACCCTTGGAATATTTATTGAAACAACCCTGAAACATATGTTGAAACAACCAAAAAATACCTATTATAATAAAAAAAAATCATCCGTTGAAAAACACCCCGAATACATGTTGAAACAATCCAGAACATATGTCGAAACAACCTTAAAACATATGTTGAAACAACTTAAAAATACCTGTTATCAAAATTCAGAAACATATGTCAAAACAACCCACAAATATCGAGTGATTTATTTTATTTCCACATGCACAAGCGCGTGAAACCATCATTAACAAACCCGTGGAAAAATTAATTCAAAAAGGATTAGGGCACGTACAACGGAGTTGCAGCCGTCGTTTCACGATGGAAATTTTGCAAAATCCCCCTCGGTTTGCTGCAGTGAATGAAGAGAGAGAGGGAAGCCGTCGCCTGGTGAGACGCCGGCGAGCGCTCGTGCTCCCAGGCGAAGAAGACGGCAGGCCGCGCGTTGTACGAGCCGTCGTCTCGAGTCGACGGCGCGCGGATCCGGCTGCGCGCGCAAGGTGAAAATCACGCCAGAAATCCTCACATTCTCGCCCAAATCATTCCCCGGCGTTCTTGTGTCTTGTCGAGATTTCATTGCCTCTCCTGTCTCGCGATGTTAAGCCAGGAATCCAAGAGGAAGGCCGTGGTGCCTTTGAAGAGCAAAGCGAAGCCAGCGCAAGAGGCCACGGCGGCGGCGCGTGCTGCACGGCAGCAGCGGCGGCGGGGGCGGCGGCAGCTGCGAGCAGATTTCCTCGTGGAAGCGGCTCGGCCCCAGCACCCAACATCGCCAGTTTCAACAACGGCGAAGCAGCGACATTCGTCAGTCGCGGAAGCAGCTCGGCCCCAACACCCAACCCCTCTATTTGTAGGATTCATCTTCAACCCCTAGCAGATGGCTTGAATTCTTCACCGATCCATGGCAGACGAGGCTACCCAGTTGGATTTGGCGCAATTGGCTCCTCACTAGCTGAAACCTGATAGTGCTAACTGCTAATATATTTTCACTTACTGATAGTGCTAATATATTTTGGGATAACAACTACAAGATCTATGTCCAGTCATGATCACTGGATTTTTTCTAGCTGCTGAACGTTTTCAGTTCAATACAATTGACGCCTCAATGTTTTCAGTTTACTAGAACTGATATATAGGTACTGAATGTTCCTGTTAACTGAATGTTTCTGTTACCAGTGAAAAGGAGGTTGAAGAAGGAATTCTGGTGATAGATATTGAATGTTTCTACTAACTCTGCTAGTTCTGGACAGCAAGTAAATTCTGCTAGTTCTTCTACTTGTTCAGTTCACCTGTCTTTTGTTTGCATCCTGTTGCACAGGCTGGTCTGAACTAAATTAGCTACTCACTAAACCCACCGAGTGAAATGTAGATTTGTGTATCACAACTGAGAACTACAACATAAGTTATCATCCGAGAAGCTTGAAACCACAAGACTGGCACATCTTACAGCTAAGGAGAGTAGGAGACCACAAAGGCAAATGATCATTGAAATTTTTCTAGCTACTGAACGTTCGTTCAATTCAATATGATGCCTGAATGTTTTCAGTTCACTAGGACTGATAGCTGCTGAATGTTTCTATTACCAGAGAAAAGGAGGTTGAAGAAGGAAGCCATCGTGAGTGAATGGACAGCAAGGAACCTACTGTTTGAAATGGTGACTCGACCCCACCAGTTTGCACTACATAGGTTCTTTTCTATAGTTTATTTTTTTCTCATTTTACTTTCAGGGATTTGTTTTGTATAAACTAGCAACAAGATGGTGTATAGAATCGATATTCATGATTGATCATGGCTATATACAAGCATTAAAATTTTTATAGACAGCAAAATAGACAGCAGCTGTCTGTGGGTTGTATGAGCTGTCTGTTTAGCTGTCTGTGTTGTAAATTCCAAGAACTTATAGACAGCAGCTGTCTCACTGTTGTACATGCCCTTACAGCGCGAGTGGTCGCATGTGCTCCGGGTGGAAATCTGCTATAATTAGACATTTAATTAATGGAACAATTAACTATACCAATAATAACAATGAAAGACTAGTAAAAAAACAGTGGAAGTCGCCGGGGACATGCACGCAGCCATGCACGCGTGCGACGCGATGCACGGGCGAGGCGCTTGCACGGGCGAGCGGGTAGTATGTCGGTCGAGTCTAGTGGGCCGGTGCCGCAGCCCACAAACTTGCCGTCTGATTGATCAGACGTAATACGGAGAGCATTACCGATAGTTGAATGCTTGCGGCTTCCAATAGAAGGAGCTGCTGGTGCCTTCCAATCGAAGGATAAAGCCTTAACGGCGTATGCAAGGAGCTGTTACATGAGTAGCTCCTTCTATTGGAAGCCCGTTAACGGCGTATGTGCTTCAGAACTTGCCTCCCCCGCTTCCGTCAGCGCTTAGCACGCCCGGCGTTCTCGCCTCTCTCTACGCTCCACACCAGTGACACCACCGCGCCGTCGCCGTCCCCCACGCGCTTAGCCGCCAGTGAGATCCACACTTCGATCCCACCGCAGCCCGCAGCATGATTTCATCGCGTCGGCGCTCAGTCTCCTCCTCGCCTACAATGGAGACTCCTGCCGCCGTTGACTCGTCCTCCTGGCCGGCGGCGGCGAGGATCCGGTCCACGCTGACCGACCGAGCCTTGCTGCTTGCCCTGTGCGATAAGCACGGGGTGCCCAGGGAGCTGAGGCCAGTTTGCGCCGACAACCGCGCGCCGTGCGACATGCCGACCAATGCCCTGTGCGTCTACTCCGATGCGCTCGAGGCGGGTCTGCGCTTCCCGCTCCACAGCTTCTATGTGGAGCTCCTCCAGCGCTACCGCCTGGCGCCGAGCCAGCTGCCCCCCAATGCGTGGAGGTACATGGCGGCGTTCGTGCACCGATGCAAGGATGCCGGCGTGGAGCCGCAGGTATGCGCTTTCACATATTTCTTCCAACGGCGTGGATCGGGATGGCACCATTTCATCCAACGCGATGGCCGTCGCCTGTTCACCGGCGGTCTGAAGACAGTCGAACACTGGAAAGAAAGGTTCTTCTTCCTTGAGTGCCCTGAGGGGATGCCGTGGAGGTGCCCTGTGGCGTGGGGCAACCCCAGGACGGAGGACGCCAGCACAGTGGAGCTCACGGAGGAGGCGGAGGACGTGGTACGCAAGTTGGAGGACATGCCACCCATCGGTTTCAAGGACTACTCGAGTCTCCACGCCCACCACCCGCCCGTCGGCGTTCTCACCACGACGACCGCGCAACCGGAATCCGCAGCAACGGCCAGCGCCCAAGCAGCCAGAGCGGCCGACGCCACCGACCTCGTCGACGAGGGTGACGGCTCGCCACCGCCGAAGCGCAGGTGTCCGGATCCGGCAGCCAGCTCTGCCGAGGCCGCCGACGAGGGTGACAACTGGACACAGCGGGAGCGCAGGTATCCGGATCCAGCGGCCATGGCGCCTCCAAGCTTTGCACCACATACATCGTTCAATGGAGCCTCAGGCAGCAGCGAGATGTCCCTGCCGCCCGGGATTTGCACAGCCGACACCATCTGGTACCACGACCTGGTGCAAAAGCTGACGGCCGACCTTAACCGCAAGTTACTCGACTCCGAGGCCGCGTGTCGCAAGTTCTTGGACATCATGGTTGAGGAAAGAGCCGAGAATGGTCGTCTCCAGAGGGAGAATGACCGGCACAAGGCGGAGCATGCCGCCACCGGAGTCCAACAGCTGACAAAGCGTCTCAACGACAAGCACGCTGCCAGCATGGATCGGCTCAAGAAGGAGCACGCCACTGAAGTTCAACAGCTGACAAAGCGCCTCAACGACGAGCACGCCGCCAGCATGGATCGGCTCAAGGTGAAGCACGCCACTGAAGTCCAACGCATCAACGACGAGCACGCGGTCAGCATGGATCGGCTCAAGGAGGAGCAGGCCACTGAAGCCCAACAGCTGACAAAGCGCCTCGACGGCGAGCATGCGGCCAGCATGGATCAGCTCAAGGCGGAGCATGCCACGCTGACAAGGCGCCTCAACGACGAGCACGCGGCCAACATGGATAGGCTCAAGGAGGAGCACGTGGCCGACCTCGCCCGTGTGAAGAATGCCGCGTACGGACGGACCACATTCAATTTTTTCCCGGAGAAGAAGGTGGAAGATGTCAAGAACACATGGGTGTCGCTGCTGCTGGAACGGGCAAAGCTTCAGGGACAATAGCGACATCACGAACCGGTAAGTTGTTTGTGACCGTGCATGATCGTTTATGATATAAGCTACTTGGTAGTTTGGTACCACAATGTTATTCACCTGATCTAAAAGGTGTCTGATTCACCTGATCTATTAGTTTTTCAAGCATTGAACTGGCGCCACTTTGATTTCAGCTACTAAGTAAGCCATGCAACAACTACAAATGTTTTTTTAAAAAAAAAACAGATAAGATACCTTAGAGTCCATATTAAAAAATAAATCTCATGTGTACAAATAATCGGTTATAAAATCAGTGTATGCTCCTGGATAAGGTTCATGCGCTGTATTATGAACAATAATTAATTATTAGTACCACTATAACTTTGGTTCAGTTACTGCTATTGGTTGAGATACCATTATGTATCTATATATAGGTGCCTCCAAAAGTAAAGAAAAACTAATTGTTTCTTATCTGATTAGTATCGCTATTTTTTCAGTCACAATGTTTGTTTGATTTTTTTAACAGAGGAAAACCCTTTTTTTGTAAATGATATATAGTTTCAGAAGGGCCTCATTGTATGTTTTTAGATTTAAGCTCCACAAACTCTTACCTGCTTAGTATTGCTAAGAGCATCTCCAAGAGTTCCCCAAAAGCACTTGCCATCCTTATTTTTTGGCAAAATCAGAAAAAATCCAGCTCCAACAGTTTGGCATATGACTTGCCATTTTTTCCCAACTTGGCAAAAACACATCCAATCGGCGGATATTTCCGCGCGTCCTCGCGCTCCCCATCCGCGTCCCGCGCGAGTCGCGGCCTCGGGTCCTCGTCCCGCATGGGCGTGGCGCCGGTGCGCAGGCCGAAGGCGTCCCCGGCGGCGAAGTTGGAGCTGCGGCCTACCATGGAGTACCGTCACGTGGATCTTGCCGTCCTCCTTCACCTTGGCCTCCGTCTCGATGGCGTCGTTCCGGCCGTCCAGCGACACCACGTCCGGGTCCACGACGATGGACGCGATGGCGCCCGCCGTGTCCGGGAACTGCTCCGTGATGAGGATCCGGGCGCCGCGGTACTCGAACATGAAGAGCATGAGCGTGTACCATCGCGAAGCCGCTCGGCCGTCCTTCGCGCCGCCACGCCGGCGTGCTGCTGCCCAAGCTGCTGGAGACCTACGCCCGGGACGCCGGCCTCACGCCCGACCGCCTCCTTGACGCCGTCCCCGGCCGCCCGCCGCCGGCTCCGCCGCCCCGGGACACCAGGCGAGCTCGCGTGCCCGGCCGCCCGCCGCCGGCTCCGCCGCCCCGGGACGCCAGGCGAGCTCGCGTAACCGGCCGCTGCTTCGCGTGGAGCTCGGCATGAGTGGTGAATTTGCCAAGTGAATTTTGCATAACTCTTGGAGACACACTCTTTTTTCACTTGCCATCCTATTTGGCAAAGCATATGGCAAGTGAATTTGGCAAGTGGATTTTGGGGAACTCTTGGAGATGCTCTAATGGTGATTCTAATTGATTTCATCGGTCTCATTGTAAATGAATGACTAGCCTACCCCTATGTGAAAGTCAAATTTTAATTATTATGTTTTACATAAAAGAGTGCCAGATTGCCTTTTTTCATATGGAAGTGTTTAGATCCAACACATGATGTCTTTATACATTCTCTGAAATTGGGTCAATGTCATAGGAATTTTGATGTACTACAACTCTTATTGTTTCCTAATTAACTATTTCAAGTATTGCCACTTAATGCTCATGATATGTGAAAGTAGCCTCATCGATACCTAATAGCCGGTTCAACGAATTTTTCAGAACACTCTGTGTTCAGTCCAATCTGGTAAAGGTCTGCCAGTTCGGTGAATTTTGGGTAAGGTCTGCCAGTTTGGCGAAATTTTGGGCAAGGTCTACCAGTTCTCTGTACCCAGTACAACAAATTATTGGAAACAAACTTGAATGAGGCTAATAGATATTTTGTAGAGGGTATTTTGTTTGACACATCTAGCAAGTTGTATTTTGCTTGAACAAAGTCCTCAGTTCTTATTCTACTGTACTTGCAGAAAAGAATTCGTATTCTACTGATGCTTGAAACTACTGAACTACTTGCTGAACAAGCTGCGCCCTCACCGAACGAACAATATTATCTAGATTTTGGTCTTATGAGGAAATAAAGTGTTATTAGTCCGACAGCGGGGTCATTCTCAGATCTAGCACAGACTTAAACTTTGCTCTTTAAGACATTCGGTCTAAATACGTTCTTAGTTTTAAATGATTATCTTGCACCAAATCTTTTGCTTGGATGGACTTTACCGCCTTTTTGCCATCCAGAGAAGACTTTAGGCCTGATTTTGTTGGTGTGGTAACCTCCCTGATGATGTAGGCTCGAGCTGTCACGATCAGATTATTCACTTCTCCTAGTGAGGTGGGTTCTCATAGTGTTTTGTATTCAGAATTTAGTATAAATAAATTTTCTCTACCAAACATGAGATTTCCATGTGCGACTGGTGGTCATCTAATGACTGCTAAGCTAGCGATAGAAAGGCCTCAGCTATGTATACAAAAACGGTCCATTTTTATGTCCAAGCACTGTTTGTTGGGTGATTCTTGCAATGTTGCTTCGCGCGGTGTCAGTCTTGGCGTCTTGCGGTGCGAGTCGCACCGGATCTGCATGCATCGCAGCCCAGCTCAGACTTCCACCGCAAAATATGAAATAGTACCGACATAATAATTTGGGGTTTTAGCGTTTTCTTTTTTATTTTAAAGTCCAATGGTGATTTTATCCCTTCTTTTTCAGTTTTATGATTTTGTCCTCGTTTTTTACGATTGAAACTCCCGTTTACCCCTCGTTTGAAACACCGTTAAAAAAAAGTTACATTAAATAGCAAAAGAAAAAGAAAAAGAAAAAGAAAAGGCACATAGGGCAAAAGACAGTGATACCCCTCAGTACTTTTCTCCTTCACTTGTACCGTGCGGCATTCGGTCCCGACTCCCGAGTCCCGGCCCGTCATGGCTTCACCTGCGCTAGGGTTTCACCCGGCGGCGGCGCGGACACCAGGCGGCGGCAGCGCTCCCCAGGCCAGTAGGCGGCAGCGGGCACCAGGCCTGTGCTGTCGTCCTGCTCCGGCGCGCCCCTGCGGAGGCTGGGCTAGGCCCTCCTGTTCGGCCGTCCTATCGGCTCGGGGCTGGCGGCGTCGACATCGACGGCGGGGGCAGCGCGCCCGGCCTCCTCGGCGGCGGCCTACTTCCTGACGACGACGGCAGCGTGCCCGGCCATCCATTCAGAGTCCCGTCCCCTACAGTCTGGTCCCCTACTTCTCGATTTCCGTAAGCGGCGGCGGCGCATCTCACTCGATCTGCTGCTACGGGGTAGCAAGCTCCCGGCGGCCGGCCGATCTGCTTCTGCTGTAGCGACGGGCGACCGATGACCAGGCAGCACGCAGCAACGCATGGTCGTCGTCAATCTCAATTGCAATAGACAGTTGCATTCTTCTCGAGCAACTGAACGAGGCAAGCGACCTTTGCTTGTTTTGATTTTTTTTATCTTTCTTGTGGACAGAAACCTTTGCTTGTTTTGATTTTTGTTTATCTTTCGTGTGGACAGAAAGGGTTGGAAATGAGGTGGATTTGTGGATTTGTGCTGAGAAATTGTGATCTATGCCCTGCGCTGTCTACCTGTTTCTATTTGTTTGGTCAGAAATGGAAAACCGAACTGAAAAATTGTGTTTATGTATTGTCAGTTGAAATTTTGTGTAAAAAAGACATCTTGCTATTCAAAATAGGGGTAAAAACACAAGGAACATCATAAATCAGGGGCAAAAACGTATGGGCAAAAATGTCCGTTTGTACAAAAGTTAACACTGTTAGAGGCTGTTAACTAGACAGGGGTAAAATGTTCTTTCGTTTTTAAAAACGAGGGGTAAAAATACAAAGTGAAAAAAGAGGGGCGGAATCACAAATGGTCACGAAAAGAGGGGTATAAACACTCAAGCCCCTAATAATTTTGTTACAGAGTGCAGGAAAACATCACGGCGATAATACTAACAAGATACATAAAAGTTGTAGGGGAAGGAAAACCAGACGATAATAAGGAAGGAAAACCAGACGATAATAACACCAAGATACATGAAATCTGTAGGGCAAGGAAAACCACGCGTCGCCATCATGGTACCGGAGCCGTTACTGGATGATACAAGTAGAAAAGTAAGCATAAGTCAGTAACTGTAAACTGAACCTAGAAAAGTAAGCATAAGTCAGTAACTGTAAACTGAACCGATATGTGTGTGTGATCA
The DNA here is from genome assembly GCA_018135685.1 of Themeda triandra. Taxonomy (NCBI): domain Eukaryota; kingdom Viridiplantae; phylum Streptophyta; class Magnoliopsida; order Poales; family Poaceae; genus Themeda; species Themeda triandra. Next base: position 403,539 of record JAENPR010000145.1, read on the forward strand.
AATATAATAGTAGAAAACACATAGAGAGGTACAAAATCTGAGAATATTATGTACTCTGTAGCTTCTTAGTACTGTAATATAATAATATACAACTCTCCTTGTAGTTCAAGAAAATAAATATGCAAAAGACAGCAAGGTGCATTCTATATGTGAAATCAACATGTTCATTTGTCTTGCTTCTCTGAACAAATTAACTGGATTCTGTAATGAATATACCAACTGCAAATACCTTGTTTTCTCTTTGCTGTTACAAGTTCAACATGAACAAAAATATTGCCAGGTAAAGTCACTTATGACTAAAATACCGACATCATTACAATCATAAATGACAACCGTGACTAAATTATTTAACTGTGACTAAATTTCAGCTGTGAGACCATTTTCACCGCTGACTACTCATAGTCCATTTTCAACCACTAACTACTCATAGTCATTACAATCTTATTTCCCTCACTGAGTCACTGGATATTTTTCTTCCCTAGCAAAAAAGTAATACTAATGGCCTTGATGCCAGAAGTTCTACGTTGCACTAGTGGCACATACTACTGCTGGGACAAATAAAAGTCCATATATGTGGTGCAATGCAAATTCAAAACTGAACTGAACATTTAATTTTTCTCATTGGATATGTTCATTTTGTAGCCAAAACTTGTAACTTGTTAATAATTGTACCAATTTTTTTTCTTGTGCATAACAATAACAACAGTAGTAATACTTATAACCACTACGATAAAAAGATCAGTATATTTTTTAACAAAGTAGGCAGTCACTATTGGTAAATAGATACATACAGATTTTAGCAGTTTACCAACCCCGATAGAGAAAGGTATGTTGCATGAGTATATATTGCCATATGCATGATACAAATCTAAAGGAAAATCTACAGCTAACCTGCTAATTTAAATCTGTGGTCTGTGTCGCTTTAATACTTTTTAAAAACCCAAGTAATTAGTTAACTGTGATGAGCCTTTGTAGAGGAGAATTTTGCCATAGGACACTCAAAACATGTCACTCTTGCTCAAAAGAACCCAAAAAGAAGGTCTTTGCTACAAGACACTAATACAACATTTTGAATGTTTGATGCTACGCAGGATTAGTTGTCCTCTAGTAAATACGAAAAAAAAACAATCCACTGAGGGCATTAATAAAACATGTCTAGCAGCAAATATTTATGGTTTTATTGTGTTCAGCAGCAAAGATAAGTTTTTCCGTTGTCTCTCAGAAAAAATGGCACACTTTTATTCAGTGAAATATGGCAACCCCAGCAGTCAAAGCTAAACATGCATAAAATACAACAGAATCATTGCGCTATAGGAGACTTACCCCATAACGAAACTTTTTCTTCACCCTCCATTTGGGCATCTCCTTACATAATATCTTCCCTTTGTTCCTACAACAGAGAGAAAAGGGGGAGGGAGGGAGTGAGCTTGCAAAGCAACATAAATAAAATGTTCAAGTGAAAGGAACAATCGCAGATTACTAGAACAAAGATGAAAAATTGGGCACCTACCAGTATGGAGGATAGCAACAGGTTATGATATGGCACATGATGCTATAAGGGCCTGGAATATGTTTTTCTTCTGCAATTACTCCATCTGTTGCTTGTGACAATGTGCCATTACTGAGGTGGTATTGACTAAGATAAATTTTGGGCTCTGGCATGACAATGGTGTTAGGAACAATGGTAGGGAACACCTTAGAGCTGACACAGAGTGACCTATTACCAATGAAGAGTGCATTGCCATCTATGGATGTCAAAGGGACAATCTTTCCCAGCATAAGATCAGCTAGCCTGTAAACTGAATACCAAACCTCCGTATATTTTTTGCCAACCACCAGGACCTCTGAGTTGCATTCCACCAGAAGGTAGTAATACAATCCATAGCTTTCGTCGCTTGTTGGCCATTTAAATTTTGCAACCAACTTTGGTGACGGCACCGTTAAAGGGCCACTGTCCATACCTTCCTGCTGGGGTGGGTCGATCTGTATGACCTCATGCTCATCTCTCATTCTACCAGGTCGCAGCAACACATAAAGCTTTCCTTGGAATGGCAGTGTATAAGAAATGTTGCTGCGTTCCCAGGTTGTTGTGACCCTCCATTGCTGATCACCGGAGGTAGCAAAACATATATTCCACACGTCAAATGGCCGCATCATTACTCTGACGAGTCCATCTGCACCCACGCTGATGCTGGCACCACAGATATTTCTAAGATAGTACCACCGAGACCCCTCCGAGCCGCAGCCCACGTACGGCAAGAGGGTCGCCAGCGGCGGGAACTCTGCGACATCGCCGGTGAAGGGGTGGAGGAGGCGGACGGCAGTGTCATGGTCCCTCTGCAGCAGGAGGATGCCGTCGACGGAGTAGAGGACGCAGTGATCCTTGAAAAGGGGGAGCTTGACGCGGACAAAGGCCCCGGTCGAGAGGTTGAAGAAGCGGACGTAGCCGCGGAGCTTGCCGTGGCCTGGGTGGAGGCCGCGGCCCTCCGGCAGCATCATCCACCGGCGCGGGTGGAAGCGCGGGTCGACGATGCCGCGGCCGCGAGGGCAGGTCGTGCTGGATCGCCAGTGGCGGCACACGGCTCGGAGGCGGATGTAGTCCCGGAAGTCGTCGCCGGCGAGCACGCGCCATCCGACTTGGCTCACCAGATCCTCGTGCAGAGACGCCCACGGAGATGAATCGGCGGCGGTAACCTTCCGCCGCCGGCGATTCCGAGAACTCGATGAAGACATGCCGCAAGCAGATCCGGTTCACCAAACTCGCCGAGAACCGCCTTCTCAGTTCGCATGAATGCACGAACACTCCGTGCTCAGGAAGCACCGAGGAGGCGGCGGCATAATTTTCTTGAGAAAATGGCGGCGGCGGCCTAACAGAAGGGCAGAGGAAACATATTTGTTTTATTTTGAATAACCTAAAAAACAAGCATTTAGAAAAAAAAATCATGTATCAAACTTTTTTTTAAAAAAAATAGGCTTTTTAGTCATGCTATAAAAGTTATATGCCACGACTTACCACTGTAGTCACGCCAAATTTAAACATACGTGTGATTAACTACACTTTGCGCGTAAGGTATGGGCGTAGTAGAGTTTTGGGGAAAAATCTTCTCGTGACAGTTATATCCGAGCATTAGGTTAAGCTCTTTTATTATAGACTTATTAAAATCTAAAAAAAATGTAGATTCATGGTATGTAAAGTAGTATTTTGTCATGAAATTCATTAGTGTACATACTTGTTTAGGTAAAAATCAAAGTTTTGTTAGCAAAGCGCATGCTTAGAATCAAGGCCTTGTTTGGATACTATAGTATAGATTAAGAAAAATATAGTATCAACAAAATGCAGTTTTAGGACCGTCTGTGTAGAAAAAAGAGATCAAGAGTGGAGTTTTAAAACTCCAAAAAATTACATTTATGAAATACCATGGTATTAAAAAACATAAAGTTTCCGAAATCAAAGTATTTTACGAAACCATGTGATTTTTCAAAAACTTCAAAATCAAAAAAATACTTTATAGCTAAACAGGACCTAAGTTCTAATTCGAAGGGCAATTCAAAGTAAGGTTATATGTCCTCATCACAAGGACTGCAAGCGCTACTTGAGACTCCAAAAATCAGATCAATAGCCATGTAGGTTTTAAAAAGTAAGATAGAATAACGACTGAAATATTTGGAAAAGAATGTTTATTCTTCTCACTTGGCGCCACATAGGATGACTAATGTGGCGCCGCACAAGCTAAAAGCACTCTCAAAACCACCCAAGGATGTAAATCGGATGGTTTCAATAGCCTATATGGAGTCTAAGAAAACCGAATTTCAAAGTGAGGAAGATAAATCAAGCTTATGTGATCGCTTATTTATTTATTTATTTTGTGTGTGTGTGTGAGGGCCTGAGGGGCAAATATACTTATCCCGTTCTCTGAAAAAAACGCGTGATGGTCTTGGATACAATGAAGAGCGGCCCAGCGTACGCGAGGGCCCAGCCCAGCTATCCTGAGCAGCGCAACATGTTTTCAGCCCGCAGGCAGGCAGAGGGGCGGCCCACTGCCGATGCAAATGTCGCCCCGGCAGAGACAGAGAAGATCCGAGGCCGACGACGACGCAGCGTGCGTGCGCCGTGCGCGAGACTGCGAGAATGGCCGAATGCGTGGGAGCACGCGAAGCAGGAAGGAAGGCGAGGCGAGGGACAGGGGACCGACCATGGCCACGGCGGCCAGCTTGCCGCCGCGGAAAGTGGCCGGCAGCGCGGGCTCGGCTGCTTGCTTTTGGCTGGCAATTGGCATCTCCATATCAAGTTCTTAACGCCTCTTCCGTTATGGTTAATGGAAATGGGGGATCCCCCTGTTGGAAAAAAAAAAGTTCTTAACGCCTCCGTGGTATGGTACCGGTACGTGCACGTAGTACTACGTGTGCTGCAGTGTTCTGGACTGCACTGGTGCCCTCCGGCCGCCTGCTCCTCCTTGTTGGCTCCTCTTCCGTGGCGGTAGGTAATTACTGCTACTGCCACTGGGGTCAAGCCCGCGCTAGGTGTGCAGCAGCAGCAGTAGCAGCTAGTGCTGGGCACGACCTGGACGTCCTGGTCGCCGCTGGTGCGTCGCCGTCCCGGGGCCCGGCCGGGCCAGCGCCGCACCGGGCGCCTTTACGCGGCCGCGGTTCCTGCTGCTGCCGCCCATGGCTTTGGCTTGCCCGTTTGCCCCACTCTATCGGTCCATCCCACGACGTCACCACAATCACAATCAGAAACCACCTCGCTCGCGCTCGCGGACCGCCGGTCCCCGGGCGGCCCCGTGCGCGTCGTCGGTCCCCGCGAAAGAAAAGGCTGCCGCCGCGTGCCGCGTGCGTCGCGGTGCGCGCGCCCGCAACCGAAGCCGACGAGAGGCGAGGACCCCTCGTCAGCCGGGCATGGCAGAGCGAGGCCGGCGTATCTGAAGGGAGAGTAGAGTGGATTCCTCGCGGTTCCCGCCCCCGTATCCGTATCCCGCTTCGTTCTCGGCACTTGCGTCGCCAAGCATTTCCTTCTCAGACAGTGGAGAGTGTTGGAGACGCCGTGCACCTGCACCTGCAGCTGCACGCGCCGCCTGATGAACGATGATGACGGTCGGGCGGGTCGCCGACACGGCGGCCGCGACACATGCCCGGCAGTCCGGCACGTCAGCTCGCCGGCTCGCGCCGCGGGCGCTTCGCGTTCTCGTCACGGGCAGAGGCGCCTTTGCTTGCATTGCATGTCCACGAGAGTACGAGACCACAAGCCGCCCGTACCTTTATTGGTTTCTTTCTATGAGAAAAAAGCCGAAAAGCCAAAGAAACCGAAGAAAATGAAAGCCAAGAATAACGGTTTAGATACCCGCGACCGCGAGACAGAAACCGAAGAAAAGCCGCCGACGTGGCAGGGCACAGCGCAGCTAGCAGAAGCACGACCACATCGACAGCACATGTGTGGTAGCATGCATGGCATGGCAGCATGGCGCATGGCGGTCGGTCGGAGCGGTGCCGCGCGCGTCAGTCCAAGCGTGGCGCCATGCATGGCGCTAGTACCTTCCTCGCTCAATGCCACCATCCAGCCAGAGCCGCATCAAGCTCCGACAAAGCTCTCAGCTGAGATGAGATCAGGCCCTGCTCGTCTCAGTGCAGTGTTTAAGCAAAGTTGCTCGATCTCATTTTTTTTTTAACAAAGCGAATGGAAACATTGTGTTGCTAACAGGTGCGGTACAGTCCCCTAGCTAGTGGGCGGTATCATTGGATTGGATGGCCTTTAACTTAGATTATATGGGCTATTCCAGTACAATTAAACTAACCGTGGTACATACCACGTGATCAACATCATCATCACGCAGGCAGCCAGACATCCCCTGCCTGCCACGTTGGGGATAGTATAATAATATAGCGAGTACAAGATGTTAGAATAAGGATCGTCTAGGCGTGAAACAGATAGGTGGACTCTGTGGCAATTGGTATATATCGGGTAGTTTACCATGGTGCACCTTCACGGTGCACGAATCGGAGAGATAGAGAAGGAGGAAGATGGAGTAGAGGGACGTACCAGCAGGTTCGGAAGGTACCTGTCCATGTCGCTGACGTCGATGGCGAGAGCCGAGAGGTGTTGGTGAAGAGGTAGCGAGAGGCGTCCGCCGCGGCGTGGAGTCGATGCGAGATGCGCCGGTGGACTTCTGTCGGCTGGCAGCACCTCCCTCGGATTGGATTAGGGTTAGGACGGTGGGGTTAGCGGCTCGGTCGAACCTCGTAACTAGAGCCGAGTGGCCCCCACCTCCTCTTATAGGCACCGTGCGACGGGGCCCACCGACCAAGTCTTTGCCGGGCTCCCCGATCGGGGGGCGATCAAAGGCCCCGACTCGGTCGTTGGACGAGTCGGGGAGGAGATCAACTAACATTCTCCCCTTGATCTCAACATATACCTTACTTTTGACATTTTTCACTTTTACACATTCCATCACAAATTAATGCATAGAAGCCGCTTCATCGTCACGGTCAATTGCCGATAGAATTCACGACTACAATACATATCTCCGTTACGAAATAAGTTCTTTAACTTTTGGGCCGTTTATTGTCCGGAAAATATAGGCTATACCATAAACCCATGTCGGTTGTGTGTTCTCTAAACACCTTTGGGTGGTAAGCCTTTGGTAAGCAGATCGCAAGCACTTTCTTATTACTTTTATGTTCAATACTTTGAATATGATTCCGGACTTTCTCCTTTACAACGTAAACCTTTATGTCAATGTGTTTGGCATCACACTTGACTCGTTGTCTTAGGAGTGAACAACTTAAATGGTTATTGCTGTTGTGCACCATCATCAACTCCGGGTATAAGTTATCTTAATCATTTTGCCTGTCCGTAGCCTTGTTACATGCTATACCTTAACTTTGCATCACCGATGATACAAAATAGTTCTTTGTTGGAGCTTTTCCACAATAAAACTCCAACCGCGAGTGTTTAGAATGTGGATTTCTATACACATCTCGCCATAAATAAACATTTGTACCCACAACGAGAGTACATACTCTTTCTTACTTAGCATGAGGCCAACATTCTTTACTCCATTCCGTGATCTATATCCTGGGTGGTCTTTGCCAAAATAACCCGAATATGTGAAGCTGTGTTAGGGTAATGTCATACTTGCATTCTTTAAGCTTCCAACAGCTGAAGCATATGGTACCATAATCATTTGAGCTATTTCATATCGATTCTTGGAACATTACAGTTCTCAAATCCATTACCCTTAACTATAGGAACAGGCGTAGGTTTTCACACTTGCATACTTTATTTCTTTAGAATCTTTTCTAAGTATGGCGATGCGATAGTTCTAATACCCCTTTTCTTTTATCACGGTGAATTTCAATTCGTATAACAAGATTCATTTCACCGAGAACATTTCTATTGAACCTTGAGGACAAGAACTTCTCCTATAGTAGATTGACATCATTACTAGCAAGTAAGATGTCATCCTCATATATAGGATTGAGAAATGAATTTCCCATTCTATAACTTTGCACAAAAGCAATTGTCCTCTCATTCTCTTTAAACCCAAACTTTCTAATTCAAATCAACTATGATAGTTGATTTCTTTAGGCGGCATCCCTTATGCTCTTTTGCTTTCGACAAACTCCAAGGTTGTGCCTGCAATCAATTCCTTACAAATCCCTATTGGGAAATGCCGTCATTACTTTCATCATAACGTATCGCTAACACATATTGTAGTGCATTCTTTTGCTTTGCGTAAAACTTTCAATTCAAGACATGCTATATATCTTCACATATTCCCTTTGGAGTCACATGTTTTGTCTTGTAAACCCATTACGGACTACTGTTTTGGCTCCATTAGGAATTACTTATGAATCCCAAACGTCGTTGGTAATCTTTGATTTCATTTTAGTATGCTTAGCTCGTTGCCGTTTAGACAAGCGAGTGCTTTCATGGCTTCTTCAAATGAGGTGGGATTACCCTCCATTTGAATTTCACTATGTCTCTCATTTGGTTATTGCCAAGAGGCAATTGATTCTATAGTCTCCTATATCATAGGATACTTGTTTACTCATTCATTTTCTGAAGAGCTAACGATAGGTATCTTCATATCATGCTCCCCAGATTACTCCACCCTCTATGAGGATAGTGTATCTTCAAACTTTCTTATTTGGGTTTAGTCTGTATACCTCATATGGTGCTTAAAGCACTATATCTTAGTATTTCTTAATCTCATCGGAACTATAAAAGATCCAGCAATTTATCTTTTCCTTTTCTTTTGGGGTATCATTATTATGACCGTTGTACTCCCTCAACGATCATATTCATATTTTATAGATCACACTTGCTCTAAATTCAAACTATTCAATGGGGAATATCTTTCAATCGTCTTTATCAATTAACTTTCCTGATTTATATCGCATTTCAGGGAATATCTTTCAATCGTCTTTATCAATTAACTTTCCTGATTTATATCGCATTTCTCCCCCTCGAAATATGGCATAAACTTTGTTGCCATACTTTCGAAAACATTCATAACTTTTAGGAATGAGGAAACATTTATCACTTTACTTCATTCACATGATCGAGTCATGGAAAACAAAGTTATTTCTAAAATCTTTTGGGAGTACATTTTCTCATTCCACTTCATGAACTCAACGATTCCTTTAATACTTTTGCAAGTTACACTTGCGTGTCATTCTTTTCTTTAGGTTCATCGTAACTTTCTGTTCTCCTTAAACTCGTTGAGTGCTTAATGACTATGACACAATGGAAGTGCACGGTTAACACTAAAGCACACGAGTCATCGTAACTTTCTCCTGCCGTGCGGGATGAGTACTATGCCAAACTTCACTGCTATGCGGGGATTTGATCAACATTTGCACTATGTTAACTTTACCCCGCCATGGGGTTGCTTTGTCAACCTTTTCTCGCTATGCGAGATAATTCCCTTTAAGGGATATAAGTGCCATAATGGCTCTCAGGGCATATTCAATCATCAGAATCAAAAAAAATATTCCGAATACTTTGTACCACATATCAAACACATGTTTAATCCGACGTTGGTCAAATTAGACATGTATATGACTTATTACAACTCTTATCATAGGGTGCTTGGAACTAAAGATTAATTTATTCTTTATAAAAGGAGCACATAAAAATACATTTGTTAAACAAAATATTGTACATAAAAGTCACTTTTCAACTAAACTCTAATTATTCTATCTTCTTTTCTTATATCAATATCCCGAGCTCTATTCTTTTGAAGCTATTCTTTGAAGAGAACATTATCCCTTAAGCAATTGGCTTTCTTTCTTACAAAACTTGCCCTTAGGCCTTTCATCATCGAGTCACAAGTACCCAACTTATTTCTTTCGCCTTCAAGAATGAAAGCATGAATATCCTTTGTCCGAAAAGTATTCAACAATAATAATCAATAATGAGCATGAAAATAACCCTACATTGGTCGGTTAAAACATACCCATTAAACTTTTAATCTTTCTTTTATATTCTACATCACCGATGGGTAGAAATAGAATAAAACATCATCCTTCTATATTAATTCCATATCACCGTTGGGCGAAATGGGATTAACATATGAAAACTCAATAACCTTATGACATTCTTCAAAATTAAATTCTCCCATTGGTTCGAATTTAATTAGAAGATAATCATCAATATTGCAGCGGAAACATGTAAAATACAATTATTTATCTTTATGTATTCTCACGAAAATTGGTCACTTTGATGCAAAACATATCGAGAGAAATAAACTTTAAGCTCATAAACAAACTTACAATATTGCTATCATCAACGTTGGTCGAGAAAATAACAATATTATAATTTAACTTTATCAATAAACCATATGTTCCTCCAATTAAAATTTAAACTTTAACTTTGCGCGGAAAACGTGACAATTTCTCAATTGTTCTTCTTTAGAATTTGGCCCGAAGGCCTACTTTTGTCGGCAAGCCAGCCTTTTCGCGCATGGCAAGTGACCCATCTCCCACGCGCGAGCACTCTAGCGGCGGGAGCATTGTATCGATAAAATCATCAATAACATCATAATATTGCTATTAATCAACGTTGGTCGAATAATAACAACATTATAATTCTTGTAAAATTATCCATTTTCAAACATTAAACTCTCCCGTTGGTTCGAATTTAATAATGAAAATGATAATAACTTTAAATACGCGGAAACTTTAACTTTGCATAATCAATTTTCCGAAACATAAAGGCACTTTACTAATCTACGAACAAAATTATCGTTGGATAAAATTTGTACAGAAATTAGCATCAAATTCAATTCAAAGTGAGCAAAAAATGCTCAAAGCTGTTTTCGGAAAAAGAAAAAAAAAAACAAAAACTTGCATAAAAACGAGATAAACTCTATGCGGTTGGCCATTTTGGCCCGATCGGCCCAACAAACCGGCGGCCCACGGCCGCTCGGCCCACTTGCGCGTGCGCGTGGCTGCTGCCCGAGGCCGCCCAGCCAGCTAGCGCCCTTTTTTTTATTTTATTTCGCCGGAACAGCCCACGGAGACAAACGGCCCGGCCCAGCTCGCTCGTGGCGCTCCCCGCGTCCCGGGCCTTAACGTGGGCTGGGCGGGAATTCCTTTTCCCACCCGGGCCGAAAACCGGCCCGATTGATCTCGCCGTTCTGGGAATCGGACGGCCGTCCCCGCGTTTCGCGCGAACAAAAACCGCCGGCCGGCCGGCTCCACGAAACCCTAGCCTCATTCTTTTCCTCTCCACTCTCTCTCTTGCGCCGCATCAAGCGCGAGCAAAGCGGCGGCAGCCGCCGGGCGCGTGTGGCCGCCGGCGAGCGGCGTGGGGAGAGGCCACCGCGGCGGCGAGTTTAGGCGCCGCGCCGGTGTCTCCCTCCCCCCCGGCCTTGCTTTTCTTTCTTCCTTCCTCTTCCCTCTCAGCGCCGCAGCAGCAGCTCGCATCAAGGGCAGAGCGCCATTGAAAGGTCCTAGATGGCTAGAGGGGGGTGAATAGCCTATAAAAATTTCTACAAACTCACTATGCAAACTTCGTTAGATACACAAACGGCGGAAAGCAAGTTATGCTTAGCCTACTAGATGTTGCAAGCCTCCTGTCCAAGCAATTCTAGTAGGTGATCACTAGTACACACAAAAGCTACCACTAGTGATCAAGAGTTCTACCCACGGGATTTAGTCTACACAAGAAGTGGTTCCCACCGACCACACAAGCAATTCTACCCACGGGATTTAGTCTACACAAGATGTGGTTCCCGACCGACCACGCAAGCAATTCTACTTTGCAAGAATGTAATCAAAGTAATACAAGAGAGGGTAGGAGCTTGTTATACCGACGTGTCGAGTCGAGGTTGCCAATCACCAAGGAGATGAACAATCAATCACAATCGGCAACACACAAAGGATGATGACCAATCACCGGGAGACAAGATGAACACAATGATTTATCCCCGGATGTTCACTTGGGCACCGCCAAGCTACGTCACCCGTTGTGTCGACCAACACCTAGATGGTTCCTCGGTGTGACCCTCAAGTCACTAGCCCTCAAGGCTCGCCCCGCAAGGCACCGCAAGACACCACTCTCAAGCGAGGTACTCAACGACACGCGCAATCCACTAGGATGCTCTTCGTGATCCCCACGAGGTAAGCTCAAACCTCTCACAATCAACCGGAGGTGGCCAAGAACAATCACCTTCTCTTGCCAACGCCTCCAACAATCTCCAAGCCGGCTAGAAGCGGTACTCTCCAAGAGTAACAAGAAATCCACCGGCTAAACCACCCACAAGTGCCACTAGAATGCTCTCAAGCAATGCAATGCACTAGGTGATCTCTCAATCTCACTTTGGATGAGCAACAAGCAAGAGAGATGAGAGGGAGAGTGTTTCTCTAGCACAAAGGATGAGCAAGTGAGTAGAAATGGGCAAGAGAACCTCCCATGGCCGGCCAAGGGGCTATTTATAAGCCCAAGGCGAAATCCAACCGTTACCCCTCGGGCAGGCCGATTTCAACCCGCCGGACGCGTCCGCGGCTCAAGCGCCGGACGCGTCCGCGCCTCCTCGCGCCGCGCGGACAGCCCGACCGTTGGCGGCCCAACGTTCAAATCACCTCGCGTCCGGCCCGCGTCCGGCTGCGTCCGGCGGCCGCGTCCGGAGGAAACGCCGCGCTCGAAACTTTCGCCGCGTCCGGCCACGCCGGACGCGACCAGCCCGCGTCCGCCGCCCTCGACGGCCCAGCCCGGCCTCGCGACGAAGCCCAAGACGCGCCGGACTCTGCACAGTGAACGGCCCGCGTCCGACGCGCGACACTCGCTCACGCCAAGTCACAATGCGTCCGGCGCTGTCAAAACTTCGTTTTTTAGCCCGTCGTGACGCCAACTTCTCAGACATGCTATCCAACAAGTATACCAACTTGATCAACAAAGATAGCATGAATTCAACCAAATTTTGCATCCGGCGCAATAGAAAATATGCATCCATTTTTCTCGAAAGCGCCGAATCCCGCCTCACAAACATTTCCCAAAGGTTAGGTTAGCTCACTAGGCCCTACATGCAATGCACTTCATGAATTCACCTAGTGGCACCCGTGCGTCGAATAGCCGATAAGACTTCCCCTCTTAATAGTGCGGCTATTGATCCTAAACCACTCACACCCTCTATGGTGTCTTGAGTGCAAAACAAAATGGCCCTATCGGTTATACCTTTGCCTTGAGCCCATTTTGTTCCTCCAAATGATATGAACACTTCACACCATCATGTGACCGTCTCGATCCATCGACCTCGACTTCACTTGCCCTTCACCGTGCATCGGTCCATCGGCGCCTAGTCTTACCCGAGCTTCACCATCGCATGGTCCTTCACTCCAAGCCTCGACTAGCCCTTCACCTTCAACACCGGTCCATGGAGCCAAGCATCGTCTTGATCTTCATCTTTGATCACATGACATGTGTCATGCTTCATATGCAATAAGCTCATCATGTGGACAACCTTTCTCTAAATCAACCACTTAGATAAACAAGGTTAGTCCTAGGTTTCATCAATTAGCCAAAACCAAACTAGGGACTTTCAATCTCCCCCTTTTTGGTAATTGATGACAACCTCAACAAAGATGATTTTATAATAAAGATTTTGAACTTATCATATTTGTCCAATCATTAAGCTCACAAGAGGGATTTGGACAACTATAGCAAGTTCGGTTTTGGTAGTATTGCTCCCCTACATATGTGCATAGAGTTTGGATTTGAAGCTTTGCACATATGCATGGATAAAAGTGTGGGGAGAGTAATTCTACCAAAATGATGCTAAGGTGTAAGAAATGGACCTTTGAAGCGTGATACCAATCGGAGTTGCCTTTTACACCATCCTTAGCACCATATAATAACTAGACATCCATCAAAAACTCAAGAACCCCATGAGATCAACATTATAAGCAAAGTTCTTGAACTACTTGTAAAGCAAGGGAGTCTAGTTACAACCTATGCATGCTAGTAGATCATTTCACCATTCAAGTCCTATACTAGCATTGCACCACACAAGCAAGGGGACACCACTTGTATAAAAACTTTACCTAGGTGCCAAGAGCAAGTCATATGAGAATGCACAAACAAATGCAACAACTTTGTTCATGAGCTTGCTCCCCTTCTTGTGTGCATCAAAATTTTATTTACCCCTTTATCATGTTCAATCATCTTTTCTCTCCCCCTTTGCTTTGTCAACAATTGCCCAAAAATGGGATCAAATTGTGGAGAGAAAATGACTTTGATGGAGTAAACAAAACTTTAGTCAAATTTGGTTCAATCTAGACCACTTGCCAAAGATATTTAATTCGGTTTGAACCAAAGACAAGCTTCTTCACACCTCATGACAAGGGTTATCTTGCCTATGTTGAATTAAACACTTGTAGCAAATATTCTAGATTCAACACTAGGATTGCAAGCCCACAAACATGTCATATGTCACCACTAGATCAAGCAAAGCATAGAAGCAATAGTGGTAAGCATATGTACATCAAACACATTTGATTTATCATGAATGCTCCAAATGCACCTTGTATGTCTACATGTGCTACCATAAGTATAATCCTAAGCATGAATGACATGTCACACAATGGTACCTTGCATTGTCGAAGGCGAGGCATGTCAAGTAGTGGTGGGGTGCATTCAACACATGTTTGAGAAGTCAAGAATGTTCAACTCATTCCTTAGCTTGCAAAACCTTCTTTCATCAAGTGGCTTGGTGAGGATGTCGGCAAGTTGATCATCGGTACCCACACTTTCAATGGAAATGTCACCCTTTTGTTGATGATCTCTAATGAAATGATGCCTTATGTCAATGTGCTTTGTTCTTCCATGTTGAACCAGATTTTGTGTCATCTTGATTGCACTCTCATTATCACAAAATAATGGCACATTCTTGAAATTGATGCCATAATCCTTCAAAGTTGACTTCATCCAAAGCAATTGTGCACAACAACTCCCCGCACTAACATATACGGCTTCGGTGGTAGAGATTGCCACACTATTTTGTTTCTTTGAGGACCATGACACAAGCGATCTTCCAAGAAGTTGACATGTACCACTTGTGCTCTTTCTATTGATCTTGCAACCACCATAGTCGGAGTCCGAATATCCAATCAATTCAAACTTTGACCCCTTGGGATACCATAGTCCAACATCTCTTGTTTGCTTCAAGTACCTCAATATTCTTTTTGCGGCCGTGAGATGACTCTCTCTAGGTGAGGCTTGATATCTAGCACACATGCAAACACTAAACATGACATCCGGCCTTGATGCGGTGACATAGAGTAGGCTTCCAATCAATGACCGATAATCCTTTTGATTCACCATATTGCCATCATGATCACTATCAAGATTCCCATTGGTGCCCATTGGAGTTGAGATTGGCTTTGCATCTTGCATTCCAAACTTCTTCAACATGTCCCTTATGTATTTCCCTTGACTCACAAATGTCCCATTCTTCAATTGCTTGACTTGAAGACCAAGAAAATAGCTAAGTTCACCAATCATGGACATCTCAAACTCTTTTGCCATCATTTCACCGAATTCTTCACAATATGCTTGATTGGTTGATCCAAAGATGATATCATCAACATAGATTTGCACAATGAAGAAATCATTACCAATCTTCTTGGTGAATAGAGTAGTATCAACCTTGCCCATAATGAACCCCTTGGATTGAAGGAAAGTCTTCAATCTCTCATACCATGCTCTAGGTGCTTGCTTCAAGCCATACAAAGCTTTCTTCAACTTGTACACATGGTTGGGCTTCTTCTCATCTTCAAAACCGGGAGGTTGCTCAACATATACTAGCTCATTGATGATCCCATTGAGAAATGCACTCTTGACATCCATTTGATATAACTTGATGTTGTGGGTACATGCATAAGCCAATAGTATCCTTATTGCCTCCAATCTTGCCACGGGAGCATATATTTCATCATAGTCAAGACCTTCAACTTGAGTATAGCCTTGTGCAACTAGTCTTGCTTTGTTTCTAATCACAACACCATCTTGATCTTGCTTGTTCTTGAAAACCCATTTGGTTCCAATGACATTGTGATCCTCCGGCCTTTCAACTAACTCCCACACATCATTTCTTGTGAAGTTGTTGAGCTCTTCTTGCATTGCCATGATCCAATCGGCATCATCCAAGGCTTCCTCAACTTTCTTTGGCTCTTTGGTTGACACAAATGATGCATACTCACAAATCATAGCCACTCTTGATCTTGTTTGCACACCACTTCTCATATCACCAATAACACTATCAATTGGGTGATCTCTTGCAACATGTTGTGGTTGTAGCACTTGCACTTGATTGCTTGAACTTGGTTGATCACTTGACTTGTCTTCATTTGATGAACTAGCACCATGATCTTGCACTTGAGCATTGCTAGTTTGCCTCAATGGAGAATTGAGCACTTCATCTTTATCATCTTGTACATCAACCACTTGCTTTGCTCTTATGTCACCAATGTCCATGTTCTTCATAGCTTCAACCAATTGAGTTCCTCCAACATCTTCTAGATTCTCATCTTCATCTTGTGACCCATTGGTTTCATCAAATTGCACATCATGGACTTCCTCTAGAGTGCCACTTGAGTTGTTCCAAACTCTATAAGCCTTGCTTGTAGTTGAATAACCGAGTAGGAACCCTTCATCACATCTCTTTTCAAACTTCCCCAATCTAGTGCCCTTTCTCAAGATGTAGCATTTGCAACCAAACACTCTAAAATAGCCAATGTTGGGCTTTCTTCCATGAAGTAACTCATATGGGGTCTTCTCTAGCAAAGTATGACAATAGAGCCTATTGATGTAGTAACATGCCGTGTTGATTGCTTCATCCCAAAATGATTGACTAACATTGTACTCATGAAGCATTGATCTAGCCATATCAAGCAATGTTCTATTCTTCCTCTCAACTAGGCCATTTGATTGTGGAGTGTATTTGGCCGAGAATTGATGACCAATGCCATAGTGATCACACAATTCTTTCATTCTTGTATTCTTGAACTCACTCCCATTGTCACTTCTCACTTTCTTGATTCTCATGTCAAACTCATTGTGAACTCTAGTGAGAAAAGTTTTGAAGGTGTCATACACTTCACTCTTATCACTAAGAAAGAATACCCATGTAAATCTTGTGAAGTCATCCACTATGACAAACCCATACTTGTTGCCACCAATACTTGTGTATGTAGTTGGGCCAAATAGATCCATATGCAACAACTCAAATGCCTTGCATGTGCTCATTATACTCTTCTTTGGATGTGAACTTCCAACTTGCTTCCCGGCTTGACATGCACTACACAACTTGTCCTTCTCAAATACAACATCTTTCAAGCCTTCAACAAGATTGTGTTGTGTGAGCTTCTTCAATTGTTTCATGCCAACATGCCCAAGCCTTCTATGCCAAAGCCAACCCAAACTTGATTTTGATATCAAACATGTTGTCAAAGAAGCTTCACTAGTATTGAAATCAACAAGATAGAGATTCTCATATCTAAAGCCTTTGAACACCAAGTTGGACCCATCAAGAGAAACTACCTCAACATCATTTGCCCCAAATATGCACTTGTAGCCTAGATCACAAATTTGTGCCACCGAGAGAAGATTGAAATCCAAGCTTTCAACTAGCAACACATTGGAGATACTCATGTCATTTGATATTGCAATCTTGCCCAAGCCAACAACCTTGCCTTTCTTGTTATTCCCAAAAGTGATTGCCTCAATGCCACTATCATTCTTCTCAATTGAATCAAACATTCTTGATGTGCCTAGGTCATGTGTTGAGAACACCCACTATCAATGATCCAATGCCTTCCTCCGGCTTTATAGTTCACCTACAAGCAAATCAATGAAGCTTAGGTACCCATTTTTGCTTGGGTCCTTGTAGGTTAGTGACTAAGCTCTTTGGTACCCAAATAGCCTTCTTCTTTGGGCCAACAATGGGTGTACCAACAAACTTAGCTTGCACACCTTTCACACCCTTGGTAAGCACATAACAAGAATCAAAAGATATAGCATTGTCAAGTTTCTTGTTTTGTTGCTTCTTGTTGCAATTTTGCTCTAGGTGCCCAACTTGCTTGCATCTATAGCAAAACCGACCATTGCTCTTCACAAGGCTAGGCTTTGGAGTTGCAAAGGCCGACTTGCCCTTCTTGGGGGTATAGCCCAATCCCTCTTTATTGAGAGAGAACCTTTGGCTACCCAAGCACTTTAGCAAGCGGGCCTCACCACCATAGGCTTTGCCTAAGGCACGAGTGAGCTCATCCACCTCCTTCTTGAGAGTCTCATTCTCAACCATAAGTGTAGCATCACAAGTGAAACCATCACTAGTAGTAGAGATAGAGTCGGTGGTGGTGGTGGATGATGTGCTACAAGAAGGGTTAGCATTTGTCATGATGATAGGTTGATAAAATGACTCATCAATGATGTCACAAGTAAGGCCTATATCACATGATGCAACCACCACTTTCTTTGCTTGTTGCTCAAGTAGAAGCGAGTGAGCCTTTTCAAGCTTAGAGTGAGCATCACCAAGTTTCTCATGGTCTACCACTAGACACTCATGAGTGGTCATAAGCTCACCTAGGGCTTTCTCAAGTATTTCTACTTTCATTGAAAGCTTCTTGCACTCCTTTTCCTTGGCAATAGCTATATCTCTAGTTTCTTGCATCAAGTCATATAATTGATCCTTAGTCGGTTCATCATCATCATCATCAACATTATCAACATCGTGAGCATATTCCATCTCACTATCATCATCACTATCATCATATTGTACCTTTGTTTCCTTGGCCATGAAGCACGATGGTGATGAAGAAAATAATGAAGGCTTCTTGTTGATGGCGATGGAAGCCATAGCCTTGTTGCTTGTATCTTCATCTTCATCATCATTGTCACTTTCCCAAGTGACCACAAATGCACCATTCTTGCCCTTCTTGAGTGTCATCTTGGCCTCATGCTTCTTCTTCTCAAACTTGCCCTTGTTGTAGTTTTTCTTCTTCTCATATGGGCATTCGGCTTGTAGATGCTCGGTGCTATCACAATTGAAGCACTTTCTTGATTGCTCTTGCTTCTTGAAGTTGTTCCTCTTGAAGCCTCTTCTCTTGATGAACATGTGTCCCATCTTCTTCACCACAAGAGCAAGTGCCTCATCATCAATCTCAAAGTCACCATCTTCCTCATTGGTTTCTTCTTCTTCAAAGATTTGTGCTTTGCCCTTTGAGGATGTGGCTTGGAATGCCACGGTCTTCTTCTTCTTCTCTTCCTCCACCTTCTCATCATCTTGTTCAAACTTGTCATATGTCAAGACTTCACCAAGCAAATCATTTGGCTTCTTATTCTCAAGCCCATCTCTTTGTAGCATTAGCTTCAACATCTTGAAGCTCTTCGGCAAGCAAATCAAGAACTTGTGACAAAAGTCTTCATCTTTTGTCTTGTGCCCCAAACTCTTGAGATCATTCACAATCACTTGTAGACGATGAAACATTTCAATGATTGTTTCATCCTCCTTCTTCTTGAAGTTCTCGAACTCACTCTTGAGTCCATATAGCTTGGCACTCTTCACAACCTTGGTGCCCTCATAGGTCTCACCCAACCTAGTCCACACTTCACTTGCAAGCTCTAAATCCTTGATTCCCTCAAACACCTTTGTATCAATGCCATTGTATAGGGTGTTGAGAGCCATTCTATTGCATGTGATGTTGGCTTTGTCTTCATCGGTGAGATGATCATTATCAAGTATGGCATAATCATGCAATGTAACTTGCAACACTCTCTCTTGTATCGAACCAAGATACATGATCATCTTTCTCTTCCAATGGTCAAATGAGCTAACTCCATCAAACATAGGCGGTTTGCCCCCAACATGGTTGAACACAATTTGAGCCATCTTAACACCGTAGGATGTTAAGCCTTGCACTAAAACAGTCACCTCGGCTCCGATACCACTTGAAAGGTCCTAGATGGCTAGAGGGGGGGGTGAATAGCCTATAAAAATTTCTACAAACTCACTAAGCAAACTTCGTTAGATACACAAACGGCGGAAAGCAAGTTATGCTTAGCCTACTAGATGTTGCAAGCCTCCTGTCCAAGCAATTCTAGTAGGTGATCACTAGTACACACAAAAGCTACCACTAGTGATCAAGAGTTCTACCCACGGGATTTAGTCTACACAAGAAGTGGTTCTAGGCCAGGCCACACAAGCAATTCTACCCACGGGATTTAGTCTACACAAGATGTGGTTCCCGGCCGACCACGCAAGCAATTCTACTTTGTAAGAATGTAATCAAAGTAATACAAGAGAGGGTAGGAGCTTGTTATACCGACGTGTCGAGTCGAGGTTGCCAATCACCAAGGAGATGAACAATCAATCACAATCGGCAACACACAAAGGATGATGACCAATCAGGGAGACAAGATGAACACAATGATTTATCCCCGGATGTTCACTTGGGCACCGCCAAGCTACGTCACCCGTTGTGTCGACCAACACCTAGATGGTTCCTCGGTGTGACCCTCAAGTCACTAGCCCCTCAAGGCTCGCCCGCAAGGCACCGCAAGACACCACTCTCAAGCGAGGTACTCAACGACACGCGCAATCCACTAGGATGCTCTTCGTGATCCCCACGAGGTGAGCTCAAACCTCTAACAATCAACCGGAGGTGGCCAAGAACAATCACCTTCTCTTGCCAACGCCTCCAACAGCCATGGCCGGTCCGGTAAGAGAGAGAGGGTGACGCCGGCGGCGGGCCCACTCGCCGGCGAGCGCGTTCCCGTTGGGAGAGCGCGCCACCGTCGAGCGGCCGCGTCGGTGTCCGGTCCGTGGCGGCGTCGGTGAGCCCACGGCTCGGCCGGGCCTCGGCGGCCGCGCAACGGCGTCGAGGTAGGGAACCGGGTAGGCCCGCCTCCTCGGTCTTCTTCTTTGCCTGTTTGGATTAGAGTTTCGTCCCCTTTTCTTTTCCCTTCCCCGATCCAAAATCTAGGGTTAGGGTTCTTGTCCGATTCAAAATCGGTTTGATTTTTCTCACATCCCGATCTAGATCCACACACTAGTAGGCGTCGATACCATTGTTAGAATAAGGATCGTCTAGGTGTGAAACGAGATGGGTGGACTCGTGGCAATTGGTATATATCGGGTAGTTTACCATGGTGCACCTTCACGGTGCACGAATCGGAGAGATAGAGAAGGAGGAAGATGGAGTAGAGGACGTACCGGCGGGTTCGGAAGGTACTGTCCATGTCGGCGACGTCGATGGCGGAGCCGAGAGGTGTTGGTGAAGAGGTAACGAGGCGTCCGCCGGCGGCGTGGAGTCGATGCGGATGCGCCGGTGGACTTCCGTCGGCGCGGCACCTCCCTGCGGATCGGATTAGGGTTAGGACAGGTGGGGTTAGCGGCTCGATCGAAGCCCGTAGCTAGAGCCGTGGCGCCTCCACCTCCTCTTATAGGCACTGTGTGCGACAAGTGCCCACCAAACAATCTTTATTTGGACTCCACGTCGAGGGGGGCGATCAAAGCGCGACTCGGTCGTTGGACCGAGTCAGGAGGAGATCAACTAACACAAGAGATTTGTTCGAAGCTGAGCTGCTGAAGACGAACCATCTGACGGACGGGTTGTTAGGACTTTGACATGCTTGGTCGTGTGGTATCCACACCACACAATGACACAACGCAGGCAGACAGAGGCGCACACACGGCTTTTACCAACCCCGTGCCGTGCCGTGTGTGCCCGCCGAATGCAACGTGCATGTATACGACGCACGAGACGTACTATTCGTTGCGCTAGTTTACAACACGAAGTACAGTACGCGAGCACAAGACAGCGAAGGTACATGTCCGTTTCATATTATACAGTACATTTCCTTCTTCATATATATTCAACTGAAAAGGACTCTATATCTGGCCATCTGCATATATGTACATTGCCTTGTGACCAAACAGTAGCCAAACACAAGCCTACAGTGCCCCCCGATCGGTCGAACAAACGCCCGTTGTGTACGTTCCGCTGCCCGTACACGAATGGAGCCAACTGCCCTCCGGACCGGAGGCCCGGCCGACTTCTTGTGTACCCGCAAGTCAGTCGGTGTCGGCACTCGGCAGTCGCTGGTGTAGGGGCCGCGAGAGGAATGGGCACCGTCCTCCAGCCCGGCAAAGCAGCCCTCCTCGTCGCCGCTGCTGCTGGCGGTGGTCAATGGCAAACGGCACTTGCAACTGCAGACAGCACACGCAGAACACCGGACGGCGGGCGTGGGGCGTCCGCCATCTCCACATGAACGAACGAACATGAACGAACGAACAACGAAGACCTTCAGCGACCCAATCATAGCTTCGCCCTGCACACGACGCCGCAGTGCTCGCGACGTTCGCTACACCTACTGCCCGGGCACCGCCCAGGACTGCGTCACTTGTTGGGGACCGACCGGAGGGGACGGAACGGAGGTGATGACCGGTGACCGACGATAGTGAGGGTGCATCAGTACTAACTGCTACAGCGACAAGAGAATTCTTTGATGCTACTGGATTCGTTCACGGAGCCTTAATATGTACCTTTTTTTTTAGGGGAGCCTTAATATGTACCTGATTGTACATCATTCTCTTTCTATTCCACGGCATCACAAATCTGATGCAACATTTTCTATGACCCCATCACGTTAGCTTCTTATATATTTGCTCTAAAGTGTAGAAATGCAGGTCTTGGTCCACATAACTGGTAGCTGTTCTGTTAGATAGATTAGTAGCTTCTCCATGCCTAGTCTCTTCAATCATTGCAATCCCATTCTATAGGCCTAACACACGGTCAGGAACGAGTGCAACCGTGAACAGACATGCATTTTCCTCATAACATTAAAAAA
Organism: Themeda triandra; assembly: GCA_018135685.1. Lineage (NCBI taxonomy): Eukaryota > Viridiplantae > Streptophyta > Magnoliopsida > Poales > Poaceae > Themeda > Themeda triandra. Next base: position 425,884 of record JAENPR010000145.1, read on the forward strand.
AAAAAAAGAAATAGCATGCCATTATTGGCAGAATAATGGAATGGCTTTGATGGCCATGCCTTCAGATGCACTCTTCCATCAACACCGTACTCCTCCAAGGGCTACGCACACATCTCCGAAATTAGCTCAATCCGCTGCTGGTCTCTTCGTTATCATTAGCCTGAATCACAAGGATAAAACAAATCAGATAAAAACATCCCCTCACAACCTGCAGCCGCTGACGGTGAGCGAGCATGAGATTTCCTCAAAGTCTCTCTCCATCATGAGTAAAATAAAACAAAGGGCTTAAAACAAAACAGGCAACCAACCAGGAGGAACAAGCCATTATTCCTTTCTTCCCCTCTCCAGCCAGCCTGCGGCACGCCATCCACAGTCGCCTCCACTACATTAATTTCCAGCCTCCCAATGACGAGAGCTCCCCGGCCGCCTCCACTCCACGCCACCGGCCAACCGCAGTAACTGCAGCGCAGCCAAAGGCGCGGCCTTTGACCCGCGCCGGCCGGCGCCATGGCCGCGGACGCCACCGCCTCCGCCTCCTCTTCCTCCGCCGCCGCCGCCGCGGCCTACCTCCCGCCGGCGCTCCCGACCTCGCGCCAGGACATCCAGGCCGCCGTCGCCAAGGCCGCCGAGCTGCGCGCGCTCCACGCCGCGCTCCTCCAGGGCGGCGGCGGCGGCGGAGGCGGCGCCTCCAATGCCGGGACCTACGCCAGCGCCAGCCGGAGCCCCGCCGTCATCCGCCTCCCGCCCGCCGCGTCGCCGGCGCTCGCCAGGCCGGTCCTCCTGCCCGCCGCCGTCGCCGAGGACTACCCCGTGTTTGCCCCGGTAAGCGGACCGTCGAACCTCTCAAACTTCTTGCAGCCACGTTTGTTTTGTGTGTCAAAGGTGTCTGCTTTGCTGCTGGATTCGCGTGTCCTGCCTTTCCCTGCGAATGTTTTGCCCGAATTTTGTGGCGGCTTGATGCAAGTCAGTGCTGGACTCGATTGTTCTTGTTGAGCCCAATGTTCTTTTCAGAGGCTAGCTTGGGATTTCTAGGGGTAGATTCCAGTTCAATAGATGGAGTTTGGTTGGATTTAAGCAAGAAACCTATAACAGTATAAGTGGGAGTTGATTGCATTTCATTTTACTGAAGCACTAGATGGAGAAATTCAAGGATTTGTGAAGTTATAAGTCGTTTTTTGTACTTATAGTTGCCGAGGAATGATTTTGCGACCTAAATTATTTTCTGTCAACATCTAAGAGCATCCTACTCATACGCTTTGCCAGAATATAATGAGCCATTTCCTCGGTATTTGTCTGAACTTTGTTTAAGCTGACAGGTTGTCTGTAAAGGTTGTTTTGCTACATAGTGGAACATCATTACATGAAAATATAAAAATTCAGGATCTCCTGGACTCCAAACAGATGTGCATAATCAATTGTTTGTTTTTTTTTTACTTTTAGAAATAGGTAGAACTCTCCTTTTAAGAAAGCGTACTGCGTGAGAGTATGGCCACAAGGGCCCAGAACTGGCTGGGGATGCCAGCATACAAGTACTCATTGACATTGCAAACATGAAGAATCAGTTGATCAGTAGTAATGGTGGTATCACGTTTCCACTGAAATGATGAAACATTAAATGGTTGTGTTAAATGTATTGCCTGCTGGTACGACATTTTCCCATGGATCGTGCATGTTTTGCTTCATGCTGCTGTACTTTCAGTTCCAGTTCATGTTTTGCTTCATGCTGCTGTACTTTCAGTTCCAGTTCATGTTTTGCTTCGTGCTGCTGTACTTTCAGTTCCTTTTGGTATTGTAACATAAACCTTGCTGCTTGCTTTGATGAATTCCCAGACTTATGATGAAGAGCCCTTGGGTGGAATGAACTACATTCGCCAAGATAACAGGAGTATGTCCGAGAACTGGAGTGGCATCGGTTTGGACCATGATGGCCTAGAAGATGAGGTGTCGTTCTCGGATTTTGACAATCGTAACACCTTCTCTTCGTCAAACAGTGAGCTCCATTTCTCTTCATCAAATGAGCACCTGCGGAACAGAAAGGCATGCAGAAACCATCCGTCACTCCTTCAACCCGCCCTCTCTGCTGATAGTTTGATTAGGTCAGCCAGCAGGTTGACAGACTTAACTGAGTTTAAGGCCGTTACGACATGTAATACCTGCAAGCCTGCAACTATCAGTCGGGACACTGAAGCTGATGCCAAGTCATTGAAGAACCTCAATATCACAGAGCCACTATCAAACTACCACCCTGCTGCCTTATCCCGGACAAGACACAAAGGGCCACATATTCTGTCCTGGCTCTTACCAAAGTCAAAGAGGAAACCGAAATCAGACATGTCACCAAATACCATCGAATGTGAGAACATGTCACAGCTTCTGAAGGAGTGGGGTGTGTTCTCACTGGATTCCCTGAAGAAAGAGGTTGTTGAGGCCAATGAGCACAGGGACGCTGCCCTGCAAGAAGTATCAGAGATGAAATTATCACTAGGAGAACTGACTACCAAGCTAGTGAGCCTGGAAGCATACTGTTCGGAATTGAAGAAGGCTCTAAAGCAAGCAACAAGCACAAAGAACATGCAATCTCACTCAAAGAGATCGACTAGATCAGTTAGTGGGAGCAGAGACAATTCCTTGCCCGTCAGTCACGAAGTTATGGTGGAAGGGTTTTTGCAGATAGTATCCGAGGCCCGTCTTTCCATAAAACAATTCTGCAAGGTATTGATGCAACAAGTTGAAGATGCTGACAATGGACTATCAGATAAGCTAAATTTACTCCTACAACCGTATCAAATCACACTCAGTGACAAGCACCCGAAACTAGTGCTGTACCACCTTGAAGCTCTGATTAACCAAGCAATGTACCAAGACTTCGAGAACTGCACGTTCCAGAAGAATGGGACGCCCAAGTGCCTCGACCCTAAGCAGGACCGGCAGGAGAATTTCGCCTCATTTGTCGCGCTGCGCAACCTGAGCTGGAATGAGGTCCTGAAGAAGGGCACCAAGTACCACTGCGAGGACTTCAGCCGCTTCTGCGACCAGAAGATGAGCTGCATCGTGTCCACCCTGAACTGGTCGTGGCCATGGGCAGAGCAGCTGCTGCAGTGCTTCTTCGTGGCATCCAAGTGCATCTGGCTGCTCCACCTGCTGGCGTTCTCCTTCAGCCCGCCGCTGACCATCCTGCGGATCGAGGAGAACAGGGCGTTCGATCAGACGTACATGGAGGACGTGCTGTTCGACAAGCAGCGGTCGCAGAACCATCTGTCGTCGTCGCAGGTGAAACTCATGGTGATGCCTGGGTTCTACGTCCAGGACAAGCTGCTCAAATGCAGGGTGCTCTGCAGGTACAGCAGCTAGATCCAGGGCATATATATGTATCTATTGCTGATTGGAGGTGCTTCTAGTGTTCTTTTGACTGATTGTTAGTGTGATGCGGTAGCATTTGTTCTGCTAGGTTGCAGTGTGTTATACTGGAGTGCCAGCATGTCATTTTGACCGTTTGACGTGCCTGTCAGTATATCATGCGCCTAAGAGAGCCATGTTCTGTAAGAAAGATGTATGCAAGATTTTAACTTTAACAGATTTCTCCCAGCATTTGGAAGGTAAAAAGAGGGATTTTTGCCTAACAGATTCCTCCATCATTTGGCATTTTTGGATAACAGATTCGCCCACCATTTGACATTTTTTTAGATAAAGAGGGTACTACCTTGTACCCCCTTTATCTAAAAATGTGAAATGACGGAGGAATCTGTTAAGCAAAAATTACCCTATATGTGGGCTCAGCCTGAAACCTCCGTTCTCTGCTGAAAATTATCATGTTCCAGATTGAGCTCCAAAGTAGACTAAGCATAGCGAGAGCGCGAGGGAGACGTGGAGACAATGGTTTTCCTCTTCAGATCAGATGAAGAAGCGTCTGGGGAGTGCAAGGCGACCTAAAAGTAAGGCACGTTTAATAATTTCAGAAGGAAGAAAAAGCTAGTAAAAAAGAAAAAGAAACTGACGTTCCAAATGTGTTTTTAGAAGACCCAAAAGGGCCCAGCTCTCGAAAACGGCCGGCCTACAGACTCGCCATATGGGCTGCACGTCCCTGGGCCTAATCGTCAGCACACAGAAAGACGCTTAGGGCCAGCGTCTCACAGCCCATACGGTGAACCTTTCACGAAGCCTAGCAGCAGGGGGGCCCTTCGCTTCGCCCAGTGGGCCTGCACTGGCCCGTCGCCGGCGGCCGTCGGTCGGACGGGCCGCGATATCCCACAGGCCACAGCGCACTCGCTGCCGCTTCCGCTGCCCGTCCATTTTCTTCGAGCCTGCCGACTCGCCAAGGCCGAGTCGTTGTCGCGGACTCGCGGTGCCGTTCGAGTCGAGGCGATGATGGCCTAGCATGGTTTTGCCTGGGTTTCTCAGCCGATTTGGTTGTTTCCCCCGAACGGAACGGCTCGCCTCGGAGTCAGATGCACGACGCAGGCACACGGCCGTCGGCCAGGTGCGCTGCACTTCCACGTCACGGGCATCGGTGCCTGTCGGCAAGGCACCGGGAGACGGGAGGCGTTAGCTAGGGCCGCACTCTTGCCGTGCTCGGCCGTGGCGGCGTGGTCCTGCAGGCCGGCAGTCGTCTGCACGCACGCGCGCACGTCCTTTCCTCACGCTGGCTGGCCTACGTATAGTCTACGCCGTAGTGGTCTAGAACGTGCCTGCTGTACGTGCGCCACCAAGGGCTAGGAGGGGACGGCTAACGAAACGTGCCTGCGCCAGTACATAACATCGCAGGGAGGGGATGCAATGAGTCGACGAGTCGATCCCAGTTTCCAGCGAGGGGCTCGGAGCCGGGCTTCTTCTTCTCTTGTCACCATGGCCAGTACTCCGAGCTCCAGGGCGAGTGAAAGTGAAAAGCGATGGCGCCTGGCCAGCCTTACGGCCCCGGCCCCCGGGTGCTTGCCTGGAGTCTGGAGACACGACACGGACTGGAGTGGAGTGGACGATGAAGCAAAGGCGAACTCATTGCCGACTCCACTACTGCCCGAGGCATGACATGATGCATTCGGGCGCTTTTCACTTTTTCAATCAGATTCAGATTCAGATTTCAGTTTTCACCCCCGTGCCATCAGGGCATCAGTCACCTCGTCACATGCGCCATTCGTTGCTGTTGCATCAGTTCATGGCCACGTCGGCGCCTCCCACTTCCACTGTTCCACAGTCGATACCGTACCTTCGCGTGCGTCCATGGTGTACGAGAACGAGACATATCTCTCTCCTCTGCAGCCTGTTCCGGCCACCGTGTAATATACTCCTGCCCAAGCGCGTCGTCACGTTGCCGTACTCCTGCCCACTGCACGCACCATGGCGTTGAATCTGGATGCAGTGCGATACGGATCAGGGCACAGGAGCAAAGCAAAAGTCGCGGCAAGCTCAAGCGCACTGTGCGTTTTTTCTTTCGATAGATCGAGAGCAGAGCACCACCTCTTTCTCTTCTCTCTGCAATCTGCATGCAGTCTGCATCTGCACCATGCGTTGATGACGACGACGACGACGACCCTCGCCCCGCCGGCCGCTCGTCTGAAAACGGAAAATTTCCTCCTCCTCCACGGTTTTCAACGCGCGGACGGAACAGCCAGCTGAAACGGGACGCCGGTACTACATAGTACTAACCACCGTATGTACCCGGTTTAGACGGTTTAGGTAAACCTGAAATAAAGGTCGCCGGGCCGGCGTTGACGTTGGCTGGCCGACGAGCTAGCATCATCGGTATTTGTACACAGGCACTGATCAGGCAGGGTTGACAAACTGCGCTGCCCGGCCGTGGTTAATTGGCTTTGCTCTTTTGAACCAGCAGCGCCGCCGAGCTAGGCTAGGCAGGCCTGTCTGTCGTCTCCATGACCATCTATAGCCTCTGACTTCTCCTCGTGCAGTGGTACCTTTGGTTTGATGCGTTGCGCCAGAGCTGGAGGTCCTCGCCCTGGGACGATGGCAACAGGTCAACAGGAACACAAGTACTGCGCCTCTCCTATGCCACTGTATGTACATTGCTCTTCCCACCTTCTCCATATTTTCCTCCGTCGTCGATCCATGCTTTTGTCACGTGAAGAGAAAAGCAGTGAGAATCCAGTCCACTCAGACGTTAGGCGTGCATGTTATATGGTGTGAATATTGGATGGGTTTCCTTGCTTTCGAAATTTCCAACTTCTTACTCCATTCATTCGTCCAAAATAGGTGCACATATCACATATCGAGGAGTAAAACTATACAAAAAAACACTATTACACCGTATAATAAGCGTCATTAGATTGGTTATAAAATATTCTTTCATAACAAAATTATTTGGAGATACAATATCGACAATATTGTTTTAATAAATTCCAGTAGGGGGTAAAACCCCTCCTGTTTCCCTCAAAAAATATCGACAGTATTAATTATTCATAGTCAAATTTAAAAGAGTTTGACTCATCGATACATGTAACACACACGTATTTTAGGTCCGCGGGAGTAGCTCATAGTGATGTATTGCGGTTAAGTGATTGCTTTGTCCTAAAATGACCATCCATCTCAAACAAGCGCAAGTCTCACTTCACAACTAGTTAAATCCTTTTCTCTAAAAAAACAACTAGTTAAATCTTGTAAAGTTTGACTAATTAATTACTACTAATATTTATGATAGTTATGTAATAAATATTCTTAGATTAAGCATGGAAGATAGGAGTATATACTCTCATGATACACATATCTAGAGATGCACATTTATTTTGGGAAAAGTGAGACTTGTAAATATTGATATTTTCAAGTTTTATATCCCTAGTTAAACTTAAGTTCTGACTTCGTGAAGTATCATTTTTTTAGAGCCAAGCTTTTAAAATTGGACTGAATATATAGAAAAAGATAATAATGATATTTAATAAATTCCATTAAATTAGTTGTAAATACATATTCGAAGTTCTCTAAATTTTTTGAAACATTGGGATCCCCACGGTACGTACCAACCCACGGTGCACATCAGCACATCTATCCTCAGCTGCACCGAGCGAGTGCGCGCACCGCCGTGCACGACCTTGCTTGGATCAGGCCATCTGATCCGGGTGGTGCGCCGGCCATATCTATACCTCTTATATAAACAAACCCTACTATAGAATTATCTCAACATGCAAGCTATCCACGTAATCAATCCACTGAGCAATCCACTAAACTTGTAATTATATCCAACTAGCACATGTAATTATGACAGCTACCTCTTCATCCACTAACATACATTTAGTTGTTCACATCATGTCATTAGACCATTCATCAAAATTTACTTTAAGATTATTTTATTTTTATATCTACAAATATAAATAGTTTATTTTTTAAAATTAACTGGAATTCCTGCAGCAACGCGCGGGGTATTCTCCTAGTATAGCAAAGTTTGTAGCGCACTGTGGCTGATGGACCTGATGGTGCGCTTCGTAGTGCCGGTGCGGTGCGCGCGGCGGGCCATGCATGCGCATGTCGCGTGCCCGTACCCGATCGATCCGATGGCACACGATAGATAGATAGATAGCCTCTCGCGTCCCATCGCCGGCCGGATCGATCCCCTTGCTGACGCTGGGCTGAGCTGCATGCATGCCCGGTCCGTGTGGGCCGTGGCGGTGAATCGTGCCATCGTCCCTGGCAATCTCCTCTCCTATATACGAAAGCTGCAACATTCTCTGGCCTCTTAGCGTGGCCACGTCGCACGCTTGTCTCGGCCGTCCGATCAGACGAACGAGCGGCCCAGATCGGACGAGTCCTGGATATTTTACAAAAAAGCCCTCGAGCTTTACTGAAATAGGACAAAAACCCCAAGCCACTATATGGGCCGGCCTGCCACCGATTCCAGCGGATCGGGAAAGAAGAACGAAATTTGCTCAAGAAAAGGAAAGAAGAACGAAAACCTAACCCTAAATCGAACAAAAACCGAGAATGGGGACGGTGCAGAGGGCTTCCTACCTAGGGCCTCATGCGCGACAAAGGGCGCCGCGGCTAGCCCGCTCGACGGCGGCGCCGCCCCTCCTCCGTCGGTCGCCATGGGCGGCGGCTCCTGCTCACTCGTGGCACTGAGAAATGGGGGAGGGGAGAAAGAAGGAAATCAGACCTAGGGTTCGGGGAGATCGGCCGACGCGGTTCTGATCCGCCGAAATGCGCGGAGCACCGTCCGATCAAATCCGACGGACGCGAACATCCGGACAAAAAGAGGCCCACGTGGGGAGATGAAAATCCGGCCTGCGCGCGCCGGCGCTTTTGCTTGCCTTTGCATGCTTTCGCTTTTGCTCCGTCGACCGGGCACCCAGATCGACGGCTATCCTCCATCTCGTTCCATGGGTTGACCGACTACCACGAGTCCACGACGACGACCCGGCCGGTCCGTCGCTCGTCTAGAAACGCAAAGCTCATCCTCGCCTCTCATTTCATCTTAGAGGACAATCTGGTACGGGATATTGTAGTTAAATTAAGGTTTATCAATATTTTTTATGCATATATGTAGTTAAATCAAGATTTTATTAACTCCTCCCAAAATAACAATGACATTTTAGTAGGAAGGAAGGGGCAGTAATGCTAAATACTCGCTTGAGCTTTTCTTTTTCCGATCACGCCCATCCCTGGACGTGTTTATACTCGCTTGAGCTTGAGCATCGGGTGGACCAACGGAGGCCGGAGTTCCCCGGAGCCTCCACGCGCTGCCGCTGGGAGGCGACACGAATGCAAAAGGAGAGAGATAACGGCGACAGCGGACGCGAGTGCTTTGTGGGCTGTGGGCCTGACGGCCTGTGGCCGCGCGCCGTAACATGGCCCGCCCACGATGGCCTCCAATGCCCCGTTCCGTGCGTCTAGAGCAAGATGGGGACCACGCGGCAGCGGCAGCGGCACGCACGATCTATACTGGTAGTACTCGCGTGCGCGTCAAGAAAGTTATACTACTCCGGCCTTGTTTAGATCACCAAATTTGGTCCCAAATTCCACTATGCAAAAAGAAGATTCCCATCACATCAAAATGTCGGCGCGTACGTAAAAGACTAAATATAGATGAAATAAAAAACTAATTGCGCGGTTTGATTGTCTTTCATGAGACGAATCTTTTGAGTATAATTTATCAATATTTGGACAATATTTCACAAATACAAACGAAATTCTTCTGGTCTTGGCTACAGTGTGTGAATGCCTGAATTTGGACTCCCAATTTTGCGATCTAAACAAGGCCTCCGTAAAGGCGGATCTCACATCTCACTCATCCTCCAACCAAATCTACAAAGATACATACCCTATGCATCTGGTAGTAGAAGTAAAAGGGGAAAAGAAAAGGGTAAGCATCGTTCTCTTCATTATGCTCAACACAAGTCGACTTTTTGCTACTGATCTTGGAAAAAGAAACGTCCTTTTTTTTCCTGCCGGATCTTACCATACGGCAATATGTACTGCGCTCCGGCCGGCCTCCCTCCACGAAAACGAAACGGGAGCGCTGGCAGTCAGGCCGGTCTCCCGTGCGTCCCGTGACGACTGTGCGTGCGACGGCGCGAGCGGGACGGACGCGGCCGCTGTCGCGAATTGACGCGCGTCCCTCTCGCGGTCTCGTCTCTGGCATCCCCACTCCCCCGTCAGCCGCAAAATCTGAATGCCCGAAAAGGATCAGCAGAGAGAAGCGTTTGGCGTCTGGACAAACAGAGAAAACGAGAGCCGGCCGGCAAGCCCCCAAATGCTCGGAGTTCCCACGGCGCCAGCCAGTGCCAGCGCTTCCTCGCCCACATGTTCGGAGCTTCCGCTTCAACGTGACATGGACAGCAGAACAGGAAGATAATGCCCTGCCCTGGAGGGAGAGGATGACAGTGACCGTTCACGAGAAAATAGTCGGCAATGGCCTTTTACCAATGGGATCAAGGTCGCAGCGTTCAATGAACCTTCTTCTACTGGATTTCTGGGTGCCCTTGGAATAAACTTGCCTCCGCGTCGCCGGATGAAAGGAAAAAAAAGGAGCGGGTGGAATAGGCTATGATTGTCGCCCTCCAACTTTCCCGCGAAGCATGATTATATTGCATCTCTAGCACTTGTCTTTTGGACTGGCTAATCATGCCGTGTGGGTTAGTATATTTGTTTGCTGGTTTCATCTACTGATGATCTCTTAGGATCCCTAGGTAGTTCTCCCATGCCCGTGTGTCATATTAGCGGGAAAGAAGATGTCTTCCTCCGGTCGAGTCATTTTATACATAAAGATGACGTGTTTTGCCGGTGCTAGTGCTTGTAGAGTTGTACAGCAGGAGTGGAGAGAGAGACGACGGCATTGAGCTTAGGCCATGTTTAGATCACAGAATTCACTCCCAAATTCTACTATGCAAAAAGAAGATTCCATATCACATCAAAATGTCGCTTAGACGTAAATGCAATCTAAAGCGTAGATAAAATCAAAAACTAATTACTTGAGTTTGATTGTCTTTCGAGATGAACATTTTAAAACTAATTAATCGATGTTTGATAATTATTACCAAATAAAAATAAAATTACTACTGAGTGCGCTATAGGAAATTTTCTCAACTTTGGATGCCCAAAGTTGGGCATCTAAACAAGGCCTAAAAAGGTCAGTGAGAGCCATAACCCATAACCCTGGACTTTGGACTAGTGTTGAACAAATGAAAAATCTAGCTGACTTTGAGGTTGCCTCGGTTGGAGGCTGGACAGACAAGCAAGATAAGGCCAAGGGACTGGTTTCGACGCCAGCAAAAAGTCGAGGAACTCGACTACTCGATCGATAGTCGGGTTCGAAAAAGATGAGAGACGAAATCAAGCTTCCAATGGAAGTTGGGCGGCAAAATTAGGCACTCCCGCCCGCCGAAAGAAGCCCACCTCCGTTCCCTTTCACGCTGGTCTGTGCATCGCCGAGACAAATTTTCGATTGTCTGAGCTCCATCTCTTTCCGTGCGTTTGACAACACCGATGGAAAGTGCCACGCGAATAATTGGCCATCTCTGAGAGCAGCGAAGCTTATAGAGGACGAGGACAGACTTTGGTTTTGAATTGTGATGGTATATAGAAAATCTCTCCGTCTCTCACCAAGCCTGCGTCATGTATGTATGCGTACAAGTATGGTCCATCAGCTGGTCCATCAGCTAGAATGGACCAAGGAGCAGAGCCAATGCAACGCGGTACTTATAATTCGCGCTGAGGTGGTTGGCACGGATGACGGTGCGTTGAAATGGTTCCGTCAAAATAAGTTTTTTACTTGCTCGCAAAAAAAAAAAAAAAAAGTTTACTTTTAATTCAAGGAAGACATTTTCTTTCTTTTTGCTTATATCATGTTATTTTAGACTTGAGCTTAACTCTAGCAGTAAATTCTAAATTAGAGTCTCTATTTTTTAGGAACAAAATTGTGTCACATTGTACCTTTTTTCTCTTTTTTTCCTCTTTCCTACCTTTCCCAACACCACCTTCAAGGCCTCCTTCCCTTCCTCTCCTCCTCCATTACCATTAAGGTTTCGTGCCCATCTCCCCTCACGTGAGCCTTGTCCACATGGCTGGTGACACGACTGCTTAAGGCAAACACAGTTTCGAATAGGTGTATGAAAAGAGAAATGGTTCTCTAAAACGTCAACAGTGGTATCAGCACTCTTCTCCCCCGCGTCGCCTCCCCACGCGGGGCGACACGGGCGGCTCCCGACCCGCCGCCACCGCCCGTTCTCTCCCCTCCTCCCTCTCCCGCCGCGCCGCTCTCGGAGCCCGCCGCCGGCATGGCCGTCCGGCTAGCTGTGATGGGGGCGGCGGGGCTCTACTCCTCCCTCGGTGGCGTGCGTAGCAGCCCGACGGCGGCCCTCGCCCCGCACGAGCTGCGTGGAGCTCGGCGAGGAGGCCGCGGCGGCTGTGGCCTCGCCGGCTGGTGCCCGTGCCGGCGCAAGGGGGCGGCGGCGGGACCTCTTCGTCTCTTCCGTTTCCCCCACTCCTCTGACCTTGAAGATGGCGGCGCTGGTGGGGTGGTGCGGTCCGGCGGCCGGTCGCTTGGATCCGGTGGCCGGATCGCCGGATCTGGTGGCCGGTGGGCCGGATCCGTGGCCCGCCCCGTGCGCTTTCCCCACGGCACCCGCGCCGGTCTTCTTGACTCCGGCGGTGGCGGGGCTGGGGTATGCAGGTGGAAGCTCCGCGGTCATGCTGCCGGTGGAGCTGTGGGGGTCATGGTGGGGTGCGGCTATAGCGGGATCTGCCCAGCAGTTGTCGGTCGACGGCGCGGCGCGGCCAGGTTCACAGGCGCCAGGGGTGGCTCTCCTCCTTGCCGCCCCTCCCTCTATTGGCCTGGATGCTGCTGCACCGTCTGCGACGGCGACGGCCGGGCCCTTCCGTCAAGACAGGAGGCGGTGGTGTCGGCAAGGGCTGCCGTGGTTGGGGCTTGGCGTCCGGATCATGTAGCCCTTGGGCTGGGGCAGTGCCCAGGTGGGGCGCTCGCCTTGCATCTGCTGGTGGCAGTAGCGATGGAGGCAGGTGTCAGGGCTGGCGGCGGCGGTCGGCAACGGCCTCGTCGCACGGCAGGTGGACACGCGCACGGGGGGTATGGCTGGTTCTCGGCACGTCGTCTGGTCGGTGGGGGTGGCTGACGCAGCTTCGGCTGCTGTGCGTGGCCGGCGCGCCGGTGCCCCCTGGTGAGGCTTCTGCAGGATGGCTGGCAGCGACGGCGTTCGTGGCATGTTGGGACCCGACATCAGGGCTGTGTCTGTGCTGGGGTACATTGGGCGAAAGCCTGGCGACGGCGACGCCTGTGGGCGCCGTATCCCCTGTTGGGGGCGTCGTGGCCCCAGCTTTTCCACGGGTGAAAACCTTGTCCTCTTGGACGAGCGACGGCGGCGTATCGGACGTCGTAACCTTCCTGAAGGCGTCGCTGTGGAATCGACTCGGTCGTGTAGTCTCGTGGCAGGGCGTGTGGTCAGGGTCGGAAGTCGGAGCTGCTCTTGCGTTATGCTTGAGCTGGGCAACGATGACCTACTTTGGCCTTTTGCTTCGGGAGCTCTGGTTTCTTTTTCGCTTATGTCGTCGTGTACTCTGTTGTGTGCGTGGGCAGGCTTCGCCGTCGTGGCGTTTCACGCCACGTAGGCTGCCTTGTACATATATTTGCTCTCTCCTTATCAATGAAAGCCGGTAACACGGATCTTTCGAAAAAAAATAAAACGTCAACAGTAAGAGTTTGAGTGAGAATTCGAGAATACTCTATTAGGTGCCCTACTAGAGGGGGTATTTTCTTTCACCAAGCTTCAAAGGTAGTTATAGGGCCTTTCAGCGTCAGCAACAACAGATTACTTATCTCATTTCCAGTACTAAAAATATGAAATATAAGCAAATATAGTTGTTCAAACAGATTATTCATGCTATCCCTAATATTTAAAAATACTACTCACTCGGTCCCAAAATAAGTGCACATCTTCCACTCAGAGCTTTCGAAGAGTAAGTAACTTGTTAAAATCTACCGCCTAATCGTGCACGGCGGCAGTGATCATTACATGGGAGCTCTGTCAACAACGTCTTCGGCTGCAGCGTGACGAGGAAGCCATGGACGCCCTCTCATTATCTCCAATAGAGGGTGGAAGCAGTTATTTTGTTTGCTTTACTTTCCGGGTCTATGTATAAGACTCTGGCTTTCTCTCTTTTCGCGATCCGCGATTTGTTTCTCGATGTTGTAATAATTGGCTGTGTACACCCTCGGGTGGAGAGGCCGGATATTTGATTATCTTTTATCTAAAAATTCCTCGAATATAGGTGATCCAGACCCTCTTCGCTATCCACTTTAGGGCCTGCTTATTTCTTGTCAAAATCAGGGTGAAGAATCCCTTTGATTTTGGGATCTAACGCTTAAAGATATTGGTAATCCATTGAGAGGGAAGAAGCAAAAGCCACACTACTAATAATCTAGATATACTTTTAGAGGATATATAGAATAAGAATATGTTGAAGATGCTCTTAATAGGAACTCTGCTTAGTCCAACAAATCTTCCTACGGCCACTGCTGCTGGTAAAAACGCAGAAACACAGTAGTGTCAAGGTTTTCCTATGTAAATAAATGTAACAATGGACATGGACAACAGAATAAGAATATGTAGCAAAAGTGTTACAGCAAAAACAAAACAGTACTATACAATTCTTGTCTTTCTCCTCCCATGTCTCAATCCCCCCTCTAGTCCAGTCGCTTGAATACTTGATGATGCCACTGCTCCAGTCCATCCTCCGGCACTACATGCTCTTCAGCACTTGAGCTGCCTCTACACTACTTGACCAGACCACGAACGGAGAGAAGAAGCTACACGGTTACACAACCGTCCCAGACGATGGTGTTCCTGTTCCTCTCTCGCGTCTCCGCCCAGGTCTTGTGGTCTTTGCTGCACGGTGTGGTGTGTACGCGTAGTACGCATGCAGCCGGAGATCGAACTGCCGGCCGGTGCTTCAGCCGGAGAACTGCTGGTGCTTGCTCGCCGCCGGGCAGGTGCAGCTGGCGCGGCTCTCGTTCAACGCCTGCAATGCATCCAACAGATTAGATGACAGTAAGCTGGATCCATGGTGTGTTTGCAGCCACCGTGTCCATGTGTGACTGTGTTCCGGATAAGATACTACTCATGCTAGGTGAAAAGTCAACGACAGATGGTTGTAATTGTAGGTGACCCTCGCCGTCAGCCAGCGGGCAAAGATGAGATCGACCAGCCTCCGTGATTTGGACGTCACTGGCTGGCCTTTGCAACAAGCTAGACCAAGGCTGCCTAGCTACGGCGACAGCTCTGCCGGCCGGCCGGCCGCCGTGTTCATCGATCCCAACCATCATTTGGATTTGGGTTTTTGGAGGAAGGAGGAGGAAAGGAAACCGGAGTGAGGGAGTTCTTGGCTCGCTTGCACGCACGTACCTTGACCTGCTTCTGGAGATCCTTGATGTAGTCCACGGCCAAGTCCAGCATGTCGGAGGTGTTGGTTTGCTGCAGGGAACACGAACCAAGACTAGGTCAGTTCAGCCTAGAGTGGTCCTCGCATGGCGGCAGGGAGAATTTGCAAACAGAAGAACACTGTTCTATCGCCTACTAGTGCTGAAATTGGTGGGTGCAGTGCAGAGCATAGTACCTTGTCCATGTTGGGCACGAGTTCTTGCAGCTTCCTGATTCGCTCGCTGATCTTGGTCCTCCTCACCTGAATGGCCAATGGCCGGTCAAAGATCGATCAGCCGACGATTGCTCAACAGCAAAGACTAGAAGAAGCTTTAAGAAATTGGTTGGGAATCGATGGTGCAGCTGGCTCACTCACCCGCTCGGCGATGCTGCGCGGGTGCGTGGCGCACCCGCGCTTGGCGCGGATCTTGCAGGGCACGGCGTCCTGGAACTGGAGGAACTTCTCGATGGCCGCCATCTCCGACGACGTCTTGGGCAGGCTGAACTGGTGCGCCAGCCCTCCGCCGTTCTGCTGGTGCTCCGACGTGTCCCGCGCGCGTTTCATCCCGGGCCCGGACAGGCTGTCGGACATGAGCGCCGACGGCGAGTCGTCCCACCCGGCGTACCCCGGGATGTAGCCGCCCCTGCCGCCACCGGCACCCTCGGGGCTGCTCCCTCCGACCTCCTCGCTGTCCATCTCCGAGATCTGCGACATCAGCGACCCCTGCCGCGACGAGAAGCTCAGCTGCCCCTTGAGCCTGCCGCTTCCGCCGCCGCCCGCGAGGTTGTCCGTCGCCGCGCCCCCACCGGCACCGGCCATGCCCATGCTCGCCCTCAGCATCGCCCCGTACGACCCTGGATGAAGAAGCAAGAATCAGTCGAGCAAGACAGCAACAACAGGGTAGAGTCGAGGAGGGTGGTGGCCCAACCTCCTCCGTGTCAGTCAGTTGTTATGTTACTTCCGGAAATAGAAATGTTTCGGGGGAAGAGAAACTCCCCAAGCAAGAACGAACGAGCTGCAATAATTGCTGGAAGCAAGCGGGGAATGGCAACAGAGCAATTGCCAAATGGAGGCCGGATTAAGGAGGGAGAGACCAACTCACCGTTGTCCATGCCGAAATGATCCAGGAACCCCGCCGGGGAGCTGCTCTGCCGAATCAGGTTGCTCGGAGTCGGAGTCGGAGCACTGACGCCCATGCCGGCAGTGGTTTCCATGCCCGAGCTGGTGCGGTAGAGGCCCCCGGATTGCTGCTGCGGCTGGTGCTGGGACTGAGACTGGGACTGGGAGTGGAACATCATTTGCTGATGCTGCTGGGAGGCCATGTCGGCGGCACTCGGGAAGTGGGCAGCCTGAGGCGGCGGCGGCGGCTTGTCGTCCCGGATGTGGTGGTTTTCGGCGAGGAACCTGGAGAAGACGTTGTCGGCGTCGCGCGGGGGCCCGGCGGCGGCGGCGCCGGGAGCCGGAGGGAGGAGGCCGTCGCAGAGGTCGCCGAGCACGGAGCTCGGCGCCGATCTGTAGCGGAGCAGCCCGGAGGACGTCATCGGCGGCGGCTGCGACGGGAGGTTCAGGTCCTTGGACGCCGGCGAGCCGTACATCAGCTCGCCCGGCGGTTGCAGCTCAGATCCTGCTGCACACAAGGATAAAGATTAAATTTCGGCCACCTGTTCTGTTCATATACAAAAGAACAGAAAAGGAGATTAAATTTTAGCAACGAACATCATGGAGTCTTAAGCAAGCATCACTTGGTCTTGCTCTTCTTCAGCTAGAAAAAAAAATCGCACAAGAAAAAGAAGCTGCTCAGTTCTCAGTCATGGAGACGGCATGAGCGTACCTAATTTGAGTTCAGAGGGCCAGCCGGGATCCACCAGGACGCTACAGAAGCTGTCGGCGGCGATTTCAGGAGAGCAGGCGCCGCAGGCAGTGGTCCACCGTCGGACCCTCCCTCCCTAGCACGAGGCGATCGAGGCAGGGCGGCGGAGAGGAGGAGGAGGAGGGAACGGCGGCGTGCGGGAGCGACAGGCCGGCGGCACGGAGACGAGGTCAGAGGCGGCCCTCGGTAACGATAAATAGCGCGCCCCGCCGCTGCGCTCTGCTGGGCAGCTCGCAGTTCGCTCTGGCTGATCTGCTCTGCTCGGCTGCTCGTCAACCGGAAGAGGGGGGGTGGTGAAGACGAGGGCGATGCGATGCGATGTGGCCGCCCGCGCACGGGGCCGAGCCGGCCTGACGGATTTGCCCTTCGGCCGAGTCGCGGTAAGAAGGTCTCCGCAGCTTTGAGATTGACATAGCTCCACGGCGTTACGTTAACGTGACTCCCGGTCACGTATCAGCTATTGGTTGAGAGATGATTGGGCTTGTGGAAAATTACTGTGTTACTGCCTGTCTTTTGTTGAAAGAAGGAAAGAGAGGAATTACTGTCCGTTTCCGTTACGGGGGAAGCGTATGACGCTGTGCATCCTCTTCGTCACTGTCTTAATAAGAGAAAAAAAAAAGGATAAAACGTGATTCTCAAGGAGCGACTTAATCTTATGTACGACTGAAAATATGTAGTACCTTGGATCAAGTCAGTGCTCAGATCCATTCCAGTCTACTCCATGATGGCTGAGAACCTCCCAGCCTGGGCTCGAAATGAGATTGATGCTGTCTGCAGAAAGTTCTTCTGGGCAGGCTCTGATCAATCAGTACAAGGGAAGTGCATGGTGTCCTGGCCAGCGTGCTGTCGTCCGACCAAGTTTGGAGGTCTTGGAATTTCCGATCTCAAGTTGGCCGGCTACGCTCTACAGACTAGATGGCTATGGCTCCAGCAAACTGACGATGACCGTGCATGGAGCAAACTCCCCATCAAAATCTGTCCAGAAGTCCAAGCCTTCTTCCGTGCTTCCACCAAGAAGGTAATTGGGAATGGGTCCAGAACGCTGTTCTGGATTGATCGTTGGATCGATGGCCAGAGCGCTCAGGACATCGCCCCCTGTGTGTTCTCCCTCGTGCCTGCTGCAGTGCGAGATCATCTGCTGGTTAGTGATGGACTTCATCAAAGAACCTGGACAGTCGGCTTGTCTGGAGGAATGTCATCACAGGCCATCATCGACTTCGTCTACCTGTGGCACGCGGTCGAAGGTATACAACTCACCGATCAGCCTGACAAGACAGTGTGGAGATGGACGGCAGATGGTGTTTATACGGCGAAATCAGCCTACGAGATGTTGCACCAAGGATCAACAAAGTTCGCGGGGCACAAACTGGTGTGGAACTCCTGGGCGCCTATGAAGATCAAGATCTTCCTTTGGCTAGCGCTTCGCCGGCGACATTGGACGGCCGACCGCCGCAGACGACATGGGCTGCCATCTCATACCCGCTGCCTCCTATGTGATCAGACTGAAGAAACCATCTGCCATATACTTGTCCAATGCCCATACTCTAGAGAGGTTTGGTGGTTCGTGTTGACGGCCCTAAACCTCCCGCCACCACACACCGCACCATCCATCCTCTCCTGGTGGCGCCGGCTGCGCGCCACGGTCAACGGCAGCGAGAAGAAAGGTATGGACAGCCTGTTCGCCCTTATCTCCTGGCAGCTTTGGAAAGAAAGAAACGGCCGTTGTTTCCGTGGAGCAAATGCTTCAGTCTTGGAAGTGCTTCAAGTGATCAAGATGGAGGCCGATAGATGGATCCGGGCGGGAGCATCAGGACTGCGTGCGCTTGCTGATCGCTGATCGCTAAGTTTGATCAGGATCCATCGGAATGTCGAATGTTTGCTTTCCAGTGTAATTATGCTTTAGTGTTTTTCTACTGCTTTGCCGTTCTCGGCTCTCTTGTACTAAACTTTTTTGGTCCTCTCTTCTAATACAAAGATACGCACCGTCTCGTGCGTATTCGAGAAAAAAAAAAGAGTAAATCAATTCTTAGAGCTTCGTTATGTCAATCTTTTTTAGTATGGCCGAATTCTATAAAAAGAATGATCAGAATTATAATACCAAATAAGTATCATTTGATACAATTTGCATAATGTGTTTATTTTGAGTTAGAAATATATATATATATATATATACATTTTTTCTATAAATATGATTGGACATAAAAAGGTCTTTTACTTAATACATAGTATTGAGGAATGATTTATCGAAGACACAGGAAGTAAAACTCTAGTTATCGCTAACGAGTAATAAATATCATGAGACTTGTCATGAAGTTTCTATAATTCATAAACTTATTTAGAAATATGACTATTCATGTAATGAGTAAACCTTTAGATTATGCTATTTACATTCCATTTTGACTAAGTGAGTAAGAAATATGATAAGAAAATAGATGCAAGTGTCACCCTTAATCACACTATCTATATTGGATAACTAGTAAACTTCAAAGAAAGGTTAAATATACCTTAAACTTTAGATTACTCAGATGGTCGCTAGGCTTTAACCTGAACGGTGACCGATGGTTGACAATAAGGCACTACAAAAATCCAAGTAAGTAGTAATTGAGTACTTGGCTAGAGTATAAGTGAAAGAAAAAGATACCATGAAAGCATTGAAATAGTTATTTTTTTCAAAGAGTCTATCTACAAGGTAATGAATTAGACCGAGGGCACGGTGTGTATCAAGCTTAAAAAAAAAAATCAGAAAAGAACGGTTCCACCAGCAAGCCCTTGGGCGAAAACTGAAAGCCCCTCCTCCACTACTACGAAGCAATTTTAAAAAACGAAAAGGAAATTAAAAAGGGGATGGGCGGAAGCTTGGTTGAGAAGGCCTTTTTAGCGGGAATGACTTTTCTTTGCAACAAGAAAAAGGGCGCCAGTGTGTATGGCTTCAAAGCAAGCCTAATCTCGTGGGCCCCGCTATCCCCTCCCCACAATTGTCACCTGAGTATGTTTGTTGGCTGTGTGTTTTGTGCTGTTGCTGCTGAGATAATAGGACATGGTAGGAGGAGGACCAAGCAAGCAAGTTGCGTGCCCGTGACCATTTTAAGCAAACGCGGCGCAGTCTGTTTTCGGCAGCAAGCAAAGGTTCCCAGCCCGGGGCAATTGCATGCTTGACGCTCGCTATCCGGAACCGGAACGCGAGGAAAGGGGAAAGTCACGCACGGATGGATACGGGTTCGGCGGTGGGGGCACCGATGGGATTCGCCCGCCCCTTCCCCAGCCAGTGACCGATCGATCCGGCGAGGTGATCGAGCCTGATGCCGGCTGCTGCCGGGTTTGCTTTCCTGCTGGTGTGCACAGTGCAAAACGAGAGGCTGGGATTGGTGCACGCATGAGCCATGACGCGTCCCACTTCTCTCACATCAGACACGTCTCTCTCGCCTTTTTCTCTGTGCGTGCCATGCCTGCGAGCGAGTGTCTGTTTGGCTCCACGCGCTCTATTTTATTGGATCGATTTGTTGTCGCTTCTCCGTTCCATCCCAGGCGCGAGCGAGCTGATCGTCAGTGACCACAGTGCACGACGAAAAGTCTCACCTTTTCCGATATAAAAAGAGAACAAAACAAAACAACGAAAAGTCTCGCGATAGTATTTCCCTATGGTGCGGCGCAGTTGTACACCGCAGAGCTCTAGGCTGTACGGCACGGTCGGTCACGCCAGGACGCACTGTTACATACCAGTACGTACGTCGCTGCGCAATGCATGGCGTCATGCCTCCGTCGTCGTCGTCGCCCCGGCAGCGGCCGGCCGGTCTCGATCCGTGGCAGCCACGCCTACCACTACCAGCAACGCGCCGCGGCGCGACGTGCCTGCTTCGCCAAGCGCGAGCTAGCGCTCGGAGCAAGATTTTTGGAACAGACCCGCGTGCTCGCACCGCACGCCCGCCGGCGCTGGCATGGTCCGGCCTTCGAAGGAACGAACAGCTCCACGCCGCGCGCCATGCGTCGCGTCGCGTCGCGTCACCGGCGGCGACGGCGGGCGCGCGTCATCAGCCGTCGCGACGTGTGACGGGATGCGACGCACGTAACCGGCCGCAGCAGAGGAAGAGGACGGTTAACCATTGGCCGCCGCGGCGCGCGCGCGCGCTACCGGCCAAAGCGGGACGGGATGGCGATGGCGTACGTCGGCGAGCGGTGACGTCGGCCAGGGCCCCGACGACGGACGTAACGGCCGTGCCGACGACGACGACGACGGGCTGCTTGGCGTGGCGCGGTGCCAGCACACCGTATAGCCCCTCCCCGGGCTTAATTAGAATAACGAACCGTAGCGAGTAGTTTGATGGTGAACCAAGACTAACAAACCCTAGTTCAAATGATTAGTATTGCTAGTAATCTATCTAGTATACGTAGGGTGTAGGACGCGGTGCCACAAGTCGCTGGTCAATGGTCAATGGCGCCATCCACCCGTGGCTGCACCTGCACGCAGCTGGCTGGCTCCGGCCTCCCGGGTTGCTGCAGGGTTGGGTTGGTGCACGGGGGTTTAAAATGGCAGCACGAGGAGCGACGGTGCGTGCTCGTGCGTTGTTGTTTACGTACAACTATAAACTAAACTAGTTAAACAAAGTCATCCGTGTGCGTGCAGGTGCAGCTCACAGGGTTGACTATATATTGGCTAAATAGCAACCGCGACCCAAGTGGTTTGTTTAATGATGTAACCGTAAAGTTTGTGTTTGTTGGAGATCGAGGCCCCAACTTTAGTAACTAAACAAGGCCTCAGAGTCTTGTTGACGATAACAACACGAGGGATGGACGGAGCCAGGCTTTCTACTTTTCTCGTGCACCTTTTCTTCACCTCCTTGCCCCAAGGGACGGCGGAAAGCCCAAATCTTGCCCTGCTGCTCTGCTTGTCTAACCAACGTCAGTTTCGTCTAATGTGACGTTGGAAACAAGACGCTGGAATGGATAGGAAGCGGGCACTAGCTAGGATCTACAGTACGTACTTGCTGCTACGAAAACGGAACGGAGTGAGAACCTGTGCAGGGCAGCTGGTTCTCCCGGATCGCATATTCGTGTGCCGAGCGACCCGGGACTCGACGGCGGCGGCCCCCGCGTGATTGATCGCCGACGCATCGAGTCGCCATACCTGTGGTACTCGTAACAGACTAGCAGTAGCCCTCGTAGGAGACTAGTAGTAGGTCACGGGGGGCCGGGGGCAAGCAGACCCGACCAAGCAACAAAAGCAGGCGTACAAATACAGCCACGCCGCGTACCACGACCGCTACAGCGATGGCTTTTCCCTTCTCGTGCGCTCAACAACTTTGCTTCGCTTTGCTTTTGCTTTGCTTGCATCAGGTTCACATTCACCCGCACTGCACGCACGCACGGGTCTTCCGTGAACGGAGGACTGTCGCTGGATGTCTGCGTTGCAGGCATCAGGGGCACGGCATAGGAAAGCACTGCACTGCACTCGTCCTCCTAAGCAGTTCAGCTCACTTCGTTCTGTTCTGAGAATTCAGGAATTCGATCCATTGATGGTTAAGAAGATAACCTCTCCATTCTACACTGGTGGACTGTGATCACGCACATCTAGCCTGGGCCTGGCTGGCTCCACCTCCAGTCCTCCACACGGTTGCACTGCGTGCATCTCCCAACACACGAGACAGACAGTGAGATGTGAGATGCATCAGATGTGGAGGACACGCAGAGGACAGCCGCAGGTGCCCCGCCGATGCCCATTTCGTGTTTTTGGATGGAATTGGATCCATCCAAATCAGCAGCCAGCCAGCGTTAGGGATACCTGAAACGGCTCCGGCGTCGGACAGACAGCACCGATACCTGAACTTAACAGCTCAACACAACATGTGTCTTCGTCAGAAACACAACATGTATCTTCAACAAAATTGGCTGGCTTGCTCGTTTTAGAATCTGCGCAAGTCCTGCAAGCTCAGAGTTCATGTTGAGATGCGATCTTGAGATTGTATTAGCTAGCATCATCATCTTTTATGTTCCTCTGTTGAGAATCTCGTATTACTGGATGGATGGATCAGATCCGTGCATTTGTTAGTACTACATTCGTAATACACAGCCACATGTGACTCTGCCTGAGCTGACAAAATTGTTCGGCTGTCTTTATCCCAGACGACAACACCCGGAGCCTCAACTCAAGTTATGCTCAGGCGCATCTCGAAGAAATAATAATACTATCAACGAGATGTAACAGTAGCTCTGAACACTGTGCAAGCCTCTAGCCCAGCAAGAAAACATTTTTTATTTAGAATAAACAGGATAGATAAAGATTAATGAGAGGCAGGACAGTAGGATAGATAGCTGGGGACAGACATGGCGATCCAATCTGCTAGATCTCTGAATATTTTTCTGAATCCGTACTGAACCCCGTAAAGCGAAGCAAGCAAGTCCACGTGGGCCACACGTGCGTGCGCCGAGGAAAGCAAAGGCCCAAAGAGGAGCCCAAGGGGTGATTGTTTCAGTTCTTTTTCTTTTCCTCAGGTAGTGCCAAGAGGTGCTTCGAGTTTAGACTACCCGCACTCATCAAACTCTATATTCATCCCTCTAAAGGAATATTCCGTCAGCAAGATTCTCTCCCCTATACAACTTTCTTCCGCACTCATCAATCCTTTACGGTTTACTCAATATCAAATGTGGGGCCCACTTTTCAATTTTCTTTTCTTTTTTCTGTTTTCCTCCTTTTCTTCTTCCCTTTCTTTTCCCCTCCTCTACCTTATCCATTCGGCTGGGACAGCTCCCACCAGCACGGCCCTTGCTCGCGGCGCGCGGCCATGGCGGGAGCTCGCCGGGCGGCGCGGAGCGGCCCCTGCTCCACAACCCTGGTGCCACCCCGCCCCTTCCTCCGGTGGCTCGCCTGGCCGCTCCCACCGCGGCGGCCATACCTGGCCATGGCGGGCAGCGGAGCCGGCGGACCTCCACCTCCTCCCGGCGAGCGACCATGGCTGCTCCATCTCCGGCGGGCGCGTCCGTGAGCCCCGGCGAGGCGAGCGCGTGAAGATGGCCACCTCGCCGGCGAAGGAGAAGAGGGCGGCGCCTCCCACTGTGGCGGACGGGCGCCGCGCCGAGTACGGCGGTCGGGTCGAGGAACGACGACGGACAGCGTGGTGGCGCTCGCGGGCCGGCGCTCCCCCACCTCGCGGCCGGTACGAGCTCGCGCGAGGTCTTCTTCTTCCCCGGCGGGCGAGCGTGGTGGGCGGCCGGCAGCGGGCGCGGCTTCGAGCAGCAGAGGAGCCCGGCCTCGGCGGCCATGACGAGCCGGCTCGAGCACGGGGCTCCGGCGGCGGCGGTTCCTTCACCACGGCGCACTGGCGGAGGAGCGGAGGACGGGCGCGTGGTCCGGCGAGGCGCGGCGGACCTCCATCCATGGCTGTGGCGCGGCGGACCTCCATCCTTGTCCGTGCTCGTGCCGAGGAGGGCCGACGAGTTCCTCCGACCTTTCCCTTCTCGCTCTCCTCCTCCTCCTCCGGCCGGGGACGAGCACGGCGGCGCTCGCGGCTTCGGGCACGGCCGCCTCCTCTGTCCGCGGGCTCTCCACGCACTGCGCCCTCTCTCTCCTCGTGTTAGCTGCAATGTGGGCCCGTGTCAGGCATTGCGTTTCGTCCGTACCGACGCCACAGACTGCGGACGGAGGCCGCTCCGCAAGGTTTGCGGAAGCGATAGAGTCCCCCGCTGCGGGCGTGGAGTAACTGTAAACGCTTTTGCGTTTGTGCTTGCGTCTCCCAGTGCAGCTGGTCTTAGGAGTTCTGCATACAGGGCTGCACGTAGATGCTTTCTAAATGCACTCGACCATCAAATCAATCTGGATCCGTCTATATATCATACAACCAACTAATTTAAAACAACACCTCAAAATCAAAACTAATGTAAAACCAATTTCGATCATGGTTTTTTTTGAGCAATAATTTCGATCATGGTTTATGGAAGGGGAAGGGGGCCATGTGGTATTGAAGTCACTGGCACGTGGGGTCCCCAGATGTTCATCACCTAGCACGCCATGTGAGGACCAGGTTGGTCGTTGGAGCTCAGAGATCCATCAGTCCATCGCCATGTCGCCCTGTCCTTTCCGTTCTAAAATGGTTTCTCTTCTAGATTCAGCAGTTTAGCACTGTTGCAACAAGTACGGCTAATCATTTCAGGCCTTGTTTAGTTCCTCCAATTTGGGACGGTAAAATTGGCACTTTGGCACTATAACACACTGTAACATTTTTTTGTATTTGTAAAATTTTATCCAAAACTTAACTAATTTGGCTCAAATGTTTCGTCTCGCAAAGTACAACTAAACTGCGCAATTAGTTTTTAATTTTATCCATATTTAGTACTCCATGCATGTGCCAATATTTTAATGTGACGGAAAATCTTCTTTTACATAGTGGAATTTGTGACAGATTTGGGGAATTAAACAAGGCCTCACTTTATTTTGGGTGCACATGCTGCAGGTTCCACGTTAGAAGCTGGTCGCGCGTTTGGTATGCTTTGGAGTTGTGGCGCCGCCATTGTCACCCTGGACATCTAATTGATTCTACATGCGTATGCCAAGTGTGTGGCAGCCGAATTGCCACATCTATGCCACGGCAGGGGGCCACGTATAGATGGACACCAAACGACCCAACATATTGTTATTGAAAAAATAAGAGCATTTCTTGTACGCAACTTATCTCATCTCAAATAATACGGAGTATGTGAAAACTATCATACGAGAAATCGAGGTCCCTCTAGTAGATTACTTGATATGTTCCTAACTCAAAGTATTAATTAACTATTTAAAAGCTACCGTTTCCTTTAGATGTAGTAAATCCATCTCCTCTCCTCTTTGCACTTTATTTAAAGGATCTTCTTCTTGAATGCAGAATTTTAGAAATGCAGTAGTTGAAAAAATGCATGGCATTTGAATTCTATATATGGATTAACATAGGAAACTGCAATATTAAAGGTTTGGATGGAGGGCGGGGTAAACACAAGAATTCGTTGAGACTGACACAAAGCAACCCCATGAAGTCCAAGGTCTTAGTAAAAATCCAATTTCTATGAAGTCATCCATAGATAAAGGAAACTGTAATGCAGTGAGAGTTAAGAGGTATCCCCATTTGTAAAACACTTATTTGCTTTCTTAAAAGCAGAGGTAACCTCCTTAAAAAATCAATTAGTGTAGGCGTGTACGACAAGTACCGTGGTTGAGGAGCGATTCAACCCGTTGCATGGTGGCTCCCATGGCGATGAAGGCTACACAGTGAGCCACGCGACATTTCGAGACGACTTTGATTTCCTGTAAGTGCAATCAAGCCCTAATGTGGGTTTTGGCGTTGATGACCACCAAATTAGGGAACTAATGAGACTTATCGAGATGACAAGCAGGCATTGAAATACGGAAGATTGATGTACAGGTTGGAGGGGTCCCCGTTTCTAAAAGGAGGCTTTGCCGAATTCAAAGAAGGTTTAAATTCATTTTCGGTTTGAATTTGAGTTTAGGAAAAGCCGTACTATCAAGAGGGATCCTAAGGTTGTTAGTCAAAAGTGTTACCAAATGCTCAATCCTTAAACACCAACCTCATCAGCCCACCAAAACAGCTTGACCAATCACTCAAATCCATCTTGTGTTTTAAGGGCAGTTGCCGCGCCTATAAGTGACCGTTGGGACCTGTGGGTATTTATACCCATCTCGTCGGCCCACTCACTTATCTCTTCGTCTACCTCGCGACATATCCGTTGGAAGAACACCCGAAGCTCTCTCTCTCACCCTCCATTGCTCCCCTCAAGCTCCCAACTCATTCCCATCAAATCCACCACGGATTCTTGAGCAAAAGGGCAAAGCAAACTTCGATTGGAGAGTGGATCCACCGATTCCCACCGTCAAAAGAGCATTTGGTGCACGTTTGGCCGGCGCCCTAGGGTTTGTTACTCTTGGAGCTTTGCTCCTAGCCGGCTAGGCGTCGCCCTAGAGCCGCCAACTCGTGTGGCGCCTAGGGAGGTTTGTAACCTCACCCCAATACTAAGAAATCACCCTCATCTCAAGAGTTTGCTCTCTTGACTTGAGACCGAGGAGAAAGCTAGCCTTAGTGGTGAGCTTCAAGTCGTGGACTTCCTCAACAACGTGACGTAGGCCGGCCTTTGTGGCGAGCCGAACCACGGGTTAAATACTTGTGTCACCTTGTGCCGTTTGGTTTCTATATTCATACTTGTTGTTGAGGTGTTTTCTAGGGTTTGAAGTCGATCTACTTCCTACTACCTCTTGAGCCGTGTTTGGCTCTTGTTCCGTACTCTGCAGCAGTGTAGGAAGCTTGGAGAGCAACCGGGTAAACTTGTTTTCGCACGTATTTCGAATTACACTCTATTCTCGTTTTTTCGCATAGCGCGGTCTGCCGCGGTACAGGCTGTGGCAGTGCCGCGCCCTCCGGGATCGACATGCAGTTCGAAGAAATTTTGTTGCGATGTGCCTATTCACCCCCTCTAGGCCGTTTTACTCTTCCGAGATCCTACAAGTGGTATCGAGCCTCGTTGCTTCGTATACGCTTAACTGCGTGAAGTATGGAAGAAGTCGAGGCATCAAGGCATGCTCCCAAAGCAAATAGTGTTGAACCGCACACCACGAGAGGACAATGAAGGACGCTTCTATGTCTATCGGCGATAATGCCACTATCCGAGATGGTGGCAAGACCACGGATGTGAGTGAAGCCGAGAGAAGAAGAAGAAAGAAGGAAAGAAGAGATGCACTCAAGAAAAGAAGAGAGCTCGAGGATAAGTTGAGCGAAAAGAAGCTAGAAGAGTTATCCGAGAGCAAAGAGAAGAAAGAAGAAAAGCCAAGGCACTAGCTAAGGAAGAGGAGAAGAAGAAGAAGCAAGAGATGGAGTTGTCATCATCTAGTGAGCTCTCCCAAAAGGATGATGGTGATGATGATGTCTCATATCACTCTTCCAAGAATCCCAAAGGAAGCCACAAGAAGGATGAGAAGAAGAGCATCAAGGACAAGGCGCAAAGAAGAACAAGAAGAAATACACCGCCGTATCCTTTAATTATTCTCATCTAACTCATCGTGATCGCAAGTCTATTGTCAATGTGCCCATGGGCAAGTTACCCCGGTTTGATGGGACTAACTATGCCAAGTGGAAGCACTTGATGAGAAACTATCTTTCGGTGTTCATCAAGGGCTTTGGGAGATTGTGGAGAAGGGAGTGCAGCAGCCACAAAACCCCGAAGACCCAACCAATGAAGAATTCTTAGCCGCCCAATTCAATAGTCAAGCCACAAGCATCTTGTTGAGTGCTCTTGATGGAAATGAGTACAACCGAGTGATGAATGTCAATGTGGCAAAAGAGATTTGGGATGCCTTGATCATTGCTCATGAAGGTGTGGATAAAGTGAGGAAGGCAAGAATTGAAGTCTTGATGGCCAAGCTCAACCGGTTTGTGATTAAAGGTGAAGAAGGGCCACAAGAAATGTTTGATAGGTTGATGGTGTTGGTTGGACAAATCAAAGGATTTGGGTGTGAGGATCTTGATGATCACAAAGTGGTGAAGGTGATGCTTGAAGCCTATTCTCCAAGAAATGAAACCGTTGTGACATTAATTAGAGACAAGAAGAAGTTTGAGCACTTCACTCCAAATGATGTGCTTGGACGGTTGTTACCTTTGATATGCAAAGAGAAGAAGCAAATGAGAGAAAGAGGCTTGGTGAGCTTCAATCCAAGCTTGATGGAATGAAGATCAAGGAAGTCGCACTTAAAGCTAGCAAGCCTCACAAGCATACTTAGCTTGCAATCACAAGGGCAAACAAGCAAGCTTCAACAAGTCACCCAAGGAGATCAAGCAAGCACCACAAGAAGAAGATTCAAAGATCCACATCAAGTGAAAGTGATAATGATGGGGCTGATCACAAGAAGATAGAAGACATGTCATTGTTTATAAAGAACTACAATAAAGACATCAAGAACAATGGCTACAAGCTCACCTGAAAGTCCCTAGTTTGGTTTTGGCTAATTGATGAAACCTAGGACTAACCTTGTTTATCTAAGTGGTTGATTTAGAGAAAGGTTGTCCACATGATGAGTTTATTGCATATGAAGCATGACACATGTCATGTGATCAAAGATGAAGATCAAGACGATGCTTGGCTCCATGGACCGGTGTTGAAAGTGAAGGGCTAGTCGAGGCTTCGGAGCGAAGGACCATGCGATGGTGAAGCTCGGGCAAGACTAGGCGCCGATGGACCGATGCACGGTGAAGGGCAAGTGAAGTCGAGGTCGATGGATCGAGACGGTCACATGATGGTGTGAAGTGTTCATATCATTTGGAGGAACAAAATGGGCTCAAGGCAAAGGTATAACCGATAGGGCCATTTTGTTTTGCACTCAAGACACCATAGAGGGTGTGAGTGGTTTAGGATCGATAGCTGCACTATTAAGAGGGGAAGTCTTATCGGCTATTCGACGCACGGGTGCCACTAGGTGAATTCATGAAGTGCATTGCATGTAGGGCCTAGTGAGCTAACCTAACCTTTGGGAAATGTTTGTGAAAAGCTAACACACAAGCACATGGAGATGTACACTTGGTGGTGTTGGCACATTTACAAAGGTGGCGTGTCTGATCAAGTTGGTATACTTGTTGGATAGCATGTCTGAGAAGTTGGCGTCACGACGGGCTGAAAAACGAAGTTTTGACAGCGCCGGACGCGCAGGGCTTGGGCGCCGGACGCGTCCGGCGCATTGTGACTTGGCGTGAGCGAGTGTCGCGCGTCGGACGCGCGCCGGACGCACGCGGCGGACGCGGGCCGTTCACCGTGCGCAGTCCGGCGCGTCTTGGGCTTCGTCGTGAGGCCGCTTGGGCCGCCCGAGGGCGGCGGACGCGGCCGAAAGTTTCGAGCGCGGCGTTTCCTCCGACGCGGCCGCCGGACGCAGCCGGACGCGGGCCGGACGCGAGGTGATTTGAACGTTGGGCCGCCAACGGCCATTGCCGCGGCCTTGGAGGCGCCGGACGCGTCCGGCGCTTGAGCCGCGGACGCGTCCGGCGGGTTGAAATCGGCCGCCCGAGGGGTAACGGTTGGATTTCGCCTTGGGCTTATAAATAGCCCCTTGGGCGGCCATGGGAGGCCCTCTTGCCCATTTCTACTCACTTGCTCATCCTTTGTGCTAGAGAAACACTCTCCCTCTCATCTCTCTTGCTTGTTGCTCATCCAAAGTGAGATTGAGAGATCACCTAGTGCATTGCATTGCTTGAGGGCATTCTAGTGGCACTTGTGGGTGGTTTAGCGGTGGATTTCTTGTTACTCTTGGAGAGTACCGCTTCTAGCCGGCTTGGAGATTGTTGGAGGCGTTGGCAAGAGAAGGTGTATGTTCTTGGCCACCTCCGGTTGATTTGTAAGAGGTTCTTGTGCTCACCTCGCGGGGATCGCGAAGAGTAACTCTATTGGATTGCGCGTGTCATTGAGTATCTCACTTGAGAGTGGCGCCTTGTGGTTTCCTTGCGGGGAAGTGCCTTGCGGGGCAAGTGGCTTGAGGGTCACACCAAAGGACCATCTAGGTGTTGGTCGACACAACGGGTGACGTAGCTTGGCGGTGCCCAAGTGAACATCCGGGGATAAATCATTGTGTTCATCTTGTCTCCCGGTGATTGGTCATCATCCTTTGTGTGTTGCCGATTGATTGATTGTTCATTTCTTGGTGATTGGCAACCTCGACTCTACGCGTCGGTATAACAAGCTCCTACCCTCTCTTGTATTACTTTGATTACTTTCTTGCAAAGTAGAATTGCTTGCGTGGTCGGTCGGGAACCACATCTTGTGTAGACTAAATCCCGTGGGTAGAATTGCTTGTGTGGTCGGTCGGGAACCACTTCTTGTGTAGACTAAATCCCGTGGGTAGAACTCTTGATCACTAGTGGTAGCTCTTGTGTGTACTAGTGATCACTTACTAGAATTGTTTGGATAGGAGGCTTGCAACACCTAGTAGGCTAAGCATAACTTGCTTTCCGCCGTTTGTGTATCTAACGAAGTTTGCTTAGTGAGTTTGTAGAAATTTTTATAGGCTATTCACCCCCCTCTAGCCATCTAGGACCTTACATCACCAAGAGAAGGTTCCCAAGCAAGAAAAAGAGGACATGCTTCAGATGTGGCAGCACCGAGCACTTTATTGCTGAATGTCCACTTGAGAAGAATCAAGGCAAGAACAAGAAAGAAAGAAAAGATGGGAAGAGAAGATACAAGAATGCCGGAGAGGCACACATTGGGCATGAGTGGGACTCAACTAAAGAGTCAAGTGATGAAGATGGAGAGATTGCAATAGTAGCTATTCACAACACATCTTCCTCACCAAGACTCTTCAACAACATGTCCGATGATGATGGCTCTCATCACATTTGCCTCATGGCAAAAGGTGAGAAGGTAAAACTGAACAAGAAATCCTCTTCTCCATCTCCTAGCGACATATCTAGTAGTGATCTAAGTGATTCTAGTGATGAAGATTCTAGTGAGAGCTTGAAACCCACTAAGAATCTTGATCCTAGAACCGAGCGTTTTATTGCAGCACTTATGGAGGAATTAGAACATGTCAAAGCCGAGCTAGAACATAGAGAAAATGTCATTGAAAAGACTCGAAAATCTCTATATTGATAGTGAGGAAGCTTTTGAGCAAGAGAAAAGGGAAACAAGCTCTTTGAGGAAAGAGCTTGCTCTTACAAAGAAGATCAATGTTGCTCTCAATGACAAGTATTGTGTCTTAGTTGAAAAGCACAACAAACTTGAGAAGCAATATAGTCATCTTTGTGAGAGCACCCCACCTCTCTAGCTCAAGTGACAATTCTAAGGCCTCCACCAAAGAAGGTTGTGGAAAGTGCTATAATCTTGATATAAATGCTTATTCCACTAACCTTGCAAATATGAGAGCTATGAAGGATGAGATTGCTAGGTTGAACAACATGCGGACACAAAAGGCAAAAACAAAGAAGCAAGTGATAGGTGGCAAAGTGAATCAACCAAAGATGCCACAATATAAAGATGGAAGAAATCCTCGCATCAAGGATGGGCTTGGACTCAAGAAAGGTGCCAAGACAAATGGAAGAAAGAGGGTAAATGGTATCGAGTGTGTCCAATTCATGAGCAAGGGCAAGGTCGGGCACAGATAAGCCCGCACAGAGTGCGGCACGACGTAATTCTGACCGCAAAGAAGCCGCTTAAGCGCGGCAGGTGCCGCTGGGGAAGGGCAAAGGCCGCACCCCTACGTAAAGGGAAGGCTACCAAACCGCCGCTTCTCATGTTAAGCCCAAGAAGCAGTTCCACGTAAGAATCGATCCCCAAGAAGTCAAATACTTCTACCATGGCACCTAAGAAAGAAGGCTTCTATCAATCAAGTGTCAAGACACCTCTCCGTGTGTTGAACTCTAACTTTGTTTTAAAGCATGACACTAAGGGGAAGGTGTTTGCCAAATTTGTTGGCAATGGTAGAAATGTTTTTCGCAATACTTCTATTTGGGTTCCCAAAGTTCTTGTGACTAACCTTGAAGTCCCCAAGAAAGATTGGGGACCTAAATCAAGCAACTAAACTTGTGTTGCGTGCATACTCCTCCGGTGGGTCAAGTTGGGTGCTTGATGTGGATGTACAAATCATATGACCGGAGATATGAGTATGTTTTCAGCCTACTCCCCAACTACAAAAGTCGTTGACAACATCATCTTTGCCGATAACTCTAAAGGGGGAGTAGTTGGTCTTGGTAAAGTTGCTATAACACTTGAGCATTCAATTTCAAATGTCTTTCATGTTGAATCTTTGAAGTTCAATTTGTTGTCTGTTTCACAACTATGTGAGATGGGCTACAATTGTCTCTTCACTGATGTGGGTGTGGAAGTCTTTAAGAGGGAGGATTCCTCTATTGTCTTTACGGGAAAACTCAAGAATAAGCTCTACCTAGTTGATTTCAAAGAAAGGGAAAGCTAAGCTTGAGACCCGTTTAGTGGCAAAATCCAGCATGGGTTGGTTATGGCATCGCCGACTAGCTCATGTTGGGATGAGGAACTTGGCCAAACTCCAAAAAGACAACCATATCCTTGGACTAACTAATGTTCAATTTGAGAAAGACAGATATGCGGCTCTCATGCCAAGGAAAGCAAGTAGGCATACCTCACCCAAAGAAAGAGCATCATGACTACCACTCAACCCTTGGAGTTGATTCATATGGATCTCTTTGGACCAGCTTGCCTACCTCGGCCTAGGGGTGATAAGTATGGCTTGGTTATTGTTGATGATTATTCTCGCTTCACTTGGGTATTCTTTGTCTATGATAAGTGCCAGTACGAGGACAAGGTGAAGACCTTTGTTAGAAGGGCACAAAGAGAATTTGGTCTCCCAATCAAGAAGATAAGAAGTGATAATGGGACTGAATTCAAGAACACCCAAGTCGAAGAGTTTCTTGAAGATGAAGGCATCAAGCATGAGTTTTCGGCTCCATACACCCCCAAACAGAACGGTGTAGTAGAGAGGAAGAATAGAACACTCATTGACATGGCAAGGACAATGCTTGATGAGTACAAGACTTCGGATTTATTTTGGGTTGACGCCGTCAAGACCGCTTGCCATGCCATCAATCGTCTCTACCTACACAAGAAGCTCAATAAGACTTCGTATGAGATTCTCACCGGTAACAAACCAAAGGTGTCTTACTTTAGAGTTTTTGGGTGCAAGTGTTTCATACTTAGCAAAAGGTCCAAAACCTCTAAGTTTGCATCTAAGGTAGATGAAGGAATTCTTATTGGTTACGGTTCAAATGAGCATGCCTACCGTGTCTTCAACAAAACCTTGGGTAGAACTGAGGTCACGGTAGATGTGACATTTGATGAATCTAACGGCTCTCAAGTAGAGCAAATTGATTCAAGTGTTGTAGGAAAGGAGGATCCACCTTGTAAGGCAATCAAGCAAATGGCCATTGGTGATGTAAGACCACAAGAAGAACAAGGATCGATGATGAGGATCCCCAAGCCGCCGTTGCACCAATTTCCGCCGACAAACTCGTAAGAAGGTGCAAAGCACTCTCCTCGGAAAAAAGAAGGCGGCAAAGCAGCCGCGCCTAGGCGCGGCGGTGCCGCGCCCTCCACCTCGCCAGCAGCCTTCTCCAACTCCTACTTCACCATTTCAAGGGCTCAACCTGGAGCCTATACTTGAGCAAGAAGATGCTGATGGTTATGAAGAAAATGAAGATGAAAGTGTTGAGCATCCAAGGCTAAGACAAACTATTCAACGTGACCATCCCGTTGACAATATCCTTGGGAGTATCAAAAGAGGGGTAACAACTCGTTCTCACTTGGTCAATTTTTGCCAATTTTACTCGTTTGTTTCCTCTTTGGAGCCTCTCAAGGTAAAGGAAGCACTTGGTGATCCGGATTGGGTCATGGCCATGCAAGAAGAGCTCAACAACTTTGAAAGAAACCAAGTGTGGACTTTGGTGGAAAGACCCAACACAAACATCATTGGTACCAAATGGGTTTTTCGCAACAAGCAAGATGAGAATGGAGTTGTAACAAGGAACAAGGCAAGATTGGTGGCTCAAGGCTTCACACAAGTTGAAGGCTTGGACTTTGAGGAAACCTTTGCACCGGTGGCAAGGCTTGAAGCAATTCGAATGCTTTTAGCCTTTGCTGCCCATCATGACTTCAAGCTACATCAAATGGATGTGAAGAGTGCTTTCCTCAATGGTCCTATACAAGAAGAAGTGTATGTCAAGCAGCCCACCGGGTTTTGAAGATCCCAAGTTCCCACATCATGTCTACAAACTCCGAAAGGCGCTCTATGGGTGAAACAAGCTCCTAGAGCATGGTATGAATGCCTTAAGGAATTCTTGCTTAAACAAGACTTTGAAATAGGCAAAGCCGATCCTACTCTCTTCACTCATAAAGTCGGAAATGATATCTTTGTGTGCCAAATATATGTCGATGACATAATATTTGGTAGTACTAATCATGTGTATGTTGAAGAGTTTAGTAGGACTATGACACAAAAGTTTGAGATGTCCATGATGGGTGAGCTGAAGTTCTTCCTCGGATTTCAAATCAAGCAACTAAAGGAAGGAACTTTTCTAAGTCAAACCAAGTACACCCATGATATTCGAAAAAGTTTGACATGGATAAGGCCAAGCCTATCAATACTCCAATGGCATCAAATGGGCATCTTGAGCTTGATTCAAAAGGGAAATCTACCGACATAAAGGTATATCGCTCCATGATTGGATCCCCGCTCTACCTTTGTGCATCTAGGCCGATATTATGCTTAGTGTGTGCATGTGTGCTAGATTTCAAGCCGACCGAAAGAGTGCCATTTAATGGCCGTTAAAAGGATCTTGAGATATCTAGTTCACACACCTAACCTTGGCTTGTGGTATCCCAAGGGCTCCAAGTTCACTCTACTTGGCTATTCGATTCGATTATGCCGGTTGCAAAGTAGAGAGAAAAAAGCACTTCGGGGACATGTCAATTCCTTGACGGTCCCTAGTGTCTTGGAGCTCTAAGAAGCAAAATTGTGTAGCCTTATCTGGGCGAGGCCGAGTATGTTGCGGCCGGCGCTTGTTGTGCTCAACTACTTTGGATGAAACGAGACCTTCTTGATTTCGGATGTCGTTTCACCAAAATCCCACTTTTGTGTGACAATGAAAGTGCCATAAAGCTTGCAAACAATCCCGTAAACCACTCAAGGACCAAGCACATAGACATCCGACATCATTTCTTGAGAGACCACGAAACCAAAGGAGATATCGAACTTCGCTATGTGAGCACCGAAAAACAACTAGCCGATATCTTCACTAAGCCTCTTGACGAGTCAAGGTTACGTGAGCTGCGTGGTGAACTAAATATCCTTGATTCCAAAGAACGTGGTTTGAAATCTAGCATGCCCTCGATTGATACACTAGTATGCTAGGTCAAAATCTGCAAAGTTACTTTTATGTCTTTCAAAATGGTTTCAAAATCTTAGTTTGTAGAGATCATAACCATTGCTTGTACTGTTGATTTATGTCTGGTTATGATTCTACAACAATATGTGTCCATATCGATATAGAAAAAGTTCTAAAGGTGTTAAAGCGGTGCTGCCGGCTGGCAGCCGGGGCGGTGCCGCGCCCGGAAGAGCGTAGCGGCCGCGGTCCGGGCTCCGCGCGACCGGGCCGCGCCTTGACCGGGTGGGCCCATTTTCTCTTTCTCTCTTATCCATTCGGCCCCCGCCCTTCTCTTCCTCCGTCTCATTCTTTTCCGTCGCCCGGAGGTCGCGCTCCCTCCCTCTCTCTCTCGCGAAGGCGACAAGAAGGCCGCGGCGCCATTAACCGTCCCCGCGGCGGTTCGCGCTAGGGCAGGTGCTCTCCACCGGCTCGGGAGAGCGACCGGCCTGGGGTTGGGCGAACCCGCCCTGCTCCTCTTCTCCCTTCAATCTTCGAGCAAGGTGAAACCCTAACTTCCTCTAATCTATGCAATGCAAGACTATATGCAATGGATTTCTGTTCTGTGATGAAGTATGAGGTTCTAGGTAGATCCTAGATGGTTGGATTGAATTGATTCTAGTCATCCTAGGCTAAGTGGAAAAAGCATCCACGGCAGTGCCGTGGTCAGAGTGCTTGACTGCCTCTGAAAGATGCAATTGCTGAACCAATTGCTGCTCCACTTAACCAAAAGAGGATGTCTAATTTCTGTTGAGTCTAACCATTCATGAGATCCCATGATACTCAAACTAATTCTTACAAATCCATAGCCAAACAAGCATTGTCATGGTTGGATTGTGTTTCTGAAATAAGGAAGAGATTTAGAGGTGATAGGAACGCAAGAGTAGTTGTGAAAATAAAGTGGATTGTGACCTACTGAGTTTGGCAGGCGCGGCAGTGCCGCAGGGGGAGGCGCGGCAGTGCCGCACCCCCTGCAGCAGCACTGTCTGCTCTACTCAGTGAGTCACAATGCAAGTTATTTTCTCAACTAATATTGCTTTTCTCCCACTTCTGTACTTCTTTCATGATTTCTTACACAACTTGTCTGATTGCATAGATGGATCAAGGAGGTGGCAATCAAGGAAAGAGGAAGGGAGCAGCCCTTGCTAAACAACCACCTCGCAGAGGCAAAGGAGTAGGAACTTCATCAACTCATGCTGCTCCACTGACAAGAGAAGAAAGAGAGCAGCAGATCAGGGATGAGGAGATGAGGATTAGAGAAGGATACTCTATTCCTCCACTGACAAAGACAAGGCACTCCCGAGCACATTGGAGAATTTGATGACAGTTACATCGTGGATGAGACAGATAGCTATGAAATGCATGCTCCCGAAGATACAAGCACCTCATCCACTTATTGATTACTTCAAGAAATACAAGATGGTTGAGGCCGAAAGAGAAAAAAACCCATATGATCGTAGGCGTGTCGGTGGCATTGATTACGAGGTTTTGGAATGTCTTCACCCAATTTCTATCGCTCGTGTGCATGAGGAGGAAGATCGAACATGGGTTACATAGAGTGGGACAAGGTGAAAGATCGAAGAAGCCCGAATTCAATGCGGCTATAAAGATTTGTGAGAGATTTGAGATAAAGGAGATCAGGCTTCTTTAGGTATGATCGGAACAGGGGAGGTGCTTGCTCAGTTCCATGCCACTTACTTTTGGGATCAGGAGGCAGATGTTGTTCACTGGATGACAGGACCTATGCATTATAGAGTTGATTTTGTCACTTTCTGTCAGATCCTTGGATTTGGAGAGCAGCACAGAGGCTATGACAGGATCCATTCTCAGAGAGACCCTATTGATGCACATGCTGATGAGCTTAGGCATGTATGGAAGAATCCTGATAGCCAGAATGTTGGCAAGAGGAATGAGCTAATTGGAATATATTATGTGGTGAACAACATAATCAGAAATACCATCAATCCAAAGGATGGGGCAGCATCTGATTTGAATGGTTATGTGAGAGATGTGCTTGCTAGGTTCCCGTGAGGCGTAAGATTCAATGTGCCTAGATTCATGTGGGTTGAGTTAGCCACGCCATGGATGATGGAAGAAGGAACTTGCCATATGCTCCTTACTTGATGTATATGATTGAGAGAGTAATGTGCAAGCACTTTCCCAAGGATCGCACTCACACACCCTATACTCCTAAGAAGACTTCGCCGACGATAAGGGTGCGAGTGCACTCGTGGTTGAGGAAAGTGATGAAGAAGAAGAAGAGGGCAGCCACCATGACACTCCTGAGGATAGTCCAGTCCGTCCCTCCAGCAGCTATAGGCACAGGAAGAAGTCCTCTAGGTGGAAGAAGCTTGGTTCCTATCTGAAGTCAATGATGTCTCATTGCACTTATGCTTCTCAGAGAGCCTACAAGGACAGCCTGCAGAGCAGAGAGGCCATTCAGCTTGTGAGAGAGCAGCAGGGACTTCCACCACTTTCTCCAAAGTGCTCTCTCCTCCACCTATTCCGCATTCTCCACATTTCACTGAGTCATCGAGGAGGATGAGGAGAATGAGGAGGATGAGGAGCATGCCTCCGAGGATGATGATGGAGATGCTATTCATGAGGAGCAATCATCTGAGAGAGTGTTCCAGAGGAGGCGCAAGGCAGCTCATGATCCTAATCCCGCGGCAGCTCCTTCTACTTCGCCTCGACCTCCACGCTTCACCTCTCACACTCACCGCTGTGGTCGTGCTCGTATTGACTGGGAAGTGATGATGAGGAGTGATCTTTCTGCTTCTTTTCTCCCTTTTTGATGCTTGGTGACAAAGGGGGAGAAAATTAGAGGGGTACAACTTTTTCGAGGGGTACAACTTTTTCGAGTCTTGGTGGTGATGCTATTCAAATTTCGGTGGTGATCCAATTGCAGCAAAGATGTCCTATCCCATTAGCTAGTTTGAGCTTGAGTGCCGAGAGTAGTTTCTTTAGTTTGTGAGTTGAGTATCGTTTCAAAACTATTTTGTGTAATAATGCTACCTTTTATGACTCTCTTTATGTTGGATATGGACATGTATTTCCTTGTGTGCTTACTTTAGCTTGTCGTTTATTTGCTTTAACTAGAAAGGTGTGTTGTTACTTGTCGCCTTGTTTGTCTCGGGCAAGTGCTTATTTGCGCTCCAGCGCATAGCAGTGCCGCGCCCTGCTGACAGCAAGTCTCTTTGTGTGAAAATGCCATGTCATACGCATCACGTCTCTTACTTGTGACACTCTTTAGCACCCCACAGGAGGCATGAATGTAGGGGGAGGCTCCTCTACACTTTCCTAAAAATGTGAATGTTGGTTTCTTATACCAATTTGTGAAATTCAAATCCTATTCACATATTTAGGGGGAGGTCCTACCTTCATGTCTCGAAAAGTCTCAGTTTTTGATATCTTTTGTGAGCTCTAATTAGGTTGTCATCAATCACAAAAAGGGGGAGATTGTAAGTGCAATCAAGCCCTAATGTGGGTTTTGGCGTTGATGACCACCAAATTAGGGAACTAATGAGACTTATCGAGATGACAAGCAGGCATTGAAATACGGAAGATTGATGTACAGGTTGGAGGGGTCCCCGTTTCTAAAAGGAGGCTTTGCCGAATTCAAAGAAGGTTTAAATTCATTTTCGGTTTGAATTTGAGTTTAGGAAAAGCCGTACTATCAAGAGGGATCCTAAGGTTGTTAGTCAAAAGTGTTACCAAATGCTCAATCCTTAAACACCAACCTCATCCAGCCACCAAAACAGCCAGCCAATCACTCAAATCCATCTTGCTGTTTTGGGGGGCGCGGCAGTGCCGCGCCTATAAGTGACCGTTGGGACCCAGGGGTATTTATACCCATCTGTCGGCCCACTCACTTATCTCTTTGTCTACCTCGCGACATATCCGTTGGAAGAACACCAGAAGCTCTCTCTCTCACCCTCCATTGCTCCCCTCAAGCTCCCAACTCATTCCCATCAAATCCACCACGGATTCTTGAGCAAAAGGGCAAGCAAACTTTGATTGGAGAGTGGATCCACCGATTCCCACCGTCAAAAGAGCATTTGGTGCACGTTTGGCCGGCGCCCTAGGGTTTGTTACTCTTGGAGCTTTGCTCCTAGCCGGCTTAGGGCGTCGCCCTAGAGCCGCCAACTCGTGTGGTCGCTTAGGGAGGTTTGTAACCTCACCCCAATACTAAGAAATCACCCCTCATCTCAAGAGTTTGCTCTCTTGACTTGAGACCGAGGAGAAAGCTAGCCTTAGTGGTGAGCTTCAAGTCGTGGACTTCCTCAACAACGTGGACGTAGGCCACCTTTGTGGCGAGCCGAACCACGGGTTAAATACTTGTGTCACCTTGTGCTGTTTGGTTTCTATATTCATACTTGTTGTTGAGGTGTTTTCTAGGGTTTGAAGTCGATCTACTTCCTACTACCTCTTGAGCCGTGTTTGGCTCTTGTTCCGTACTCTCGGCAGTGTAGGAAGCTTGGAGAGCAACGGGTAAACTTGTTTCGCACGATTTCGAATTACACTCTATTCTCGTTTCGTTCGCATAGCGCGGCAAAGGTTGCGGGTGGGCAATGGTTGCCGCGCCCTCCGGACCGACAGCTAGCTCGAAGAAATTTTGTTGCAGGCCTATTCACCCCCCCTCTAGGCCGTTTTACTCTTCCAGAGATCCTACATTTCCACATCAATGCAACTACATATCGCATATAGCTTTATCTAGCAGCATCTCGTCCTCGGGCGCCATGTGCTAAGTGATGCGCCGGCGAACATGTTCAAGATCACCATCATCGTCGAGCCCGATGATAATATCTCATTCTTTATACAATTGGACAACCTCTATTGGCTCAGTTTCTCCAACAAATATGGCAGGTTGTTCTCCTTTAGGGGACAAATCAGTATAGCTTTGCCTCTCCTACCTGTGCTCCGATTTCGTTGCTCCAAAGGGGTACATGGTAATTTTTCCTATTTGATTTCAATCCTCTAGAATTTCACCATTTTTCCTTTATTCCAAAATGGGCTAAAAGTGATATTGGTAATAGAAGATCATATATTAGAGACTTTATCTCCAAAAGATGGGTATGCTCAATCTAAATATTAGGCAAATACTAGTGTTGTAGCATGTAGTAGCCAAAGCAAAATGCACATTCCCCATGTATCTCAGTACCAGAAACTCATGCCAATTTCATGGAACATGATTGTACCTTTCATCTCATTCTAAGTATTAGGCAAATACTAGTGTTTTAGCATGTAGTAGCCAAAGCAAAATGCACATTCCCCATGTATCCTGGTACCAGTAACTCGTGCCAATTTCTGGGAACATGATTGTACCTTTCATCTCTGTATAAAAAACAGCCCAAGTCCGAGGTAGTTTCACTTCTTAAGATTCTAGCTGTCTATGAAAACTTCTTTTTTGAAAAAGGTCTATGAGTAAAACTGACGAAAAGCTAGAGAACCAATGAAATGTTGGCCATCCAAGGCTACAAATCGGCAGATCCTACATGACTCCAACGAGCATGATCTGCACGTACAGCCACACGATGATGGCCACTTGGTTGAGCATTTGCTTGTACTTGCACGAACCCTACTGGCTGTACACACGTACCCTTTTTAATTGTTCTTGGTCTTCGCAAGCAGCGACCAATGTAACCTCTCACATCATTTTTTTATAGAAAAAAAACCTCTCGCATCGCAATTCGCAAGCAGTAGGCTCAGTGGCGGAGCTAGAGGGTATGCCGGGTATGCCCTGGCATACCCTGTTTTTCCGGCGTAGAGCGACAACATATACGTATATTATCTATTAGAAAACAAAAACCCCTCCGCTGCGACTGCGAGTCGGCGAGCGCCAGGCGCGAGCGTGTGGGCAGGCCGCGATTCCGTGATCGTCCGAGCGATCTTCAGGCCCATGCGGCAAGTAACTTTGACGGGATTACGGGAAGCCAAATACAGTACCCAATACGAATTGATCAAACTGATGGGCGAGGCAGACAAGCAGTGCCCAGCACATCGGATCGACTTCCCTGCCCGTGCCCTATGCCCCTATACGCCGATGGCCCTATACGCCGTCTCGCCGATCGGCGATCGCCGCGATGCCCGACGGCCAGTGCCAACGACTCAACGCCAAATCTCCAATACGTACAGATCAGAAATTAATTCAGAATTGTTCAAGGAATCAGATCACATCAAAACTGTCCACTCGTCCAGGTGAAGTCGTGATCTCGTATTCTCGTGTGGTTTGGTTCAGGCTTGAGGTGAGATTCATGTTCTTTGGCTTTTTTTT
Source organism: Themeda triandra (assembly GCA_018135685.1). Taxonomy (NCBI): domain Eukaryota; kingdom Viridiplantae; phylum Streptophyta; class Magnoliopsida; order Poales; family Poaceae; genus Themeda; species Themeda triandra. The sequence goes on from JAENPR010000145.1 coordinate 467,795, forward strand.
AAAAAAAAAAAACCATTTATACTTCGATTGCTAATTGGTTTACGCCGTGCTGTTTGTAAATTTGATGTAGTTATAAAGAGATCCGGGGATGTCGCATCTCCTTTTATATATTTTTTTATCGGTATGGCTTTTAAATTTTATTATATTGTATTTGTTTTGTCCATGAGTTTAAGCCTTGTTACTGAATTGGTAAATAGATTTATCGAATTGTGTATGAAAATTTTCGAGAGGCATACCCTGACCTAAAATCCTAGATCCGCCACTGAGTAGGCTGCAATGTAGAGAGCAAGAGTATAGAAAAAGGGACACACTGGATCTAACCTTAGCTCGAGAGAGATGATGCCTCGTAAATGGCATCTGATTAGCTGCTTCTGCTGATGACTGAGTTGTCATTGTTGTTAATAACCTAAGCTTCTTCGGCGACAGCGTCGTTGACAGTTTAATAGGATTGTGCCCAGATGGAGCGATGGAATCCATGGCATGGGATCGAGGCGTGTGTGTCGCGCAACACCAAGGCATATATAAGATACTGCCTGCCATGTGGCTCCACGTCAGCGTTCATGGGGGCATGATCCTAGAGCTATTCCAGCATGATTAGCTGTGAAGTGAATTCCCCGTTCTACCCTTGGATTGTATGCTCATGCATGCAATGAACCCCCCCTAGCTAGTACAGACTATATACAGAGATGCACATTGAGCGAGTGCACGGATGTCGTTCATAAGCCTACTATGCTTTCACCGTACTACTACGGTCTACAGTATGCTGCATCAGTGTGTAGTGTATTAAGGTGATCTGCGTGAGGTAGACATGTGTGCAAGGGAAAGCAAACAATAATGGAGGAATGTTCTAAAAAAAATAATGGAGGAATATAATTTTAACAAAGCAATATATCGTATAAGCATCCGAATTATTATTATTTTTGACAAGTTTAATGCAAGCACCTCCAGAATCGTATGCTGCGCCCCGTGCATGGTTGCTAAGAGCTGTGCTTCCACTCCACTCGTACCGTGCCATATGCTAGCACGGCCTCCTGTGGTCCTCTCTTGGTTTCCGACGATTCTCGGGCGGCAGTGACTTTTAGACACGCGCGCGTGTCGTGACAGTACAATAATAAGTCTTTGCTTTAATTTAACACAAGTACATATTTCTCGTGGTATCATCATCGATCAGCTGCCTTCGTGCGGTGACGGTCCGATCCAAGTACAACCTTCCGAAATATCTTTTCTGGTGGTTCTTTTTTTTTCACTCATGATATAGAGAAAACATGTTTTGTTTGTACCATTTTTCAGAGAAATTTCAATGATTTTCCTAATCTATTGTAATTTACAACCGGATGGATTATATGTACGTACCTAGATAAAGATCGGTCATGCTATGGCCCACTTTTAAAAAGCACGGTACAAAACCAAGCTCTACTCTACCTCTGCCCGTATGATATGGGCAGGGGGCAAATAAAGTGAGGATGCTACGCTATATTCCCAATCCGGTCGGCACTGGCTTTGTATGTGATTCACCCGTCGCCATCCAGTATCCAACACACCACTTTTGTTATAGCCTTTGCTCCGATTCGCGCCGCTGCCGCCGGCGAAGGGTACGCCGGCCTAGGATCAAACGCTCGATATGGGCCCTTTATGGGAGTTGGGTGTGTTGCCATTTCGGTCGTACACGAGACAGAGAGAGACAGCCGAATCTGTCTCTGTACTCTGCTCGGTATAGATGCCGGACAGGTGCTTATTCCAGCCAGCCAAAGGAAAGCCATGGCTGGCCCCGGCCGATGGCACACTCAGCTCGATCGCCTCCTCTCCGTTCCTGGCTCTCGTAAAAAGCCAAAGCCACCGAGACTTTGCTGCCGCCTTTTTGTCTCTGTTTTTTTTTTTTTTGCTGCCTTTTTCTCATTCTGATGGCTCCGGTGACAGTGCTCTGTGGCTGCTCGACGTGAATTGTGGCCCGAACGGAACGGAACGGAAATTCTTTTTAGGCAAAAAGGAACGGAATGGTGTTGCTGTTCCTCTCCTGAAAGTCGCGTTCATCGCACACATGATGTTCCTTCCCTCGATTCGTAGTTGGGCCTCTCAATTTTGCACTAGTAGAAGAAGAGGCCCATCTCTTCTTCTGGTGCTGAGGCCTCCAGAATCTCCGTGGGTCGAAATCCCAGCAGGCCCATTCCATATCTCATGTACCGACGAATCCGGAGCCCATCACAGCAGCACAAAACAGTTCGGACGGAAGGCCCACGAGGCCCACCCCAACACCCACGGCCCGTCTCGCTTCCGCCTTATCCCTCGGACCGCTGTCGGATTACAACGACAGAGAATGGAGGCCGGCCTGCGCGCGCTTGGTCACCGCTACTGCGGCGGCGGCGGCGGCATCAGCCTCGGCGGGTTCGTCGCCGCGCGTGCCACCCGGCTCCGGCGCCAGCGCCAGCGCCACGCGGCCGCCTTCTGCTCACGTGAGTGGCGAGAGAGTGTCACCCCCTCCCGTTCCAGCGTGCCTGTGTCTCTGACGCCCCCCGCGCTCGTTTCTGCAGTTGCTGTTAGTGGAGATGGGAATGGCGCCGCGGGTGGCCCCGTGGGGAGCGGCGTCGAGGTGGCGCGCGCCAGGAGGATGCTCCACGTCGTGCTCGTCTCGCCGCTGGTAAGTGCTAGCTGCTGCCTTCTTATCTTGATTCAGGTTTGAGCTCTGGCCGACTGCTATTCTGTTTATTGATGTGATATAAATAGTCCGTCTGCCATTTTTATTTGGGCTCGAATTATACAGTCACTGGTTGAATATGAGTTCGGATTGATGCATTTCGACTTGTGATTTTGTCTTGTCTGTTCACGTGATGCCTAAATCTGATAGGTTCAGTTCAATAACTGGGAAGAGAATAACTCTAACCCTTATATGATGTATATCAGTATTATTCAAATATGGAGACAGAGGAGGGTCTAGTGTAATCTCTTTTTACTGATACAGAACGGCCCTCTACTTTAGCTAAGTCATATTACACCACATGAGCAGCATCATCTACTTGTTTAAATGGATGGAAGTGCAATGCTTGTAATACAGCATATTCGTAACCCTACTGCTGTTTTGCTCGGTGGGGAATAAGAGGGTAAACTAGTACTAACTCTTTGCTGTGCAATACTAGTGTAGTTGCTTGTTTATGGACGGGTCTACTTTGATTATGGCATGCCAGTGCCATACTAGTGTCGCCAACTAGTGACTAGTTGCAATGTACCACTAGTGAGTTGGTTATTTGGCGTGCTTTGTTGTTGTCGCTGAATTATGGACGACTGTACTTCACAGATACCAGGAAATACAGGGTCCATTGCAAGGACATGTGCTGCATCTGCAGTTGGCCTGCATCTTGTCGGGGTAAGGTTAGTCTACGGATTATTTGTTGTGGTATCTAGTAAAAGGTTCTTGATGCAGCAGCATCTTTCTTGCCCCATATTGTCATCCATCTACAGTGATTTGCTGTTAACTTAAATATGTCTGGTTTTTCCCCCTCCAGCCATTGGGTTATAAGGTAGACGACACGAAATTGAAGCGTGCGGGATTGGATTATTGGCCGTATCCTTTGGTTGGATGTATATTGTATCAGCCCACCCCAAATTGAAGTCATGACGACATTGAAATGGTCTACAATATGACAGTTTGACTATGAATACATATAAAATATTTATTTGAAAGAAAAAGAGTTAATATTATAAAATTGTTTTTCATGATAAATGTAGTAACATCAACCTTGCATTGTCGGTCTTCTTCCTTAATCGCTGCTTTTAAGATACGTTGTTGTCAAGATTCATGACTCTTGGGACCACTTCTGTGATTATTTCATGAAGCAGGTGATGAATTCTCTGTCATCCTGTATATTTAGCTACTGAGTACTTTTCAGCATCATCGTGTTCCTTTTTTCCCATTAGGAGGGAGATAAAAGACTGTTGGCATTCACCAAAAGAGGCACACAGATCCATTCAGTAAGTAACTGCTGCTTCGTCAAAGTAGGACTGTAGTATATCCATACCTGCACCACAATGAAAACTGTCACAGTGGGTATAAAATCTCAACTAATTTGCAATTTGAAGATTTCCTTACTGAAATTGTACAGATTGACGGAGATGTATAGTGGAACAAATTGACTTGATCTGATGTTGTTGCTCTTTCTATAGACCTATGTAGTCAATTTGCAACTCGGATTCTTTGGCATTCGCTTGATTAATGTGTTTTATGTTCTGATCAGGATTTCTCCTACAGGCCAGGGGACTGGCTAGTCTTTGGTTCTGAAACAAAAGGATTGCCTCAACAAGCCCTTGATGATTGCTGTAGAGAAGGCATAGGCGGTGGAACCCTCCGAATTCCCATGGTGGAAACCTACGTCCGGTGCCTGAACCTCTCCGTCAGCGTTGGAATCGCACTGTATGAAGCAGCTAGACAGCTGAACTACGAACAGCTTCAGTACCAGCCTGAGCTCCCAGAGGAAGCACAGGGGCTATTCCCAGCAGAGGACATTTATGCATGAAAACTTCTGCCTGAGAACAATTCATATAGTAGAAAGACTACTGCCACCCAATTGATCACCTCATTTCCTTTTATGTGCTGTTCGCCGCGACACATGAGCATATGATTGAGCTGGAGGACCACACACGATTCTGTTACGAATTCAATTCCAAGCAGAGTCATTGTCGAAGTGGTGTTCACATGCTCATTCAAAATGTGTACCAGATTTGCATGAAAGAATCGTTTGATTACTATAATTTTGCAGTCAGAAGGTGATTAGAGTATGCTAGGATGGGGTCTCTTTCTGACTTTTTTTGTGTACTACTACTGGTTACTGAACCATAAGCTTTGTTAATTGCAATTAGATGCTGCGTTTTGTTGAAACCGTGTCAATGTGGCGAGGGAAAGGTTGGTGTGGAAACTTTACTGCCATTCAAAACCTTGTCTCTGGTGATGCATCTCACAGGTCAAATAGTGCCATATCTGTAGCTGTCCCTCAGTCCCTGATCAGTGAAATTATTGGGCCATCAGCTGCTCTGGAGGTTTATAAATGTTACTAGCTCATCAGCAACAACTCGTAGTCCTATGTGAATGAACACTGAAACACTCGAATGTGTTTGCGATTGAACCCGTGAATGCATCAGAAAACAGCTTTTAATTCTCGAGTTGGACTGGCACTGTTCGACTGTTACTAGCTCATGACACAAATAAATATATAATATCAGCATATTTATAACGAAGAGGGATTGTTAGAATGTTCTCGGAAAGGGGCGGGGTGGGGTTGGGGACAGAAAAAAAAAATATGTATGAAACTTGCAATCCTACTGGATCTTAAATACATAGACTGAGATAGGGAGAGTATTTCCATGAGGTACAGCATCATGTTAGCCTTCAGACTTGCTATACATTATTACTCCATTGCTAGAAAGGGTGCAAGTCTAGAGTTGTGTTTTGTCAAACTATTACGACTTAATAATTTATATAAAAGGATGTTAGTGCTTATCATACAAATAAGTTTTATTGGAATTAATCATAAAATGTATTTCAACAATATGATTATTTTGAGTCCTAGATGTTCTTATAGACACGAGGGAAACGCCCATTTCCATTGAAAGCACAACGGAAATACAACGGTTCTAGAGTTTAAGATGGTGACAGTAGCTCAGAAAAAGGAGATCAGAATCAAACTGATCGCTACAAGAAAACTACCCCCTCAGAACTTGCTGATCTGAAGAAGCAAAAAAAGAAATTTAGTTAAGCTTAAGATAAATACCCTAACATATTTGTATAGAAAAATGTATAAACACAGACATATGAATAGTAGCAAAGTGTATGAGCTTAGTGCTTCATGAAGAGCTGGTTTATCTACATCTCTTATTGAATAATAAAGTATTTTAGGAGCTAGCTCAACAAGACTGTTGGAGCTGCCCATGCCCTAACGGAATTGCTTGGCTGGCTGGCTTGCATTGCATCACTAGATTCGCACTAAAGGGCAAATGATGACGTTTAACGTTGGATTCTATTCTAGGAGTAGCGTGCATGATGGCATCTATGATATGCCCGTCCAGCAGTGCGACGACTTTATTCAGGAACCCGGCACGTTCAAAAACGTGAAGGAATCGACGATATGCTGAGTAATTATGCAAAGCCAATTTGTGCATAGTTTTATCAGCAGATGTACGGCAACTAACATTCGGTATGATGGCTAGACATTTCGGTTTTGTGTGGTTCTAGTCTTCTAAAACTAAAACAGATTCATTTCGTTAAAAAAATGGAGAGATTTTCATTAACAAATGACCTCAACAAGCAGCGTTCTCCCAGTCCGGTCTGAACCCCAGAACTTTGGTAGTGTCCTGTTGGTTGTTACGCTACGCTACGCATGCAAACATGGAATGCATGCTGCACTGCAACTGCAATGCACAGCAGCACAGGCAAGAGGACAGAGCACTGATGACCAGATGAGCACAGGCAAGAGGACATTGCACTGACCAGAGAGCGCAGGCAAGAGGACACTGCCAAGCCAAAGGGAACAGCACAGAGAAGTCCCCAAGAAACGCAAAGCTTTTGGGCAAAGCGCTACTACAGTTCTAGGCAGGGGCAAACCGATAGAAAATTCCAGTTAACAGAATTCGCTTTGGAATTGATCAAGATCATGAAATGCCACAAAAGATTCCAAAGGTTAGCACGGCTGGAAAGGCTGCAGCCGCTGCTAGCTTGCTACCTCGAGTGATTCATTCACTAATCGAGCAGATGATGATTCTTGCCTGCGTTTACCGCTTCTAAAAATCCACACTGCTTACTGCTAGTAATCTACAGGAACAGGACTACTCCGATATTCCGATCCGAGTCTTCACGCGTTGGATGGATTGGACCAACGTAGTTGATCAGTAGCCGGCCGCCGGTGACCGGCCGCCGCCGGGTCATCATGGTCAGCCGATCCGGTCGAGGCTCTCGGCGACGGCGCGCATGCGCGGGCGCATCTCGGGGTCGGGCTCCGTGCACCCGAGCGCGACGTGGAAGACGGCCAGGACCTGCTTCTTGGCGTGCACCTCGCCGAGCAGCGTGGGGTCGACCACCTCCGACAGCGGCCGCTCCTCCTTGAAGGCGCGACGCACCCAGGCCTCCAGGTCCATGCCGCCTTCCCCCTCCGTGGGCTCCCGCCCGGTGACGGCCTCCAGCAGCACGACGCCGAACGCGAACACGTCCCCCTTCTGCGTGGCGGCGGCCGCGGGCGCGCCCCCCGGCGCGCGCAGCTCCGGGGCCACGTACGCCGCGGCGCCGGCGCCCGCGCCGCGGAGCGCGCACGCCGCGCTGCCGAGCTTCTTGGAAGAGTTGTGCCCGCCGCCGGCGGCCTTGTGCGCGCCGGCCACCAGGCGGGCCAGGCCGAACCCGGACACGTGCGCGTGGAGCTCGTCGTCCAGGAGGATCTTGGACGACTTGATGCAGCCGTGCACGTACCGCCGCGGGCTGCACTCGTGCAGGTACGCCAGCCCGCGCGCCGCGCCCTGCACGATGGACAGCCGCACGGACCACGGCAATGGCGTCGGCGACGCCGTCGGGCCACCTGGATAGACAACGAAACAAGCCTCTTGCCGGTGTTACTAGCCCGCCCTTCTTGGACACTGATGATAGTACAATGATTGGTAGCGAAAGACATTTTCTTGCTTACCGTGGAGAGCGGAGTGGAGGGAGCCATTGGAGAGGTAGTCGTAGATGAGCAGCTTCTCGTCGGGGGCGTAATAGTAGGCGCGGAGGCGAGCCACATTGGGGTGGCGCGCGCGGCCAATGGCAGCAGCCTCAGCCTCGAACGCGCGGCGGCGTCGCCATCCGGATCCATCACTATCACCATCATCAGGCTCGCTGAGGCGGCGGACGGCGACAGCGGGTCCACGGCCGGGGACGACGCGGTACACGATGCCGCCGCGGCTCTTGCCGACGACGTAGGCGGATGCCCGGAGCAGCTCCTCCAGCTCCATCCCGAAGCCGTCGTCCACGGCCACGAACACCTCCCCCTCCTCTCCTCCTCCGCCGCTGCGCCGGTCCTCGCTGCCAGCGAGCGTCACCGCCCCGCTGCCCTTCTCCTTCGCAGACGACTCCTTCTCCTCGTCCGAACCCGCCGCAGCGCACCGCCTCCGGCACTGCCACTGCAGAGCCACGCCAGCGACGATGGCAACCACGACGATGGCAGCGAGCACCGGCACCGTCGGCGACGACCGCCGTTTCTGCTTCGGCGCGCGTCTCCCGACCTCCGCGGCGGCGCCAGGGTCGGTCTGGCCGCTTTCCACGGCGCCGCCGTCGGGGATCCTGGGCCCGCCGTCCTCCCCACCCGCTGTCTCGCCCGCGCACTCGACCTTGAGCGGGAACCCGCACAGCCTCGGGTTGCCGTCGAAGGCGGTGGGCCCCTGGTTGACGAGGGATCCCACCTGCGGGATCTCGCCCTCGAGGTCGTTCCCACGAAGATCCAGGCTGACCGCCACCGGGATCCCGCCGTACTCCGGCGGGACCCCGCCCGTGAAGTGGTTGTAGCTGAGGTTGAGCACCCCCGCCAGCCGCGGCAGCGCGGCGAGCGCCGGCGGGAGCGTCCCGTTGAGCTGGTTGGAGGAGAGGTCGAGCCGCTGCAGCGAGACGAGCCGCGCGACCCCGCCGGGCACCGGCCCCGACAGCTGGTTGTGCGCCAGGTCCAGCGTCGCCAGCCGCTGCAGCGCCGCGATGGCAGGCGGGATCTGCCCGGACAGGCGGTTGTAGGGGAGCGAGAGGGTCTGGAGCTCGGAGAGCAGCGAGAGCTCCGACGGGAGGTACCCCGCGAGCGAGGCGTTGGCGAGCTCGACGGCGGAGACGCGCCCCCCGCCGCCGGCGGAGGAGGGGTAGCAGGTGACGCCCGACCAGAGGCAGGGGTCGGCGTCCGCGTCCCGCCATGTGGAGAGGGCGTTGGATGGGTCGTCGGAGACCGCGAACTTGAGCGCTAGGAGGGCCAGACCGTCCGTGTTGAGCGCCGCCGCGGTGGAGGCGGCGGCAGCGGCTGCCGCGGCCACCAGGATTGCCAGAACCGCCGCCATTGCGCGGTGTGAGTGGGAACAGTGGAAATGCGGGGTGGTGGTGGTGGTGAGGGAGGGAGGAATCACGGAGCTGCCATTGCTGGGACTCCGTGAGGCTGCAGAGCTGCAGGTGGGGGGAGAATGGAGGAAGACGAAGCAGCCAGAGGAGGTGCGGCGTGCCGGCGTGGGGTGTGGGTTTAGGTGACTGAGATTTAGCGGCGAAATGACGGAAAGACCCCGGACGGGATGATCTTGGTTAAATGGTTTAGGAGGGAATTACTTGGAGGCGTCAGGGGTAGTTTGGGGAGAGGGGTTTGAAATGAATGCACTGCAGTGGGGAGTTGAGCTGGAGGGCCTGGCCTGGTGGTGAGGTGGGCGAGGATTCGATTTCGAAGCATTTGATATGTTGGTCGGGGAGGGAGGGGCGACTTTTGGGAAAGTAAAAAAAAAAGTTGAATTGAGCGTGTTTGCATGTGGGAAATCTCAAGGGTTATCGTTGATCCCCATGATTATGATTACTCTAATCTAATCCCCAGGCTTCTACTGTAGCAGGGAGCTGGAAACAATGGTAAAATGGACTCTGCTCAGCTGCTGGCATGCTGCCTTCGCCTTGGAGGTTTCCGGTTCCTTGGAGTGAAGTGATCTAGTGGGGGTTGTGTCCCGTGGGTGACGCTGCGCGGTGGGGCCGGCGGTGGATCTGGTTCGGGGCGTCCCCGTTCGAAATCCTTGGCTGGCAGTGGCAAATGCACATGGCGCTTGGGTTGGGGTGTGCATCAGCAGCTTTGACTCGAATTTGGGCGTATTTTATCAGCGTAATACCAAGCAAGCACAATGTCGTCACGCTGTTTGAAAATCGTAGCGACCGCGACGCCTGTGTCGCGTCACAAGAGCGAGCCAGGAGAAGAGAAGGGAAGAGAAGGCGGTGGACAGCACGAGCACAAGCCGTTTTGTCCACGCACGCACGGGCTGCCGGACGGACGGACTCACGGGCCGGCCGGGACACGTCCTGTATCCGCACGGTGAAAGGTGGAACGTGCCAGGGGAAACCACCGGTCAGAATCAGGATAAGACTGCGTAAAAAAGTGATGGCCGTCCACACTCTCGAGCACGGCTGTATAGCGTGCTCGTGCACAGTGCGTACGGCGGAGGGTGGGGACCGCCGGTAGTGTGTGGGTGGAGGTTTGCTAGGCAGGTGCCTACAGGAAAGAGCTACTACTCCCTCCCTCAAGAAAAGTGCAATTCTCGTGAAGAAAAATTGGAACGAATCTTAAAAAAAAAAACAAATACTCCTAAGTGCATTCTTATGTTGATCATGAAGTACTATATATTTGCAAAATAAGGCCTTGTTTAGATGCCCAACTTTGGGCATCCAAAGTTGGAAAAAAAATTAAGACAGAAGAATTTTGTTTTTATTTAGTAATAATTGTCCAAACATTGATTAATTAGTGCCTTAAAATGTTTGTCTCATGAAAGCACAATCAAACTGTGCAATTAGTTTTTGATTTCATCTACGTTTAGTATTCCATGACGTGTCGACATTTTGATGTGACAGGGAATCTTCTTTTTGCATAGTGGAATTTGGGAGTGAATTCTGGGATCTAAACAAGCCTAAATATATTTTTGAGACGTAAATATCATTTTTGAGACTTAATTCAAAACAGGCAATGGCACTCTTTCTATACCTTGGCATCGCAGGACAAACAGAAAGAGGGAGAGGGCCCTCGCTTTGGTTTTGGCTTTGCTGCGCTGCAAGTGTTGTCAACACTACACGACAGCTTGGCCACGGCGTCGACGGCCCCGCACCGCACGCACGCACGCACTGTGCGTGACATGCCAATGCGGCAACAAAACACAACAAGCAAAATGAATTTTCAAGTAGTCGTGGCTAAGTGCGGAAAATGAATTTTGGAATTGAGAGATGCAAAATATTTGGGTTGGCTAACCTTAAATCCACAGGGATCCTTATGGATACAATGTCTGGAGATTAAAATGTGCTAGTAGTTGGGTGCCTTTGGTTAGAGAATTTGGGTTTCATCTCATGTGAGACCCTCCTAACTTCTAACTCCTTTTATTTTCCATCACAGAAGCACATGTACACTGGAGCTTGACAAGTTACATGTCCTAACTCCTAACTTGTAGAGGCGTTTTGGTTTTTGAACATAGGAGAGTTGTCTATCACTTCATTAAAAACAAAAACAAGAGTGATAGGAGAAGTGTCATCAATATTCATAAACAACTTTCAGTCACTTCCAGAACAATAAAAGTAACATTAATGAAATGAAATATAAGAACTATCCACCTACACAGTTGATTACATATCTTCATAAACCATAGCGGTCTTTTGCTCCGCAATATGAAAAGAAGGTTTCTTACTATGGCTCTGTCACTGCCTCACATTCGTTCCCTCTCAACCCGACATGGCAGTTTCAAATCTCCCTATCAAGGCCATTACCTTGTTCTTCCTTTCCTGGATAGGCTTGCTCTTGCCCTCCTCTGTAGCTTCATTGCTCCTCCCATCATCCTTCCTCCACTTCTGTGCCAATTCCACAGTCTTCGTTGGTTGCACTATCTTCTCCTTAATTTTTGCCTTTTCTTGTGCTATTAGCTCATGTTCAATAAAATCATCCCTTGACTCAGTTCCACTAGAAATTTCTTTTAATGAAGTTTCACAATCAACTTGCTTTAGCTTGGCTTCGTTGTTAGCTTCCTTTGATTCACTTTCACTAGCAGCTTCGTTTAGTTCAGTCTGATCAATAGTTCCATTTACCTCAGTTGCACAGACATCTTTCTTGAACCCAGTTTCATCAACAGCTTCCCCCAATTCTGATTCATCAACTGCTTCTTTTGGGATGTTTATATCACTGTTTCCAACATAAGCCTTGTCACCTATGCTCATGTCTTCAGCGTCCTTTCCATCATGTTTCCCCTCCAAAATGTCCCCTGTGTTCTCTTGATTCATATATTCCTCCGAACTAGAGGATGCCTTGCTATTGAGATCCATAGATTTTGGATCAACAGGGTCAGGGAGCCGTTCATGCAAGTGCTCCTCTATGGAAGAGGTGCTTATGCTCTCTGTCTCATCAAATTCCATTAATAGCTCAACGTCTTGTTCCTCGGTTTTTGGTGTCTCTTTTTGTCTCGCCGGCACACTTGTTGTCCTCTGGATAGGTACATAATTCTCGTCTCCCATCTTTTTCTTTGTTACAGTGCCAGGGGCACGAGTGGAAGACGCGACTTGAGTTTTTCCAGCTCCAAGAGGTCTTGTGATTGTTTTATGAGATTTGAGCTTTACAGAAGATGTTGTTGCCTTCTCAATACCAGGCCTTGTAGAGAGATTATTACTCTTCTGCATGGTGGATGGTGATTTTGCTGGCTTGGTCATATCCTTAGATGAGGTGTTTGGAGCTGCAAGGGCTGGAGGCCAAACAGATGTGGCACCAGGCTTTTCTGCCTTTTTTCTCATTGTGTTTGTTTGCCTTGCACCAGCCATGGACGAAGCCTTTCCATGACTTGAAGTGGCTGAGCTAGACGTGGATCGGGATGATGTTGTGCGAGCGTTGAATGATGATGCGGGTCGACAAGTATTGGATGAGATTGAGGCGGGCGATGGGGATACTTTGCGATCAGGAGAGGTTGGGACGGACCTTGCACGACGTAGCCCTTGGTCAGACTCACTGGGTTTGAGCCCTGAGGACATATTTTGAATGCCCCGGTTGACTCTAGCATTCTGTTGAGGGTCCCTCCTTGAGGTTGCCATTGCCTTATGAGCTATTCTGCCTACAATAAAAAAAACACAAATTAATGATGCTCTTAGCTCTCTGTCTCTGCCTCTTTGGTTATAAACTGCATCCACTTTTATTCCATTATTAGAAACGAGTACTAGCTTGGCATTGTATATAATATAATACAATAATTGGGCTTGACTAGCAATTCAACACGTTATGCATGTTTATGCCTTTTTATGTGCAGTTTCATCAAAGGCCATGTACAGCGTGGACGCTTGCACCGGTGGTTGCATACAGTTTTAGCCTTTTGGCGCCACGGTGGAGGCTCGAGAGGCGCTCCATTTTGCGTCTGATGCCAAATTTAACGCTCGACGCCTCTTATCAGATTAAGCCTAAAAATCATTGATTACAGCTAAGATTAGCACCGAAAGTTAATTTATTTCCGTTGCAACTTGCATGAGCTTCTTTTTTTTGAGCGCATATTGAAGCATCTTTGTATTGTACATGGCCTAAGAGAAGGCAAATAATCATACATGGCCTAAGACAAGGCAAATAATCGTGGAATATTGACTTCAGAGCGTAAACAGAGGATGAATTCCAAGGAAATGGCATGGCTCAAGGTAAAAGTATGGTGATAATGATTTGAAACAACATAATACTTTTTAGAAGGGGCACTCATTAATTAACTGCTTAGTTTATTTGTTTCCCATGCATCACACATCATGCATGCCTATTTCACATCTACCAACCGCTTTTCAAATGCAAGAGCCGAGAGAACATTGCAACCACACAGATCCAAAGATCCAAACTATGCTGCCATTCTGCCAAGAAAGAAGCATTACCTCGGCCGACCTCCGAGCTGTTCACACGGACTCCAAACGCCGATCAATCTCTGCAAACCATGGTCACCAATGGAATAGAGAAGGAAAGAGAATGCTTGCATTAACGTGCCCCACTTTTTATGGCGTGCCTCCACCTTGAGAATCTAGGCGGGCGGTTGTTGTGTTGTGGCTGAAAAGACGCTGTGAATGTTTGGCCCTTGTGCTTCCGTTTGTTGTATTTGGTGGGCGGTCCATAAATAGTGAGCAGAGACGTCGTCCAATGATGATTCATGGTGTGTGTTTAGGGCACTCCGCTATTCTAGACGGACGGACAACGGATCTACCGTTTTGAGGGCAGCTGCGCACGGTTACATGTGTGCCTGTCTATGAACTTTGTTGCTGGCACGCGTGTATCCCTAGCTACTGCTTCAAATGTTGCATGTTTGACAAGAGATTGTATTCTGCATATGGTTTGACACTAAAGGCCCTCTAGGTGAGTTTGTTAGGTGGCTTTGAGTAGCACTCTGACCTTGTCCTAGATTTGACTTCTCTTGGAAGCAAAATGTTCAGACGGCTGTTCATGGGAGTGAATGTTGAGGCTAGGGTTAAACAAATCTTGTATGTTCACACAAGGTTATGATGATTCTTATATGGACTATGATGTTGTTATGTGTGATGATTTTTTTATTTGTGTGAGAAGACTGTCTTACCAAGTGGGAGCAAGGTTTTGGGTAGGCTATTTTAGGTCTTGTTTGATAGAGTTTTTGCCGGTTTCAGCTTCTCTCATGCATTTACTCTTCAGATAAGCTATTTTTTTTCTCCTCTCTCTCCTCTCACGGAGTGGTAGGAGCCTACGAGCCAAAAAAAAAAGCCAGTTCTTTTTACTTCTCCTGTTCTCACTGGCTTTATGAAAGAAGAGAGGAGAGAGTAGAAAGAAAAAGAGCTTCGGTGAACTGTGCATGAACCACGAAAACGTTAGAGAAGCTGGAACCGATGAAAGCTATAACACACACTACAATAAAAAGGGGTATTAACGACTGGATAAGTGGTCGTTAAAAGTCCCAATATGGTCGTTAAATGTTATCAACGGCCACAAAAGTGTGGTCGTCCATGTTCGTTAAAAGCTCCTTCGTTTATACAATTAACGATCACGTGATATTTCCAGTCGTTAACTTTTCAACGACCAAACAACATGTGGACGTTGATACTAGAGTTGTAATGACCACATTTCTAATAATAACAACCATATTTTTCATCGTTAATCTTGTTTACACCATCTATCATGTGACACTAACAACCATGTTTTCGCAATAACTACCACATTTTGGGTAATCAACATTGTTTGCCACAATTACATTGATAATCTTTTTTCACATTGGCTACTTATATATTGAGCCAGCTACCACTTGACACCATAAAAAATGAGTCAATGACACATTTTTTTTATTGCAGTGAAAATATGACTTACAAACTTGCAATAATTGCTTGTGAAATTTGCTGATACATAAAGATATATATTCATATATCTTTGTGAAAAATAGAAAAAAAAAGCAGCTATCCATACTACACATAATACTATAAATAAAATATTAATCATCAGCTTGAGGCACTCTACAAGAATTTCAATGTTCATTAGAATGAAGCATAAACATGATTAACACAAAGGTTCAGAAAAAGAATTTGGTACAAGAAAGTAATTAAAGATAAGATAACGTAGGACATCAATTATACTTTATTATTAATTAATCAATTAAAGATAATAAGAATATAAGAAATATGTGGTGTCTGCTAGTTTAATATCAAAACCATCGACATGGCAAAGCCATATCCAAGTAAAATCAGTACAATGTTCAATGTACACATTGAACATTGTATCCCAATTGCAGCGACTTGCTGCTAATTATTGCATTTTGGTTTTCTTGTAAAAAAAAAAATAAATATGTACAAACTAGTTGTGCAGTAACTTCAATGGCAACGCACTAACTCCGAAAATAAGACTAAACAAATCTCCTAAGAATATAGTCATCGATGATCTTATATGCTAATTGGAAATTACAACAGTTTGCGCTAGGATCTAACCGTACAGGAATATTCCTCAAGGACATATATGAGAAGAGAAATAAATTAACAATAAGTTTACTAACAAGTCTGATGAAACAACTATAAATGTTAGGTTCTGAATTCTGATGATTTCATACATGATGCACAATTGACACAACAATCAAATGACATTAGATTTATATCACCAATCTCACTATTGATTTCTAATTTAATCAAGGCGAGAGAAAGTTGCACGAAAAGTAAGAACATTTACTGAAAAATGTGCTCTTTACTGCAGACCTGCTACTAAGTACTCCATACAACTGGCGTAGGAATAGGATTGCTCCTCACAAGCAAATAATCTGCACACAGTGGAAAATTTCAAGATCTGCCCAGAACTATAGGAATATTATATTACATGTAAGCCAAATAATTGATAACTGAATCAAGAAGTAATGAATCAAGAGATGAAGAAAATATTATGGTGCCTCTCTGCATCAACAGTGACAGACAAACTGTCAACTCACTACATTGATCCCCCATAGTAAGAGCATCTCCAACAAGTTGGCATAACCACTTGGCAAATCTTGTTTTTTGGCAAAATCTAAAAAATCCTCCTCCAATAAGTTGGCATCTTAACTTGGCAAATCTCCACGCTTGGCAAAAGGGGCTCCATCCGGCGCATCTTTGCGCGCTCTCCAGGACTTGGCATATCGAGTTTTTCGGGCCTCCTCCGTATCTCCCGCGCGCGCGAAGCCTCTCCTTTTCTTTTCCCGCGGTCGCGGAAGTGGATCGATGCGCGCCATATATCTCGCGCGCGTGGACTCCTCCCTCTGCCTGTTCAGTTCTCCATCGCCGCCACGAGAGGGAGATCGAAGAGGGAGGATCGCCGGCCACGAGAGGGAGATCGAAGAGGGAGGATCGCCGTCGTCTGGTCGCGCGCCAGGAGGGAGGATCGCCGGTCTTCTCGTTGCATCGCTGGTGAGGTACGTTGTATTGCTCGCTCCCGGCGGCTGCTAGCTAGATAGGGCAACTCGATCTGTAGTTGTTCTCGGTGTTGTTCCCGGCGGCCCTCTAGGGTTTGTTCTAGGTTTTGTTCTTGATTCATGTTGCTGTCATCAAGGTTTTGATGTTGATTCATATGCTGCTGCAGCTGGTTTACGAAGATCTGTATTTGTTTGTTGTGATTGCTGCTACTGTCGGTTTAGATATGGATCTGTTCTTATTTATGTTATGTTGTTCATGCTGCTGTACTAGATCGATCTGTACCTAATTGATGATGGTGATATATAGATCAAATGGAAGAGGATGGGTTTCTGAGTAACATTCTGCTCAGTGGAGGTGATGCTGCTGGCATCGATGACCTCACCATTCCGATGACCCAAGAAACACAACATGACGATGTGCAAGAAGTGCATCACGTCGATGTGGAAGAGGTGCAGGCTAGTCGTGGCACAAAAGGTGCATCCAAGAGGACCAAAAATTTTATATGGCAGGAGGATGAAGTGATATGCGATGGGTGGTTGAGCGTTAGCAAGGATCCCATTCATGGTGCCAATCAAACTCGTGCATCCTTTTGGAAAAAAGTTCATTCTTATTTTGAGGAGAAAAAGACGACTACAGCTGTGAGGACACAAAGCTCAATTATGCATAGGTGGCTGTACATTCAGTTACTGGTGAACAAGTTTTGTGCATGCGTTGATGCGATTGAGCGAAGGAATCAAAGTGGACTGACTATCCAAAACAAGGTATGCGAGTTGTATTCATTGTTACATATGATTTATTTTAAAATATGTGTACATTGACAAATTTATTTTGTAGATCAATGAAGCTGGGAAGATGTACACGGAATTGGACAAGGAGAAGAAAAAATTCACGCTTATGCCTTGCTACGACATTCTGAAGGGAGAGGACAAATGGAAAGCGAAGAGGATAGAACTTGACGAGATAGAAAAAAAGCAAAGAAGGCAAAGAAGTCCACCAATGCAGCCACTGCGAAAATATCAACCACTGCAGCAACAAACTTTCAAAGACTCTCGAGTGCTGTACTTTCGCCAATGCGAATGTACTCATCTGTAGCATCAGCTGGAATCCCATAAGTGACCATCCGCATAGCGGCAGTGACCTTTTGGAAGCAACTCAGTCCACGTACATTGCCTCCATTTCTTTTCTGGACGAAGTAGTCATCGTGCTCTTCAACAGCCTTCATTATGCGTAGAAAAAGCCTCTTCGACATCCTAAACCTAAACAAACAAAGTACATATCCGATGTGATATATAGATAGCACATATTTGAGCAAAAAACATGAAAGCACATATAACAAACAAATCTGATATATAGCTATTTAACATATTTGAGCAAAAACATGAAAGCACATATAGCAAACACATCTGATATATAGCTAGCACATATTTGAGCAAAAAACATGAAAGCACATATAACAAACAAATCTGATTTGATAGATCAAACCATGTACCTTCGTCGAAATATATCTTCACCATACGTTGGATTATCCGCCAAATAATCTTGGAACATCCTGTCATGGCCGCCTTGCCTATCGCGATAAATTACTCGATGACCAGGGACAGAGCCACCGGGCCTTCTTTCCCCGACGTTGGAAAGATTGCTCACAATTTGAGCAACCGAAGACAGGAGAAGGTCGTCGTCATCGGATGAAGATTCATCTAACTGTCTTCGAGCACGGGATCTCTTCCTTGGCATGGTGGCTGGTTGGAGAAGATGGAGTTTGAGGGAGGGAAAGATGGCTTGGATCGATAGAGGGCCAGCAGCATAGCAAGATGGAGGAAGGGGCGGCGGCAGAAGGAGCGGCGGCGGCAGAGGGAAGAAGACCGCGCAGTCTGTCGCTCGCGTAGAAGGTGAAGCGGTCGCGAACCCTTCGCTCTCGCGCGGCGCGGTTAGGATTCCAGGCACCGGCCCCACTAGAAAATTAAGACATGTGGGCCTAGAATTTTCAATTTGCCAAGCCCAAATGCCAACTTGTTAGAGAAGGCCTATTTTTGCACTTGGCATTTGGGTTTTACACTTGGTAAAACTAGAGATTTGCCAAGTCAATTATGCCAACTTCTTGGAGATGCTCTAACAAACTGATTGCAACTGCTAATACAGGAAGATACTGCTGATTGGTGCTAGTACTAAGCTAGTACTGACTTCGCCTTGGAGGTTTCCGGTTCCAGCAGGTGGGGTGGGGTGGAGTGAAGTGGGGGTTGTGTCGTCCCGTGGGTGACGCTGCGAAGTGGGCCCGGCGATGGATCTCGGACGGCGTCCCCGTTCGAAATCGATGGCTGGCAGTGGCAATTCGAAATCGATGGCTGGCAGCAAGGTTTTTTTTACCGCCCGGTTTACCACGGTAAACCGCGGTTACCGGACTTACCGGACCGGTCCGGTTCCGGTTCGGACCGGTTCGGTAAGTCCCAAATTCAAATTTCAACTTTGAAAAAAAATGCTGAAAAAATTGCTAAAAATAGTTCATGATTTATAGAACCCAATGGTGTCAAAATTATTCAAATTTGAGTTCGTTTAGTATTTATTTAGACGTTTAGAAGTTTAAAAAAAGAAAAAGAAAAATACACCCGGCCCGTTAAGGCCCATTAAATCATGAAGGTCGAAAACATACTAAATACACTCAAATTTGAGTAATTTTGAGATCATTGGATTCTACAAATCATGAAGTATTTTTAGAATTTTTTTTAAAAAAATTAAATTTGAATTTTAAAAAAACCGCTCAAACCGAAGCGGTAAACCGTTCAAATCGGCCGGTTACCTCTCCAAACCGGGTGGTAAACCGAGGCTCGAACCGAACGACAGCAGGCTTTGAATTCAAATTTGAATTCGGCCGGCTACCGTCGGTTATCAGTAAACCGGACCCCGGCGGTTTCCGCCGACCGGTCGGTAAAAAAAACTCTGGCCGGCAGTGGTGAAAGCTCCGGTTTGGTTTTGGTAATTAATGACCCTCAAAAGTTGCTAATGCTTTGCTCTAAGTGTGGTTAGACACATAGCAACGTGACGGTGGATGATGGAGCATGGTGATCACGGTGACGAACATGGTGGACATGTGAAGTGATCAAGCTCGGTGATGAAAGGAAACGCCCATGGAGATCAAGGCGAAGGTTTTTGATAGGGCTTTCCGGTTTGGTGGTCGAGACACTTAGCGAGTGTGACCACATTTAGGATCGATAACCGACTATCAAGAGGGGTTTCCTCGGTTTCATTCGCGGTCCTAAGTGCCTCTAGTTGCGACTTTGCATGATGCATGAGAGACTAACTAGAGGGCTAACTCTGCCGACGTGGTCGTGCTTGTACTACTAACTCCGGTGGTTGAGACGAGGTCTACACTTGGTGGAGTTGGTACTCAAGGCAAGAGGTTGGACTTGGAGCGAAGATGGCACAAGATTCTACGGAAAGTCTTCTTCGAGGGCGCCGGGACCGCCGGGACGCGGGCGTCGGCCGCGTCCGCGCGTGTTGAGCCGGGAAGGGGCGGACGCGTGAGCGCGCGTCGGCCGAGCGGGCGGGACGCGTGCGGCGCGGGCCAGCTAAGAGCGCCGCGTGGCCGTGTGCGCCGGGACGCGGTCGTGGCGCGTCCGACGGTGGCCGGACGCCGACCGAAACTTTGCAGGTTGGCTCGTTCGCAAGGCTCGGTCGTCGGACGCGTCCGGCGTGACGCGACCGGACGCAAGCGGCGGATGCGCAACGTCACCACGGTTTGAAGGCGTCGGCGCTTGGTGGATGGCGTTCTTCAAACTCCAACGCCGGACGCGTCCGGCGTCTTTGAAAGCGGCGGACGCCGGCGCGCATGTATTTTGGGCGGTCGTTTCGCGAAAACGCCGCGCCGGACGCGTCTGATGCCTCCGGTCATACGCGTCCTGCGCGTGTTATTTGACGCCCCCGAGGACCAACGGCTCTATTTCGACTTGGGGTCTATAAATAACAGGTTGGCCGGCCATGGGAGCTCTCTCTTGCCCATTCTAACACTCTTGAGCATACTTTGAGCTAGAGACACTCCTCCCCACTCATCTCTTTGGTTCCCTTGACATTCTTGAGAAAGATTTGAGTGAGAACAAGTGATTTGCATTGAGAGTTGCATCTATAGGCACTTGTTCATCGAGTGAGCTGCGGATTCTTGTTACTCTTCGGTGATTCCCGTCACCGTAGACGGTTTGGAGCGGCGGGTGGTGGTTGAGCTCGACTTGGTGATTGTTCGAGGCCACACCGAGTTCTTGTGAGGGGTTCTTGATCCTTCCCGCGGGAGTTCGCGAAAGGATACTCTAGTGGATTGCTCGTGGCTTGTGGATCCTTGTCTTGTGTGGAGATTGCGGCTCCCCTTTGGGGTTTTTGGCACCGAGCCAATTGAGCGGGCAACTCACCAAGCAAGTGCACCGCCACAACGAGGAGTAGCTTGCCGGGAAGCAAGTGAACCTCGGTAAAAAATCATTGTGTTGATTTGTGATTGCCGAGGCATCGACCTCCTTGTGCTTGTGATTGAGCTTCCTAGGTGATTGGCAACTACACCGGTGATTGGCCATCATCTACTCTTCGCGGCGGTATAAACTTCCATCACCTCCTTACTATTCGCAAAGTAGAATTGCTTGTTGTGGTCGGTCGGGAACCACTCTTTGAGTAGTTTAAATCCCGTGGGTAGAACTACTTGTTGTGGTCGGTCGGGAACCACTCATTGTGTAGAGTAAATCCCGTGGGTAGAATTGCTTGGTTGGTTTCGGTGAACCGACATTGTGTAGCTTGATCACCATTGTTGTGTGTGCAATTGATTTGAGTAGCCTTGCTTGGTAGGACGGCTTGCATAGAGTAGTCGAAGCATTTGCTTTGCACATTTGCCGCCTTGCTATCTAATTGGGTTGTCTAGTATTCTTGCTAGAAATTTTATTAGGCTATTCACCCCCCTCTAGCCATTGTGACCTTTCACGTGGTATCGGAGTCGGCACCGTTTGTTTGAGTTGGATTAACATCCTACGGTGAAACAATGGCATTGGTTATGCATATCAACAACACCAAGAAGGCACCATCATTTCGAGGGCGATGACTATGCCAAGTGGAAGCTTAAGATGAAGAGTCATCTCAAGTCAATCAACCTTGAGGTGTGGAAAGTGGTGGAAACCAAGTTTGAGCTTGTTGAGGGTGCGGTGCCAACACCGGCCGAAGAGAAGAAGCAACAAGCCAATGATGTTGCCGTGAGTGCTTTCCATGAGGCACTTGATGATAAAGCTTTTGAGCTCATCAAGAACCTTGAGGTGGCTCATGACATTTGGAAGAAGCTAGAAGAAGCTTATGAGGGCACCGAAAGTGTCAAGACCGCAAGAGCATACATGTTGCAAGAGAAGTTTGCAAGCTTCTCAATGAAGGAGGATGAGAGTGTGCCGGAGATGTTCCATAGGCTCCAAGTCATTGTCAATGAGCTCAAGGGACTTGGGGAAGAAATCAAGGACTCTCAATTCTCCACCAAGTTCATGAGATGTCTTCCCAAGAGATTTGACATGTTGAAGACCGTCATGGTGAAGACAACCATGAAGGAGAAGCCAACTCCCAACCAAGTTCTTCAAGAGATCATGGCCGATGATGAGTTTAGAGAAGATCATGAGAAGGAAGAGTTGGTGAAGAAGAAGAAGAAGGAAAATGAGAAGAAGGATGATGACAAGAAGAGTGTGGCATTCAAGGCCGCATCATCCAAGAGCAAGGGCAAGAAGAAGAAGGAAGAGTCTTCAAGTGAAGATGAACCATGCTCAAGCTCAAGTGGACAAGAAGATGAAGTGAGTGAACAAATGGCACTCCTTGTGAAGAGAATGGGGAAGCTCATGAAGAAGGGGTACCGGTCCAAGGGCAAGAGAAGCTCATCCAAGTCTAGTGACCGTCCCATGAAGTGCTTCCGGTGCAATAGCAAGGATCATCTTATTGCCAAGTGCCCATATGCAAGTGATGATGAAGATGCCATGAGGAAGGAGAGGAAGAAGCAAGAGAAGAAGAAGGAGGAGGAAAAGACTCCCATCACAAGAAGAAGAAGGGTGAATCTCATGTGGCAACTTGGGAGAGTGATTCATCTTCCTCAAGTGATGATGATGATGATTCCAAGAAGAAGAAGAAGAAGAAGGGGCACGCAAGCATTGCCATTCAAGAGAAGCTTTCTCTATTTGGTGCTCCATCGTCTTGCTTCATGGCCAAGGCCACTAAGGTAAAACCTCCACCCGATAGTGATGATGAGAGTGATGATGATGATGACACAACAAAAGAAGAACTATTTGTCATGCTTGAGGATTGCAAAGTGCTTTCAATGACTCTAGGAAAGAATGTAGGGGCTTGCTCAAGGATAAACAAAACCTTGAGCAAGAACTTATGGAGTTGAGGCCTCTTATGAGAGTCTAAAGGTAGACCATAAGAAGCTAGAGATTGCTCACTCTAAGCTTGAAAAAGCTCATTCTTCTCTAGTTGAGAAGCAAGAGAAAGTGCAACCACAAGTGGTGAACATAGAAAAGAAAAATGTGTCCACATCATGTGATTCACTTGATGACTCATTTGTTGTTGCATCACTTGGCCCTTCATGTTCTTATGCCTCTACATCATCTAGTAGTGTTGGTCATGCATGTGATTCTACACTAATAGTTGAGAATGAGTGTCTTAAGAAGGAAGTCAAGGAGCTCAATCACACCTTGGCTAAGGCTTATGGTGGTGAGGACCGCTTGCTTATGTTTGGGTAGCCAAAGAGCTTCTCTCTACAAAGAGGGATTGGGCTATACCCCCAAGAAAGGCAAGGCCGCTTTTGCTCCTCACAAGACTAGTTTTGTGAAGAACAATGGTAGCTATTGCAAGAGTTGCAAGCAAGTTGGTCATCTAGAGCATGCATGCAAGAACAAGAACACTAGTGCCTCCTCTTACAAGTTGAGTGCTTCTTACATGCTTGTTAAGAGTGAGAGTGGTGTGAGTGCTAGATTCATTGGTACACCATGGATGAGCTCAAAGAAGAAAGCTATTTGGGTGCCAAAGACTCTAGTGACTAACCTTCAAGGACCCAAGCAAAAATGGGTACCTAAAGCTTGATGTCTTCTTGTAGGTTAATTACAAAGCCGGAGGGAGGCATTGGGTGCTTGATAGTGGTGCATCAAATCATATGACCGGTGAAGATAGTATGTTCAAGTCACTTGACAAGAATGACAATGGTGGATTCAACTCCATCACATTTGGTGACAATAGCAAGGGTGATGTCATGGGGCTTGGAAAGGTTGCAATTTCCAATGACAAGGATCTCTCCAATGTGTTGCTAGTTGATACTTTGAACTTCAATCTTTTGTCGGTGGCACAATTGTGTGATCTTGGCTACAAGTGCATATTTGATGACAAGCATGTTGAGGTGGTGAGCAAAGATCAAGCAAATATCATCTTCAAGGGGTTTAGGCATGGAAGCTTGTACTTGGTGGATTTCAATGCTAGTGAAGCTCAACTTTCATCATGTTTGATTGGCAAGTCAAGCAAGGGATGGCTATGGCATAGGCGCCTTGGACATGTTGGAATGAAGCAATTGAACAAGTTGGTGAAGCATGATCTAGTGAGAGGCTTGAATGATGTCACATTTGAGAAGGATAGACCTTGTAGTGCATGACAAGCCGGCAAGCAACATGGGAACTCACATCCCAAGAAGAATGAGATGTCAACTTCAAGAGCATTTGAGTTATTGCATATGGACTTGTTTGGCCCAACTCACTACACATCAATTGGGGGCAACAAGTATGGCTTTGTGATTGTGGATGACTACACAAGATACACATGGGTGTTCTTTCTCTATGACAAGAGTGAAGTCTATGATCTATTCAAGTCTTTTGTCAAGAGGGTGCAAAATGAGTTTGACACTACCATCAAGAAGATTAGAAGTGACAATGGGAGTGAGTTCAAGAACACAAGAGTTGTAGAGTTGTGTGATGAGCTTGGAATTGTGCATCAATTCTCACCAACCTACACTCCCCAATCCAATGGTGTGGTTGAGAGGAAGAATAGGACCTTGATTGAGATGGCAAGAACTATGCTAATTGAGTACAATGTGAGTGAAAAGTTTTGGAGTGATGCCATCAACACGGCTTGCTACTATAGCAACCGTCTCTATTGCCATGGGAAGTTAGAGAAGACTCCATACGAGATTTTGAATGGAAGAAAGCCCAACATTTCCTATTTTCGGGTCTTTGGTTGCAAGTGCTACATTCTCAAGAAGGGACAAAGACTTGGCAAGTTTGACAAGAGGTGTGATGAGGGTTTCTACTTGGCTACTCTACTTCTAGCAAGGCCTATAGAGTATGGAATTTGGCTAGTGGTCTAGTTGAAGAGGTTCATGATGTTGAGTTTGATGAAACCCAAGGCTCTCAAAGTGAACATCAAAATCATGATGATGTGGGTGGACATCAATTGAACAATGCAATGAGGCACATGGACATTGGTGAAATTAGGCCGAGGCAAGTGGATGATGGTGATGAGGTGCAAGTGCCAACTCAAGTTGTGATTGATGATTCCAATGTGGCAAGCACAAGTGACAATCAACATGAAGATCAAGGTCAAGCAACCAATTCAAATCAACTAGTGCTTCAACCTTCAAGCATTGCAAGAGATCATCCTCTAGATCATGTCATTGGTGATATTCAAAGAGGTGTACAAACAAGATCAAGATTGGCTAGTATATGTGAGCACTACTCTTTTGTGTCATTCATTGAGCCAACTAAGATTGATGAAGCTTTGAAGGATCCGGATTGGATAAATGCCATGCATGAGGAATTAAACAACTTTACTAGAAATGAAGTTTGGGAGCTTGTCGAGAGGCCAAAGAAGCACAATGTGATTGGAACTAAGTGGGTCTTCAAGAACAAGCAAGATCAAGATGGCTTAGTTGTGAGGAACAAAGCAAGACTAGTGGCTCAAGGTTACACACAAGTTGAGGGTCTTGACTTTGGAGAAAGACATGCACCGGTGGCAAGATTGGAGGCAATTAGAATCTTATTAGCCTATGCTTGTGCTCACAACATCAAGCTCTATCAAATGGATGTGAAGAGTGCATTTCTCAATGGGTTCATCAATGAGGAAGTGTATGTTGAGCACAACCTCCGGTTTTGAAGATGACAAGAAGCCCAACCATGTTTACAAGCTCAAGAAGGCATTGTATGGTTTGAAGCAAGCTCCAAGAGCATGGTATGAAAGATTGAGGGACTTTCTCATATCCAAAGGCTTCAAGATGGAAAAGTTGACACTACTCTCTTCACCAAGAAGATAGAAGATGACTTGTTTGTGTTGCAAATCTATGTGGATGATATCATCTTTGGATCAACAAATCAATTATTTTGTGAAGAGTTTGCTAAGATGATGGCTAGTGAATTTGAAATGTCAATGCTTGGAGAGTTGAGCTACTTCCTTGGTCTTCAAATCAAGCAAATGAAGAATGGCACTTTTTGAGTCAAGGCAAGTACATCAAGGACATGATCAAGAAGTTTGGATTGCAAGATGCTAAGGCAATTAGCACACCAATGGGAACCAATGGTGGCTTGGACATTGATGATAGTGGCAAGATGATTGAGCAAAAGCTATATAGATCAATGATTGGAAGCTTGCTATATGTGACCGCTTCAAGGCCGGATGTCATGTTTAGTGTGTGCATGTGTGCAAGATTTCAAGCTTCTCCAAGAGAGAGTCACTTGACGGCAACCAAGAGGGTGTTGAGATACTTGAAGGGCACTCAAGATGTTGGTCTTTGGTATCCCAAGGGGTCAAGCTTTGAATTGATTGGATACTCGACTCCGACTATGCCGGTTGCAAGATTGATAGGAAGAGCACAAGTGGAACATGCCAAGTGCTAGGAAGATCTCTGTATCATGGTCTTCAAAGAAGCAAAATAGTGTGGCACTTTCCACCGCCGAAGCCGAATATACATTAGTGCGGGGAATTGTTGTGCACAATTGCTATGGATGAAAGCCACCTTGAAGGACTATGGGATCAAGTTCAAGCATGTGCCTTTGTTTTGTGACAATGAAAGTGCAATCAAGATGACAAACAATCCGGTTCAACATTCTAGAACCAAGCACATTGATGTGAGGCACCATTTCATTAGAGATCATCAACAAAAGGGAGATGTGAGCATTGAAAGCATTGGCACCGAAGATCAACTAGCCGACATATTCACCAAGCCTCTTGATGAGAAGAGATATTGCAAGTTGAGGAATGAGTTGAACATACTTAGCTTCTCCAACATGGATTGATGCACCCCATATATGACATGCCTCTCCTCCAACATAGCAAGGTAAAGTTGGTTGTTGCATCTCATGCATTCTTTGCTAGTTGTGTAGACATGTATACATGTGCATCTTGCTAGGCTCATTCATTGCAAATCAATTGAATTTGAAGGATATATGGCACCACTATTGTTTCTATGCTTGATTTGATCTAGTGGTGGCATATGACTTGTTTGTGAGCTTGTGAACCTAGTGTTGAATCTTTAGCACTTGCTCATGATGTGTATCTCAACATGGTCAAGATAACCCTTATTCTTATGAGGTGTGAAGAAGCTTGCCCTTGGTTCAAACCGAGATACATTTTCTAGGCATGTGATTTAGATTTGGCCATAGTTGATTGACTTGTTTCTCTCATCTTATGCACCCTTGTTGGTGATTGTTGACAAAGGGGGAGAAATAAGTCACAAAGAGCAATGGAAGGGGATCAATTTTTATTTTTATGATATGACCCAACCATGAGCACATAAATAGGGGGAGCAAGCTCATAGACTATTTGTTGCATATTGTGTGTGCATACATGATGATATGGAGCATTGCAAGCTAAATTCAATATTCATGCTTGTTTGGTGTATTGCTAGTATAAGAACTTGATTGATGAAATGAAGTACTAGCATGCATAGGTGGTTTCTAGACATAGAGTTTCTCTTGTTCAAGTACCTTGCTTATAATGTGATCTCATGAGGTATTTTGAGTTTTGATGGATGTCTAGTTTTCATGGTGCTAAGGAAGGTTTATTATCGCACTCCGATTGGTTTCACGCTTCAAAGGTCAATTCTATAAACCTTAGTACCATTTTGGTTGTGGTAACTCTCACAAAAGTTTCATCTATGCATGTGTGCTTGAAAATCGACCAAACATTTGATGCACACATATAGGGGGAGCTACCACTACCAAAACCGGAATTGAAATGCTTGTCCAATCCAAGATTCATGATCAAAATGTCTTGGGCAAGCAATTCAATTTCATATTGAATTCAATTTCCATATCTTTGTGAGTTTGTCAAAGGGTTGTCATCAATTACCAAAAAGGGGGAGATTGAAAGCTCCGGTTTGGTTTTGGTAATTAATGACACTCAATGTTGCTAATGCTTTGCTCTAAGTGTGGTTAGACACATAGCAACGTGATGGTGGATGATGGAGCATGGTGATCACGGTGTCGAACATGGTGGACATGTGAAGTGATCAAGCTCGGTGATGAAAGGAAACGCCCGTGGAGATCAAGGCGAAGGTATTTGATAGGGCTTTCCGGTTTGGTGGTCGAGACACTTAGCGAGTGTGACCGCATTTAGGATCGATAACCGACTATCAAGAGGGGTTTCCTCGGTTCATTCGCGGTCCTAAGTGCCTCTAGTTGCGACTTTGCATGATGCATGAGAGACTAACTAGAGGGCTAACTCTTGCCGACGTGGTCGTGCTTGTACTACTAACTCCGGTGGTTGAGACGAGGTCTACACTGGTGGAGTTGGTACTCAAGGCAAGAGTTGGACTTGGAGCGAAGATGGCACAAGATTCTACGGATAAGTCTTCTTCGGAAGGCGTCGGACGCCGCCGGACGCTTCGGGTCGGCCGCGTCCGGCGCGTGTTGAGCGCGCGGCTTGGAAATCGCGCGGCTTGGCGGCGCCGGTGAGCGCCGGACGCGCGGTGCGGCGGGCGGACGCGTCCGGCGTCGGCCGGCGCGGGCGTGCGTGGGCGAGGCCGACCCGAAACGGACGCGGTTGGCTCGTCCGCAAGACGCCGGTCGTCGGACGCGCGCCGGTTGGGCGCGGACGCGTCCGGCGTGGACGCGTCGGACGCAGCGCGCTTGGTGACATGGCGTTCTTCAAACTCCAACGGTTTGAAAGGCACGGTCGGATCGCGGGATGCGGCGAAGAGCGCGGACGCGTCCGGCGCATGTATTCGGGCGGCCGTTTGCGAAAACGCTGCGCCGGACGCGTCTGATGCCTCCGGTCATACGCGTCCTGCGCGTGTTATTTGACACCCACGAGGACCAACGGCTCTATTTCGACTTGGGGTCTATAAATAAGAGGTTGGCCGGCCATGTGAGCTTTCTCTTGCCCATTCTAACACTCTTGAGCATACTTTGAGCTAGAGACACTCCTCCCCACTCATCTCTTTGGTTCCCTTGCCATTCTTGAGAGAGATTTGAGTGAGAACAAGTGATTTGCATTGAGAGTTGCATCTAGAGGCACTTGTTCATCGAGTGAGCTGCGGATTCTTGTTACTCTTCGGTGATTCCCGTCACCGTAGACGGTTTGGAGCCGCGGGTGGTGGTTGAGCTCGACTTGGTGATTGTTCGAGGCCACACCGAGTTCTTGTGAGGGGTTCTTGATCCTTCCCCGCGGGAGTTCGCGAAAGGATACTCTAGTGGATTGCTCGTGGCTTGTGGATCCTTGTCTTGTGTGGAGATTGCGGCTCCCCTTTGGGGTCTTTGGCACCGAGCCAATTGAGCGGGCAACTCACCAAGCAAGTGCATCGCCACAACGAGGAGTAGCTTGCCGGGAAGCAAGTGAACCTCGGTAAAAATCATTGTGTTGATTTGTGATTGCCGAGGCATCGACCTCCTTGTGCTTGTGATTGAGCTTCCTAGGTGATTGGCAACTACACCGGTGATTGGCCATCATCTACTCTTCGCGGCGGTATAAACTTCCATCACCTCCTTACTATTCCACATAGTAGAATTGCTTGTTGTGGTCGGTCGGGAACCACTCTTTGAGTAGTTTAAATCCCGTGGGTAGAACTACTTGTTGTGGTCGGTCGGGAACCACTCATTGTGTAGAGTAAATCCCGTGGGTAGAATTGCTTGGTTGGTTTCGGTGAACCGACATTGTGTAGCTTGATCACCGTTGTTGTGTGTGCAATTTGATTTGAGTAGCCTTGCTTGGTAGGACGGCTTGCATAGAGTAGTCGAAGCATTTGCTTTGCACATTTGCCGCCTTGCTATCTAATTGGGTTGTCTAGTATTCTTGCTAGAAATTTTATTAGGCTATTCACCCCCCCCCCCCTCCTAGCCATTGTGACCTTTCAAGTGGCAATGGCTCTTTGGCCTCTTGGGGTACCTCAGCAGCTTTGACTCGAATTTGGGAGTATTTTATCAGCAAAACACCAACGCAAGAGGAGGCCCAATGTCGTGACGCTGTTTGAAAATCCGTAGCGATCGCGACTCGTGTGTCGCGTCGCAAGAGCGAGCCAAGAGAACTGCTAGAGAAGAGAAGGCGGTGGACAGCATGAGCACAGGCCCACTGAGGCCTTGTTTAGTTCACCCCAAACTCCCAACTTTGGCACTATGCAAAAAGAAGATTCCCCGTCACATCAAAACTTGTGATACATGCATGGAGTGCTAAATATATAAATTAAATTAAAAACTAATTGCACAGTTTTGTTGTACTTTGTGAGACGAATCTTTTGAGTATAATTTATCAATATTTGGATAATATTTCACAAATACAAATGAAATTGCTATAGTGCGCTGTAGTGTGCGAACGCCTGAATTTGAACTCCTAATTTTGAGATCTAAACAAGGCCCGAGACACGCACGCACGGGACTCACGTTTTCGCCCTGGGCCGGCCGGGACACGTCCTGTATCCGCACCGTGAAAGGTAAAACTTGGCAGGGGAAACCATGAAACCAACGGTCAGAATCAGGACGAGAGTTTGCGAAAAAAAGTTTGACGGCTGTCGGGTCGGGTCCGGTTTGGTCCACACTCTCCGAGCCCAGAGGCTGCACAGTGCGTACGGCGGAGGGCAGGGACCGCCGGTAGTGTGTGGACAGCTGGTTTGCAACCGTACCACTCCCACTTCCTCAAACGAATCTTGAAAAAGATGCTAACATAAAGATAAGAACATTTTAGGTTAATCATGGAGTATATACTTCCCTATCTATTTGGAGACATAAATTTATTTTTTACAAGCCTACAGTAAAATTCAAAATCGAAATTGACTTATTTGAAAACAGGCAATCGCACTCTTTCTTTACCTTGGCATCGCAGGACAAACAAAAAGAGAGGGACCTCGCTTTGGCTTTGGCTTTGCTGCGCTGCAAATTTTGTCAACGCTACACGACATCACACGACAGCTCGGCCACGGCGCCACGGGGGCGGCCTTTTGGCCACGGCTGTTTGGAATGAGGGAGGGGCAGAAATGTCTTTTCCCATGCCCCAAACAGTGAAAGCAGCCCCCTGAAATCTATACCTTCTATATAAACAAACCCCACTAAGCCTATTTCTCTACATCCTCCTCGCGCCACGTCAGCGATTTTCAGTTATCACACTCCACCTTCATTGCATCAACTATCTTTTCCCGTTTATCAAAACCCACCCGAAGCATCAGCCATCATTCCCTAATGCTTCAGCTCCAGAACCACTTGCGCTTCACCTCCTTCAGCCTCAAATGCTCCTCCACTCAACGCTGCACATGCATGCGACATTCGTTGCTTCTAATTCCTACGGAGTGGACAACAGTTTTGAAAAATGTTAATGCACCTCTTCATTTCATTGGCGTCTATCAGTCTTCCACTATCTCTCCGCTTCCCCATCTGCCATTATGCAAACCTCTGTTACGACCCTCTCCTATAGTACTTATAAGGCGGTTTGGTCTCTGTTTTTCTTCCCATCGCATAGGATCAAAGCAACTCAACTCCGGCCATCGTTCTCTCATCGGAGTACCGTATCATCGGAGTAGAATACCGGACTCGTCGTCCATCTCGTAGCCAAATACCGACAACCCTGTAGACGAAGGCATCCGACGGCATGCTACGGATCACTCGCGTCCAGCGACGAGCTGCGGAAGCGTTGCTCCAGTCCATCCCGTCGCCAGTGGCTCCGTCTCCTAGCTACTTCCTCGACAGCGGCGAGCAGCAGAGTCTACTCGGCTGCCCCCACACGCAGCTCTGCGTCTCCTGGTGGCAGCGAGGTGCTATAGTGTATCCAGCGACCCCTGCAACCCCATGCAACACGCAATGCTAGCCCACTGCATCTCCACCACCTAGATCATACAAATCCGGCGGCAGGACGAGCAGCTTGCGGAGGCACAAGAAAAAGGAATGGATAAGCAGGCAGGCACTAGCCGACTAGAGGAGTAGTTGTTTACTCTGGAAGATACTGTCATTTATTTTACGTTATAATCTGTTCTTAGGTACTTTGATACCTTCTTATTCCAATTATGTTCCCATTTTATTTATTTTTATGTTCCTGCGTTTTTTATATTCCCACCTTCGAAAGTGCTTTTAGCTATAATTCTTCCCACTTTATATAAGTTTCTTTCTATGACATCTCCAATCCCGCAAAGAACGCGCGGAATTCACCTAGTTACATAAAAGGAGAAAATCACGAAAAGACCAGATTTCAAAAGAATTCGCATGACTTGGGTCATATTTCTAAAGACGTACGAATTCCGGGTTAAGTTTCAAAGGGCACGCGAATACCGGGTCAGATTTCCAAATTTCTCAAACGCAACGCAGCAACAAAACACAGCAAACAAAAAGAAGATTCAAGTAGTCGTGGTGCCGTGGGGGCGCACCACGCCGATCGACGAGATGACTAGATGAGGGTATATTTCCAGTGCACATCAGGACACGTGTATCCAACATGGTTGAAATTACCATTCCAGCAGATAATAATCTCAGGTTACAGTCTTACAGATGAAGGTGCCTACTGCAAGGACAGGTTCATCTCTCCTCTCTACTAGAGATCTTAGGCCTCGTTTAGATGGTGATATTTTTAGTCTGAGAAGTACTGTATCATTTCGTTTGTATTTGACAAATATTATCCAATCATGGCCTAACTAGGTTTAAAAGATTCGTCTTGTAATTTACAACTAATCTATGTAATTAGTTATTTATTTTACCAACGTTTAATGCTCCATACATACGACATAATATTTGATGTGATGGAGAGAGAGTCATATTTCTAGCTTTTTTTAAGGCAACTAAACAAGGCCTTATTTCCATTGCCGGATCTCGGATGTTCCACGCCCTCACGTCGAACGACCAACAGGCCGCTGTTCTTTCAGCAGCTTCATGCGTGGACATCGAGCACGCTACTTGCTACTTGCTACATCATGTACGTACGGTACTACAGTAGCATCTCTTGTCATCTCGATCTCAGTTGTCTCCACAGCTCCGCTTGACTATGAATTCACTCCATCAAACTTCAAACCAAACCCTGCCTGCAACCAAAAGTTTTAACAGCAAAGCTTTATGTGCAATACAGTTCTAGGAGAAGATATCTATGCATGAGAAAACATTTGATCATGGAAGCAAGAGCGTTTCAGTTCTATGAATGTACGCTGATGCTTCCATAGTCCCAGGACCTCTGTTTTTTTTTTGGGTGGGGTGAGGTGATGCAATTTTTGCTGTGAGGATGAGGCTATGATTCAGTTGGAGAACCACGCCGGATTCGGTTGCAGATTCAATTCCAAGCCAGAGTGCCAGACCCAACTGCCGAGGTGCTCTTCACATGATCATTCAAACACGAGTACTGGACGTCTGGACCAATTGGTGAGTTGTGTAGTTATTTTTTAAATGCATATAGTTGCAGTCAAAATGCGATAAGAGTATGATAAATGGGTCCCCTTTTGACTTCTGCTGTACCAGTTACAGAACTACAAGTGCAATTTTGAGGCCATGGTAGATAGTACTGCTCCAGGTAGCAGGGACCCTCTATGGTACCAATTCAGCATCCAAAGCTTGCATTAACATAGTACAGTACAGACTTCATGCTTCCTTGCGTGCAATTTACTTTTCAGAATTTTCCCAAAGGTAGCAGGTTAGATGGATCATGGATGCACAACGAAATTATGTGTCTATTGATAAAGGGCGAATAGATGATATGGAAGGAGAATAAAAAAAAGAAAAGAAAAGTAAGCACAATAATTTACTGATGCCATGTTCCTAATTCATCGGTTACTGGGGAAGTACTGAATCCTGTAGTAATATTTATGCATATGGTGCCTTAATGCCATTTCATGTCTTCATCAAGGCTATCTTTCAGATTCACATGCATATAGCATGAATATTCAATAAGGTTGTATAAATAGGGTCTGTACCAATTGGTGAGTTGTGTAGTTTATTTCTAAATGCATATACTTGCAGTCAAAAGGAAATAAAGAGTATGATAAATGGGTCCCCTTCTAACATCTACTGTACCAGTTACAGAACTACAAGTGCAATTTTCAGGGCATGGTAGATAGTACTACCCTGACCCTCTATGGTACCAATTCAGCATCCAAAGCTTGCATTAACATAGTATAGTAACGATTTCATGCTTGCGTGCAACTTCCTGTTTCAGAATTTTCCCAAAGGTAGGAGGTTAGATGGATCATGGACGCACAACGGAATTCTGTATCTATTGATAAAGGAGGAATAGATGATGTGGAAGGAGAATTCAAAAAAAAAAAAGCACAAGTGATGCCATGTTCCTAATTCATCGGTTACTGGGGAAGTACTGAATCATGTAGTAACATTTATGCATATGGTGAGTTAATGCCATTTCATGTTTTCATCAAGGCTATCTTCAACATTCACACGCATATAGCATGAATATTTATAAGGTTGTATAAACACTAAAACAATCAGGGTCAGTACCTCAAGTTCACACCATCACCATGTCTACAGTTTCCTCTTCGAACCAACCTTGGCTGGAATCTGCAGAGCGTCGTAATGGCCAAAACCATGATACAAGACTTGGATTGGGTCTTCTTTACCATACTGCTGGCCATATTCTGCAATTGCTATCAGACCGCCAGCATCCTCATCGCGCATGTAAACTGTTATTGGCATCCTGTGAACAAAGTTATGATGCTCTTACAGTTCTAATTATTTACTATTCTAATCTGTAACAAGAGATATATCACACATTGGCTCATAAAAGTAAGCAACAGCCCTTTTTTGTTAATCAACTCAACAGATTACTAGTTATGGTTGAGTGAACCAATTCTACTTAATCTATTTTAAGCAAAATTTCAATTGGCACCGGGGGGTTTGAAAATTTTTGACATGAGGATAGTGAAAATAAATGTATAGTGTCATTGTATAAGATTGTGATATCAGATAAAAATGGGAGCCAGTAGTACTTTTCTCCATAAAATCAAGTACAACTCTGGATCCATATTTTCTTTTGGCCTCTGACACTATCCAGCTTATGAATACACTGCACTGATATTACATTTTAGCTAAGAAGTGGTAAGAATAAATGCTAGCGATTGCTGGCAGCCAAATCTGAAATGCATGTAAATTAAAATCATGTACAGTTGCTTACTGAAGAACATGGGATGCCATGAACAATTCGGGCTCGCCTCCCCACACATGTGGCTCCCTAATATGGGATACATATGTATCAAAATCCCCCTCAACAAACCTGCAAATATGAGGCACAACAAATACAACGATCCACAATCAGCAAACACTTATGGGTCAATTTCATTCTAGACCCAGAAGAACAAAGGAAGTGTATCAACTAACCATTCAGTCTCTTCCCGCCTCCTGACAAATTCATCAGCAACCTATTCAATAAGAAAACTATACATGAGCGTAGGGAATGACAATACAACCAATAATCATATTAGCATTTCTCTCCCTTTTTCATTTGGCACCCATGATTTTAAGAATGGTAGGTGACTAAATCTGTCAGTATTGCCAACAAGCATCCCAGCCCTACCATTTCTCTCAATTCATCAGCTAGTTTTCTCTGAAGATCTTCATTAGGTATGGGCCTCCCTGACCTAATGCATGCACCATGCACCACAGAGCGGAATAAGCATCTTCCATCTCCAGGAATACCTGGGGGTACATGTAAATCAGTGACAAGTAATGAGGTCAATGCTCATTCATCTACCGCATAAATGATTCATGAAGTTTTAAAACAAAAAAGTGAGCATTTCTTACCAGTGACAGAATAATCTGTGTAGATTTTCTTCCCATGACTTGAACTGGCAGATGATGATGCGGTTTCGGCATTGTCTTTGATTCTAATCACAGGAACCTCAGCGCTTGCTAGTCCAGTAACCGAAAAACCAAAGCAGAGTCCACCAGCTGCACCTCCTATCTTGTGATGCATGTTTTTCCAGTTCCAGCCAATCCTTGATTTTTCGTGCGAAGGAATGTCAAGCTTTACGCTGAGGCTACCCTCTCTGGTTGACAGTCCACAACGGAACTGCTGGCCCATTAAGCTGACAAAGTACTTTATACTCTGTGGCTGAGAAGACTTTACATTCTTGTTAAGTGAGAAATCAACTAAACCCGACTTTGGATGGTACAGGCTTGACTGCGAGTGCGAGCATTTCCAGGAGGCCATGCTGTGATTGAGTCCTCCTTGGAACTGATTAGGATGGGATTGTGTGCTTGATCGCCGCAAACAGAGTGCAGGTGAGTAGAGTCGCATTGAGTTCAAGTAGTATCAGCTGCATAGTAATGGAGAAATGACATGTCAGGAAAAGCACAGCACGATATGGATGCATTAGCATCAAAATAGAGAACATTCTTCAAAAGCAAATACCTAGTCCATCTGACCACAAACCGTTCAAGCAGCAAAACATACAGGGACCAGCGGCGACAACAATATATGTTGCATCTTGAATTGTGAAATTATCCACAAGATCGTAGGATATCGGTATTACCAAGAGGATGGCAACAACAACAACAACAACAAAGGTTGTGGACTACATAGTTTGCTAGAGAATTGTTACTAGTTACCTTGTTATACGGCGGTTGCCTACTAAACAAGGCAACACCTGTGTGGTTTTATTCTTTACTTGCCCTCAGTCTGAGGTAGTTAACTAATGCAAACTTGAGAAAACATGGGGGGGCAAGGAAAGCTACAGATTGCCGAAAGAGGTGTCAGCATTCAGTCATTTTAGACAAAATCACATTCTCTGGTAAACCCTTTGCAGGATGACGCGCACAGGCTGAACCGTGATTCAATGGCATCGAATCCGCAGGGTGAATGCATTGGCTCGTCAGTCATCACAAACGCGACAGGCTATTGAACGAGATGCAAACACAGTAGAATTGCTACCAACGAACAGTGAGCAAAGCCACCGCTTCCGTAACAGGGCGAGCCCAAATGAGCAATACCTGCGAATTGCACGAAATCCAGGAGGAGAGGCTCCACACGCCGAAGGAGGCGCAGACAACCCGAGGCAGGTTAAGATAAAATTCTCCGCCTTCCTTGTGCGGTGGGGACTGGGGAAGAGTGGCGGCCGGGTGAAAGGAGGAGTGCTTGGGGGGCGAGACAACCCGAGGCGAGTGGGATTTTGCTTGGAGCCCGGGCAATGGCGACGGTAGGGGTGCGGCGTGGTGGGAGCGCGACGGAGATGGAGACGGAATTACAGCGAGGGAGGGAAGCGAAGATCGAGGAAGGTTTTCTGCTTCGGCGCGGTGGCTCGGCGGCAGGAAGCGGAAAGCTCAAGTTCCGGAGGATTCGCCAACCGCCCAGAGAGAGCACGAACGGACAAGCGGGGCCGCGCCACACAGTACGATCCACATGGGCCGGGCCCGTGTGGGCCTTGCTGGGCTATCCTGGCCCTTTTCGTTCCTACAAATTTGTGCAGATGCTTGGGCGGTTGGGCCTAATGTTTTTTTTTTTTTTTTTTTCGAAACCGTGCATTAGCACGTTTTTCATTAAGGGAAGTTAGAGTTTTACAAAGCGACCACTCAACAGCGAGCTGCCATGGAGTGGAAGCGCACACACTTACTCGAGGCACCGGCTAGAATGGTGGTGCTGAAGGTTGTAACTTTCTAAGAAACAAACTTGCGACAGATAAGACAGAAGGGAGTGAGCTCTAGGACGCGAACGGCCCCGCGTTCCGGATCGCAGGTGGTCTGCACTCATGGGGAAACCGATGGGCGACTCGTGCGCAGCTCGAGCGAAGCAATCTCGGCGCTACGGTGGAAAAGGACGCGCATCATCTCGCGCCGTGAGGTCGGCGAGGTGTCTCGAAGGCCCGGGCGAACCGCTCGCTGGACTGCCGCGTCCGTGTCCGCGAAGTGAGGATGGCCGGCTTGCTGTCCACTTGCTCGTCAAGCACACGCCTCGCTTGGCGCTCGGGGACGGGGTCGCGGTAGGGGTACTTGGCGGCGAGACGGGTGCTTGCGTTTGGGCTCCCAATCCGCGTCAACCCGCGCGACACGCACGCGGGAGGCGAAGACAAGCGGCCGCTGGATCGGCGGCTTGATGGAGTCCACGAAAGCGGTGATGGAAGGGACCGTCGGTGTGGTGGCCTCGCACATGGGGCGGTGCAGAGGGCCGGGCCGAGCGGTCCACGCCCGCGGCCCGGTCCTCGGTCGGAGCGGTGGCGAGTCCGGGTGCGGTGCGGTGGGTCGAGCCGAGCACTCCTCGCCCGCCGCGATCCGGTCCAGCGCGGCGCGTTAGCGGAGAGCCGCGGCCACGCCGGCCGAGGGAGACGGCGCGGCGACGCGGGGCGCTGGAAGCACCTCGGCCGCTAGAGAAGAGGCGGCCGGCTCCACGGTGGCTGAAGAAGTCGGCGCGTCGCGGGGCGCGTCCAACACCTGGGCCGCGAGAGAAGGGGTGGCCGGCTCCTGCTGCAGCGTCGCCCCGCCCGCCTCAGCTGCCCCGCCCGCGGCTGGCGACATCTCCAAGACGGCTAGGGGAGGTGCCGGAGGCGCGTGCAAGGCGGCCGCGACCTGGCTGGCGAAGAGGAGCTCGGTGGTCGCGCAGGAAGCCCACCAATCTTGAGGGGACGACGGAGGCGCGGCGTCGTCTAGGGTTGGGCCTAATGTTGCCAATGCTTTTCAATCAAAAACATTTTTAACCATGTCTGCTAAAAGAATGCGTCTTTTAATAGAAAAAGCGAATGATTCATACAGTATACATAGTACAGTTCTCTCTCTCAAAAAAGGAGTTATACAGTTTGACCTGAGTTACTTGAGCAAGAGCTTGTTTTAGAGCTCATACTCCCAAATTCTTTAACTCTAGTCCCTTGACTAAGTGATGGAGTGACTCTAGATGATTTTGACGGGAAGTAAGATGGAAGAGCATTGAATCAGAGTGATTGACAATGGGATTTTTTTAGCTTTCAGTATATAGATAGATAGATGGAGAAGCGATTGACAAAAAGTACTTGAAACTTTTATTATTTAGGCCCCATGGTGCTGTAAGATGGGTTGATGAGGAAACGCATATTAAACATTCAAAAGTGAGTAAAATATCATAGATATGTTTAAGTGTAACAAGCATATCATATTTAAACTTAAATACTTAGAAAACATTTTTTTTGGGTGCCAATCGCCAAGGAAATTTGAAAAGCCTCAAGGAAATGTCAAATTTTTAGAATTTCTATTTATCTTTTAAAGATTTTCTATTCTATCATTTTCCACTTTTGTGTGGCTGTGATTTTTCTTGAAGATTCGTGCACACACACAGGCCACGTTCTGCACACACACACCTTTTCTGTTTTTTTCTTTTTTCATGTTTAATTTTTTATATATTTCATTTATTTGCTATATTATTTTAATTTTTTTGTTTAAAATTTTTCTCAGTTTATTTCTGTCTCCAGTTTCTGTTGTCGTAATTTTTTATGCTGTATCATGTTTTTAATAATAATTTATCTTGATGGGTCTATTTTTTGTTTTGGTCCGAAGACGTCTAAAAAATTAGAAAATAGCTAATTAGAAAATCTTGTGCAAAGCGAAGGAAATGACCGGTGCGAACAGGCAAGTGAAACACATGAATCAAACGTGGCCCAAGCATATGGCGCGCAGTCCGATCCATGGGCCTGGCCGGTGCGAGTCCTGCAAGGCCATTGTAGCCCGTGTGGCAAGTAGAATATCAGATAGTTTGGCCCAGCAAGCGTTTCGCGAAAGTGCCCCGTTACAGTGACGCATGTCATTACAGTCACGCATGTCATTACAGTCACGCATGTTGTAGAGCCCATCAAATTAGATCGCCGTTGGTTACACTTAAACATACAGTATCAGTGATTACAGTCACGCATGCTCACGAACCTGTCGAGACGACGCTCGCTGGGTCGTCGTCTTCTTGTTCCATCAACAGACGACAGACCAAGTGTTGTCAGAGGAAGAGGATCCACAGGCCGGCTTATCCTCACTTCTGACGGAGGAGAAGGAACAGGGCGCGGCCCCATGCTTCATGTGGCCGCATCATCACTAAAGAAACGCGTTCCATCCAAAGCTACGAGCAAATTCGCCAGCAAAAGAAGAAAGAAGGTACAACGAGTAAATGGCGGGCTCCAATCCAGTCCAGCTCGTGGTCCTCCAGCTTTAGCAAAGGATGGATGCTCCGGTCCCTGTCCCTCCTGCTGTCCTGAATGCATCCCAAATCCCAGCATCTCATCTACCACCAGGCTAGGCATGTTATGCACTGCGGATCAACCCACGCATCGCCGTCGGTCAGCATCTTATTATCGACCTCGACGCGTCCGTCCTTGCGGCACACGGCCCCTACACGTTTTTTTACAGTAAAACAATCACTAGTATAGCACGTAGTAGGCAACTTTTGGTGGGATTAGATTAACGTATTGATCGAGTACTCCCCTTCCCTTGCATCCCAAGTTTGGGCGCCCGCCAAGGCGCGGACCCTTAACTCTGGGCCCGCGGATCACGTGAGCGAGTCAGGCCCACTCTGCCGGCGCGCTGTGCCCCCGGTCCCCACTCCACGCTGACCCAGTCCACCGCCGCATTGACTCTGCCAAGTGGCCACTCGTTCACGGTCTGATTTTAGTTAACCCCCTCGCCGCCCCTGCTCCCGACATGCAATGCAACGAGCTAATCTTCCTCTGCTGTGTTATTTTTCGTCTCCACGCCTTGACAGATGCAGACCCGACATGCATGTCTCTGATCGAGCTTAATGCAACATGCAGCGTGCGGTGACTCTAATCCCCTCCATGTGCGCGGTTACGTGTGCCGCCCCACGCCCGGGGCCGGTTGGCCCTCCGACGCGACGCGTAGAAGCATCTATTTAGTCATCATCTATCCATGCACTGATGCAGATGCACAGCACAGCGACGAGAAGGCCGGCCACACCACACCCACGCATGTGTGACGAACCGACGCGCACACCCACGGCTCGACCCCCATGGCTCGCTCGCGCAGTCCATCACCATCCAGCCATCTCGGGTCTCGATCCCGTGCGCACCGCCGCTACCTCGCTCGCCAAGCGCCACTGCGGCGCGTACGGACCTCGGCGTGCCGACGGACGACGACGAGGCGACTCAGGTCCACGCCGGCGATCCTGACCTGCATGGGGCGCTGCCTCTCGTCGCCGTCAGGCCAATCATGTGCCATGGATTTGATCGGCCGGGGCCCAGGGCGTGGACGCCATGATCGATCATCAGCTCCGGCGACAAGTGTTGTGTTGATAGTTGCTTGACACCTAAAAATGTGCTAATCGATGAATTAGGCTATGCTATCTCCTTGTATCATAAGGATAAAGAATTGCTAAGATCAACCGGTTGATTTTTGTCTGCTCTCAGCCGATATTCTGGCCTGCTTCTGGTGACCTTCTGACCTATGTCCGGCGATGTTCCGACGACGCTCTGGTTTTTTCTTCTCCGCGACATGCACTCGATGTTCCGGCCTGTGTCCGGCGACATTCTGGTCTGTGTTCGATGAGGTTGCGCGCGAATGCTCTCGTCTGTTTTGCGGTCTGTTTTGCGGTCAGTGCTCGATGTTCTAGTCTGCTACTGGTGATGTTCTGGACTGCGTCCGGTGATGTTCTCGATTGATTTTCAGTGATTTGTCCTCAACATTCGGTTGATTTTAGTCATAGCAATTAACCGGTTGATGTTAAAGTAAAAATCAACCGGTTGAGCTATAGACATGCCCTAAGGATATATTGAAAAATATTTGGCATGATAAAATCCAAAGCCTAAGCAAAGAAGGGAAAAAGCAAGTGCCTTGCCCTGCCCAAACCGGCTAGGCCGGTTACCTATGTTGTGGCTCAACCATAGTGCTGGGTCCTATGAGTTTTCCTCCTGCCTATTATAAATCAGTTTGTTTTCAAATTAGTTTTGGATTTATTTTTTGACGTTAGAAACTTTGAGATTACATTTTGGACTTGTTTTTTCTACTAGGTTCGGATTACACATCTATATAAACGAGGCCGATTACGAATCCAATTTCCTATCATAAAAAATCCAATTTCCAATCATAAAAAACACATAAACTATCTTTTAGCCTAACTCTCTAAATACCTTGTTGTTTCATGTCCCTCGATGGGATTTGACAGTGTTTTAAGTAGTTCTACCAACCCTAGAACAACTTCTATGTGCTCGGTCTTTCTTGGATGTATTCGGGAGCCTACCAGACAAAGAATGAGCTTCAAATTGGCCTAACTTGTTTGTTGGTTGTATCGTCAATTCACTACATTCTTACTACAATTAAGGCCGTGTGTGACCTTCGGCATGCTTGACCTTGCTAGTGTATGGCCTAATTCTCCATCAACAATAGTGTGATTATAGAATCATGCCATGATAAAGTTTATGTGCAAAATAAAGTGCTAAGGCAAGAAGTAGATTATCTCACTAAGAACTCGATCTCATTGAAAGACTAAAATAAAAAAAAAATCCAAACTCAGCAAATTCATTCGCTCAAAAGAGAAAAATGGTTAGAGACAACAAAACATAAATATCTGTTTTGAAAAATAGTTAGAGACAACAAAACATAAATATTTATTTATTTATTCACATATCATCTCTAACCATATTCTCTTTGTTCTTCACTAGTCACTAGAACAACTTAATAGTATTTCCAATTTTTATAAAACTCTTTTAATAAAATGCCCAGGTTGGTGAGTTCACAAGCTGTAACAAATTCATGAATCATATGCATTGATGGTTAAACTAAAACTTAAGAAAAAACCCTAACGATATTTTCATTTTTGTTTTTATCGGTTTGTTGTCTATGTCTTAAAAAAGAACAATCAAAACCTAAGAATGTCTAAGCTACTAACATTTTTAATTAACTTCTTATCAATAACATGTTATTGTTTTCTTATATGTAAAACTAATAACATTTTAATTAGCTTATTACAAATATTTTCCATTGATATATATAGTAATATGGATATCGTCTGTCTAAA
Organism: Themeda triandra; assembly: GCA_018135685.1. Classification (NCBI taxonomy): domain Eukaryota; kingdom Viridiplantae; phylum Streptophyta; class Magnoliopsida; order Poales; family Poaceae; genus Themeda; species Themeda triandra. Next base: position 510,729 of record JAENPR010000145.1, read on the forward strand.
AGACAACTCGACTCTTTATTCGAACATGATTTAACAAGAGATTCACACACTTACTATTGTTGTTACCTAAGCAGGGTGACACCAAGACTCACTATATATTAATTGTTGTCGCCTAAGTACAGTGACACTAAGACTCTAATAAATGTCATGCCAACCTCATTGTGCTACTCCCTTGTGGATCATAAGAGGTGTTATGCCAAGATATGACAAAGGCGAGGGGTGCACCCTTATTTATATGACTCCATGGGTCTTGTTTTGTTTCAATTTATTCTAGCCTCTTCTTTACCCTTGTATTATATTGTTGTACTATTTCATAGCTTCACCATGATATATGTAAACTTTAGTCCCCTTCCATCTATAAAACATATTCTAGAAGATTATCAAGATCGAGTGGTCTCATTCACATGGAGCTCCCTATTCTAGAAGGTATTATCAAGAATAAAACCCATGTTCCCGATTATCCTATTCGTGGTCCAGTTTCCCATTCAAATATGAAAACAAAAACTGGTAAGAGGGGTTTCCCATCCGTTTTTGTTCCTACTTGTGGATGAACTGCCGGCAAAAAGCTAGAGTATTGAGTATAGAAGGAATAGTATTCAGAGTTGGGAATTTCTAGCATATATACATAAAATTAGTTTGGATGCTATGATGAATAGTTTCAATTGTACACTATTTGTTTCTACACATACCAGCAACTAGTGTCTCTTTGTGCCTTTCTAACTGGTGCCTCCAATTCAGTGTAGTACTCACAAGTATACATGAAACATACAAAGCTGATTGTCTCTATGAATACTAGGATGAACCAATGAATGACGGTGATAATCAATAATGTTGTCTAGATTGGTAGAAGCCTCAAAATTGTCTTGTAGACACTAGTTGTGGTGTCATGGCCATCGCCTGACTGTCTTAGATCACTGAACTTATTTTTAAACGTCTTTCTCATCTACCATGTACTTCAACATATTAACATATACTACAAAAGAAATTGAGGTACCGAGCATAGAATTGCTTTGCTAGCCATGGTACTCTAAAGTAACTATGGACTAGGGGTCTGGTGGGAATTATCGCTATTATCTTTCAGGACTTAGGAGGTTATATAATGAATTTATATTTATTTATTTTCCACTCTTATAAAATAGTCAAAATATCTCACACTTACATATAACAACAGAATATCTTGCAAATTAGATTACTTAGCCAAAACATGTTCTAAATGTTTTTTACTTGTTAACATGCTGCATGTTTGTAGAGGTGACATCTTAACATGATCCCACACACGTACATGTTTTGGATAATATTGAAGTGTAGCATACATACATGATTAAGAGACTCTTTGATCCCAACATCATGATTATTTGTTGTAACTTTTTTTTGTATGACATGTAGATCGATATATGTATAATAACTATCGTGCATATAAAATGAAGTTCACAAGTGTGACTCTTCCACCCCTTTTTGGAACATGACATTTGTTAAGATGTACATGCTAACATCACCTATTGTGTAACTCGTTGAGAACAAAGACAAAAATGTAACTATCATGCACCTCTAACATCACATATGCAACATTTTTAATGAATTCTATTTTTTATAGTAACTGCATTGTTGGAACATATATTGATGAAACCTGTTCATTAATATTTATTTTTGCAACAAAATGTTGTAAACAAATGTACCACACCATCATCCTATGGCTCGTGCCTGCAGTGACGATCCTTGTGTACCTCATCGCGTGAAAAGGATAGAAGGCAATAATCCTTTTTCTTTCTATTTATTTATTATTTTTTGTTTCCTAGTTATTTGAATTGTGTAAGTATGTGTTTTAAGATTCTTCCAACAAAATGTTGTAAACAAATGTACAACAGCAACATCCTATGTCTCGTGCCCAATCAAAGTGATCCTTGTACGTGTACATGTGAAAAGGAAAGGAGTCGGTAATCCTTTTTTCTATTTCTTTATTGTTCCTATTTTGTTTCCTAGTTATTTGAATTGTAAGTACGTATTTTAAGATTTGTGATTCGTTCATGCCCAGCGGAGTACCATTGTGCAGAGCCTTACCCGCCTTGTGGTGAGCCTTTGCTCGACGTCACCACTAAGGAAGACACGAAGTTTTCACCTCCACTCTGATCAATACCATCAATTGCAAAAATCCCGGGACTTGGAAGTGAAACGCACAACTACTAGAAACTTTGAGCCACTGAAGTATGTGGTTGCTGAGGTAAGTGAGGAGGAAAAACTTTGTCTTCTTAATCAACATGCGTTTTTGGACGGCTTCAAGAAATTTGTTCACCTCTTGGATAAAAGAAACATCATGTTCTGTTTCATGTACTTCCGTGACCTATCATCCATCAGCGAGCGTTAATAAGAAATTTGCGAACGCGACCGCAGTGTCCGGGTCGGTGTGCGGTGTGCCGACGGACGACGAGGCGGCTACACGTGGTCCTGGACTCGTCACGCACAGTCGACGCCGGCGCGATCCTGGGCTGCGCATGGGGCGCCACCGTCGCCGCCTCGTCGCCATCAGGCCCGATGGATTTGATCGGCCGAGAGGTCGCGGCGTGGACGCCATGATCAGCTCCGGCGACGGATCCTGTGCCCCTGCCCGGTCGAGATCCAGATGGCTGCAGCATTGAATCTAGTTTGGTGCGGGCAGATCGTGCCATCATTTGCTCTGGCCCCTCTTCATCACTGCTCACTTCCTCAGCGAGTAGAGAGATAGAGCTGCCAGCACAGTGACGCACCTCGCAGAGACACAACTTTGGCAACGAGGTAAAGACGCCTCGCCGCCGGTGGTGGTAGCTGCACTGCCATGCACGTGCCCTGCAGACACCCTTGGCCCCCACCACTCTACTCAAAACGGGTAACGAACGCGCTTACAGGAGGGCAAAACTGTCAATGCATGCCAGATGCCACACTTTGCCAGTGCCAGCCTCTACTAAACCTCTTTCAGAAGCTCGCCACTGAACACTGTCCAAAGCCCCAAAGCAATGGCATCTCCGGCCACCACCGCGGCGCTCCTAGTCGTCCTCGTCTTGCTGGCCCCGGCGGCCGCGTCGTCGGGGTGCACGGCGGCGGACCGCGACGCGCTGCTGTCGATCCGCGCAGCACTATCAGAAGAGCGTCTGGGCGTGTTCTCGTCATGGACGGGCACGGACTGCTGCGCGGGTTGGTACGGCGTGGCGTGCGACCCGACGACGGGGCGCGTGGCGGACCTGACCCTGCGCGGGGAGGCCGACGACGCGGTGATGGCGCCGGCGGGGCGGCCCGCGTCGGGGGTCATGTCCGGGTACGTCTCCGACGCCGTGTGCCGCCTGGACCGCCTCTCGACGCTGGTGCTGGCCGACTGGAAGCAGATCTCGGGCCCCATCCCGGCCTGCGTCGCCACGTCGCTCCCGTACCTCCGCATCCTCGAGCTCCCGGGCAACCAACTCACGGGCGCCATCCCGCCGGCCGTCGGCGGGATGTCGCGCCTCGCCGTGCTCAACCTCGCCGACAACCAGCTCACCGGCGGCATCCCGGCGTCGCTCACGTCGCTCGCCGAGCTCAAGCACCTCGACCTCGCCAACAACCGGCTCACCGGCAGCCTCCCGTCGGATTTTGGGAAGCTCCGGATGCTCAGCCGCGCGCTGCTGGGGAGGAACCGGCTGTCGGGCTCCATCCCGGCGTCTGTGGCGTCGCTGCCCCGGCTCGCCGACCTCGACCTCTCCGAGAACCAGTTGACGGGCGCGATCCCGGAGGGCCTGGGCTCCGGGAACGGGAATGTGCTGACGTCGCTGTTCCTCGGGGGGAATCGGTTGTCGGGCGGCGTGCCGGCGAGGCTGCTGGCGAACAGCGGGCTCGGGATGCTGAACCTGAGCCGGAACGCGCTGGGCGGCGGCATCCCGGACGCGTTCACGGCGCGGTCCTACTTCATGCTGCTGGACCTGTCGCGGAACCGGCTCACCGGCGGCGTGCCGCGGTCGCTGGCCTCGGCGGCGTACGTGGGCCACCTGGACCTCAGCCACAACCGGCTGTGCGGCAGCATCCCCGCCGGCTCCCCGTTCGACCACCTCGACGCCGCGTCCTTCGCCAGCAACAGCTGCCTCTGCGGCGGCCCGCTCGGCAAGTGCACGTGACGTGACACCCATACGGCTGCTTTGTTACCGTGCTACCCCACGTACAGCTAGTAGTGTGTGAGGTATACAGTGTAGAGTGTACACGCGTGGTGTACCGTATGTGCATGCACGACGGCCCGACGCGTAACAAACTTTCTAGTACGTCCGTGCGTGGGCGCATGTAATACGTACGTGCGTGCTGCTTGGGTGGTGGGTAAACTGGTAATTGATAGATGAATGATAACTTGCGTCGTGTTGTGGTATGTGTGCGTGATGAGGAAGTTACGTGAGGAAAAGAAGAATGCTTGTCTTTCCTCCGATACCTTCCTCTCTTTTTTCTTTACTTCTTTCCTTTTATTTTGAAAAGAGCTTGGGTTTGTGCAAGTGTCTGAATGAATGAAGCAAAAAGATAAGCTTCCTGATGCTCAGTGCTCAGATCTTGTATGAGAAGCTGAATGGATAATGCTCAGCTAAATTTGCATGCACTGAGTTGTAAATAGAGGATGGGACAACTGTCAACTGTCTGTGTCATCAGTAGTAGATTAACCAAGTACTGTCTGTGAGATCGTGCTATGCTTGGACATCAGCACATGCTACCAACGTGGATTGGGAGATCAGATGGGGCCGGCGGCGGCAATGCAATGCATTCCATTCCATGTTGGATGCACACGGAAACGGGTATACACTATGGATTGCCTACGCATATAAACAGCTTAGTAGAACAAGAAATAAATATATATTTACACCATATATATATTCGATACATATACTATGTCGGGTTCTAATATCCAAACTTGAATATGAAATGATCTGAACTTCTGTAAACAAATTTGAATCAGATACAAACGAAAAACTTCTGTACAAGGCAATAATTACCTTCACTAGAGATTTTTATGTCATGGTAAAAAATAATGTTTAGACGAGTAATACGTGCATAATTTACACCGTATTCATCGCCAGTTATCAGGCCTTGTTTCCGGGCCGGGCCACAGCCGATGGCCCTGTTTCTCCTCCGCCTCGTTGCCCTGCCCTTGTCCTCTCGCCATTAAGCTCGTGCTCAGCTCATTAATTGAAACTAGTATAGTGCCCGTGCTTTGCTACGGTTTTTGATAAAAGGATGCACTTACAAACAACAAACATCAACCATCCCCTCTTGATCTCTCAGCCTGGGCGTTCGGCTTAAACCGACGGTTCAGTTCGGTTTATTCGGTTTTTCAGAACTTTGGTTTTCAGAAAATGAGCACCGATCGGTTTTTTAGTTTGGTTTTTCGGTTTAGACCGAATACACCGATTCTAGATACAACACAGCACAGGCAGAAGGATTCAGAACTGATATCATTGACCCCTGTTTTAAATCGCGAGCTAACGAATTTAGCGCGAGCTTCAAAAAAACGCTATTTCGGCGCTATAGCGCCGCTATTTGGCGCTATAGCGCCGCTATTTGGCGCTATAGCGCGCTAAAGGCCATCGCGACAGCAGTTTCTAGCCGCTATAGCGCCGCTATTTCGGCGCTATAGCGCGCTATTTAAAACAGGGTCATTGACAGTAAGCACAAATCGATGGCAAATATTACGCAGATGACAAGCTTGGCAACCATAATTGCAGTCGTGTCTGAAGTCCACGGCTTTGCCGCTTCACTGGCGTTGTTCGCCTGCTGCGATTGAGTGTCGCTGCTGCCGAATTGCCGCCTTGCCGATCTCTATCAAGAAAAGATACTTCTATTATGGAAGATAACAGAACCTGAGTGAGCCACATCAGTGATTTTCTGCTTCAACTGCAACAAAAGCCGACATACAACAGTCATACAATCTGAGAAAGTTTAGTGCCAAAAATAACATGATCTTTTGTTCTTTTAAGAAAAACTCTGTACTGAATATTTAGGCACACAAAAGATGATCTAAAGTTTGAGACCATATTAGAAAATACCTCAAACATATCCTTCATCTTGTCCAGTGTATCATTGAATTCAGTTCTCACAATAGTCAGTTCCTTGCTGCACCTGATGAGAAAATTACCTCAGTACGCTTCATCAACAGATTGCTCGTGATCAGCTGCATATTTTTCCCTCTAATAACTGACAACTCTCAAATCATCAATTTAGCAGTGGTCAACAACCACCAAGCTAGTGACAGATCAAAAATAGGCAATCCTATGTTGCATGATCATGTCAACAACCACCAAGCTAGTGACAGATGCATGGTAGAGAGAGTAAAAAGGAGAACAAATATCTTTCCCAAGTCTAGCATCTCTAGTGTTACAAAATATAGCCCTTTGCATTGGGCATTGGTGAATACTTCAAACAAGCAGCAAGGTAACCTGAACAAACAAATAGAGGCAAGAAAGTAACTAACTTGACAGTATCACATATGTAATGTTACCTTGCAAACCATGAAAAAATACATTGTAATTGAATACTAACTTGTCTATTTGGATAGGAAAAGCATTTCCAGATGCATTTAATTTTAAAAAAGTACTAACTTGTCTATTACAATATAATTGTTAAATGCTGCATCGATGTTATATTGTCTATGCTACAGGGCAGACTAATGCCATGTGTAGAGCAATTTATCAATGCTAAGATTCACGTCTACATATATTTGTGCAAACAGAAGAGAATAGGTAGCAACCAATCCACGACCTGCTGGATCTTAGGCTGAAAGTCCTCTCATCATGGCAAGCGTGCACACAGAGAACATGCACCTGCAGTAGTTCGAGAGAATACACTTTTGCACTAATCCAACCTGAACTCAAAGGAGTACTCTCTACAATTTAGATCCTGAGTAATCAACAAATGAGAAGTAGATGGAGATCCAGCACCTGCAGGGACATGAGGCTAGGCATAGGGGCCTTCCAGGTTGCTTTGCTGATGTCCTGTAGGGTCCAGGCTAGGTCCCTTGAGCGCTAACCTAACCAAACAAATCATGCACACAAGAGAGTAGGACACTACAGCTTAACTGCTAGCAGCGATCAGCAGAGAAGATAATGCGCTGGAGCCAGAGAAAAACCACGACAACAACTGAACATTACAAGAGGTTGGCCAATGGTAAACTGCAGGCAAGTAATAACAGAGGAATGCTGCTTACCAATAAGAAAATAAGAGTTTATTAACTCCAGCAAAGGAGCAAGTCAGCAGAATAGTTGTCAATGCTTCATTGCAGGAAAACCACCTGTAAGCAAGTATATAGTATAGTTAATTCAGCTGAGTAATTGCTATGGCATATTGGCACTATACAAATTCATTTCATCATTGCCACCATAGAGAATTGTTTTAACTTTTAAGAGTGAACCTGCATAGCAGTTCACCAGTTGCTAATCCATGGTCAAACATAGGAAACATATGTAGTTTAAAAGTGAAAAGTACACTTTTTCTACCTTGTTCTTTACCAACACGAGAATATATAAACAGGTACTCCATCTCAAATAAATTGGCATTGCATACACAGAAGGTAATTGTAAACCAAGAAAAATAATATAATTCTTGTTGCGGTGGTCATGTCATTATGGCTATTTCTTTTGCCCTATGAGATGACATCCAAACTAATTTTTCTTCCACTGCATTTGTAAAGGAACACAAGTCAATATATGCATCACAATCTGATTTGACGTCAAATGGTAGTAGTAAAAATAGAGAAACCTGATCTCAATGGTAGTAGTAACGTGATCTCAATAGAGAAACCTGTTCTCAATAGAGAAACCTTCAACTGCAGACCAGTAAATAGTAACCCATCAATCCTCTCACAGCAGCCTTGAAAACTGAAAGTGCAGAAAACTCGGTGACCTCAACTCTGAATGAAAAATGTGATACTGTAATACTGGAACATAGCAACAATGAATTGAGCTGAATTCTAAAAAAAATCAGAAATCAAATTGACAGGTATGATCTTTCGGTAGGCAGTTTAACAGACTCAATAGCTAGACGTCCAAGTGAAACAGATCATTATCACACAAGCAAGAACACAACAGCAGGATATAGCTCATCCCTTGCAGGAGGTGGAATCAGTGATGAAATTAGTAAGAAAGTTTATAATTTCAGTGTTAATTTTTGTAGGCAGCCCAAAACATGAGAAGTTTATAATCGTTGAGCTCACGCGTGGGAGATGAGAGGAGTCGCGCGCATGGATCTAGCTAGCCCGGCCGGCAAGATGCGGACGTACCTAGTTCTTTCTGGTGAAGGGCATCCTTCCTGGCGGCATCCGCACCCCGGACACGCACGCCTCGACGGCGGCGGCGGCCCTGGCGTGGCCTCGGCGGAGGGCGCTCGTCCTGGCGGCGGCGTCCACGCCCCGGAAGCAGGCCCCGGCGGCGGCGAGGACCCGGCGATGGAACTTGGGGCGGCGGGCGGTGTGGGAGAGGACGGGCAGTTGCAGCAGGCCTGGTGGTTCGGCGGAGCCCGGGACGGGAAGCGGAACTGCGGCATTTCCTCAAACAATAATGCTTACCGCGGATGGCGTCGTGCGGGCGAGCAGGCGGACGGACAGCGTCCTCGCGGCCGTCGTCACCGCGGCGGGTGGGTTTAGGCTTCATTGCGAACGGACAACCGGCGTCCTTGCAGGGGGATTCGTGTGGCGCGCTTCGCGGCGGCGCTCCGTCCTCGCGGCGTGGCTCCAGTCCTCACTGGACCTGCCGATGCACGTCCTCGCGGCGTCGCGGCGGGCCGGCGAGCGCGCACCGGGGTGGCGGCCCCGGTGAGGAGCGTCGCGGCGGCGGCGCGCGAGCACTGGCGAGGGGCGGCGCCCTAGCCCCGGCGAGGCGCGTCGCGGCGGCGGCGGGCCGGCCCGCGCGCACCGGGGGTCGCGGCGGCTTGGAGCGTCGCGTCGCGGCTTGGAGCGTCGCGGCGGCGGCGAGCGTCGCGGCGGCGGGCCGGCGAGCGGTGGTAGTCCTCGCGTTGGGAGAGTCCGCACTGGGCATTGGAATCGATTCATTCACCGTATGGGTAGCGGGAAGGCCATAATTACTGCGGAAGGCCATAATGACTGCGGGGCCCGCTTCGCGTGGAGTAGTGCGGAGGAGTGTGGGCGATGAGTTTGATCCAAGCGTTTTTGGCCGTTGGATGTGGGTGAGTGAGAGAAAAATGAGGTTAGAGTTAATCTCCTCCCTTAATTTCGAAAAAATAGCAATTGTTGTGTGCAATTAGCTGGGTGTACTTAGTTTAGATTAGGAGAGATAATGACTGTGGGGGACACTTTGGTGTGTGGCTTTAGGGATGTTTTTTTGGTGCATTATATGTAGTAGAGATAGAGATAGAGAAAATGCTGCCATCCTACTCCAACGTACACCAATTCCAGGCAGGTCTCAACGACCAACAGCACGGTCATCGATCAGACTGAATACGGTGTAGCACCGTGGGTACAGTACATGCATTTGTTTGCTTGCAGTTCAGCACAGTTCTTTTCTTTGTAACACCATCTCTTGGTAGAACAAGTCATAGTACGTTTACTGTTGACGAAGTTTCACGGGATAACGTAACCTTGCATGTTGCTATGGACCCCCGTTGCCGGAGTTATTACACACACCCTACTCCCTCTATTTTATAAGCATATAATAAGATGCGGTTTAGCTTGGCATGGTCTTTAACGGTTATACTTTGATTGATGATTTCGTGAGTATAATAATTAAACGTGTGTTACTGCTGACAAAACTACAAAATCGTTTCAAACTACTTTCAAATGTGAGTCACCAATGATTATATCTGAATATTTGTAGACAAATAGTTGACCAAAGGTTACAAATTTCTGATAATCAATCATAATGCCTTCATAGCTATATACTATAGCATTAAATTAGTTCTGTTAAATCATTCATGGAATATATCCTGATATGCATTTCTTTTCTGTTACTAATATATATTTTACAAATTTGGTCGTAGTTATAAAATTTCAATTTGTAGAAAATTAAAACAACCAACATTTTTAAACGAGGGGCAATTGCCAGAGTGTTTTTTTTCTTGAACAGATCTTCTCTGAACTACTCCCTCCATTCAAAAATTGGGGTCGTATTAGCAAAAAAAAAGTTTTCATTAATCGGGGTCGTATTAGCTAATAACCAAGTCCCGAGGCACTCGTGCTCGTCGTACGATAAGAAACTCCTCGTATACCACGCAACAATTGATGCTGAGCCCTCTCTCATTGGTTTAAGTGGCGCCTCCCTTTAATGCTCGTGGTGGCGCAGCCAATAAAATACGAGTTTGCATGTGTTGGCTAATTAAGGAGTTTGCTAATTAAGGAGCAATTTTGCATGCGCCGACTTTCATTGGTCATCGCGCCACACCCAAATACGCCCCCAATTTTTGAATGGAGGGAGTATACTGAAAAATGAAAATGCTAAAATCGTTAGCCCATTTTATATCGGCCCACTCCAGCCCAATTCGTTCCTAAAGCTCACGTCTTCAAGCTCCGAATACAGCCCAGTCCACTCCAGCGTTTCTCCTCCCCCGTCTCCGTCTCCCACTCCTGCCACAGCACAGCTTCTCCAATCTCCATTCCCCAATCTCGCAGGCGACGCGCCCCACCGGCGGCACCGATGCGGGCGATCTCGACGGCCGCGGCGGCGGCGGGAGGCATGGTGCGCGCGCGGCTCCGGTCCGCGTCCCGCGTGCGCGGCGGCGGCGGCGGCGAGGGCGCGGGGCGGTGGACGACGCCGGGCCACGAGGAGCGGCCCAAGGGGTACCTCTTCAGCCGCCCGCCGCCGCCGCCGGGGGAGGCGCGGAAGTGGGAGGACTGGGAGCTGCCCTGCTACGTCACCTCCTTCCTCACCGTCGTCATCCTCGGCGTCGGCCTCAACGCCAAGCCCGACCTCACGATCGAGACCTGGGCGCACGAGAAGGCGCTCGAGCGCCTTCAGCAGCAGGAGCTCGCCGCCGCCGCCGCTGTCGCCGGAGGCGGTGACGCCGATGCTGAGTGATCCGCTGGTCAGGTCACCCTGAACCCTAGATTTTTTCTGATTTCCTGCTCGTGTCGGCTCAAATGTTCAATAAGGCTGTCTGTACCGAGATGTATGTCATGAGATCCCAGAAATTGATGGACATCAGATATTCAGATTGAACACTGTATCCATGTTGCTGTTTGCCTGTTTCACTCGATAACTTACACTGTATAATAATCTTTGTTAACTGTTGCATGATGGTGAACATGCTACACACTCTGAATGATTTGCACCTGTGTGACTGTGTTGCTTATTGCACTGAAATTGTTCATGGCTATACTTAGATGTATCATGCACCCCCCAAATGTTCGGTTCAAGGATCATGCATGTACGTAACAGAATGAATTGTTAATCGGTAATATGAGATGCTTGGGGTTCATTTTCCTGACCTGATGAGACGCAGCAAAGTTATTTTGTTACAGAAATGTAATGCTAACAACTTAGCAAGGCACCATAGTTTATGTAATGCTAACAACTTAGCAAGGCACCATAGTTTATGTAGTATGTTCTGAAAATGAAAAATGTTTGTGCCATTGATAGTTATAATGCACAATTGAAATGCAATTCTACAGTGTTACATGTGATTAAATTGAATATAGTCTATTGGTGTGGTGGAACCATGTTTGTCTGGATGTTAAACTCAGCGGTTTCTACAATTGATAGTCAAATTTGGATTTTAGAACCGGAGGCTTCCCCAATTTCCATTACATTCATAACGGAAATACAAAGAGCATTCAGATTATCTAGAGTTATCAGAAGAAGAAAAAGGACAGCTAACAGCTGACTAGCCTAACGCATAAAACCTGTTCCAAAACGGATCGACAACTACTTCCTCTGTATCATTTTGTAGGTCGTTTTGGGCCTGATTTTTACTCATGGCTGGAAAGCAACCAGTGGAATCACAGAAGTGAGGCCAGCATAGAGGGGATAATCAAACTATCTCTGTTGAATAGGGCCTTAGCTCTGGCTGTAGCTAGAAGTTTGGATTTGCGCTGGTGTGTGTCGATAATGAATGCTATCCTTCTGCATGTGTCTTTAACTCGCTATAGGGCATTACTTCCTTGTGTTTTACTAAAATTGGAAAGCAATGCTCTACTCGATTTCTGCTGCACGTAGTATATAGTACTCAAAATTTATGAAAAGGAAATGTGTTGAACTAAGGGAACGATGCCCAATGTTCTGATATTATCAAGGATTTAGAATCATGCTATTTTACTACTCACTTGAAAGAATGAAGATTTGAGTGCTGGATATTGAACATCTCTCACTGGTCACTGAAAAGTATCTAATCACTGCTGTTTTTTAACAAATATTTGTTCTTTTAAAAGATCTTTATCAGATATTTATTACATCCTGATAAGACATATTGGTGTCTAATTTTTAAAGTTGGATATGGGCAATACGTCACAAGCTTACAGTTTGTAGCCGAAAGTAATGAACCAAACTATGACATTAATATCTGACCTAATGATGGATGGACTGTAGTTGCCATTGGGCCATCGAGGGACAGTTCACATAGACTAAACTACAGGCTGAGTTGAGTTAATTTCACTGGTTGCTAACCTTCTACCCTGTTCAGCATGTATGTAAGTGAAGTTTATTGCCTTTCAGTTTAGGCGATGCTGTCTTCAGTGACAGTCCCCAGATGCAGGTTACACACAGTTGTTTTCAAAACAGATCATGATCTTAATCTTTCAGGTCTCAAATGGGATGGGATGTATCCTTCAAAATGCACGCGCAGGTGCAGATATGATGACAGTTCTCGGTTTACTGGCTACTGGTACTGGGTCAGTTGCCCGTTGGCTGGTCATGTATTCTCAAAGTAACATATACTTGAAACTAAAGGGTGGTTAAAATCATTACTGGCCGTCATGCTGTTCCATCTATGTTTGTACTCTCCTTTGAATCTCGTGCCCCTATCCTACTGCAATGATGCTGCTCCAACGGATATGTATAGCATAGCTTCGCTCTGCTCATCCCTGATGGAGGTAAACGAAACATTGCTTTCCTAATCCTAACCATCATTCTGCTGGTGCGTTTGCGCAGCGCAGGTTCATGTGTGGTGCGGTGGCCTTGTCAGCCCGTGCGTTTGCCTTCACCTTCCAAACGTTACTGAAACGTGACTCCAAGTCAGTCAGTACCCAGTTACCTACTCCTGTTGCTGTCTTTGTATCCAGCGACTGAGGAACATGGCTGATCACCACTGGTAAGCTGTTTGGGCATGAAGTTTCTGTGGTAACTTGTGAGTGCATCCATTCAACAGACACCACCATTTCAGTGCTAGCTTGCTCACTGCTAATCGTCTAAACATTGCTTTTTCCAAGGCATGAATCTTTCTTTGGTCAGGATGGATGTATGGATGGATGCCATGTTTTCAGAGTGTGATAATGAGAACTGAAAAGGCCATCTCACCCACCGACTGTCAGCAATTTCAGTAGACGGTCCATCGTGTGTGGGGCTTGTTGGCACACGAAGCATACAAATGGTCTATTTGCCGGGGCCCACGTGGCGCAATCCAGTCGACTCTGAGCAGCTAGCGTTGCCGGTGGCTGGTGACCGTACATCCTTAACGAGACACGATTGCTTGGCCTCTTTGTTTGTTTAATTGGGCATGGATTTGTTTCTCCAGAGTTCGTTTTCGTCATAAACCCACGTCAGTGTCCTACCGAGCAAGTGCCATGCCATATTGCCATCTGATGGCAACTTAATTTGGGCGAGAGTTCCAAGGCCAAAGCCGGCTTGCCATGTCCCAGTTGCGGCCGCCGGCGTCTCGCCGTGGGCAGAATGGTGGTTGGTCGCCATGTCCCAGTTGCGGCCGCCGGCTGGCCGGCGTCTCGCCGTGGGCAGAATGGTGATTGGTCGATCGGTCTCAGCACTCGAACATAAGCCAAATTCTCTGATACGCAGCACGGCTACCGGAGGTGCCCGGTGGCATGTACCACCACCGACAACTTCTCCCGGTTGCATCCGGCACGGCACTTTTGCCACTTTGGTCGCATCGGAGTCAGGTCACCACTCTTTTTTTAAATTATAATAAAATGTATAAAAATGAAATGGAAGATGCTTGGAGAAGGAAAGGCGAAGGGTCGCTTTTTGATTCTTTCTTGTTTTTGTTTTTTCAATTTGCACAACAACACAAGTGAGAATAGGTTCTTTTGTTCTGTTTCTTTCGGCGACATGATTGGGGATCTTGGGTTCTTGATATGGTGCCAATGGAGCACGCATATTTAGCCGCACAGGGGTAGCATGGAACATGGAGTGAGCGATGATAACAATAGTGTATTAGTGTTGTCCAGCTCCACCGCCAGCGTTTATAGGGAGACAGAGGCCTCGCCAGTTGCCATGTGGAGACGCCATGCCCAACAGGAAATGCAGAGTGATGATATATGCAACTATGCTATATTGTTTTGTACAAACAGTTAAAGTTGTTTTGTTACACCAAAAAATACATTGCATCTTGATTTTTCTTTAATATAAGTCAAAATATAAGACGGGAAGACGCAATTTGGCTAATTGTTTTTAATGTTGGTTCAGGCTGTTTTATGTAAAAGGAATACCTCTAATTTATATTGTGGAAAAACTAATAAAATTTGTGATTTTATTATTTTTTTTACTGAAGTCAGCCAGAGAAACCCCAACCTATTTTTTTAATTTTTTTAATAATGCAGAACTGTTTAAATTTACTTCTACGGGGAGTCGAACCCACATTGTTGGGTGTTAATATTATTAACAAAAAAAAGGCATTCAAGTATGCCTCGATCGAGGACTAACCTCATGCTCAACCAACTTTCTTCCAATTTATAATGTGGACCGAGGAAGTACACGAAAATGCAGATTTCTACGGGGTGCTCAGATGTTGACCTCCGCAACTAGCAAAACACACAGGGATTAGAAATTCCAGGTTGTCAAAGTGAGTCATTTTGTCAACGCCGTGACAGATCGATCCACGAGCGTGTGAGAATATATATGCCGTGCTTCGTGAGATGAAGACAAGAGCAAGTGGTAGATACAAGAGAACATCTTCGATGTGCATGTGGTGTTAGATCGTCTTAGGTAATTATTAGGTGAGCAGCTGGGCATGTTTGCAGGGAATGTCTTCTGGTGCATCATCCAAATACGACTTGGTTTCTTCTCTCTTTCGTAAAAAACCAGTATAAACCGTAGATGCTTACATACACACAAGTACACTTATTCCTACGGCATTTGAATAAAAAGGATCAGTAATCAACAGAGCATAAACGTACGAAGAAGGTTATCTATACCTCTTATATAAAACCCCACTAAGCTATTTATCTATCTCCTCCTTGCGCCACGTCAGCAAATTTCAGTTACACCAATGAATCCCATCCATGCCAGCCCCGAACAGATGCGTCCATCCGACGCCAGCGCCGCCCGCTGCCCTCCTCGCCCCGTACGCACGAAGGCGAAACTGCAGAGACTCGCAGCAAGTGATCCATCAGGAAACGGAAATGAAGCTGAGCCATCGGTCGATGTGTACTACGCCGCCATAATTGAAACGGAAAAGGAATTTGAGCCGTGTTGATTGATGAGTATTTATTCTGTTGATTCGTATGGCTTGCTTGCCATCTCCCCTCTTTCCTTCCATGTAGATGCAGTGCAAGCATACGCTTCTGACTCTGCTGCTTGCGGCCAACAGATCGGAGCAGCTCTCGGTTACGGCTGCTGTGCGCCTCGCTACCTGACCAGACCCCCAGCCCGGGCCGTCCCATCGACGCTCTGTGGCAGAACCTCCTAAGTAATGTGGCTTGTCGCACTAATCCTTTGTCTTAAAAGCGCCGGATTACTATGCATGTGTTCCACACGACTTAATTTCGTCGGGTGTCCTCGGGAAACCCGAATCATCCACGAATCTTTCGAACTTGGATCGATCATTATAAGAGACATTGCAGTATTACAACAGTTTTGTACAAATAAAATATATCAGAGTAAAAGTGCGGAAGGATTACAATAACATAAGTTTACAAATCATTTATAAATAAAACTTTACAAATAAAAAGTTATGTTGGTTACAACCATAGTAGTGGAATATCATTACTTAACTTTATGATTCACCAAAACGTAGTGCTCTGCCCAGGAGCCAAACAAACTACTCGATGTCCTCACTTGACGGACACACCTGCAACAAGGGTAGAACAAACCCTGAGTACAAAAGTACTCCGCAAGACTTACCCGACGAAAAAGAGGGGAGAAGACTCAGGAATGAAGGCCAGATAGGACAAGGTAAGGCTTAGCAAAGAATCAAAGTATTTTGCGAGAAAAGCACTAAACTAGTTTCAACCTCAAGTTTTACTTTCAGATTAGTCATTAGATTCTAAGGTGAGCCTAGTCTAGCTTGATTACAATGAGATCAAGATAATTCACGGAGATCACATTCTTAGTCTTCCAACAAAATTCCTTCAAGTTCCATAAGTTACTACGATGCGGGTCGGGTGATCGAGTCTCCATAACCGAGGAGCAACGACGATTCGAATCGATTATACCCATTTGGGATCCTAATCACACGATATATGTAGAACCACATCTTGCATATATCAACCTTCACTCGAGATCTTCCAAAACCAACCCGGTCTGCGCCACCCGAGAATACCGTACGCCTCAAATCCGGGACCAAGCCCACGAGGGTAACTCGTATTCCCGCCATCTCTCCACTCCCGGTGCGCGGTTATCCGTTCGATGATGGAATAGGCGGGGTCTTAGGCTTACCATAGTATGTGATTAGTTGCAAGGCTCGAACCACGGGCGGCCCTACAACGATACGGTCCTTAATCGACACGGTCGGAAACACTACATCCCTAACCCGGATGCAAGTTACCCCGACCGGTCTCAACTTCATTAAAAGATGTAAGCGATCCAGACGGGCGTTACATCGAAACGTCTTCGACGCAATCCAACCGTCGATCAAAGGTAGCATTTCTTTGAGTAACAAAAACTTTACCGACGGGGTAAGCACTTCCTTTTGAAAATATTTTCGAAATCCGAACTAAATTAGCAAGGCTAAGCATTGTTACGTATTTTCAATCAAAACGGTTTCAAGGATGACGTTGGAATAATCAAGGTAGTTAATGCGTCAAGTAGGTGATCACTCAACTCCTATTACTTAATGCGGCGGTACATAATCAAGTGATAAACTTTTGCAAATTCAAGGAATTGGTTGATGGATCCAGGGGCTTGCCTCGAAAGTCGGTGTAGACGTTCTTCAACGACGTATCGGAAGATGACCAATCACCGAGAGATGGATTGACTTCTTCGGGGACTAGGGTTGTCTCGACAACTATTCCTCGGAAACGGAATCGATAGGTCTCCCCGATCACGGGGACTACACGAGATAATTAAAATGCTTCAACATGATTGAATATAAATATGATGCTCGACGGATGCATAATAAAGATTAAATACAAGCGCAAACAATTAATTAAAGTGCCGAAGGTCATTAGGGTTGATGACCTAGAGGTCTTCACTCAAATCCAAAGTCAAACAATTAATTAATTAACTAAGGAAATTAAATCCTAAAACAAATGTTGTCAAATTGATTTCAAAAATTAATTTTAAGTAGCTTATACCAAAAACAGTGCACCAATAAATTTTCATGATTTTTGGATAAATAAATAAATAACTAAAAATCGAGAAGACTCATTTTTCAATTAAAATAGGTAATTTTTGAACATAGCAAAACTACTCAAAATTGGCATTTGAATTTTCCTAGATCAAGCTCATGACAGGGAACTCACACAAAAATTTTCACAATTTTTGGAGCCCTAAATAATTTTATATAAAATAAACAAGTATCGGCACTATTCATCGATTTCGAGAAAAAGATAAATTCAAAGAAAAAGAAAAAACAGAACATGGGCCGCTTCACTGCTCGGCCCAACCTTGTGCGAGACCGGCCCGACACCGTGGCGAAATCGGCCCAATATGGCAAGCGTGCCCGGTCCGACTCGGCCATTCAGCCGGGCCGGCGGCGCGGCGGCCTCGCCGCGTTTCCTCGCCCGGCGGCGGGGTTCCGGCCCGCGCGGCGGCTTCTACACGATCCCCACGACACGGAGCACCTTCCCAGGCCAACTAATGCGACGGCGAGACGCAGCGGCGCACACTTGCCGCGGCGGCAAAGCGGAAAGCGGCGGCACGGCGGTGCGGCACGCGGGAGCTCGTCGGGCGTTCCGGCGCGCTAAGCGCACGCGCTAGAGGCTACGCGATGCGGCTTTAGCGGGATGCGCGAGCCAAGAACGCAGCGCGAGGCCCTATCGGCCTCGGCCTTGGACGCGGCGGCGGCGACACGGCGAACCGGCGGCGAGACACGGCGGCCGGGAGCTACAACGCACTAGAGGCCAAGCAAAGGGCATAGACAGGTGCGGAGCTCACCGCGAGCCGATGCGCTTGAAGATGGAAGGATGGACGGTCGGAGATGGGAGCTTGGCGGCGGCGGGAATGGCGTCGGCGGCGGACCCGGCGGCAAGGGCGGCGTTCGGCGTGTCCTGTCCGCAAAGCGAGAATCAAGGAGCGCATCACGTGCCGGCGATCAAGGCGAACATGGTGGCGAGAGGTGGAAAATGGAGCAACGATGACGACCTACGACGATGGCGAATCACGACGGCTCGGCGGCCGACCGCGAGGAAGAAAGTGGGCGTGCGGCGATTCTAGCGGGAGCAAGGCGCCACGATCAAGCTCAACGGACGCGCGAGGACGAGGCGGAGCTAGCGGTGGTATTTTCTTGGGCGGAAACGACGCAACGGCGGCGAGCGGAGCGGAGCTCGGGGCGGCAATGGCGAGCGGCGGCCGAGACGAAGGGATAAGGAGGAGGGGGAGTGGTTGGCCGGCCGGGCGGGGTTAAGGCGGGGACGGGCGAGGAACGGCGACACGCGGCGGAGAAGCTTCGAGCGCGGCTATGCGGCGGCCGGCGGCGACAAGCCGGCATGGCGGCGCGACGAAGAAGCAGTGGGGATAAAGTGATGATGACGTCATCCACGGTGACAGCCGGGAAAATTGCAAATTACTCCAAAATTTTGAACTGAACTTGAAAATCTCAAAAAAGCAACCCTAACTAATTTTTCATTCTCTACAACTTTCCCAACTAGCACATTTTCAAATTTTGAAAGGAAAATTGAATTTGAATCAAATTTTTAAAAGGGGACAAAACCCTAGAATGAAATATTTGAAATTACTTTGGATTTTTCTAAAGAACTTGAAAAACTCCAAAACTATGGAAAACTCAACTTTTCAAACTGCACATTTTCTCCAAAAGATGTTTTTCCAAAATATGCATAGTTTTTGAATTATGGTTTGAAATTGAAAAGGGGACAAGTTGTCGGAAAACCGTATTTTCAAATTTATTTGAAATTCTTTTTGAAAACTTGAAAAACTTTGTTCACCAACATTGTAGGTCTCATCAAGCCCTACAATATTGCTTTTTGGACCAACCCCAAATTCTTTATAGATTTTGAGCTAGAGAAAAGGGGTAAACGGAGTTTGTCGGAAACGGAGGGTTTTCGAAATGAAATCGCGTTTGATCGAGCCGACACACCTCTAGGCTATCAAAGGCATTAACAAACATTATCTCGGGGCACAAGCAACCTAGAATATAAACTTGGTTTTAGTTGATGCATATCGGGGTTGTCCTAAGCATGAATGCTTTGCGACTAAACATGATGACATGGCAGGTTTTAGTTGATATAACATCAGAGATGTTACACGCTCGATTCCGCTCTGCGTTTGACACGTGAAGATCGATCCTCTGCCAGACGACGGGGGGCACACGACGTAGATCAACACCCGCTGGCCGGCCTCGCCTCGCCTCGCCCTGTAGGGAGGAGGAACCAAAGATGCTCACCTCCAGCGATCATGGCTTCATCTACGGTTCACACCCCCTCTACAGATCTCTTCGTCATCAAGATTGTGTTAGCTGGCACCATTGATTTCAACAGGAGCATCGCCATCAATCCATGATGCACTGGACGGTACCCCTTCAACCTCAACCTCCATCTATGAGCTCGCTGTCCTTTCTCCTTTGAACTCCTTGCCGGAACACACAGTTTAATTTGGATATCTCTTGAAAGAACGGTCACTGACAGAGATGCAAGACCAAGAGCAAGGTCCAGGAAGAAGCCCAACAATGACTCCACCATCAAACATGGGTCAGTGATCTATTGCTAAGAAAACAACTGAACCAAGACATTGCTAGGTGGATTCCAGATCAATTCAAGGAGACAAGAGATTACATATTAAAGGATTAATTCAGTACCTACTACATTATTAATTACTATCATGTCTGATAATTCTCTTTTTATAAATCTTCTTATAAACAATGCAAATCCCACGGCAACGTGCGAGATATCCATATCCTAATTCTCAGTGCTTAACATTCTAACCTATTTATATTCCTTCTTCATACCCGCGGCAACGCGCGGGGAATCCTACTAGTTTTCTATGTATGAGTGGAAATATTTGGTACTGCTATACGTGGTTCATGTGTGTAAGGAAGGATTCAGGAAGAAAGTGCTGCCACGACTGGGAAACTTTGGAAGCAGAATAAAGGTTCAAACGAACATTTAAAAGAGGAGAAGGTGATAATAAAATAAAAGGTGGCGACAAAGAAGTGTGTAGGACCCACTCGAGATCGACGAAGGACAGCTTCTTTGTTCTTTTGTGGTTATTAGTACTGATTATATAATATAGATATAGTAATAATCTTGTATAGATTGGTTTAAAAAATACGGTGGCAAATTAAAGACGATATCACCTTACAACGACATGGACAATGTGGAGGGACCAAAAGTTGTATGAACGACAGGCCGATTCGGACACATTCGGTGACGAGTTGTGCCACGTGCCTCCCTTAAGGACGGTGTATGAATCTTGAAACAATGGGTATCCGTTTGAAGCGGCATTTATACTTGATGTAGTGAAATTATAAAGAGAGGAAAAGAAGTTTAAGAGAAGGATAATGGGGAAAAAAAACAGAGGGAAAAGGGCATGAACAAAGCCACAAAAAGCAAGAGGAGATGAGCGTCCACCACACGTTCAATATTTTTTTTTAAATCACCACAATATTACTTGCGCACAAATAATTAGAGTATATACAAACTACTCTCCATTTTAAATTATAAGCAATTTATTTTTTAGATACAATTTATTATGTATTTACAACCTCGCGCGAGTCTAGTGAGGAGGAGACCTATCGTAATATTTGAATTTATTATGAACCACTCCTTTGCTTAATGAAATGCGCGTCAATACATATTCTCAAATAAAAAAAAAATTAGAAAAAAAGATTTGTTACTATACTAGTTAAATATGCGCTATGTCTAGGTACGTAGTCAAAAGAATTTCATAGCTTGGTCGTAATAGTTTCAACGGATGGGAAATAATCCCAAAGCTTGGTCGTGATCGTGGCCATACGGGAACCATCACACGCAATCAATATGACTTGCCAAAACTCAAAAACCAAAACCTGAAAATATGCTTTCATCAGGAAGAAAAAAAGGCCTGAAAAGAATAAATAACTTGCAAATAAAATTTTGGACGGCGAAGAGGGCAAAAAGAAGAGGAGGGCCCACTTGCCGGCGGGCACCCTCACCACTCGGTGAGCCGGTGACCTGACCGGGCAAGAAGTCCCGAGCCGGAATAAAAAAGGGAAAAACAAATACAGAGTACTGTACACACAGACACACCACACTCGCTGACGCTGGATTTAAGCAGAGCCGAGAGCAGACGAGCAGAGGAGCAACCGCCCGCTCGCCCACAACACGATTCTGCCCTCCGCACGCCGCACGGGCAGACCCAGGCAAGGCAAGGCAGCCGAGAACCGAAGCGCTCACGCCGGCCACGGGCGTCGCCTCCCACGCCGGCGGCCTTGCTGCTCGCTCGCCCTCGCTTCCGCATTGGATCACGCGGCCTGGTGTCTGCAGTCTGCTTCTGTTGGTGATTGCGCCTAGCCGGCCGACGCGGAGACGGTGAGCCGCTGCTCGTCGCTTCTCGCCCCCCTCCCTTGTCTTCTCTCCGCCGTCAGCAGTTTCACTCTCCTGTGTTGTACATGCGGAGGAGCCTGCCCCTGCCCCTGCCCCGCGGCGGACCGGAGGCCTCCGCCGGATCTCTGCTCGGCCGCGGTTACTGCCTCCCGCTGGATTTGAAATTGTTTCGAAATTTTCCCTTGCTTCGGTTATCGATTCCGGGTAGAGGTTCCCCCTGCCGGGCCTGAACCGGTGCCACTCTATCTGAGCCGAGGACCTCTGTGAGTTCCGCGACAGCAGCATTGATGATCTGCTTGTCTCCTGAGTTTGTTTCTCATGCGATTTCGTGATGGATCGGGCGGGCGGGTGCGTGGGGACACGATCACACCTGACGGCCGCTGGCCCGCGATCCGCATTTCTGAATCCCGGCGCCTAGCCGCTGTCATAGGCGAGGTGTCTCGGTGCTTCCTACTACTCCCCTCTTCGGATCCGCTCTCGTACGGCCGGCATGGTGGTTGCGGCCTAGAATTTCGCGGCGGCGGTTTGGTTGGATTGGCTGTGCTGCTCCGTGCGCATTTATGAAGGAATGTTCTCCCCCTTTCAAGCTGCTCGTGTACAAGCAGTATTGAATTGCCTGCTTCTTGCCGTTATGGAAGGCCCGGGTCCAGCCTACCCCTGCCGCTTTGGGGTTGTGATTGCCTGATTGGCGATTTCCGGCAGCTGTTGTTGTTTCATGATTGGTGTGGGAAAGAAGGTCTACCTAGGTTGACGAGTGGCTTCTCATGCATGTTATTGTTTGGCAATTTTTCCGTGATGCTGATACTGTCTTTACCCCTCCTAGAGTGGTTTGGTGGTGCGTTTTCCTATTTAGGTGGGGAGTTTACTCACTTTCCACTTTATCGTCTCTCTACTATGGTAACCATCTTTTGGCAATTTTGATTTGATTGGTAGTCATGTTTAAGATAAGCTTTTGAATTCGATGATTTTGCTATTTATTCGCTTGCGATTCATTATATCAAGCAAGACTGAGCTTGATCTAAGTTCAGATAGGTTATCTTCACACTTCACAATTAATAATCACGATTTTAAGGTGTGCATTCTCCACTTCTTTATTACTTTAGTGTGTCCATCGTCAATCTTCTTAACTGGTTGGGTTGGAGGTGTGGTCATGCACCCGAAAACCCAGGTTTGAGTAATCTTAAACTCAAATTTGGGTTCCTACTTCTTAATAAAAAAAGGCCCACCTGATTCTCCTTGGTTGGTCACATTTTTCTTTAATGATGAAGGTTTCTCCTTTTAGCATGAGCACTTTTTCTTGATCTCCTGTTTCTTCCTAATTCTGATCCAAGTGTCATCAGCGTTATATTTATTTGAACATGCTTGCTTTTGTAAGCGTGGTCAGTTTGCAAAAGTTGCTCAAACAAATTAACCATGTGTGCTTGTTATTTCTGCAGGCATCAAATTTCTAACAATTTGAAGTACCTGAAATGGGCGCAAGAGATAATGGGGAGGGAAGAGATGAGAAGAAGGGGATTGGATCAGTACCTACTAGAGACTCCTTTTCATCACAGGGTGAGTCTCGGGTTCCAAGGAAGCTCAGTAAAAAGGACACACAAGTTAATAGCCCCCGAACGACCAGAAGCAGCGCCAGCCGTCAACCTCAAAACAAGCTGCAACATAAAGGATTAAACAATGTACAGAACAAGTCTCAGAAACAAAAGAGAACAGTTAGTGCTGATAAGGCTGTTGAAGTTAGAAAACCAGATATTACAAGAATTCCTTCCCGCCCTCCGTCAGAATTGTCCGAGGAAACAGATGATATAATCAGTGTCAGTGATGCTGGAACTGTTGATGATAAAGGCACCGAGGAGGCCAAGGAGATCGATGTGTTAGATGAAGCTCCACACTGTGATCAGAGTACTGGTACTGATGATGAAATTCCTGATATCGAAGACAAGGCAGCTGATCATGGAAAATCAGTTGTAGGTCAAGGCAATGGGGAATTAGTGTTGAAGATTGACAAGATGGAACAGGAACTTCGTGAAGCTGCTGCTCTTGAAGTTTCCCTGTACTCTGTAGTGCCCGAGCATGGAAGTTCAGCACATAAGTTGCACACCCCAGCCCGGCGTCTTTCTAGGCTATATATCCATGCATCCAAGTTTTGGTCTGAAGATAAGAGAGCTTCAGTAGCAAAAAGCATTGCTTCTGGCCTTGTTCTTGTTGCAAAGTCCAGTAGCAATGATGCTTCGAGGTATAATTTGGCTACGCTTAATCTGAATTTTAGTTCCAGCATAACATTACCAAAAAAATCCTTGAACTAACAAACTACTCTTCATATAGGCTGACATTCTGGCTGTCCAACACAGTTGTCCTCAGGGAGATAATTGTACAAACTTCTGGCATCTCACATCAATTTACTCCATACATGAGGACTATGAACATGAATGGTAGTACCAAAAAGCTTGATGAGAAATCTATGACAATGCTGTGGAGAAACAACTCCAATGGCAAGCAAGACAAACCTGCTGCAATGCAGATGCCAGATGATTGGCAGGAAACAAGTACACTTTTGGCTGCATTAGAGAGGATCGAATCTTGGATATTTTCTCGCATTGTCGAAACAGTATGGTGGCAGGTAAATGTCTGTCTTAGACGATACATTCTGACTGACACTTTCATGAAGCTAGGAACATCCTGTCCTAGTCTCTCTTTTTTTTTTTAAAAAAAAAAAAAAAAAGTCACAATCTCTTATGGCCTACATGTTATCTGAATATTTGCTCATTCTTCATGCTGTCAGTTTTCTTAAGGATGTTTCTCTTCCAGGCACTAACTCCTCACATGCAAAAACGGGCGGAAGGCTCATCAACTCCAAAGGCTGGTAGAGTGTTAGGTCCTGCTTTGGGTGATCAGCGGCAGGGCACCTTTTCTGTTAACCTGTGGAAGGCTGCGTTTCACGATGCCTTCAGCAGAATGTGCCCCCTTCGTGCTGGCGGACATGAGTGTGGCTGTTTACCAGTATTAGCAAAACTGGTATTTTTTCTAACATCCTTAATTTCAAAGAATAACCATTTTTTGTTACTCCAAATATATTTCCGAACTTCACGAGTTCTTCATTATTAGGTGATGGAGCAATGTGTAGCCCGTTTGGATGTTGCCATGTTTAATGCCATCCTTCGTGAATCAGCAAGTGAGATACCAACAGATCCTATATCTGACCCAATTGTTGACCCAAAAGTCCTACCAATTCCAGCTGGTGATCTAAGCTTTGGGTCAGGCGCACAGCTGAAGAACTCTGTACGTGCCTGATTCGCTCGCTTTTTGTGCATTACTACCAGTTCCTTTTTTGTTGTTGTAATTGTTATGAAGTTTTTTGTAGGACGTAGCCTGCTAAGAAACAAAACTAGATTCTAATGCGGTTGGATCTTGCTATTACACCCCACCTCAAACAACGAATTTATATGAAATAAAATAAAATGACTATGCAGATTGGGAACTGGTCCAGATGGCTGACAGATAAGCTCGGCATAGATGATGATGATTCTGATGACATAGGAGATGTTGAAGATGAAAGAAGTGGCAGAGCTGAAACAAAATCGTTTAAACTGCTTAATGAACTAAGTGATCTCCTGATGCTCCCGAAGGACATGCTTCTTGACAAATCTGTCAGGAAAGAGGTCAGTGTCTGTGCATAGCAACTGGCAAATTATCATATGGTTTCCTCTTATTATGTAATCATCAAGCATGCTTTTAACCTTTTGATGTCTTTCTTAGGTCTGCCCTTCAATTGGCCTTCAGTTAGTGACAAGAATCCTGTGCAACTTCACCCCAGATGAGTTTTGCCCTGATGCGGTTCCAACCACTGTCTTAGAAGAGCTGAATTCTGAGGTTCGTTCTTCTCTCGTTTTCTACTCCAGCCTTACATGTTATATCTTGCTGATAATATCACTCAAATGCATTGATATACCTATGCTATGCAGAGCTTGCTGGAGCGTCACACCAACAAAGACGTGATCAATGTGTTTCCATGCATCGCTGCTCCTACAGTGTACCGGGCACCTTCAACGTTGGATGCAGCAGAGAAAGTGGCAGACATAGGAGGTGGCACAAAGCTGGACAGGAAAGCCTCAATGGTTCAGAGGAGAGGGTATACCAGTGATGATGACCTTGATGACCTGGATTCTCCCCTTGCATCCCTAATCGACAGGAGCTTACCTTCACCATCAAACGGTTTTGCACATTTCAGTTCTCAGAGAGGAGTTTCTATGGAGAATACAAGATACACCCTCCTAAGAGAAGTATGGTTGGAGCAACGGTGATGGATGAACCTGTAAAACCTAAAATCTCTTCTACAGCTGCCCCATGAGAACAAAAGAAGGCCTATTTGCGTGGGCCCTTCAGCAATCTCTACAGTAAAACCTTTCTTGTACAGTACATTCCTACAATCCTATATATGTAGCTCTTTTGTAGTATAGCAGCATGTCAGCAACTCAGATACATACAAATAACACTATCAACGGTGCAAGTTTGTGAAATGAAAGTATGTTTACCGGGCCACTGTTGTGTAGGCCTGTAGGGTGTCGGCGAAGATACTGTTGCAGTATTGAGCTACAATTGTATAATGATATGACATTCTCCTCACCTAACAACTTGATGTGCACTTGAGACACTTACCTTTGAGCTGTCTCCACTATTCTTATTTTCTTAACATCAGTGACGTGCCAACGGAAACCAGTCACAGTCGGACGGCGGCCGCCGACGGTGATGCTCCATCTGCAGATGCTACTTTGGATTGTGCCGATCCATCAAGTTCAATGCAACTTGATGTGGATCTTGGCATTTGATCATACATAGTGCCTTGATCAAGTTCACTGCAGGTGTCTTCCCCCACCTAGCACCTACCTTCCCCCAGACCATTTGCAGCCAGCTGCCATCAGGATTGTGATGACTGATCAATTAGCATTCCTATCATAAATACTAGTGAACAAATGGTCCTCGACCTTCAGTCAAAGCTTATCGGGCATGTTTCAGCTAAAAAGAGAAGTCATCATGTCACTGAAACGGGAGGTTCCAAGCCATCACAAGGTTTAGTTGCTAAACTATACTCACGATTTACATAAAGAACTAGCCATCACAACTGAGAATGTAAATACCACAAATGGGGATTTCAAAACTTGTCCTGTGAGCAGCAACTTCACTGAGGACGATAATTAAGAAATGGATGCAGCACAAACAAAACAACTAGCCATGTAATTCGATGGAGGAAATAGACAACTCTGTGATGTCGATCACAGTACCAGAGTACAAAACTTCTTTGGATACAAAAGGTTTGCTGTTGCAAATACAAACTAATCACTCTCTAAAGATGTAGGCGATGTGATGATAGCTTAATCAGTTTCGTCAATGACCTTGGTTCCCAGCCCTTTCAAGCCCTCGGCAGGGATCTCAGCGACGGTGACAAGGGAGTAGAGTTCCTCCTTGGCATCCTCCTCGTCGTTCCTCTTGCGGGCAATCCTCACACGAACCCTCCGCGGCACGCTCCTGATTCCGCTGCTCCAGATGTGCTTGTTGAGCTTCACATCAATCCTGACGTCAGTGGTGCCCATGGCCTTCTGTGCAAACTTCCTGATCTCCTTGACGGCATTGGGTGCCTTCTTCTTGAATGTGCTGCCAAACATTAGAAAATGTTGGTCAGAAGAAAGTGGGGTCATGGCATTCAGTAAACTTCAATTCCAATAACAGTACAACGTTAAGCAGAAACAAGCAGTTAACAGAAGACACTTGGACAACAATTCAGCAACTGAAATGAAATGGAACAATCTATGAACACATTGGATCCAGATGATTTTGATTCTAGACAAATGAGCTGAACAAGCAATCAAAGCAGCTAACTTTCTATTTGTGCTGAAGTATTTTGACTCTATACTGGCATATGCATAGACAATGCCAAAATCAATGAATGTATACTGTCTCATGAGGCTTTTGCATGGTTCATAGGCTTGTGAAAGCACCAACAGTCACTACAACTTTACCTGTTATTAAGAATGTTAATTGAGCATATACGGGCTATATCTTCTTAACATAGGTCCATCAATTCCTAACTGGTAGAAAAATTTTGTGATTCCAAGTGGAAATGAAGTGTGGTGCTAGATACTTATTACATTCAGATGACAAAAGACACTTGGATAAGCATTCAGCGACTGAAATGAAGAGGAACAAACTGTGGAGACATTGGATTCAGATGGTTTTGTTTCTAGACAAATGAACTACACAAACAATCAGAGGATCCAACTTTCTATTCACGCATTCAAAATCAATGAATGCATACTATCTCTTGAGTCATGAGGCTTCTAAGCCTTGCATGGCTATAGGTTTGATTTTGGTAAAAGCAAACAACAGTCACTAAAATTTTACCTCATAAGAATGTTAATTGAGTTGAGCATACACAGGCTATCTCTTCTTAAGATAGGTTCACCAATTCCTAAGTGGTAGCAGATTCTGCAATTCAATTGGAAACAAAGGGCTGCGCTACATGCCTATTCCATTTACCTTTGAGTAATTTACTAATGAAATGAAAGAAAATACCAAGCGAATGACACTACAAAAATCACAAAGCACAAGCATGCAAGGTCATCGAATCGTTTCATCTCCTCGTGCTCATATGCAAAGTACGATCCTCGTGCTCATATGCAAAGTACGAATATAACTGATCACATAGGACATACACTAGTTGAGCCTCAGGGCCTGCGGAACCAACCGGGAGATCATGTCTACGAGTATATCGAATTGGAAAGCACCACCTGCTACCGCACCTAAATACTATCCGCAGCGAAACGAAAATCCCGCAAGCGAGCCGGATCTCGCAGCGACAACAGTTTGCAGCGCGCAGCAAGGTGGCGAGAGAGAGGTACCAGCCGTGGAGGCGCTTGTGGAGGTTGATGGTGTACTCCCTGGTGACCACCTCCTCCTTCCTCGCCGCTCCTCCCTTCCTGTCCGCCATCTCTCGTCTGCTCCGGGTGCTGGGTTGGGGGATTCGACTGGGTGGTGTTCGGCGGCGGCGCGAGAGGAAAACCCTACCGGAGACGTGGGGTGGCTTTTATATGAGCCGCACGCAGAACGGCGTGGCTACATGGGCCTGGGTGGTGTGCCAGCCCATTCCATTCATGTGCACGTTGCTAGGTCCGCGTGGGCCGAGTAGAAGGATTGTCGTTACCCCGGCTGAATGCCAATCTTTCGAAGCGCGCGCCGCCACACTCTGCTTTACTTTGTAGCCCAATAAGGCCCAGTATCAATAAAAGCCCATCACGTGATTAAAAAATCATGATTTTTTAATTCGGTCCAAATAAATTTCGATTTCGCTTTCTTATGGTCCGAACTTCGAAATAAGACCACACTCTTTTTTGGAAACAGTTTTTTTTCTTGAACCTGGAATAATTCGATTCGACATCTCTTTGGTTTTGCACACTGTGTTCCTATGTAAATCGAACACTGAGGCTTGGGAGTTGGGGTTCCGGATTGTTACTTGTAACTTTGTAAGGACAAGAATTTTCTTCCTTCACGTGCGGTTTTGATTGATACATCTATTCGCAATCTCCGTTGTTAGCTTTGGTGGTTTCAGATGTGCGAATTTGGGTGGGGGTCTGGGATGTCGCCGGCGAAACGCGCTACCCCGGCGCGCCGGCGACTGATCAATCCGTGCAAGAGGAAGCGCCGGCGTTCTGGCGGCGCATCCTGTTCTACCGCTGTCGACGAATCCGAATCGCCACCGTGGGCATCGCTGGACGAAGATCTAGTCCGCCTCATCGCCGGGCGCGTTCTCGCCGGCGACGTAACGGACTACCTCCACTTCCGCGAGGTGTGCCGCCAATGGCGGTCCAGCACGGCGTGCCCACGCGGGCGCAGCGTCGTGGACCCGCGCTTCCATCCGCGGCACTGGATGCTGCTGCCCGAGGGCTACCGCCTGTACCCTGGCCACACCAAGCTCGGTGGGCTGGTCCGCTTCTTCAACCTCCGCACGGGCGCCCTCGCCGCCGTCCGCCTCCCCATCTTCCGGGACCACTTCGTCTTGGACTCCGTCGACGGCCTCCTCCTCCTGCACCGGGACGAAGACATGGCGGTCCGCCTGCTCCACCCGTTCACCGGCGACGTCGTCGAGCTCCCGTCGCTTGCTACACTCCGGCCACAGCTGACAGGGCACTTCAACCCTCTTGAGCTGCCTTACATGAAAGAGATAGAGTGGAGTTTTTACATGCTCTCAGGAATGTCTGCGCCGCTATCAGTTACAACCCCAACGATGGAGTGGTAACTGCCATGCTCGCTCTTACGGCGGTGCGCGTGCCACGCGTGGCCTTTGCTACCTCTGAGGATCAGCAATGGACGCTCTCGAGCTGGGAAGTTGAACGCAGGTTGGAAACCCTGTCGCTGCAGGGCAAGCTCTACTTCCTCACCACCCGACTAGAGTTTCTCATGGTCGATCCACCCCGACGTCGACATGTCCAGGGCTCGCCATCTTGTTCACTGCAGCCCCCAAAGTTGATCGCCACCTGCCCGCTCGCGAAAATCCGCCCTCCTATGTTCCTGGCAGAATGCGACTCAGATATTCTACTGATTGGACGCACCGACGCCTCCATGGAGCATGTTCTAGTCTACAGGCTCGCGGACCTTATGCTGGGAAGGTTCGTCCCGGTAAGATCCATCGGAGGCAACTCGCTCTTGCTTGGGAAGAGAAGCATCTGTGTCTCCTCCAAGGCACACCCGACCATCGGCGCTGACTCTGTCGTGTGCCTGCACCAGTCGTTCAAGTTTCTTGGACAGTACTGTCTGAGAAGTGGCACCTGGGACACAGCTACTGACGGTGATTTCATTCGTGGACCTATACCGACCCCATACACCCTTATCCACCATATCTATACATGTTGTGATCGTTACTATTGGTGAGCAATCCTAACTGAACTGATCTGTACCTCTGCTCCGATCCCCACTGATTTCTTTGTTTATGTCTTTATTTATTGTATATAGGAATAAAGGACAAATATTCTGCCCGACAGTATGTCCCAAGTGGGGGGCGAAGACAAGGTGGCGAGCCGGGGTGAGTGAGTCTTCTTGCAGTATCCTGTTTCCCTTCGGATGAGTCTTGCACTATCTAGTTCCTCCATTCTAATGTGATCTTCTATTTTATGTCAATCTCACATCCTGTCTGGATTGTTTACTGCCATATTGGCATCGATTTCATTAAGCAGAGCAGCTGTTTAATTCCTCTTAAGATTTGACGGCCCCCTATCGTATCTACAATTATTTGCTGAGATTTAAATAATTAAACTGAAATGAATCAATGATGCAATTCCTAAAATGGAGGAACTAGATAATAGAAAATGAACACATCTTGAGTGGCATATTGATTAGATAGTGCTTGTAGTTTAGTTCAAATTACTTACATTTCCCATGCTTATGTCAACTGCTATTACATTCGGTTGATCCATCTTGGAATTTGGATATAAACTAGTTACTATGTGTTATCTTGGGTGAAAATTTGTTGTAAATATTGACCTGATTGCTGCTCCTTTCTCTGTACCTTTCTTTGTACGCTGCCACAACATTGGTTCCTATCTAGGCAGTTGGTTCCTAACTTGAACAATCTTCTTTCACTAGGGGTGAAAGCCTGGAAGGACAGCAGATTTCCCCTACACGCGGAAGCAACTACGAAGTCTGAATTTATTTATTCCTAATGAAAAAAAGTCTGAATTATTTTTGGCAGGGACATTCTGCCCTCTACATTATATTTGCTTTCATCTCCGCAACGCTGATGACTCTATTTATTTATTACTATGTTTTTGCAAATCATTAGGCGCAATATTGTGAGATACCAATAAGAATTTATTTTTTTGCTGAATACTTATTAAGAGATGTCCATGTTCTGATGTTCAGTTCTACCTAGTATCTTACTTACGTATAACTTGGAGGTGGTTTGGTTTTCTACTAATTAAGGACATGTTTGGATGCTCTCTCATTTGCTACACCTGTCGATAACTAAAGTTACACTAGTGAGGAAGAGTGGTCGACGGGTAGTGGTAACTAACGCAAACTAGCCTGGCCGGTGACAACTATTACAATTGTTTAAAAAAAAACCCCACCCATTTGGTCCGGGAAGAAGCATCATTTGGTCCGGGAAGAAGGATGGTGTCAACGTAGACGAAACCACAAGCATGTTGGCTTAATTTCAGGTTCAGAAATCAGAACACATGTTGTTGAAATTGTTTCAGAAGCTGGAAGCTCTAGTCAAGCTCCAACAGAGAAACAACGGGGACGAAGAACTCACGGAGAGTCTTCGGAGCCATCGGGTTGGTTGCTAATGGTGCGGCAATGACCGGTTCAACTGCCGATGGAGTAGCAGAAGAAGAAGTAGCTCTAGGCTTCTTCTTCCTTAGGAGTGCCTCCGGATTTGAATGGAAATTGTCTGGCAGGGAGAAACTGGACATACACTATCCTGTTTTCACCCAGAACAGGAGAAAACATAAAAGTTAGCCTGCATAGACTAGGACTATTTCTAATGAAGTTATATCCATGCCATG
Organism: Themeda triandra; assembly: GCA_018135685.1. NCBI lineage: Eukaryota > Viridiplantae > Streptophyta > Magnoliopsida > Poales > Poaceae > Themeda > Themeda triandra. The sequence goes on from JAENPR010000145.1 coordinate 543,276, forward strand.
CTAGATTATTTTAACCAATGCCTTCCCGGGCAACGGCGCCAGAAATGCTTGTTGGCATTTCTTAACGCAATCACTAGAATTGTTACATTCCAGTGGTCACACCAAGAAACGCCAGGTGATAGTCGTGTTCTATAGATATTATCCACAAGCGCATGGATCTATCGATGTAGCATTTCACCCGGAAGTATGTCAGGGTATCGTTATTTATATTTTCCCAAAGGAAGGCATGGTGTAAAATACCTCTAGCACATGGATATGGAACTTCATATCATTGAAATAAGTCTTGGTGCTATGCAGGGGTAAGATAAACGGTAAATTGAGGATAGTGGACACACACTTGGGCCAGTCTCAAGGATAAAGAGAAATAAGGAATAAAAGTAACGGAAAGAATAAAGAATAAATCTACACGGAGCTGGTTGGTCGTATATAGCTAAGCATAGAACAGCTAAGTCATAAGTTCTACAAGACTAGAGACAAGTCAGAGCCTAGAGTAACAGGGAGACCCCACAACTGGTCTGCCAGCTAATAGAGGCATTTACGAACTCCTACACGACATACGGACGTGGGGGATTACGAGGGACGGACAGGGCTGTCACCACCTGCCGCCTACCCCTCAACCGTGGTATGCCATCATATTTGAAGGCCCTCTCGTATCCGGACACCACGTCCGCAAACTAGAGAACTACCTATGCTCCCCCAGGACTCCCACCCTATGGATGGACGAGCTAGAACATAGGCAAACCTGAAAGAATATCGAACCGTTACTTCATTCTCATCGTGGACTCTAATTCTATAGAACATATGAACGATGAAGAACAGGGATGAACATGCTATGAACTGATCATATGAACTTTGCTCTAGTTCATATGCATCAACATGAACATGATCAAGACTATACTCTAGTTCATACGCTAAGCAATTTTTAAAGAACAAGAATTGAACAAGGAAGAACACTCCATAGATGATTACCAAGATGTATCTCTTCTTCCTAGGAGACAAGCTCTCCTTGGTAGCTTTCCTAGCTCCAATCCTACTAGTACTAAACTAACGAATAGTGGAGGTGAGGGGGAGAGAGGCCAAATGAATGTGTGTGTAGAATGAATTTCTTCTCCCCTTTTATATGTGTGAGGAGGTCGGTTTGAGCCTGATTTGGCAGGTACACCAGCGCACCGCCCTCCTCTGCCATTAATGTACCGACCTCCAGCCGGCCGGTCCCACCTGGCAGGGGGAGGCGCGCCAGGGTGCCGCCGTCCCCCAACCGCCTTTGGCTGGTGGGCTTCCCCAGGTGAGTGGGCTTCGGTGTTGAGGTGGTTTGGCCCATTTTGGGTCCCGAAGTGGCCCAACTCCCTTTGGGGTGGTTTGGCGCTTTCCAGAAAGTGCCTTTTCACTGTTTAATCCCTGCACTTTTTATTGATTCCTGCAATGACAGTATATTTCCTAGTGCACATGGATTTGGATTAGTTGTAAAAGTATATGCGTATATAAATATATAATTCACCCTTTTTCATGCCTAATTGGCGGTATAAAATCGTCGATAAGGACCGCCAACAAGAAGGAAGAACTTCTTCTTTGAAAAAAAGAAGAAGAAGTTTTATTTTTGAAAAAAAATTCAAACCGCCGGGGGCAGAAGCACCAACGGCTAACTCCAAGAGCTAGCCATTGGAGCCCAACGGCCAAAGGGGAGCAGCAGCGGGGCCTGCTGAAAGCTCCGGTTTGGTTTTGGTAATTAATGACACTCAACGTTGCTAATGCTTTGCTCTAAGTGTGGTTAGACACATAGCAACGTGACGGTGGATGATGGAGCATGGTGATCATGATGGTGGACAAGTGGACTTGTTGCATGATCAAGCTCCGACGGAGACCCATGGAGATCAAGGCGAAGGTATACTTGATAGGGCTTTCCGGTTTAGTGGTCAAGACACTTAGCGAGTGTGACCACATTTAGGATCGATAACCGACTATCAAGAGGGGTTTCCTCGGTTCATTCGCGGTCCTAAGTGCCTCTAGTTGTGACTTTGCATGATGCATGAGAGGCTAACTAGAGTGCTAACCCTTGCGCGATATTTCATGGATGAGATACTAACTCCAAGGCTTGAGATCGACATCTACGCATGGTAGAGTTAGTGCACAAGGCAAGGGAATTGAGTTGAATCAATTTGGAGCAAGTTTGGCGCATGAAATGATGATCACAAGGCGTCGGACTCAGAAGGCGAAGGCGCCGGACTCGGTCCAGACGCGTCCGGCGGCTTCGGACGTCGACGCGGTGTGCTGGCTCGGGTCTGCGAGCGGCGGACGCGGCGTGGGCGCGTCCGGCGGGTCCTCGGACGCGCACCAGAAACTTCCTGAGGCGGGCGCGTTGGAGTGTCCTCGGTCGGACGCGCGTCGGACGCGAGGGAGACGCGGGCGCCGGACTCACGCCGGACGCGGGCGCCGGACTCGGGAAGATCACTGTTGAGCGTCCGGCGCTCGGTGGATTCAAACGAAGACGAAGCAACGGTCGGCCGACGTGGCGCGCGGTGAAGCCGACGGACGCGTCCGCCGGTTGGCGCCGGACGCGTCGGCGCTTGATAAAGTCGTCGTCCGAGGGCAACGGCTCTATTTCGACCTTGGGTCTATAAATAGAGGGTTGGGCGGCTTGGGGACTTGCTCTTCGCCACTTCTACACACTTGAGCATACTTTGAGCAAGAGAGACACTCCTCCACTCATATCTTTGATTCCTTTGCTAATCTTGAGAGAGATTTGAGTGAGAACAAGTGATTTGCATTGAGAGTTGCATCTAGAGGCACTTGTTCATCGAGTGAGCTGCGGATTCTTGTTACTCTTCGGTGATTCCCGTCACCGTAGACGGTTTGGAGCAGCGGGTGGTGGTTGAGCTCGACTTGGTGATTGTTCGAGGCCACACCGGGTTCTTGTGAGGGGTTCTTGATCCTTCCCCGGGAGTTCGCGAAAGGATACTCTAGTGGATTGCTCGTGGCTTGTGGATCCTTGTCTTGTGTGGAGATTGCGGCTCCCCATTGGGGTCTTTGGCACCGAGCCAATTGAGCGGGCAACTCACCAAGCAAGTGTATCGCCACAACGAGGAGTAGCTTGCCGGGAAGCAAGTGAACCTCGGTAAAAAATCATTGTGTTGATTCGTGATTGCCGAGGCTTCGACCTCCTTGTGCTTATGCTTGAGCTCTCTAGGTGATTGGCTATCTTCTACTCTTCGCGGCGGTATAACATTCGATCATCTCTTTACTTTCCGTAAGGTAGAATTGCTTGTTGTGGTCGGTCGGGAACCACTCTTTGTGTAGCTTAAATCCCGTGGGTAGAATTGCTTGGTTGGTTTCGGTGAACCGACATTGTGTAGCTTGATCACCGTTGTTGTGCGTGCAATTAAATTGAGTAGCCTTGCATGGTAGGACGGCTTGCATAGAGTAGTCGAAGCACTTGCTTTGCACACTTGCCGCCTTGCTATCTAATTGGGTTGTCTAGTTTTATTGCTAGAATTTTATTAGGCTATTCACCCCCTCTAGCCATTGTGACCTTTCACGTGGTATCGGAGCCGGGCACCGTTTGTTTGAGTTGGATTAACATCCTACGGTGAAGCAATGGCATTGGTTATGCATATCAACAACACCAAGAATGCACCATCATTTCGAGGTGATGACTATGCAAAATGGAAGCTCAAGATGAAGAGTCATCTCAAGTCAATCAACCTTGAGGTGTGGAAAGTGGTGGAAACAAAGTTTGAGCTTGTTGAGGGTGCGGTGCCAACACCGGCCGAAGAGAAGAAGCAACAAGCAAATGACATTGCCGTGAGTGCTTTCCATGAGGCACTTGATGATAAAGCTTTTGAGCTCATCAAGAACCTTGAGGTGGCTCATGACATTTGGAAGAAGCTAGAAGAAGCTTATGAGGGCACCGAAAGTGTCAAGACCGCAAGAGCCTACATGTTGCAAGAGAAGTTTGCAAGCTTCTCAATGAAGGAGGATGAGAGTGTGCCGGAGATGTTCCATAGGCTCCAAGTCATCGTCAATGAGCTCAAGGGACTTGGGGAAGAAATCAAGGACTCTCAATTCTCCACCAAGTTCATGAGATGTCTTCCCAAGAGATTTGACATGTTGAAGACCGTCATGGTGAAGACAACCATGAAGGAGAAGCCAACTCCCAACCAAGTCCTTCAAGAGATTATGGCCGATGATGAGTTGAGAGAAGATCATGAGAAGGAAGAGTTGGTGAAGAAGAAGAAGAAGGAGAATGAGAAGAAGGATGATGACAAGAAGAGTGTGGCATTCAAGGCCACATCATCCAAGAGCAAGGGCAAGAAGAAGAAGGAAGAGTCTTCAAGTGAAGATGAGCCATGCTCTAGCTCAAGTGGGCAAGAAGAAGAAGTGAGTGAACAAATGGCACTCCTTGTGAAGAGAATGGGGAAGCTCATGAAGAAGGGGTACCGGTCCAAGGGCAAGAGAAGCTCATCCAAGTCTAGTGACCGTCCCATGAAGTGCTTAGGTGCAATAGCAAGGATCATCTCATTGCCAAGTGCCCATATGCAAGTGATGATGAAGATGCCATGAGGAAGGAGAGGAAGAAGCAAGAGAAGAAGAAGGAGGAGAAAGACTCCTCCCATCACAAGAAGAAGGGTGAATCTCATGTGGCAACTTGGGAGAGTGATTCATCTTTCTCAAGTGATGATGATGATGATGATTCCAAGAAAAGAAGAAGAAGGGGCACGCAAGCATTGCCATTCAAGAGAAGCTTTCTCTATTTGGTGCTCCATCGTCTTGCTTCATGGCCAAGGCCACTAAGGTAAAACCTCCACCCGATAGTGATGATGAGAGTGATGATGATGATGACACCACAAAAGAAGAACTATGGGTCATGCTTGAAGATTGCAAAGGTGCTTTCAATGACTCTAGGAAAGAATGTAGGGGCTTGCGCAAGGATAAACAAAACCTTGAGCAAGAACTTATGGAGTTGAGGGCTTCTTATGAGAGTCTAAAGGTAGACCATAAGAAGCTAGAAATTGCTCACTCTAAGCTTGAAAAAGCTCATTCTTCTCTAGTTGAGAAGCAAGAGAAAGTGCAACCACAAGTGGTGAACATAGAAAAGAAAAATGTGTCCACATCATGTGATTCACTTGATGATTCAATTGTTGTTGCATCACTTGGCCCTTCATGCTCTTATGCCTCTACTTCATCTAGTATGTTAGTCATGCTTGTGATTCTACACTAGTAGTTGAAAATGAGTCTCTTAAGAAGGAAGTCAAGGAGCTCAATCACACCTTGGCTAAGGCTTATGGTGGTGAGGACCGCTTGCTTATGTGCTTGGGTAGCCAAAGAGCCTCTCTCTACAAAGAGGGATTGGGCTATACCCCCAAGAAAGGCAAAGCCGCCTTTGCTCCTCACAAGACTTGTTTTGTGAAGAACATTGGTAGCTATTGCAAGAGTTGCAAGCAAGTGGGTCATGTAGAGCATGCATGCAAGAACAAGAACACTAGTGCTTCCTCTTACAAGATAAATGCTTCCTACATGCTTGTTAAGAGTGAGTGTGGTGTGAGTGCTAGATTCATTGGTACACCATGGATGAGCTCAAAGAAGAAAGCTATTTGGGTGCCAAAGACTCTAGTGACTAACCTTCAAGGACCCAAGCAAAAATGGGTACCTAAAGCTTGATGTCTTCTTGTAGGTAAATTACAAAGCCGGAGGAGGCATTGGGTGCTTGATAGTGGTGCATCAAATCATATGACCGGTGAAGATAGTATGTTCAAATCACTTGACAAGAATGACAATGGTGGATTCAACTCCATCACATTTGGTGACAATAGCAAGGGTGATGTCATGGGGCTTGGAAAGGTTGCAATTTCCAATGACAAGGATCTCTCCAATGTGTTGCTAGTTGATACTTTGAACTTCAATCTTTTGTCGGTGGCACAATTGTGTGATCTTGGCTACAAGTGCATATTTGATGACAAGCATGTTGAGGTAGTGAGCAAGGATCAATCAAATATCATCTTCAAGGGGTTTAGGCATGGAAGCTTGTACTTGGTGGATTTCAATGCTAGTGAAGCTCAACTTTCATCATGTTTGATTGGCAAGTCAAGCAAGGGATGGCTATGGCATAGGCGCCTTGGACATGTTGGCATGAAGCAATTGAACAAGTTGGTGAAGCTTGATCTAGTGAGAGGCTTGAATGATGTCACATTTGAGAAGGATAGACCTTGTAGTGCATGTCAAGCCGGCAAGCAACATGGGAACTCACATCCCAAGAAGAATGAGATGTCAACTTCAAGAGCGTTTGAGTTGTTGCATATGGACTTGTTTGGCCCAACTCACTACACATCAATTGGGGGCAACAAGTATGGTTTTGTGATTGTGGATGATTACACAAGATACACTTGGGTGTTCTTCCTCTATGACAAAAGTGAAGTCTATGATCTATTCAAGTCATTTGTCAAGAGGGTGCAAAATGAGTTTGACACTACCATCAAGAAGATAAGAAGTGACAATGGGAGTGAATTCAAGAACACAAGAGTTGAAGAGTTGTGTGATGAGCTTGGAATTGTGCATCAATTCTCACCAACCTACACTCCCCTAGTTGAGAGGAAGAATAGGACCTTGATTGAGATGGCAAGAACTATGCTACTTGAGTACAATGTGAGTGAGAAGTTTTGGAGTGATGCTATCAACACGGCTTGCTACTATAGCAACCGCCTCTATTGCCATGGGAAGTTAGAGAAGACTCCATATGAAATCTTGAATGGAAGGAAGCCCAACATTGCTTACTTAGGGTCTTTGGTTGCAAGTGCTACATTCTCAAGAAGGGACAAAGACTTGGCAAGTTTGATAAGAGGTGTGATGAGGGATTTCTTCTAGGCTACTCTACTTCTAGCAAGGCCTATAGAGTGTGGAACTTGGCAAGTGGGCAAATGGAAGAGGTTCATGATGTTGAATTTGATGAAACCCAAGGCTCTCAAGTTGGAGATCAAAATCAAGAAGATGTGGGTGGAGATCAATTGAGCAATGCAATGAGACACATGGACATTGGTGACATTAGGCCGAGGCAAGTGGATGATGGTGATGAGGTGCCAGTGCCAACTCAAGTAGTGATTGATGATTCCAATGAGGCAAGCACAAGTGGTACTCAACATGAAGATCAAGATCAAGGTCAAGCAAGCAATGCAAATGAGCTAGTTCTTCAACCTTCCAACATTGCAAGAGATCATCCTCTAGATCATATCATTGGTGATATTCAAAGAGGTGTGCAAACAAGATCAAGATTGGCTAGCATATGTGAGCACTACTCCTTTGTATCATTCATTGAGCCAACCAAGATTGATGAGGCATTGAAGGATCCGGATTGGATAAATGCCATGCATGAGGAATTGAACAACTTCACTAGGAATGAAGTTTGGGAGCTTGTTGAGAGGCCAAAGAAACACAATGTGATTGGCACCAAGTGGGTCTTCAAGAACAAGCAAGATCAAGATGGCTTAGTGGTGAGGAACAAAGCAAGACTAGTGGCTCAAGGTTACACACAAGTTTAGGGTCTTGACTTTGGAGAAACTTATGCACCGGTGGCAAGATTGGAGGCAATTAGAATCTTATTAGCCTATGCTTGTGCTCACAACATCAAGCTCTATCAAATGGATGTGAAGAGTGCATTTCTCAATGGCTTCATCAATGAGGAAGTGTATGTTGCACAACCACCCGGTTTTGAAGATGACAAGAAGCCCAACCATGTCTACAAGCTCAAGAAGGCTTTGTATGGATTGAAGCAAGCTCCAAGGGCATGGTATGAAAGATTGAGGGACTTTCTCATATCCAAAGGCTTCAAGATGGAAAAAGTTGACACCACTCTCTTCACCAAGAAGATAGAAGATGACTTGTTTGTGTTGCAAATCTATGTGGATGATATCATCTTTGGATCAACAAATCAATTCTTTTGTGAAGAGTTTGCTAAGATGATGGCTAGTGAGTTTGAGATGTCTATGCTTGGAGAATTGAGCTACTTCCTTGGTCTTCAAATCAAGCAAATGAAGAATGGCACCTTTGTGAGTCAAGGCAAATACATCAAGGACATGATCAAGAAGTTTGGGTTGCAAGATACTAAGGCACACCTATGGGAACCAATGGTGGCTTGGACATTGATGATAGTGGCAAGATGATTGAGCAAAAGCTATATAGATCAATGATTGAAAGTTTGCTATATGTGACCACTTCAAGGCCGGATGTCATGTTTAGTGTGTGCATGTGTGCAAGATTTTAAGCTTCTCCAAGAGAGAGTCACTTAACGGCAACCAAGAGGATATTGAGATACTTGAAGGGTACCCAAGATGTTGGTCTATGGTATCCCAAGTGGTCAAGCTTTGAGTTGATTGGATACTCCGACTCCGACTATGCCGGTTGCAAGATTGATAGAAAGAGCACAAGTGGAACATGCCAAGTGCTAGGAAGATCTCTTGTGTCATGGTCTTCAAAGAAGCAAAATAGTGTGGCACTTTCCACCGCCGAAGCCGAATATATTAGTGCGGGGAATTGTTGTGCACAATTGCTATGGATGAAAGCCACCTTGAAGGACTATGGGATCAAGTTCAAGCATGTGCCTTTGTTTTGTGACAATGAAAGTGCAATCAAGATGACAAACAATCCGGTTCAACATTCTAGAACCAAGCACATTGATGTGAGGCACCACTTCATTAGAGATCATCAACAAAAGGGTGATATTAGCATTGAAAGCATTGGCACCGAAGATCAACTAGCCGACATATTCACCAAGCCTCTTGATGAGAAGAGATATTGCAAGTTGAGGAATGAGTTGAACATACTTAGCTTCTCCAACATGGATTGATGCACCCCATATATGACATGCCTCTCCTCCAACATAGCAAGGTAAAGTTGGTTGTTGCATTTCATGCATCCTTTGCTAGTTGTGTAGACATGTATACATGTGCATCTTGCTAGGCTCATTCATTGCAAATCAAATGAATTTGAAGGATATATGGCACCACTATTGTTTCTATGCTTGATTTGATCTAGTGGTGGCATATGACTTGTTTGTGAGCTTGTAAACCTAGTGTTGAATCTTTAGCACTTGCTCATGATGTGTATCTCAACATGGCCAAGATAACCCTTATTCTTATGAGGTGTGAAGAAGCTTGCCCTTGGTTCAAACCGAGATACATTTTCTAGGCATGTGGTTTAGATTTGGCCATAGTTGATTGACTTGTTTCTCTCATCTTATGCACCCTTCTTGGTCATTGATGACAAAGGGGGAGAAGAAAGTATACACCTAGGGGAGAAGTTTACACCTAGGGGGGAGAAATAAGTCACAAAGAGCAATGGAAGGGGATCAATTTTTATGATATGACCCAACCATGAGCACACAAATAGGGGGAGCAAGCTCATAGACTATTTGTTGCATATTGTGTGTGCATACACGATGATATGGAGCATTGCAAACTAAATTCAATATTCATGCTTGTTTGGTGTATTGCTAGTATAGAACTTGATTGATGAAATAAAGTACTAGCATGCATAGGTGGTTTCTAGACAAGAGTTTCTCTTGTTCAAATACCTTGTTTATAATGTGATCTCATGGGGTATTTTGAGTTTTGATGGATGTCTAGATTCCCATGGTGCTAAGGAAGGTTTATTATCGCACTCCGATTGGTATCACGCTTCAAAGGTCAATTCTATAAACCTTAGTACCATTTTGGTTGTGGTAACTCTCACAAAAGTTTCATCTATGCATGTGTGCTTGAAAATCGACCAAACATTTGATGCACACATGTAGGGGGAGCTACCACTACCAAAACCGGAATTGAAATGCTTGTTCAATCCAAGATTCATGATCAAAATGTCTTGGGCAAGCAATTCAATTTCATATTGAATTCTATTTCCATATCTTTGTGAGTTTGTCGAGGGGTTGTCATCAATTACCAAAAAGGGGGAGATTGAAAGCTCCGGTTTGGTTTTGGTAATTAATGACACTCAACGTTGCTAATGCTTTGCTCTAAGTGTGGTTAGACACATAGCAACGTGACGGTGGATGATGGAGCATGGTGATCATGATGGTGGACAAGTGGACTTGTTGCATGATCAAGCTCCGACGGAGACCCATGGAGATCAAGGCGAAGGTATACTTGATAGGGCTTTCCGGTTTAGTGGTCAAGACACTTAGCGAGTGTGACCACATTTAGGATCGATAACCGACTATCAAGAGGGGTTTCCTCGGTTCATTCGCGGTCCTAAGTGCCTCTAGTTGTGACTTTGCATGATGCATGAGAGGCTAACTAGAGTGCTAACCCTTGCGCGATATTTCATGGATGAGATACTAACTCCAAGGCTTGAGATCGACATCTACGCATGGTAGAGTTAGTGCACAAGGCAAGGGAATTGAGTTGAATCAATTTGGAGCAAGTTTGGCGCATGAAATGATGATCACAAGGCGTCGGACTCAGAAGGCGAAGGCGCCGGACTCGGTCCAGACGCGTCCGGCGGCTTCGGACGTCGACGCGGTGTGCTGGCTCGGCTCTGCGAGCGGCGGACGCGGCGTGGGCGCGTCCGGCGGGTCCTCGGACGCGCACCAGAAACTTCCTGAGGCGGGCGCGTTGGAGTGTCCTCGGTCGGACGCGCGTCGGACGCGAGGGAGACGCGGGCCCCGGACTCGGGAAGATCACTGTTGAGCGTCCGGCGCTCGGTGGATTCAAACGAAGACAAAGCACGGTCGGCTGACGTGGCGCGGCAGTGAGCGGTGGACGCGTCCGCCGGTTGAGCGCCGGACGCGTCCGGCGCTTGATAAAGTCGTCAGCCGAGGGCAACGGCTCTATTTCGACCTTGGGTCTATAAATAGAGGGTTGGCTGGCTTGGGGACTTGCTCTTCGCCACTTCTACACACTTGAGCATACTTTGAGCAAGAGAGACACTCCTCCACTCATCTCTTTGATTCCTTTGCTAATCTTGAGAGAGATTTGAGTGAGAACAAGTGATTTGCATTGAGAGTTGCATCTAGAGGCACTTGTTCATCGAGTGAGCTGCGGATTCTTGTTACTCTTCGGTGATTCCCGTCACCGTAGACGGTTTGGAGCAGCGGGTGGTGGTTGAGCTCGACTTGGTGATTGTTCGAGGCCACACCGGGTTCTTGTGAGGGGTTCTTGATCCTTCCCCGCGGGAGTTCGCGAAAGGATACTCTAGTGGATTGCTCGTGGCTTGTGGATCCTTGTCTTGTGTGGAGATTGCGGCTCCCCATTGGGGTCTTTGGCACCGAGCCAATTGAGCGGGCAACTCACCAAGCAAGTGTATCGCCACAACGAGGAGTAGCTTGCCGGGAAGCAAGTGAACCTCTGTTAACACCAGAATTTGGTCAGGAATATGACAGGTGGACCCGCAGGCGGCAGAGAGAGGGATTCGGCAAATGCATATGCGGTCGGCTAATTTCCATGTGTTCGGCAAATGGCCAAGCGGTCGGCAACTGCTTTGTTTGAAGGCGGAAAAAGGAAAAGGGAAGCTGATCGAAAAGGGAAGGAGTCATGATGATCAAGGACTCCGATTATGGATAGAGTTAGCGTGTTTTTGTCTTTCCAGTGTTTAAATAGTTCGTAAGTGCTTAGGACTCATGTTCGTCCGGGGTATAAATATAAACCCTCGACCATTGTAATAAGGGTTCACAACCAAATCAATACAACCGGCTACGTGCCACCTTTCGAGTCCTTTAGTCGTGTCGTCGAGTTCTTCGAGAGGGCCAATCGATCCGTCGACCTCCGTAAGTCCCAAGCAACCTTGCTATCATGTCTAGTATCGTGCGGCGGATTTAGATTATGATGCAAGTAGTCTCATCCGTTTTGCTTAGTATCGTGCGACGGATTTAAGCTTAATGATGGGAAGTTTTTGCTTGTGCCTTGTATCGTGCGGCGGATTAAGACATGAGTAAAGATAGTTATCGGCTCTCTTAGATTTGGCAAGATCTAATTGATTCATTAAGTTATCATGTGTTGCTTGCTTTATTTAATGTTTAATTATTTGCAACACTCTTTTGCCCAATCTAGATTGATACTCTTTCGGCTTGTTGATCGTTCCTTTCATGCTTATTCAATATCAAGTAGATCAAGCTCATATAGCCGAATTAGATTGATCTAGATTGTCACGTGTTGCGGGTTCATTCACGTTATATGTAGATAAGCCTTGACAGGACCGGGTACCGTGCGGCAGATGCAGGTCTTTGGGTTACTCTAGAGCTAGTCATCCGGTGGACTAGAGATCGGTTTAATCTGATAGGCTCCCTTTACATATTACTTGTTTGTTCCTTCTTCATGGACCCCGATTCGGCAATTTTGCCGATACGGTTATGCTCACACATGTAGCGAGTATTTATAGATCTGTTAGGTAATTACGTGCTTTTAGCTCTTTATTGTTAGGTTGTATCATGCGGTGGATTGATCTAATAGTAAGGAGTGGTGTAAATTCATAGCGAGTGGTATCATGCGGTGGATTAGCTTGCTTGGGTTTATGCTCGACAGGTTTATGAAGGCTAGACGTGCGGCGAGACTAGTTGGAGTAGCCTATGCATGTATTATTTAGTGGATTTATATTTATAAGTTACTTATCCTTAGATGTTAGTGCTTGATGATGCTTTAAACCGAGATATAGTTTGATATGCTTTAATAATTTAATCTTGTTCAAACATGTCTTCATTTACCATATTCGGCAAGTTCATTATGTTTACATCGTTATGTTACTTTAGCCGAATGAACTGCAATCTGTTGGCGAGATAGCTTCTATAGCTATGTGTCGTCGTAAGTGGCTTCGGGGCCGTAAAGATGGAACTGTCTGGTCTCACCCAAAGACGTTCCGTTATGATCTTACCGTTTTATCCCTTGTCGATTTTCAGGTCAAATCGATCGGCACGCCACCGGATTCGACGCCGGGCACCCGATTGAAGCTAGGCTTTCCGGCTTGCTTGTGTGTGAGACACGGTGCGCCACATTTTGTGTCAACACACTTTTTGGCACGCCGGTGGGACAACTTCTCGGTCTAGGATGGGATCGGAAATTGACAACGATCACGTTACGAACGTGACCTTGGACGAGCTGCGCCCGGAGCAACGCCGGATGGTGGAACAGGCAATGGAACAGGTTTCAGCGAAATGTCGATGTCTTTTTCCAAGAACAAGAGTGGCGAGTGATCGTCAAGCAATCACGCCACGAGTTCTTCTCGCGGTCGATCGATATTGCGACGAGGAGGAGATGCGAGAGGGTAGTTGGAGCCATTTACAAAGCTGTGGGAGACACTATGTTAAATCACAACACAGCTTTTTTCGGGCACCTTCCGCAAAATCATGGCGATACTTTTGGTCCAGCGGTTGACAAGCGCTTTGAAGAAAGATTTGGAGAGCTTTCTTGGACCGTGTACTTCAATACTCAGCAATCTTCAGGGAAGCCAACTGGAGGAGAAGAGATGATCGGTACAAGCAAAGATGGAGCTATTCACGATGGAAAAGAGAAGCCTCCTGTAACCGAGCAGCAAACTCATGGTCAAGTAGCTTTTGGTGCAACAACAGATATACCCGCATCTGCTTACAAGATCTTCCCAGTAGCAAACAGATTGCAGAAGAGTGTTTATGGAGATGGGTACAATGAGTTTACCGATTACAGTGCCCTTAATGCTTTGCCGAATCCAGGGTATATGAGTGCGTCAGGAGTACATTCGGAAGGCGGGGGCACAAGATGCCAATGATGTTCGCTAAGCGAATGGCCGATATGATGCGAGAATCGGTTCGGCCTTAAACCAAAGAATCAAACATATGCCTACAAATCTCCCTTTCCGAGTGGTACAATAGAGTAGCTCTTCCACCAAGAGTAAAGCCACCGACAGATTTGACTAAATTCTCGGTCAAGATGACACTAGTACCATTGAACATGTTAGCGGGTACTTGATGTAACTTGGAGAAGTTTGCTAGTGATGAAGCTTGGAGAATCGATATTTTCCTATGTCTCGACAGGCCGGCTTTCACATGGTTTGCTTCACCGGCCAATTCCATTAGAACATGGGCGAATTGGAGCAAAAGTTTCATGCATACTTTTATACGGGAACCAATGAGAAGAAGATGGTTGATCTGTGGGCTATGAGGATGAAGACTACCGAAACACCAATGGAATATCTTCGTAGATTCGAGAAGCGAAGAACATGTGCTATTCTCGACTATTCCCGATGACCAACTCGCACAATTGGTCATTGCGGGCATCTTGCCACATATCAGAGACAAGCTATTCGGCATGGAGTTTGAAGACCTTGGACAGCTTGCACAAAAGTTGACAGCCATGAGCAATCAAGCCCAAGGGTTCAGAAGAGATGCTCGTTTTTAGAAGAACAGTGCAACTGTTGACATGTATCAGGGATTTCTAGAAGAAGCATCTGAATATGAAGATGAAGATGAAGTAGCTGCTGCAGAGTTGAACTGGACAAAAGAGCCTACTTTGGTCAGTCATCGATGGGTGAAGCAGCAAAAGGGATCCTATGATTTTGATGTTAGTAAAGCAGATAAGCTCTTTTTATATCTAATTCAAGAGGGACGCATCAAGCTGCCAGAAGGACATCCTATGCTGCGCCCCGAAGGGGTGAAGGATAAAAAGTACTGTGGGTTTCATGATACAGGTTCTCATCATATCAATGATTGCCGAGTGTTCGAGTAAAAATTGAGAAAGCTATTCAAGATGGACACTTGAGATTTGATGGCAAGATGAAAGTAGACAAAAACCCATTCCCTCGAACATGGTCTCTTTCTCTATAGGCATGGTTGATGCCGGTGAGTCCAAGGAAAAGGGAAAGATGAAGGTTCTAACCTCTGAAAGAGCCAAGGAGAGTGGTGCTGTTGACCCTAATCGGCAAGTTACCAAGGAGGAAGTGCAGCAAGTACGGTTCAGAAATAGCCGAACAGAGAAGGGTCAGACTTCAGATGCAGCTAAGGGAAATTGCCGAATTCATGCTGAGCCAAAGCGCAGAGTTACAGCACAACACTTGTTGAATAAGTGGCAGAGGGAAAAGGAGATGGAGTATGATGAGGAACAGCAGTACATTGAAGAGGAACGCAGATTCATGATAGAGCGTCGAAGATATGAGGCAGAGGTACGCCAAAGAGAACAAGAAGAGTACAGGAGAGAACAAGAGCAGTCGCATTGGAACTGTTCCTTCTTCAGACACTGTTGGAATGAAGGCTTGAAGTTGCCTACCAGGAACAATTGCCCTGAATGCAGTGATCAATATTCAGAGTACAGGCAATCTCGAGTCAACCGCCGTCCCGTTCATGATAGACTTGGGATGAAAGTTCCAGAGAACGATCGGCGCCTAAAAATAAACAATTTTGATGGACATCGGAGAAAAAGATTTGCAGACCAAGCTTGGGCTCACAATAGTGCCCATAATGCGGAAGAGAGCTCATACAGGTGGCAAAGAGGTCAATGGTGCCCTCCTCGATTGAGGAAAAGCCAGAAGAGAAGAGTTCAGCGTTTGAGGAATCAAGAGCTGAAGCAGGAATTAGCCGAAAAGAAACCAGTGTGGCGTCCTAAGAAAAAGGACGATGGACAGGGTCCTTCTGCTGATACTAACATGGTGTTCTTTATCCCATTGGAATTTAGAGCCCCTGAAGATCAAGAAGTTCAAGATGAAGTGTACTCAGACTTTGATGAAACTGAATGCCGGGATCTGATGGCTCAACTTGTGTTGACTCGGCAAGCGAGTCTTTGACAAGCCGTTAAAAATCGTCATCCGAAACCATTATACCGAAGGGATATGTCAATGGCAAGCCTTTAACCAAGATGCTTGTTGATGGAGGGGCTGCTATCAATATTATGCCCTATGCTACTTTCGAAAGCTTGGTATGACAAGTGAGGATTTGTTGCAGATCGACATGATCCTTAGAGATTTTGCGGTAATGCTTCGATACTCGTGGGGGCGCGTACATGTGGAACCGATGATTGGATCCAAGACTTTGATCACTACCTTCTTTGTCATTGATGGCAAGGGGGCATATAGCATGCTTCGGGAAGGGATTGGATCCATGCTAATTGCTGTGTACCCTCAACTATGCATCAAATCCTTATTCAGTGGATAGGAGATGATGTAGAAGTTGTTCAAGCTGATGATTCAGTGAGTGTTGCAACTTCCGAGCTTGCTTATTGGGAATATGATGGACAAGACTGCCTTTCGGGTAAAATATGGAAAGAAGGTCCTGTCAATGTGTTCGACAGAGATCAACAGCCGATCCAAGCAGTCGGCTCTGACAGTAACTTTTAATGGGCAATCCAATCGATGGCAACAAAGGCAAACTGGGTCGTGGTTTCATGTCGGCCGACAAGTTAGAAGAGATCAATGTTGGTGATAATACAAAGTCAAGGCCGATGTATATCAGTGCAAATTTAGACCCAGAATATAAATTGAAATTAATAGAGTTGCTGAAGGAGTTCAAAGATTGTTTTGCTTGGGATTACACGAGAGATGCCTGGATTGGATCGATCAATTGTTGAACATAAGTTGCCTATAAAACCTGGATTTCGTCCTTTCAAACAACCTCCACGAAAAATCTATAAAGAGGAGGTATTGGCCGATGTAAAGAAAGAAGTTGAAAGGCGATTGAAGCAAACTTTATTCGGCCATGCGGGTATGCGAGTGGATTTCAAACATAGTACTGTCTACAAAAAGAATGGGAAGATGAGAGTATGCATAGATTTCAGAGATCTCAACAAAGCTACTCCCATGGATGGTTACCCAATGCCGGTGGCCGATTTATTAGTGGATGCGCGGGGTATGAAGTCATCGGTTTATGGATGGCAATGCGGCTACAATCAGATTTTCATGGCGGTTGAAGATATTGCAAAGGCGCATTCGATGTCCTGGCCACATTGGGTTATTTGAGTGGATAGTAATGACGTTTGGATTAAAGAATCTTTGGTGCAACTTATCGAGAGCCATGAATTATATCTTTCATGAGTTGATCGGCAAAATTGTGGAAATTTACATTGATGATGTGGTAGTCAAATCCGAGACCATGAAGGACATTTAGCCGATTTGAGGAAGACTCGGAGTGCACGAGGAAACATGGTTTAAAGATGAATCCAAATAAGTGTGCTTTTGGAGTCTCTATTTGGTGAGTTCTTGGGGTTCTTGATCCACAAAGGAGGGATAGAAGTTGGGAAAAAGAGCATGGAAGCAATAGACAAAGTTGTGCCCCCAACTAACCTTACGAGTTGCGGTCATTGCTTTGGGCAAGATCAATTTTGTGAGGAGATTCATATCCAATTTATCGAAAGAGTATTGCCTTTCTCTCCATTGTTGAAGCTCAAGAAAGATCGAAATTTATGCAGGGTGACATACGGCAAAAGGCTTTTGATGAGATCAAGCAATATATGAAGGCACCACCGGTGTTGGTACCTCCACAACTTGAGAAGCCTTTCAAGTTTGTATGTGGCGGCCGATAGCCTAACAATAGGATCGGCCCTTATGCAAGAGTTTGATGGAAAAGAGAGAGTAATAGCTTACCTTAGCCGAAAACCGTTAGATCCCGAAACAAGGTATTCGGCTATAGAAAAGCTCGTTTTTGTGTGTTTATTACTCATGCACAAAATTTCGGCACTATTTGTTAAATGCCGAATGTGTGGTGATATCTAGTTTTGATGTAATTAAACACATGTTGTCAATGCCGATTTTAAATGGAAGAATCGGCAAATGGGTACTAGCACCGTCGAGTTTAATTTAAAGTATGAGTCGGCAAAAGCGGTGAAAGGACAGGCAATTGCCGATTTTATTACTCAACATCGTGATTTATCTCGTTGATATGATTAACATTGCCCCATGGGCATTATTTTTTGATGGATCATCATGTGACAAAGGTGGTGGTGTTGGTATTCTTTTGATATCCCCACGTGGAAAGACATTTGAGTTTGCTTTTTCAATTGAATATCCTATCACTAACAATCAAGCAGAGTATGAGGCTTTGCTTAGAGGGCTTCGGCTGTTAATAGAAGTGAAAGCTGTTGCTGTTGAAGTATTTGGTGACTCTGAATTGGTGATTAATCAATTGACAGGGCAGTATGAATGCAAGAACGATATATTGCAAGAATATCATGAGCAATGTCGGGAACTTTTGAAGAGCTTTTCAGTAGTAACTTTGCATCATATACCCAGAGAGCACAATGGAGAAGCAAATAGATTAGCTCAAGCTGCTTCTGGATATCGGGAAAATCATGAAGTCTATGCAGCAGAAGAAGGTGCTTTCAATTGTGACCAGATAAATGATGACTGGAGAAGTGACATTATCAGTTATCTGAAAGACCCATCTCAAAAGGTTTCCCAGAGGCTCAGGTATAAGGCACTTAAATTCGTACTTCTTGATGATCAGTTGTACCACAAGTCTATAGATGGAGTGTTGCTCAAGTGCTTGAGTCAAGAAGCGGCTAAGAAGATTATGTTTGAAGTTCATGAAGGAGCTTGTGGTGCACATCAGTCGGCTTACCGAATGAAGTGGATAATCAGAAGAACAGGGTACTTTTGGCCGACTATGTTGGAGGATTGCTTTGAATATTACAAAGGGTGTCGAGATTGTCGATATTTGGTAATGTTCAAAGAGCACTGCATCTGCTTCGAACCCAATAATCAAACCATGGCCGTTTAAAGGATGGGGCATAGATTTAATTGGAATGATTAATCCTCCATCTAGCAAAGGACACAAATTTGTGTTGCGGCAACAGATTATTTCACCAAGTGGGTTGAAGCTATCCCTTTGAAAAAAGTCACATCGAAAATATGATCGGTTTTGTCAAAGAGCATATAATTCATAGGTTTGGGATCCCACAGACCATTACAACCGATCGGGGACTCGGTTCACTTCGAGTTTTGTGACTTTGCCGAAGGCATGGGGATAAGGTTGTATAATTCTTCTCCTTATTATGCACAAGCCAATGGCCAAGC
Organism: Themeda triandra; assembly: GCA_018135685.1. Classification (NCBI taxonomy): domain Eukaryota; kingdom Viridiplantae; phylum Streptophyta; class Magnoliopsida; order Poales; family Poaceae; genus Themeda; species Themeda triandra. Next base: position 562,215 of record JAENPR010000145.1, read on the forward strand.
GAGGCGTCAAATAAGATCATGATCAAGATTATCCGAGAAGAAGATCGATGAGAAGCCAAGGAGATGGCATTTGGTCCTTAATGAAGCATTGTGGGCTTACCGAATGGCTTGCCATGGATCCACACAAGCATCTCCATATGAGTTGGTTTATGGACATAATGCTGTGATGCCTTGGGAGTTGCAATCAGGATCAAGGAGAGTTGAATTGCAGAAAGATTTGACGGATAAAGATTATAAGGATTTGATGATGGATAAATTGGAAGATTTGCATTTGATTCGTCTTAAAGCTTTGGAGAACATCGAGAAGAATAAAATGCGTGTTGCCAAGTACTACAACAAGAAAGTTAAAGTTAAGCAATTTGCAGAAGGAGAATTGGTTTGGAAAACGATATTGCCAATTGGCACAAAGGATAAGACATTTGGCAAATGGTCACCAAATTGGGAAGGACCTTTTCGGGTTGTCAGTTGTGCACCTGGTAATGCGTATATATTGAAAACATTATTGGGAGAAGAACTTACTAGAGCCATCAATGGCAGATATCTTAAGAAGTTTTATCCAAGTATCGAAGTTGGATCTTAATTGTGACTATGACGTAAACGTGGTATAGCCGATTGAATAAAATCGCCTTCAGAGCAAAGGAAGGAAGTTCGAGAGAAATAGCCGATATTATTGTATCGCCTCTAGTGCAAAAATAGCCGATATCGTGTGTATCGTCTTGAACGAAATAGCCGATACGGTTGTATCGCCTTTAGCCAATTTTTAAAGTATAAGTGAAGTTTTATCTCTCGGTGATAGGTTTGTCGGGAGAAGATAAAGTGAATTGAAGTGCTACGCTACAAACCGTCAAGTCGTGGAACAGGACCGAGATCTAATCGGCTAATCGTGCGATTCGGGAGATTTCGTACGAGAAGAATGTTGCAGTCGAGTTCTAGCTAAGGATTGAAGAAAATTCATAAGAATAAATGCAAGAACACCATTAAGACAAGATTGCCAACATTCTTCCCGTCCTAGTACAAGCTACTCCTCTTCCTCGGTGAAGAGCTTGTTGAGGACGGACTCCGGTTGGTGGCGCTGGCCATGGCGTTGGCGTGGTCGCGTACGCACCGGAGACCCTCGATGCCGTCGACCTCGTGGGAAAGCCCGCCCGGAAACCGGTCGGCACGGAGCGTAGTCGTCACATCCCCGCTGACCGAGCGCAGTGCCGAGGCGCACGCCGTGAAGAGCAACCTGGTCAATCTGACCAGGCACCGCCTCGAGGCGATCTGCCAAGGTCGCCCCCTGGGCGTTCACGTGGTTGGCCGCCGCCGTCGCCGCCAACCTCAGGCGGTCCAGCTCCGCGTTGAGGTCTGCAAAGAAAGAACAAGACAGGCCAGTGAATAAGCAGATCAAAGAAAAAACGGAAATCAAGCAATGGCAGAAGAACAAGTACTGGTGATGGTCTCCGTCATCTGCCGGCAGGTGTCCTCCCACTCCAATTGGGCGATCCCAAACTTCTTGGTTTCTTCACCAAGAAGCTCCATCGCCTGGTCCCTCTCGCGGCGGTACGCGGCGGCGTCGTAGCGGCTGTAAGCCGGGATTTCCTGTCCCATATAGGGCGGTACGAAGAGGCGGACCCCGATGAGGCCGAGGCGGAAGCCGATGCCGGAGCAGGAGCAGGAGCCGGGGCTGGAGTCGGAGCCGGCGCGGGGGCAGGTGCGTCAAACACCACGGCCGGCGCCAGGAAACGCCATTGGCCGGTGCTGATCCTCGCCGTCCTACAAGCAAGGTGCAATCAAGATCGGCTAAACAAAAGAAACCGCAAACGAGATGAGGAAGTTATCTCTTACTGCAGACGGCGGCCACCACGGCTGCTTCCCTCCGCCGCATCCGCCGCAGGAGCAGAAGCGGTAGCCGAAGGGGGAGTGTGAGTGCCGGCCCGGGCGACCCGCCTCTGGAAGTTGGCGACGTAGTCGCCGGTGTTCCCGACGGCCCTGAAATAGATCGAAAAGATGAATAACCGCAAGGGGGCAGAGACTCAGATCGGCTAAAAGCTATCAAGCAGTACAACTCTAAAAGTTGAAGATCTCACCGCCGGCGCCGGTTGCTGCTTCCCTCCGCCTCGTCCTGAGCAGGACGCTTGCTGCGATCGCCGCCGCTCGCCATGGGTGGTGGTGGGGTTTTTTGGGGCTTGAAGGCGGAGAGGAAGTGGAAGAGATTAGGGATGATAGCAACTGCTTGTGCTTGATGTGATGATGGTGGGAGCCGATTTGGTCCTATTTATGAACGTGGGAGCCGTGGCGAGGCGGGAAAGCCAAGCGACGGGATAGGGTTTCCACACCTATGGGCCGATGTTGAGTTGGGCCGAGCCCATCACCACCGGCGATTCGTTACCATACGCTCGGTCGGCTAAATAGCCGATGAGAGCTATTCGGCTAAAGTGAGCACTTGAGGCAGCAGCAGTTACGTTCGGTTAAAACACACAGAGTACAGTTGTGATCGGAAGAGCCGAATGATAACAGAAGCAGAGAAGAAAGAGAAAAACAAAATATTAAATCAGAAGGAAATAATTTTTTGCTGAGTGCAATATATTCAGAGCATAATGTTTACAAATTTCATCCTACAGATTGAAGGTTTTACACACTCAGATAAGAACTGATGACATTCAGAGCATCAGTCTTGATTCTATTAACCTCATCAAGGGCTCTTTTATCTTCAACTTCAGAGTTTTGGATCTGCTGCAGTCTGCTCTTGATTTGCTTGGTCTCTTTGACAAGGGAGCTTATCTTGGTCTTGGCCAAGTCGAGAGGTGGCAGAGTGGCAAGTTTAGCTTCATGGGATTGAATGTTGGCGTCCAACTGGGCCAACTGAGCTGCCAGTCTAATCCTCTCGTTTCTCATACTCTGCAACTCCGGCTCCAAGGTGTCCCAAGACTGTTTGGCTGATTTAAATTCAGAGTAGAGCTTTTTAACTTGTTGTTCTCGGTTGCCTTATCGGTCTCCAAGATAGCCTTGTCGATGTGTTCTTATGTGCTCTCTTGACAACGGCAAAATGGTCATCAAGATGAGACAAGGCGTTTATGGCATCCTTGAGATCGAAGGGAGCTCTTGGCCAAGTGGCTCGCTATTTCCCTTATTTTGTCGATTCCCGAGTCAGGTCAACAATATCCCTCTCCAAGAATGAAATTATGGCCTTCGGTTTAACCCGGCTCTCGATGATAATTGCCGATTGGAAGAGACTTCATCATCTTCGGCAAACTCTTCGGCAATGAGAGAAAAGCTAGCCTGTTGGAGAGCAGAACCCTGATGATGGAAGGAAAATTTATTTTAGCCGAATGACTTAATTCAAATAGGGAATGACTGAGAAAGATTAAAGATAATACCTCTTCGGCAAAAGCCTGATCAATAACCTCCGAGTAGCATCAAGACTTTGAATCACCGACACGGTTGCTTTGTTTCATGGATAGCGGTGTCATGGCTTGTTGATATATCTTGAATTGCCGAAGGAGTAAAATCCGGTATGTCTTGAAGAAGAATTTTTTCTGTTGCTTCTCCTGACTGATGAAGAGGGATGTCTGTTGCCGTTTCTGTTTGTTCATCAGCCTGATGAAAAGAAAATTCTTCTGCTGCTTCTCCTTGTTCACCTGCTTGGTCATTTGCCTGATGCATGCCACTGGTAGGCTCATTAGCGTTTGCTTGACCAGTAGAGGCTCCAGGAGAGTTTTCCAAGATCACTACCCTGTCAGGACTTTGAGGGTTGGCCTGTACCTGTTGAAAGAAAGTGATAAGTGCAAACACATTTGCAGAGGACAATAAGGGGTCAAAAGCATTCATACCTGAGGGAGTGGCTTAGCTTTCTTTGATCTTGATTTCTTGGGAATTGCAGTGTCCTTGATAGGGGAAGAAGGAGTTTTTCTTTTAAGGTCCTTCAGGAGCACTGTGTCATCAGCAGGTGTTTTGTTGAACACTGTTAAACTTGGAGCATCATGCCCCAAGGCAGCAATAGGGCCAGGTTGCCAGTATTGAACCTCTGGAGGACTTGGGGGAGCATTGTCCTGTTCAAAAGGATGTTTTAGAAACAGAGCAGAGACATCGAATAAAAGGTAGTTATAAAAGTGTACCTCGTCATCAGAAGAGAATGAGGGCATTAAAACTTGGCATAAAGGATGGACTTGTGCTCTAAAAATGTGAGAATGCCATTCCTGCCACCAAAGGTTGAATGAAGGATGAGCACCTTCAATTATCACCAGAGGATTGGGTTCATATATTGGAAGCTTGCATCCAAGATTGAAAACTTTATTGGCCTCGATTGTATTTAGCAATGACTCTCTGGGTCTGATTATGCTTGAAAAATATGGCCTTGGGATCAATTGACCAAGTCCAAGTTGCCTGGCAACCATGTTTGGATTGTAAAATTCATAAGTTGAGCTTATCAGCCGGCCATGATGAAATTCTGCTGGTAGAGCACGGGGCCGATGAAAGAATTAAAGATGTCCCTGGAATCATCATCTATGCAGCCCAACTCATAGCTAAATGCGGGGAGGGTTAAATTTTCATTCTCTCTGTAGGGAAACCAGATCATGTGGTTGAATCCCTTGTAGAAGATCTTGAAAAGATGACCCAGGTCCAAGTCAATAATGATTGAAGATGCAGCCTCTCCATATGTCTGACAAGACTTGTATCTGGGATCTTCACCTTCAGCGTAGTTGATTGAAGGAAAGTTCAGGTTGTGAAGATCAACAGAGACAATCTGATGCATATATAGTTGCAACCACATCTGGAGAAGCCACCATGGTCCATTGACACAGGAGATTTCACCCTGATTCCTCATCTGAACAGTGATCTGATGCATCATGTGGTAGAATGCTCCCAGCAGATATTTGCCCAAAGGAATCAACTTGCTGCAGCCAATTCTTGACCATCACTATGTGATTCGAGTGGGCTCATTGGACTTACCACAGAAGATAAATCGCATAACCACATGTTCATGAAAGCCCTATATTCTTTATCGATCTGAGGACCGGTTGAAGCATAAGTCTCGAACATACTTGGCCCAACCTCCTCCCGATTTGATCGCTTCGTGAGCTAGTGCTTTTGTATTTGAAGGGGTAGGTTGGTTTGGTGATATTCGGACAGTCATCATGAAAATGTCGACAAAGTGATTGACATTGGACCATGGCCGAAAATGAACGCATTAACGGCGTCGAGACCAAAAATGAGAAGCGAGATACAAGGAGGGAGTCATTTCTAGGCATTTCGGCTAAAGAAAGCTCCAAACAAGGTCTTGAATATCCGAGGTTCCCAAAAGTCTTGTTCCGGACTCGCATCCTACGGTACCAATCGCGCCATCCCGTGATTGAGGGGAAGGGCCATGTTTTGAAAGTATTCGGCCATCTGTTTGGGGGAGCAATCCTAGATTTAAAGGGAATCCTCGGGGTTTCCTTTTCAATAAATTCCCTCGGATTAGGGTCTCCCGCGGACCAAGAAAAAATGATCCAGGGACATGCAAGATTGGGAATCAAGATCTCATTCTTCATTTCCTTTAAGAAGAAATTGAAGCGAATGGATCAAAAAGTGCATCGGAAATTGATTCAAGAAAATTGCCGAATAGGTAAAGCAAGTAGGGTTACCTCTAGAAGCTCCTCTTGAGTTCCCGTTGCCATGATGGAGTTTGGTTGAAGTTTCCATCGCCATTGAAGACAAGAACAAGTGCGAGATCTCAAGTGGCGGCTGCGGGCGTCGGCGGTCTTGACCTAAATGAAAGGCTGATAGTCAATTTCGAAATAAAACCCTTTTATCTCGAAATTGAGGGGGCATGTGTTAACACCGAATTTGGTGGAATATCGGGACGCGAGAGAGAGGGATTCGGCAAATGCATATGCGGTCGGCTAATTTCCATGTGTTCGGCAAATGGCCAAGCGGTCGGCAACTGCTTTGTTTGAAGGCGAAAAAAGGAAAAGGGAAGCTGATCGAAAAGGGAAGGAGTCATGATGATCAAGGACTCCGATTATGGATAGAGTTAGCGTGTTTTTGTCATTCCAATTCTGTTTAAATAGTTCGTAAGTGCTTAGGACTCATGTTCTGTCCAGGGTATAAATATAAACCCTCGACCATTGTAATAAGGGTTCACAACCAAATCAATACAACCGGCTACGTGCCACCTTTCGAGTCCTTTAGTCGTGTCGTCGAGTTCTTCGAGAGGGCCAATCGATCCGTCGACCTCCGTAAGTCCCGGCAACCTTGCTATCATGTCTAGTATCGTGCGGCGGATTTAGATTATGATGCAAGTAGTCTCATCCGTTTTGCTTAGTATCGTGCGGCGGATTTAAGCTTAATGATGGGAAGTTTTTGCTTGTGCCTTGTATCGTGCGGCGGATTAAGACATGAGTAAAGATAGTTATCGGCTCTCTTAGATTTGGCAAGATCTAATTGATTCATTAAGTTATCATGTGTTGCTTGCTTTATTTAATGTTTAATTATTTGCAACACTCTTTTGCCCAATCTAGATTGATACTCTTTCGGCTTGTTGATCGTTCCTTTCATGCTTATTCAATATCAAGTAGATCAAGCTCATATAGCCGAATTAGATTGATCTAGATTGTCACGTGTTGCGGGTTCATTCACGTTATATGTAGATAAGCCTTGACAGACCGGTACCGTGCGGCGATGCGGTCTTTGGGTTACTCTAGAGCTAGTCATCCGGTGGACTAGAGATCGGTTTAATCTGATAGGCTCCCTTTACATATTACTTGTTTGTTCCTTCTTCATGGACCCCGATTCGGCAATTTTGCCGATACGGTTATGCTCACACATGTAGCGAGTATTTATAGATCTGTTAGGTAATTACGTGCTTTTAGCTCTTTATTGTTAGGTTGTATCATGCGGTGGATTGATCTAATAGTAAGGAGTGGTGTAAATTCATAGCGAGTGGTATCATGCGGTGGATTAGCTTGCTTGGGTTTATGCTCGACGGGTTTATGAAGGCTAGACGTGCGGCAGACTAGTTGGAGTAGCCTATGCATGTATTATTTAGTGGATTTATATTTATAAGTTACTTATCCTTAGATGTTAGTGCTTGATGATGCTTTAAACCTGAGATATAGTTTGATATGCTTTAATAATTTAATCTTGTTCAAACATGTCTTCATTTACCATATTCGGCAAGTTCATTATGTTTACATCGTTATGTTACTTTAGTCGAATGAACCGCAACTGTTGGCGAGATAGCTTCTATAGCTATGTGTCGTCGTAAGTGGCTTCGGGGCCGTAAAGATGGAACTGCCTGGTCTCACCCAAAGACGTTCCAGCTTATGATCTTACCGTTTTATCCCTTGTCGATTTTCAGGTCAAATCGACTGGCACGCCACCGGATTCAGACGCCCGGGCACCCGATTGAAGCTAGGCTTTCCGGCTTGCTGTGTGTGAGACACAGTGCGCCACATTTTGTGTCAACAACCTCGGTAAAAAATCATTGTGTTGATTCGTGATTGCCGAGGCTTCGACCTCCTTGTGCTTATGCTTGAGCTCTCTAGGTGATTGGCTATCTTCTACTCTTCGCGGCGGTATAACATTCGATCATCTCTTTACTTTCCGCAAGGTAGAATTGCTTGTTGTGGTCGGTCGGGAACCACTCTTTGTGTAGCTTAAATCTCATGGGTAGAATTGCTTGGTTGGTTTCGGTGAACCGACATTGTGTAGCTTGATCACCGTTGTTGTGCGTGCAATTAAATTGAGTAGCCTTGCATGGTAGGACCGCTTGCATAGAGTAGTCGAAGCACTTGCTTTGCACACTTGCCGCCTTGCTATCTAATTGGGTTGTCTAGTTTTATTGCTAGAATTTTATTAGGCTATTCACCCCCCCTCTAGCCATTGTGACCTTTCACCTGCCTGGGCGCGCACGCCCAAGGCGCGGGCGCGCCAGTCCTGCGGCCTCGGGGCTTACGCCGGCGGCCAACGGCTCCTGGCCGTTGCCCCCTCCTCCCCCTGCTGGTGTTTCGACTATAAAAGGAAGGGGGGTGGCCGGGAGCTCAACCACTTCCCATTCTCACACTTCTCACTCTCCTACACCACCACTTCACATTCCATGAAGTTTCCACCAGCATATTTTGAGCAAGAGCACAAGTGATAGAGCTAGTCTCGGGTGTGGAAAATCAACTTCCACAAGTTCTTTCACACCCGAGAGCTAGCCACCTGTGTAGTCCACCATGAGCGACTACAGTTCGTGGGGGTACGGTGAGTGCTCAAGCTCTCACTATGGGGCCCCCTACGAACCCGAAGTGCCCGAGGAGGGAGCAATACCTGCGACTCCCGAGCCCGAAGGAGTGTACGAGGTCGACGCCCCGCACCTCGACTTGGAGGGTCCGCAGGAGCTGCAGAGGTACCACCGCCTCAAGGATCGTGTGTTCAACCACACGACAATCTACGACGCCAACCTCTTCGAGAAAATAGGTATGACCACCGACTTCGAAACCATTTGGAGGGCTGTTGGTTGGGAAAGCATCGAGCCCATCGATGAGCAAGGTTCGCATTTCTTGACCATCCAGTTTCTTTGCACACTTGATTATGATGATGAGCATATTTACTTCCGCTTGTTTGGCACGAACTATCATCTTACCTGGAGAGAACTTGCTCATCATTTAGGCTTCAATATGAAGTGTGCACTTAAGCTAGATGCAGCCATTCCTGGTTTTGATCGCAATTCTTTTTGGGAGAGGATTTCGGGTAGGGTTGAAGTTGGACCTTTTAAACCTCAAAGCACACAGATCCAACATCCTACCCTTAGACTCATGCATCGTTGGATCTCGATGACCCTGTTTCCTGCTGGCAAAATTAGATGGGTGCATTCCGTAGCACTTAAGCTCCTCTATGCCATTGTTCATAAGTTCAAGGTCGCTCCTGTGAGGGAGATGTGCCTTCATTGGCTAGATATGGTTAAGAAGTCTTATGCTATCGATTGCACCTCTCTTGTTACTCGCATTGCCAATGCCATTGGAGCGCTAGACGGGAACGATGTTGAGTATATTCCTCTTGAGCGCCCGATTTGTGATTTGCTATCCTAAACCAAGGGCATACCTTGAAGGCTGATGGAAAGAATCATATTTGCTTTTTCTTCCTCGGTTTTATAAATAAGATTTGGTTACCTAACCCGAATCTCTATTTATATAACTGTGATGTGCTCACCTTTGATCTAAGGACTGTAGAAGGAGCACGCAGGAAGGAACTCACACCGAGAGCCACCAGAGGAGAGGTTGAGGCCCATGCACAGCAAGACGCTCCTGCACAGCCTCCCCAGCAGTATGGTTGTTGGCGGTCCTTAACTCTGATTTTTACTCGCCAATTATAGATCATTTTGGGAGAAATAAATATTTTATTGCACATATATCTTTACTATTGACCTAGTTACACTTATACTTGGAGAAAATATTATTTTGCAGAATATACACCAAGTGCAAGGATTATATAAATAAAAGTACGCTTTTCGGAAAGCGTAAAAGACCAAGAGAACAAGGGCTAGCCACCTGGGGTCGAGATAGGCCAAAAGCACCACTATCACAGCGGCCCAGGAGTTGACTTGGGCCCACATGCCAAAGGGCGGTTAAGTCCATCAGAGAGGACGGAGCTGATTTACCTTGGAAAAACCCCTTTCCAAGTAGCTTGGGCTCAATCCATTCCATTCTTCTGCCTAGCTTTTGTTTGCGCGGGGCGGCGTCACCCAGGCGCGGGCGCGCCTGGGGCGCGCGCGCCTATCTGGCTGCCACGTGGGCCCGGCCAAAGGCGGTTCATTCCTTCCATCCAGGGAGGCGCGTCCCCGCGGGTGCTTCTTACCAGAGTGCCGGAGATCCAAACATGGGTGCAAGTATCCAAGATGAACCCATAAGGTGAAGGGCCAAAGCCTAGACCAATTCTATCTTGGGCTACATGACCATGTCTCAGTAAATTGGGCGCCACGGATGCATCCGGACTCCGATTTGGGCAAATGACCAGCCGATTCGAAGCCAGCTGAAAGGCCCACGCACTGGTGGCAAACGCAGAGGCCCAGCAGGCCCACAATGGGCGTGCGCACGCCCAAGGCGCGAGCGCGCCTGTCCTGAGGCGGCGCGGGCCCAGCCAAAGGCGGTTCATCCTCTTTCCATGTGGAGAAGGCGGTCCCGCTGGTGCTTTTGATGATAGTGCCCCCGAATCGCCTTCCACGCCCTATAAAAGAGGAGGAGAGCCTCCCACCTTCCACACACCACACAAGAGCCTGTCTCCCTCCACACTTGTACTATCTTTAGTAGTTTTAGGATGCAGTAGTAGGAGTTTGGCAAGAGTTTTGTAAGAGAGAGGCAAGGATCTCTAGAAGGAGAATCTTGGTATGAATACTTTGGAGAATCCTTCTATGTTCTTGTTCTCGTTCTATCAATATAGCTATGTTCTTGATTTAGAGCAAAGTTCTTATGACATATATTGTTTACATATGAACTAGCATATAGTTCCTATGTTACATTCTTGTCTTATAGAACTTTATGCTTAACCTATCATACTTGCATGTTTAGATCTAGAGCTAAGTTGAGGTGATGAGTTCTTTCTTAACTTAGTCTTGGTCAATGTTGGTTTGCGGGTTCGTCGTCCGTCCTCGTGGCGGATACTCTAGTAGAAGGACCCCGGGGACGGGTAAGCCTTGAATTCACGCTAGAGTAGTAGATATAGCATAGACGTGGCGTCTAGGCTAGATACTACCTTCGTTTGCCTCGTGCCCCATGGTTGAGGTGGTAGGCGATAGGTGGTGACAGCCCTGTCCGTCCCTTGTAATCCCCCACGTTCGGGTTCGACGTAGAGCCGTAGGCCGGCAACGCTTAGCAGACCAAGTGTTATCCGGTGCCCGAAGTAGATCAACAGCGACCAGACTATCTTAACTTAGAACCTCTGACCCTATATAACAAGCGTGTATTTGTATGGTTATCTGCTGTCTTAACATAGCTATGTAGGAATGCCTGCTCCAGAGTCTAGGTTCTTCTTTATTCTTTCTTTCCGCTTTATCCTTGAGATTGGCTTGAGTGTGTGTGTCATGTATCCAAATATAAATCCCATTTACCCTTTTGTTATGAACATTGGTCTATTTTGCAATCATGTTATCTTGTCCATGTCTAAATTAGACTCTTTTATACCATGCCTTCCTTTGGGAAATTATAAATAACGATACCCTGAATACTTTCGGGTGAAATGCTACAATGGTATTTTCGTGCGCTTGCGGACTTGTTCTGTGAATGCTACAGAATACCTATTGGTGTTTCTAGTGACATTGCCAAGGACTTTGCAATCTTGGTGATGACGCTAAGAAACGCCAACAATGGTTATGCAGGATGGGAGGCCTATCAGGACTACCCAGGCCACTCGGGGTGGGAGCAGTACCCACAGCCGGCACAGCCCACTGAAAGGGCATGGTCCGAGGCAGGGACCGGCGAGTGGGAGCGACAGAGGCGGTACACTATCGACTCGCCACCACAGGAGCAGGAGCCGACGTTGGCCACAGTCCATGCACGCATTGGACAGCTGCAGATCCAGACGAATGACATCAGGAACACTCTCGGCAGCTTCATGCTGTTGACGACCGAGTGGCAGCAGCAGCACGGGCAGCGGTTTGACGCTCTCGCAGAGAGCCTCCACGTGCAGTAGGAGCAGCAGAGGGTGTAACACCTCCAGTGTTAAGCACTAATTAATTATCTCTAAGCATGTCATCATTTGCATAAGCATGATTTGCATCATTTGATTAAGTGATTAAGTGTGCTAGCTTAGGGTTGCATAGAAGTGCCTGATAATGTGCTTGTTTGAATTTGGTGCTTTGGAAAGAAATGTGTAAAAAAATATTTCAAGAAAACTTTATATTTTGACCAAATTGTGAAAATGAGTTTAAGGGCCTCAAATCAGCCAAAAACAGTGTTTAGGGGATTTTAAAAGTATTATTTTATAACTCTTTTCAAAACTAATTTTAGATCTTTTAAACCAGGCCGAATTAGGCAAAGTGGTAGTTGAATGAAAGGTTCATCTTCCAAATTGGAGAAACTTTCATGTTGAAAGTTTTGTCCAATTCATAATCGTTTGAGAGTTATGGGGTTTTGAAATTCAAATTCAAATCTGGCGACGTGGCACCTTTTCATTGGCCGCAATCCGTGTTTCCTGTTCTGCCGGCCCGGATCCCGTGCGGATGCCACATGCCGGGCCACACCGTCGCCGCACCGCGTCGTCCGTCCTCGCGCAGCCACGCGCCCCCGCGGGCCCCGCCTGTCGGTGACGGTGGCCGCCACGGCGTGCCACGCGCCGCGCCCCGCAGCGCCTGCCCGAACGGGAAAGGGGGGAACCCCCGTCCCGTCCCCCATTACGTCACCTCCCACCTCACGCCACCTCCCTCTCTCCTCCTCCGCCGCGTCCGCCATGGCTGCCTTTGTCACATCTAGGATTTTTGACTTCCTTTCACAAAAATCCTAATGTGTCCACGCATTGCATTCACTCATGAGCATGTGCATTCATGTGTGATTTGCTTGATAAATCTAGCTTGGTGCAAAACATGATAATCTCAAGTGCTTGGTGTGATACTCACTAATTCCATTTAGACATAATGATAGCCTAAATTCATTAGAGGGTCATGCTAATGACCAAAGTTAAGAAATTGTCTCTTTTTGAGTTAGCTTTCTCGAAGTTGTTTGCTAAAAGTGTCGAAAAGTGTTTTTTCGACACTCTAGATGAATTAGAGGTTTAAAACTTTTAGTTAAAGAATTTTATAAGTAATAAAAGTCCCAAAGACAACTTCTTGGAAAAATGGGTGTAAGGCATATGTTTTTGAGGTAGAAGACAGGACTTCCTTTTTAATGGATTTTAAAAGTGGATTTATTTTGGCAATCTATATTTCAAAAACGATGCAGGATTTGGGAAAACTTCCTAAATATGAAATATTCTACTCATTGAGAGAAATACTTTTCATGTAGAAAGTTTCTCCAAAATCTCTTTAGTTTAGGAGATATAGATGCTTTAAAAATCATACAGAGGGGTTAATTTAATAAAATTAATATTTATTTTGGGGGGACCCACCCGTCAGCCACACCACCGACAGGGCAGATCCCCCGTGTCGTTCCGTCGACGGCCGAGGGCCGCACGGCCGGCGCGTGGGAGGGCACGTGGCGCTCGCTCCCGCTGCTGCTGAGCGACGAGGATGGCGAGGAGGAGCCCCGAGGCCATCGACTCTTCATTCACTCCTCCTCTACCTCGTGCTCTCCACTCTCTCACTCGCTCTCGTGACTGTCGCCATGGCGTCGCCTTGAGTTCGCCGCCACAGCACCTCCTCCCTGCGCCTCCTTCCTCCTAGTGGACGGCAGCAGCGAGCTCGCCTAGAGCCGCGCTTGCCTCACCGCCTGACCGTGCCTCGCTCCGCACGTTCGCCGTCCTTTCCCCGCCACAAAACGCCGCCGGAGTGCTGCTGCTCCGCCGGGCCGCTCGCCGCCGTGGGCAGGTCGCTACGCGCCGCCGCGGGCCGGTTCGTGGGCGCCAGCGGGTGCGCGCGGGCCCTGGCAAGCCTCGCCGTGCCTCAGCCCCGCCGGCAAGCCGTCGACCGACCGGGAGCAGGAACGCCAGCGAGCTCCCTGTCCTCCCCGTTCGAGGACCTCGTGTTTGAAATTAGAAGAAGGTGAGGGTCGTTTGTGCGAAGAAGCCTGGCACAGCCAGTTACAATTAGGGGCTCAGTTAATTTGGGGAAAGTACAGGGCCCTTTCTGCAAAGTTCTTGTCTCATATGAAATTCGAAAATGATTTTCCAGATTTTGGTATAATCTTGTAAAATGCATATCTCCTTGAATACTTGGCCAAATCCAGTGATTCAAGTTCCTATATTTTTCTTATGAGATGTAGTATCTGTAGAAAATATGGTTTGGTAAGTTCATAGAACTTTTCTGTGTAGGTTTTATTTATTTATGGGTTATGGATTAATTTAGAGAAATTCATAAGTAAATGTAGGATGGTCAGAAAAATATGGTTCTTGTTTCTATGATCTTGTTTTGTCATGTTATATCTGTGGTAGGGGTATCATGCATGCTTTCTGTGATAAAATATGGAGTTGTAGTTCAAGCTTGATTTATGGCCTAGGAAGGAATTAATTCATAAATCAATTATAGGAGTGTGATCTGAATTTGATAATTTTTGTGGGCTCATTGTATACCAATGTGCAGCCCCTGATGTAGTTATATGCTTGGTTTGCATGATTTGGTAGTACAAAGTATTTTCTTGAGTGCTTCTGTCCTGTCACTTGTGATTTTTGTATAGGATAGATGGTTCATCCAAATGGGGTGAAATTTGGATGATGGGTTTAATTTAACATGTATTACCTACTGTAATTGTTATAGGATTTTAGGAGCAACTAAACCTGGTGTTCCTGTTCAAATCCTTGGTTGGTTAATTAGGGGTTAAGTCCATTGATGCTAGACTAACCCAATTATAAGTTGGGTTTCTGGTTAACTTGTCTAAATATGATAGTTATTGTGTTATCTTGACCATCTACTGTTAAAGTTTCATGGCCATTGCATGAATAGTTTAGGAGTTGTGGCTATTACAATCTTGTTGTCAGGGCTGTTTGGTTGCTGGAATTATCAGAACCAGTCCTGGTACTGCCTGTTTTAGGTGTAGCTAACCTGGGAATCAGCTTATGAGGTATTTAGATGGTTGATGGAGGATTTCATAAGCTTTCTATAATGTCTTCAATCATATCCATAGGACTTATGGATATTTAGTTATGATTTATTTACTGATCTGCTAGTTATATGGTTATGATTAGTATTGATGCTTGAATGGGTGATGTTGTGTGCTAGGCTTATTGTCAAGTGTTCATGGTGATTAGTGTTGTATGATGGGTGGTTAAGTAGTATGCTAGGATGAGTAGGTCATGATGAAGGCCTTTGCACAATTTGGTTTGTCATGATGAACTCATTATATGGTAGTAGACCAAAAGTAGCAGGGTTACATGATGATTGAGTTTCTTGAAGCACAAAAGTTTGGTTTACATTATTAACTAGTTGCAATATGAGTTTTTTTAAGGTATCGCCTGTAGCTGTGATAACATTTGGTCCAGCAAGATGATTGTGCCACCTTCTGTGTTTGGCACTTGTACTTCTTGGGTGAAGAACTATACCAAAAAACACACACATGAGCTACCAAATTGCAGTTACTGATCATAGTAAAATAGTGTTCTTTCAGTTCACCTGGTTTACTGGCTGCTCTAGCTGAGCTTCTTCATTCTGTTGTGCAGCGGCTGTCACAGACCCGACCAATTTACATAAACACAAGTATGAATATCAACGCCAAGGCGTCGAAGAACACACTTGAGCCCATGTAAACCCGGCAGTCATCCGAAATCATGAAGGATTTCAAACTTTTCCAATGACACACCAGGAATCATAGTTCAGCAATTACAATCCACTTGATCATACATTTCATACATAGTATATTTACAACACTTGTTTTAGTTAGCACTTATCACAAATCGGAGTTACAAATTTCAGCGGAATAAAAACTCGTTTTGAAACCCACACACACACACCTATTTCTTTAACATAGAGTGCCAGCCTAAGTCGATATCCAACAAAAACAATGGATGAGATATAAGAGTTGATCTTGCCCATCGATCTACATCCTCCTGTAGTGGGATACAGGTCCATCTTGTTGCCACACAACACTTCAAATGATCTGCAACAAGTGGGAATAAAACCACGAGTACGTGGGGTACTCAGCTAGACTTACCCGTTTCAAACCAGAAAATAAGGACTCTTATAAGCATATGCAAGGCCATATGGTGGTTTGGCTGACCCTTTCTTGCATAAACGACTTGAGCTTACTTTATCTTCATTAGGTGAGCTATACTGAGCTTATCATCTTAAATCAAGCCTGCATTAGCTAGGTTTGCACCTGCACTACAACATCATCAAGTAGAAGTATAAAACAATCATCCTTTTCACATGGTTGATCATAATTCGATATCCCATATCCATCATGGCAACATAACCCCGTTCCAATTTTCCCGTTTCTGTCCTGTATTGCATGTACTCACGTCAAATTATCCACTATCCAGGGACGATGGCGATTCGAATCGATTACTAACCAGCTGGCGATAATTTCTCACACAAACCCACGAAGGCACCTTAGGTCACCGTTGGTACTGTTCGGGTAAAGTCGCGAGACCGCTATGGAGTATTCTACACCAAGAGGTTATCCGGTGCCAGGTCGCTCAAGACATGTCTGCCCACGGTACGACGCCAGGTAGCTCAGACATTCTTGCCCACGGTACACTCGGGCCTCTAACCACCCCGCCTCCATACGGTGTTATGCCCTACATTTCGGTCACTGGCCCAAACAGAGCTACTAGGCTTCGGGGCCCATAATACCACCTAAATGTGAGAAGCGTTCAAAATGACTGAGGGCTGGAACAATACAGGGTTCCTTACCAATCCCGTTTCGATTATGTTCCAACCTTTCCTTTCCGATCCAACCATTATCATGTGAAACCCTATCCTCGCGGATGATTATCCAACCACCCGACTTCTACCGCGTAATTAAGCAAGGCTAAGCATATTACGTCCTACACTTAATTCAGGGTAGGTATATCAAGTGGTCAAGGTAGGGTAATGCATCAAAGGTGTCATTCAACGCCTATCACGTAATGCAACATAAACAATAAAATGACGCAAGTGTTTTGGCAAACCGTAGGAGAAATGCTCCGGGGCTTGCCTTTCATCGTGGAGCGTTGTCGAGGTTCCGAACGCTCGATCACTTCACGCCCGATTCCCGATCACCTCCTGTGCGGGAACTTCCTTCGCGACTTGTCCTTCGGGATCCTTGTCCTTATCGACGACTCCCTAATCGCGATCCTGGAATGATGCATGGATGCATGTATGAATATAATTGTCGACATATGCACAATCACATATGGTCGATGATGATGAATGCTTATGTAGTAACAATCCTATTCCAACTATCACTAGCAAACAAGCCAGTAAAGCCAAAGAGATTACACTCAAGCATAATCATACTAACCAAGTCATCATGATCTACTCATCTCGACACACCACCTAACACTCAACATACCTATCATGGTCACCATGACACTTGGCATTAGACCTAGCACACAACATTACTCATTCAAGCATCAATACTAGTCGTAACCATATAACTAGCAGATCAGTAAATAAATCATAACTAAATAACTATAGACCCTATGGATATAAATGAAGACATTCTGGAAAGCTTATGAAATTCTCCATCAAATATCTAAAGACATCACAAGCTTATTACCAGGTTAACTACACCTAAAACAGGCAATACTAGGACTGGTTCTGATAATTCCAGCACCCAAACAGCCCTGACAACAAGATTGTAATAGCCACAACTCCTAGACTATTCATGCAATGGCCATGAAACTTTAACAGTAGATGGTCAAGCTGACATACTAACTATCATCTTTAGACAAGTTAACCAGAATTCCAACCTATAATTAGGTTAGCCTAGCATCAATGGATTTAACCCCTAATTAACCAATCAAGGGTTTAAACAGGAACATCAAGATTGGTTGCTCCTAAAATCCTATAAAAATTACAGTAGGTAACACAAGTCAAGCAAGGTTCATCATCCAAATTTCACCCCATTTGGATGAACCAGGTGACCTACACAAAATTCACTAGTGGCAAGACAGATTGCAAATGGAAAATACTTTGTATTACCAAGTCTTTCAAATCATGCATTTCATAGCATTAGGGGCTGCATATTGGTATACAATGAGCCCACAAAAATTATCAAACTCAGATCACACTCCTATAATTGATTTATGAATTAATTCCTTCCTAGCTCATAAATCAAACTTGAACTACAACTCCATATTTCACCACAGCAAGCATACTTGATACCCTAGACATAGCACAAGCATGACAATACAAGATCATAGGAGCAAGAATCACATTTTTCAGAGACTCCTAGAATTACTTATGAATTTCCCTAGTTTAATCCCTATCCAAAAATTAATTAGAACTACACAGAAAAGTTCTACAAACATGGCAACTCATATTTTCTATGCATATTACATAGCATAAGAAAAATATTGCAAGTTGAATCACTTGATTTGGCCGAGTAATGAGTGAGATATGAATTTCCAAAGATTAAACAGAACTCTGGAAATTCATTTCCTTAATCCGAATAAGACAGACACTTTTTGGATAGGCCCCTGTACTTTTTCAGAATTGCGTAAGCCCGGATCCGAGACTTCTCGTGTCTGGCTCTTTTACCAACCAGCCCCTCATCAAATTTTGAAGGGGCGGTCCTTTTTTTAAAAAGAGTGTTACCTCGACTTTTATTGAAAGCCAACTTGTTCTTACAGAAATTAAAACTGGGGATACCAGTTTACCCAAAGCATTGCAACAAGTCTACCTAGAACTGCAACGAAAGCAATCCTATTACAAGTTCTCAGGTAGGCTAAGAAAATCAAACTCTTAGTTCATCTCCCAGCTCTCTAGACTCCTGACACTTCTCCCATCAACCTTTTCAGACAGATGTCTTCAGATCATGGCCACTGAAGACAGAGAGTTCTTGCTTGGTTTGAAATTCTTCAGGCCATCCAACGCCACCGTCTTCAGTTGCTGAAAGCGCTCCTGGTCTTCAGTGATTATCCTATTACAAGTTCTCAGGTAGGCTAAATTTTGAAGGGGCGGTCCTTGTGCAGGGGAAACAGGGGAACGCGAGGAGCTCGCTGTCCCGGTCGGAGGAGGCCTCACCGGCGGCCACCAGGTGGCGGCGGAGGGTCGCGCGTGCCCTGCGAACCCGCCGGTGCCCTTGGCCTGGCCCGCGGTGGACCGAGGCGCCCTGGCCGCGCCTGACAGCGGCGGCCGGCGGCGGCGTTCCGCGGCGGTGAGAAGGAGGACCAAGACGGCGAGGTTTGAGGGGAGCTACTGCTTCGTGACGACGACGCGACGGCGCTATTGGTGGCCAAGAAGAGGATGGCACGGGCGAGCATTGGTGTTGCCATGGCGAAGCTCGACACAGCTCGCGGCCATGGCCGTCGCCTGCGCGCGGCGCGCTACAGCCGAGAAGCGGAGCGGCGAGATGAGCGGCGAGGCTAGAGCATCCCTAGGCGGTCTCGCTGCTACCGTCAGCAGGGAGGAAGGTGGCGCAGGGAGGAGGTGTGGTGGCGGCGTGCTGCGGTAGAGATGATGAAGAACAGCGAGAGCAGGAGAACGGAGGGAACGAGGGGAGAGCGATGGAAATGAGGAGGACGACGGTCTCGGGGCGTCCGTTCCCGTCCTCGTCGCTCGGCTGGGGCGGGAGGAGGCGCCACGCGCCCTCCACGCGCCGACCGGCCGAGCTCCGGCCTCCGGTGATGGTGGCGAGGACACGGGGGTCCTGCCTGTCGGTCACTTAGCCTGACGGGTGGGTCCCCCGAAATAAATATTAAATTTATAAAATTTACCCTTCTGCACGATTTTTAAAGCGACCGTATCTCCTAAACTATAGGGAATTTGGAGAAACTCTCAACATGAAAAGTATTCCTCTCAAAGAGTAGAATATTTCATATTTTGAAAGTTTTCCCAAATTCTGTATCGTTTTTGAAATATCAATTCCCAAAATAAAACCCATTTTAAAATCCATTTAAAAGGAAGTCCTGTCTTCTACCTCCCAAACATATGTCTTACACCCATTTTTCCAAGAAGTTGTTATTGGGACTTTTATTCCTCATGAAATTATGCAACTAAAAGCTTTAAACCCCAAATTCATCTGGAGTTTCGAAAAAACACTTTTCGACACTTCTAGCAAGCAACTTCCAGAAAGCTAAGTCAAAAAGAGACAATTTCTTAACTTTGGTCATTTACATGACCCTCTAATGAATTTAGGCTATCATTATGTCTAAATGGAATTAGTGAGCATTACATCAAACACTTGTGATTATCATGTTTTGCACACAAGCTAACATCATCAAGCAAAACACAGATGAATGCATGTGCTCATGAATGAATGCAACGCGCGGACACATCAGGATTTTTGGCGAACAGAAGTCAAAAATCCCAGATGTGACAGCAGCCTCCTCCATAGAAGTAGCTTGTGCAGCAGCCTCCTCAGCCTCTCTTTGCAACTGTGCTTGTTTACTTGTAACAAGTTTTGTAGGCTCTACAGATGTGACACCCATTTTCTTTAGTTTGCAACCTCCACTATTGTGGTTAGCTCCTGAGCAATGACTACAATGAATTGTTACTAAAGATGGCAACGGGTACCCAAAACCCGTGTACCCGCGGGTTTTGCCCGACAAAAACGCGGGTATGGAATGAAATTTCTACCCATGGGTACGTTAGTGGGCAAAATCCTTTACCCATGGGTATGGCGGGTACGGGTGTGGATGAGTAGTACCCATACCCGCGTACCCATGGGTAAGAAAAACCCGCAGAAATAATGAGGTACCCTGCACATTTCAGCCCATAAAACTCAAGAATATGGCCAAAATCCAACTAAAAGACTCCTAATTAGCTTGAACATAATGCAATGATGTTATATTTTCTATGCCATTGTTCACTTGTTGAATGATGCCATTTTAATATGAATGTATGATGTTATTTTTTATGTGAATGTATGATAAATAGATATAAATCTCGGGTGACTTTCGTGTGCGGGTTACCCGGCGGGTAGAAATTACCCGTGCGGGTGCGGGTATGGGAGGATTTTCCTACCCACGCATGTTCGCGGGTAACTCGGAGGGTAAACTTTCATCGCGCGGGTGCGGGTATGGGTTGCTACTACCCAGCGGGTACGTACCATCTTTAATTGTTACGTACGCCATTCTTGGTAAATTTTTGTGGCAGAACCTCCTAAGTAATATGGCCCACATACACCTGTCATTGTCTCAAAAGACTTCCGACAGCCATGTATGTGTTCCATAAGACTTATGAAGCTCTGTCGATGTCCTTAATGAACACCAATGGAACCACAAATAATACTCATACCCGGGATCAACAAAGGAGTAAGTACAACATTACAACATTTGTTACAAAATATATATATCAGAGTGTGGAAGAATAATAACATTAATTTTACAAATAATGAATAGGTTAATATTTTACAAACTTAACTTTATATTGCGGAAGTGAAGTATAGCTACAGATGACAACTTAGGTAGGACACCTAAGTCGCAAGAGGCAACCAAATCATGTCGAGCCCAGCGACACAACCATGGTTAGGAGCAACTGTCGGCACTTGCAACAGGGGTAGAATAAACCCTGAGTACATTCAAGGTATTCCGCAAGACTTACCCGACTAAAAAGAAAAGACTCTCAAGGATATGCTGGCTTTTGAGTAGTTGAGCTAGAAAAGAGGAGTTTTGCAGAAAAGCATTACTAATCTTGAATCCTTACTTTCAACATTTTAAACCAGATTTATTAAAGCATCAGTTTTATTCAACCTACCATTGCTAGATTTGTTCTAATTCCATCAATCATATTAAGCATTACACTTGAGATTATCCTTCTAGCTGCTTCCTTCTCGAATCCAAGAGTCCACCATGATCCAATTCTTTCATGTTTCACTTGATAACTACGATGGTGGTGCGAGGATCATGTCTCCTTACTCGTGGAGCATACGACAGTTCGAACCGCTTTTCTACCCAGCTGGGGCTTCCTAAGCACACGATACACGTGGGACTCTAACCCACAAGTATATCAATTCTAGCTTCGGATGTCCCAAAACTAGCCACAGCTTCCACGCCACCCGAGAGTACATGTACACCTCCAATCTGGGGGACACGGCCCACGAGGGTATCTTGTACTCCCGCCATCTCGCCACTCCCAGTGCGTGGGTTCGCCGTCCTAGTAATGAAATCTCCTAGGCAAGAACTTGCCCCATAGGGTATGTGAGTAGTACTAAGTTCATGATCCAAGGGCCAACAACGAATGTTCCTTAATTGACTCAGTCAGAAACACTACATCAAGACTCCATTCCCGATGCAAGTTACCCGACCGGTCTTAGTTTAGTATCACCATACTCTTATGCTCTTGTGACCCATCTTTAGGTCTTGAGGAGCAAAGATAAACTGGTAAATCATCATCAATGTTATCAGCCTACATCTACCGAAGTCTAAGCATGACTAAGCATAAGGAATCGACCTACACATACTAGTGGAATATCATGATATGAAGTAGATCAAGGAAGTTATGCGACAACGGTTTCAACCAACTCCTATTACTTAATGCACAATACACTAGACTTAAGGTATAAAATATTTGCAGAAATAGAAGTGGGTTGCATGCTCCGGGGCTTGCCTGCGTTGCAGAGTAGTTAGAATCCCAATATCATGCTTGGCATCAACATCATGGATGGATGACACCAACATCCAGAGAGATGACTTGGCATCATAAGTTAATAGCCTCCTCGATCACTGTTGTCGGACGATGTTTCCCAAACACGATCTAGCTCACTCTCGAAATAACTACACGTAGTTAATGAGGTGTATTTTAGTTTGATGAGCTCATGGCATGATGCATTAAGGATGACTTAACAAGGTCATAAACTTGAGTACAACTTTCCTTTACGATAAAGTTGTAAGCCAACAAAATCATCTTAACCTAAACATCTAGAATTACACATGTAAAACTTACTCTAGACAAACCAGCAGATCAAGATAATTCATGCAAGTCTATTTTACTTCTACCATCAGAATTCTAGCATAAAAGCAAGTAATTAGCTTAAACACCATGGATCATTATGAAATAATGACCCACGATCAAACAAGGCACTACAAACATTAGCCCTAGGATTACATCAAAACATTACCACCAATAACTTTTACTAACACAAGAAATATTGCTATCATGCTCTAACTGTCAAACTAAGTATGAACTCAAACAACAATTAAGTGCCAAGGATCATGTTGTGTTTATGACCCAAGGTCAACAATCAATCCCAAAGTCAATCAATCAACCCTAAGTCATTAATTGCTAATTACTCCATTAAGAAAACTCAATCAACATAATTAAATGCCAAAGATCATTAAGAATTAATGACCTAAGGTCATCACACAATCCCAAAATCAAACAATTCCTAAAATGATTAAGCAGAATTAAAACATGATTAAAGACATAATTAATTATTAAATTAAGCATAAAATTAGGCATAAAATAAATATTATCAAATTGATCCCAAACTTTTATGTAAGGAAGATTATAACATAAACAATGCACAAAACAAATTTCAGAATTTTTTGGATAAACCAATAATTTATTAAAATTAAAACAAGCCTCATTTATGAATTAAAAGGTCTAATTTTTTTACACACATCAAACATGATCAAAATTGGCATTTTATACCTTTAATAAATCAAGCTCATCATCAGGAACACACACAAAAACTTTCATGATTTTTGGAGCTACCAATTACAAGATATGAATTTCCAAAGAATCATGCATTTAAATCATTTTTCAGAAAATAAATAAATAAAAAGGGAAATTCATCCCGAGTTGACCATGGCGGCGGCAATTTTGACCGTCGATTCCTCGCCTACGGCGAGGTTTCAGCCGGCGCTCTTGGGCTCTACGGACTCAGGGAAACGAGGCGATCACAGTGGTACCATCAACGCGGCGGCGGAGTGATGGCTGCAAGCTCGCCAACGGCGGAGCGACTGCGGCGGCGCGGTGACACGGCGGCACAGCTCGTAAGAGCTGCTCTGGTGAAATTAACGCGGGCAGGCGATGCTTAGAGCCCAGGCGGACGCCGCGGGACACTCGACGCGAGCCAAAATGGCTCCCATCCTAAGCAGCCATGCGCGTGGTGGCGGCGGCATGCAGAGCACCGGCGGCGACGCGCGGGACGGCAGCTACGACCCGGTAGGGGCCAAACGAACGGAACATTCGCGTGCAGGGGCTCACCACGGTGACGGTGCGATCGCTAGATTGGTCGGGGACCGGCTGGGGCATGGTCGGTGACGGCGGCTGGCATGGCGGCTCGACGCACCGGCGGTGGAAACGGTGTTCCGGCGTGTCCAGCCGTGCGCTGCAAACATCATGAAGCCGACCATGATTAGAATCACGACGCGAAGCTAGGACACGAAACTAATTTGAAAACGGTCGATGACACGAGACGAACGATGCCAACGGAGCTTGGCGGCGCCTTTGCCGGACTTGAAGAAGACGATGCAGTCCTCACGGTTCCGGCGGTCTAGATCATCGCGAGCAGTTATACGGCTGCAGGATGTCGATGCGGGGCTGGATAGCTAGCTAATGGTGGCTCTCGTGGTTCGACTACGACGAATCACGGTGGCGGCATCGCGGCGGCAAGGTTCGCCGGCCGCGGGGAAGATGACAGCGCACGGGCTCCCTGGACGGTTCGGGGCGGTGATTGAGGGCTCGGGGGATGCGCAAGAGCAAAGCGGAGTCACTGGAAGAGAAGATGGAGGCGAGGAGTGAACGACGACGGCGAATTCGGCCGGTGGCCAAAGACGACGGCGACGACGCGAACAGAGGAAGAAGAGAAGGAGAGGGCATCCTCTTCAGCCTTATCCGGGGGCGCGAGGAGCTGCAGTGCGACACGGAGGCGTCCACGCGGCTCGGTCGAAGCAGGACGTGGCATCGGCGTGGCCTCACGGCGCTCAGCGGCGGCCGGAGGTCGGCGGCGGTGAACAGGTTCGAAGAACCTGAATTTCGAACTAATTACAGAAATGCCCCTGGTCAAGAATTCAAATTTACTCCCACATTTTGAACTGAACTCAAAAATTTCCAAAAATCAACCCCACCTAAAATTTCAAGATATAAAACTTTCTCGATATGTACTTTCTCTGAATCTGCCTCTAAATATGAATTTTGGTCAAATTTTGAAAGGGGACAAAAATCCAACAAACAAACATTTTGAATAACTTTGAATTCTTCTAAAGAACTTGAAAAATTGTAAAAACAAAGTCTACTTAATTTTTCAAGATATACAACTTTCTCAAAATGAACATTTTCAAATTATAACTAGAAATATAAATTTTTGAATAAAGTTTGAAAAGAGAACAAAAACCCTAGAAACAAATATTTGAAATAACTTTGATTTTTCAACATAACTTGAAAATATTAAAAACTATGGAAGATGCACATTTTCATCCCAAACCTATTCCATGAAGAAAGTGTTTCCAAAATATGCATAGTTTTTGAAATATGGCTTTAAAACCAAAGGGGGACAAATCTTTGGAAAATAGTATTTTCAAATTCATTTGAAATTATCTTTTGAAACTTGAAAAACTTTGAACACCAACATTGAAGCTCTCATCAAGACCCAAAATTTTCCTTTTTACACCAACCCCAAATTCTTTGTAGATTTTGAACTAGAGAAAAGGGGATAAAACCAAGGTTTGTGGAAACAAGGTTTTTTTAAAAGAGTTTTGAGCTTGATCTGTTTTCTACATTAATTGGTTAGTCATTAGTGATCACAAACATCATCCAAGGACATTTTTAGGTCAATGACCCAATGACACCCCTGGTTGACCAAATTGACTAATAAAAATCATTTTAATAATCCCCTAGTTTGAATTTGAACTTGAAGTGCAAGACTTAGGGACAAGCCCTAGAATTCAAATTCATCAACAAACTTGGAGCTCATTTTTAAGTGTTATACTTGAGTTTATCCCCTACACTTGACAAAAGTCAAATAGGACATAAATCAAGTATCTAGGATGACATTAAAAATAGAGTTTTTGGTTCGAAGCGCACTCCAAAGCAGAGAGCACAAACAACCTAGTAAAAATAAATTTGTTTTAGTTGGGACATGTCAAGGTTGACCTAACTCACAAGATTTGCAAAGCATTAATATAAGGCAAAATTTTAGTTTGTTTTAAATTACTCCCAAAAGCACATAAATCACATAAACATGAATAAAACCCTTAAACTAGCATCATTTCATGTATAAAACCAAGTACCACATAAAAGATATTATTAAAACATGAATGCATTTATGCCATGATGCTCACTTCTTATACTTTAACCTTGTACTTAATTAAGTATTAGTTGGTATTAACATCTAGGATGTTACAATTTTGGTCCACTCTTTCCTTGTACCTCATGGGGTTGCTTCTTCCTGAACTTCGGTGCACCTCCTCAAGCCCCACTCTTTCTGGCAATCATGCTTTCCATAATATGTCTTGACCACAAAAGATTTCACTCTGCTATCCCAAGATGCATACATATTCCATGGGAAACCATCTGCACAATGAGCCCTTACTTTTTTCGGATCATAGGAAGCTTGATTTCCACTCTATTTCTAATAGAGTTCTCTGTAATTGCTTGTCTCACACACTGCACTGAAGAGAGTTGGGTTGTTCATGTGCTCTTCGCTCCAAGAATTGAATCTCAATCTCCCTTCTTCACCATCAGGTTCAGAAAGATCCAAGTCTTCATCCTCTATGTCTACATCATCATATATTGGTGTAGGTGCACTAATCTGAATAGCCTTTAGCTGGCTGCCCTTGGCCTTCTTGCTCTTCTCTTAACTCATGGCAGATTTATTTCAACAACATCCTCTAACAGATCTTCATCCCCATCACTAATTTCATATTCAGTATCACAAACATTTTTGCTGTTCATACCCACCAGCCACCAGCATCATCAGATGCTTTGCTAGAGCCAGCTTGGTTTACTCTGTCTTTCTTCAAATCAGTATAGAACACAGGTAACTTCTCTGTTGGGTTTTGTCAACGTACACAACTTTATGCGGACTCAGAACCCTTGGTAGCTCATTAGCCGGATTGCCAACTATGTCATCCTAGTCCTCATTGTTTATACTGTCTAATTCATCAGCATACACAACCAAATTTTTGACCCCATGCACTACACTTATCATAGCCATATCATCACTATCTGATTTAATCAACATGAGCCCTTCTGAAAAATCTATCCCTGGTAGCAACCAATAAAAGTTGATGTTTGCCACACTCTCGTAACCAAGTTCCTTAGGAAATCCTTGAACCAGAGTGTAGACCATGTATCGAACTCAATCCAGTCAACGCGAAATCCATTGTTCAAACAGACGGTGGGGTTTCTTTTGCATAATAATCACGCATGCCCGCGCCCAATTGGACTCCGGCGAAACCCAAACAGAGATTAGGCACGCCCGTTTTTGTGTCTTTAGGGACCAGCTTGACACAACTATGCAAGTTTAGGAACCGTCACCGTACTTTCCTCTACTTTAGGTAGCATTTGATTGTAAGACATGTTGGAGTGGGATGGTCTTACCGTGTGTTTGGTTGGGGGTTGGAGCGAGCTGGGTTGGGTTGGACCCGTCCCTAGGGCTGTTTGGATGCAATCCGAGGTGGGTTGGGTTGGCTCCAGAGGGAATATTCGCGTGACATGCGGGTTGAACTCGTTCGCCAAAATCTGGCGGACGGAGCCGCTCCCGCTGGGTTGAGTGGGACCCACGCGCGGACCACGAACGTCGTCAGCACCCGCGCCCGCGTCTGAAGCTCCATCGCCACGCCTGAAGCTCCGCGTCCGCGCCTGAAGATCCGCCGCCACGCCCCGCTCCGCCCTCCGCCGCGTGCTGGTGGCCACGCCCCGCTCCGGCCGCCGCCGCGTGCTGGTGGAGATCCGCCGCCACGCCCCGCTCCGGCCGCCGTCGCGTGCTGGTGGGGTTCCGCCGCCACGCCCCGCTCCGACTTTCACCGCGTGCTGGTGGAGCTCCGCCGCCACGCCTCGCTCCGGCCGAGTGCCCCACTCCGGCCACCCCGCCATGGCCGGCCGAGCGTGAGAGGGCCGCGCGGCTGCCTCCGCCTGGCCGCCTCCGCCGGGGAGGGGAGCGGATGGGCTGCCGCCGGCTGGTGGCGCGCGCCGGTGGGGGAGGCGCGCCGGGAAGGGGAGGAGGTGGGCGCTGCCGGGCGCAGGCGAGCTGCTCGCCTGCTCGACCGACTGTCTTGCCACACGCCATGCTCGACCTCATGAGGAAGAAGATAGGAGAAAAAAATGGAATTTAATTACACTTTTCGGATTCTTTTGCAAAAGTCGCATGACTCATAGGTTCTGCGGATATGTCCTTCGATGATTTCCAGAAAGATCAGGAGCCTTGGTGCAAAGTGTTCGGCCTTTTCTGGTTTAACACTGTTATCTCACCATCCAACCCTTGTTTCCAATTCCTTCAACTAAACACTCTCAGAGCATCTCCAAGAGCTCCCAAAAACTCACTTGGTAAATCTAGTGTTATAGCAACTTGCTATTTTGTTTTCCAAGTGAAAAAAAGGTGTATCTCCAACAACTTTGTATTCTCACTTGGTAAAACTAGAGGATGACAGATGGGACCCACATGTCATTGCCTACTTCGGGTGACAGAAGAACAGAACACGACGTTGACCAGCGGGCTAGAAATTTTGACTCGCGATTTCTCGACAACGGCTGCACCAAATCGGGTGAGGTTTGATCCTACGCGATCGTAACGAAAAAGCGAAACTTTTAAGCATTTCCCATCAAAATATTAAGCACCATAGGGTACTCAATCACGACGGGGTATTAAGCACTGTAGTACGAACGAGGCTGCAGCTGACGAGCGAGCCGGACGGACACGAGCGAACTGCGAGGCGGCAGCGGACGAGCGAGCGGACACGAGCGAACGTGCGTGGCGGCCGGCGCCAGCGCGAGCGCGAGCGGCGGGGCTGCGAGCGCGGGGCGGCTGCGAGCGCTGGGCGGCGAGCGCGGGGCGAGGAGGGGGCCGAAAAGAGCGATCCGCACTCGCTACGTTCGCGTAGCGATACGCGCGCGGAGGGGAGAATTTCCAAAGTGCCTATTTTAGCAAGTAGCTTTTAGGAGTTGTTGGAGAGAAGAATTTGTGTTTTTGCCAAAATTATAGAATACCAAGTGGTTTTTGGGAGCTCTTGCAGATGCTCTCAATACACCCAACCCCTAACCAAACACACGGTTAGACTCTGTCACACGGGACAAAGAGTACTATTTTTCTGTTGGGTAAAAACAAGAGGTAAAAAGGGGAGGGTATTTTTTTTTATGAAATGCACTGTAGGGCCTTTAACTTGCAGCAAAGTCTCATCTGGGTCCGTTAACCAGGAAACCAGATATCCGAACCCGTAAACTTGTAGTCCCGTCTCATCTGGGTCCAAAACCGGAAACCAAGCTAGTTTTGCTGCACTATTTTTCAAAAAAATCTCTCCCCCATCTCCCATCTCAACCTTGAGCCCTTCTTCTTCCTCTGCCGGCGGTCGCGCACGCGACGCCTGCACGCGCGCCCGCGAGGCGACGGCGCACGCAGGGTGCGGCGGACAGGGTCGCCCTGGGCTTCCACTGGCTGGAGCGCTACATGGCAGCGACAAGGTCGGCTCGAGCCAAGGCGCGCCCCGTGCCGCCATCATCTACACCGACGCACGGCAGGAGCCGGTCGGGCGGAGGGCTCGCTGCCGGGGACACGTCGAGCTCGGGCCGAACGGCGGCATGCGCCGCGGCGCGAGCTCGGCCCCCGAGCGCGCGCCGCGCCGCCGGGCGGGGGGGCCGCGCGGGCGCCGCCGGGTGCGTCTCGCGAGCTCGGCCACGAGCGAGTGCGAGCTCCGCCCGCAGGGCGCGCGCCGCCGGCGCGTCTGCGAGCTCGGCCACGAGCAGGTGCGAGCTCCGCCGCGCGCAGGGGCGCCGCCGGGCGCGTCGGCGAGCTCGGCCCCGAGCAGGTGCGCCGCGCGCCGCCGGCCGCGTCCGCGAGCTCGGCCAAGAGCAAGTGCGACGCTGGCCGCGCGCAGGGACGCCGTCTGGCGCGTCCGCGAGCTCGGACCCGAGCGGGTACGCCGCGCGCCGCCGGACGCGTCCGCGAGCTCGGCCCCGAGCGGGTGCGCCGCGCGCCGCCGGCCGCGTTCGCGAGCTCGGCCCCGAGCGGGTGCGCCGCCCGCCGCGTTCGCGAGCTCGGCCCCGAGTGGGCGCGCGAGCAGGGGGCGGAGGCGGTAGACCGCGCACGCTCGGCCTCGAGCAGGGCCTCGAGCCTCGAGCAGGGGCCAAGGGGCGGAGGAGGCAGAACGCGCGCGAGGCACGGCGTGGTCTACGGAGAGTGCGCGGCGCAGTGCGCAGTGGCTAGGCGCGGACCAACGATGGTAGAAGCAAGGCCACGAGCGGACGGGCTGGGCGGCGCGTCGCGTCGCGGATTGGGGTGGAGCAGCGGCGCAGCGCATCGTCGCCGTCCCGACGCGCGGCCAGGACCTGCAGGTCGCAGCGGCACGCGCAGGGTCGGGCCACCGCGCGCGTGAAGAGAGGGGGGCGGGCGGCGCCCTGCGGCGTGAGTAGGGTGCGGCGGGCGGCGCGAGCAGGGTGCGGCAGCGGGCGCGCGTGCAGGGCGCCGCTCGGCCGCCGCATCGCAGGCGCTCGTGCGGAGCAAGAGCTCCGCCGCGGCCGGCAGAGGAAGAAGAAGGGCTCAAGGTTGAGATGGGAGATGGGGGAGGGGTTTTTTTGAAAAATAGTGCAGCAAAACCAGCTTAGTTTTTGGTTTTGGACCCAGATGAGACAGGACTACAAGTTTACGGGTTCGGATATCTGGTTTTCTGGTTAACGGACCCAGATGAGACTTTGCTGCAAGTTAAAAGGCCTACGGTGCATTTCAATTTTTTTTTTCCGGCCTTATCCCTTTCCCTGTCCCCGTCCCCGTCCCGTCCCCGTCCCCCTCCGACTCGCGCAGCCGCGGCGTCGCGTGGGTGAGCTCGACGGCCGCCGCGCGGTGCCCCACGCCTCCTCCGCCGGATCCCAAACGCTCGCCGCCCCAAGGATCCGATCGGGCTCCAAGACCTCGCGGGCGCGCCAGCGGCCGGAGCGGAGCTCGTGCGCTGGCGGACTGGAGCGAGCTCGTGCGGCGGCATGTCGGAGCGGAGCTCGTCCGCGCGTCCGGAGGGAGAAGTGAAGCGAGCTCGTGCGGCGGATCGGGCTCATTCGCCGGCAGGTTTCTCTTCTTCCTCCCCTCATCCGCAGGCGGGCGCCGGCGAGCTTGGCTGCGCACGCTCCTTCCTCATGGCTAGTGGAGCCGACCGCATCAGTGAGCTCCCGGAGGGCGTCCTCCACCACATCCTCTCGCTGCTGCCGGCGCAGGACGCGGTGCGCACCTGCGTTCTCGCCCAGAGCTGGCGCAACCGCTGGCGGTCCGCGCCCGCCCTCCGCATCAAATGCTCCGAGGTCCTGGGGCAGTCCACCGCCCGCTTTGTGGAAGGCCTGCTGCGCGCCCCCCGCGGGGGCCTACCCCTCGACGCCTGGGACATCGATCTGAATATGGATCCGGAATCCTGGAACCACGATCGGGATAGCAGAGTCGACAGTTTGATCCGCCGCGTGCTGGAGCTCAAGGTCCCGGAGCTCCTGTTCCGAGCCTCCGGCAGCCGTGACTACAGCTGGAGGCAGCTCTCCTCCCAGTACCTCACCAGATTGGAGCTCACGGGTGTCCGGCTGGAACACGATCCTGCTTTCCCTGCATGCCCGGTGCTGGAGAGTCTCAAGTTGGAGGCTTCCCTCATTTGCTCGGCAGAAATGCAGTCCCCCTTCCTGAAGCATCTGAGTATAAGAAGCTGCTCCTTCGATTCCACGAGCCGCATTTGGATGTATTTACCCAGCCTGGTCGAGTTCGAGTTCACTGCTAATTCCGGAAGGGCTCCAACGCTCGAGAGAATGCCGTACTTGGAAGCTGCAATGGTTCAGTTCAATGATGATTGTGATGATCGATGTGAAAATGGTCGATTGGATGATTGTGGAGATGATGCCTGTGAGGGTTGTTCTGAGTACTATGGCGATGGTGAGTCTGGCAGCGTGTTTCTTCATGGCTTGGCTGAAACTACATACTTGAATTTGTCAGCTTACCCTGATATGGTAAGATTGCATATGCATCATCCCTTATTTTTGGTTTTGCAATTGTGTTGACATACAGAGCTATATTCCTTTCAATCAAACATAACAAGGGTTTGGTTGATGAGTGACTTGCTAGATGCATATGTCATTAGTGTAGTATTGAAACTTAAGTTCTGACTGATATTGTTGAATTGAAACATTCTAGATTCTTGTAGTATTTTTTTTTTTTCTTGCTATCATTATTTGACTCTACATCCTTGTACTTTTCTTAGTATGTTTTCAGCAGGGATTTGAAGTGGTGCCCTGCATTTAATAAATTAAAGACCTTGGTGCTTAGCAAATGGTTTCTGTCTGCTGACCTCAGTGCACTGATTTGGTTCCTTCACCATGCTCCTCTTATGAAGAAGCTTACTCTTGAAATTCCAAAGGTATTCTTATTGACTTATTATTCTGTTACCATATATTTAGTATTTATTTGCTTTCGTTTATTATTTTAATAAACTACTCATTTCCTTTAGGATCGCAAGTACTTAATGGAAACAGAGGGAAGTTACAATCCATTGGAAAAATCGACTGCAGCTAGCCATCTTCGGATTGTTGAAATAATATGTAAAGATGTTGACGTGATAGTACTCAAAGTTTTGAAGGTCTTGAGCGCTAATGGCATAGCATTGAGGAAAATCAGAATTCAGTGTTCAGGTTATAAATTATTTGTGTGTTGTCATAATTCTTTTGTGCAGTTTTCAGTATGTGTTACAAAACCAAGTGTCATCAGTAATTAAACTATGTCTCTTCTGATTTATAACAAAGTGTGTTATCATATTTTTGTCTGTGTGGTTGAGATTTACAATTTATATTCATTGTTAGACTAGCAATACCATCTGGAACTATTGTGAATATGATCTGGAACTATTGTTAATGCTCTTTCGCTTCTATTCAGTCCATTTTGGTTGAATTTGCTGCCATCAGAATTCGGTGTTAGACTAACACTATCATCTGGAACTGTTGTGAATGCTCTTCTGCCTCTATACAGTCCATTTTGATTGTTAGAAAACTTTCTGTATTTATGAAATACTTCCATGTCTGAAAAGTTTTATTTAGTTTGTACAAAATATTCTCTTCTTATTAATTGTTCTTTCCTTTCCTCTTACAGGTTATAATTTTGTGTGTACTAATATCGACTCCATGTAGAAATGAGAAGTACCAGGCTGTTGATGATCCTAGTATATTATTAAAGGTAAATAAAAGTATGAAACATTGGAACTCTTATGTAGTTGTGTTTTCTGACTTTGTCTACACTCTACAGCCTCATGCCCTGTTATGCCAATGTAGTTTACCTTGCGTCACAAATTAGTTGCATCACGTTTTGTTAATGGCTTTGCAAGATAAGCTTTATCATGCCTTAATATCATCATCAATCTTTCTTTGTCATTCACTTTTGGAAATATCACTTTAAGTACCATACCATTTAATGAAACTGATGCACCTCTACAACTTTACAGTAACCAAGGATGCCACTGTGAAAGTGTTTATCATACAGTCTCTTTCACCGTGAAGTATGGCACCTTTTTATTCCCTCTATCTATTGGTCATTGACATTGGTCTGCAACAATCAGATATAAAGACTGCTAACATGGTGTTCGATAGTGTCAGCTTCGCCCTACAGTGGTCACAAAGCTATCGCGACCGGTCAGATAGACTCTTCGCTGCTCTGATGCCTGCCAAGCGATAATGCTGGCCTACCCCTTTTATTTACTGGTGGCTTTGATTTCCTTTCATCTCTATGTTGAGTTCAGTCATCCTGTCTGCTTAGTAGAACCTCACCAACTTGTTGCTGAATGCACTATGTGTAACATGTTGCCTATGAAGTATTTGATTAGGGGATCAACACTTATGTATCTGTCAATGTCAGTTAGTGCGCTATCCGTACATGCTTTCCACCATGTATGATTTTATCATGCCTACAATTCTGTGAAACATGTTACTTTTATGTCTTGCATTTAGGTTCAATTGCCGTGCCACATATATCAATGACATGGTAAGCAACAAAGATATAGGTATGTGATCCATAGAGTAATGCATATTTTAAATATATACACCTACCAAAGATTATCATTATTAGCATGTGCTCTATATAGTGCTTCCTCTTAACTGTGGCTCACCCAGCGGTAGCAAGGGAGCAATTAGATGGAAAATAAGAGGAAATGGCTAGGGTCAAAAAGTTGCTTACATTGTCTCAGTGTAATAGGGGGCCAGAGAGAAGTGGCAAAAAAAACTTAAGATACTGTTTTGGCGACATTGTCTCCATCCGTTTCCCTGCCAGATCGCCACCTTTTCTTACGGAGACTCAATTCAGACCGCTCAATCAGCCTTATAATACTTGCTCTTCAGAGTGAGGATTTCATTGAGTTTCATTTCATTCTACGTGATGTGGCAGTCTTGGAAACAACTCTATGGTACCCGCCACTCAGAAACAAGTTCCTAGTAGGTAGAAATAGAAAGCCTGAAGAAATAATACTCCCTCCATTCCTTTTTATCTGGCGCTAACATTAGTATTTCAGATTCCAAGAAATCTTAATCCAGCTCATCTTTCCTAGTTAGTGGTACCATAGCTCTTCGTTTGTTGAAGTCTTCATCAATTTTTTACATGCATGCACCGGAGGGAGGAGGAGAATAGCCAATCAATTTTCCATGCATCCGGTAAGAAGAGTGCCATGCCTAATAATGACACTTGAGAATGCTGAGCATCTTAAATAACTCTCTAAATAAACTTGGTATTCTTATAAACTTGGCAAAAACACAAAAATTTCTCTCCAACAACTACCTAAATCAATTTGCTATTATTCCAACTGCGTATCCAAGGGCTCTTGCGCTCGTAAATTTCCGCGCGCGGATCACACGCGTATCGCCCCGTCGTCCCGCTCACCCGCGACTCTCGCCCGCCCGCCCTCGTCGCGACCGCTCGCGCGCCCGCCCCCATCGCGACTGCGCTCGCCAGCGTCTCGCCCGCCCTCATCACGGCCATGGCGTGCTCGGCCATGCCCGCCCACTGCGAAGCGCGCGCCTCTGCCAGGCTCGCCGGCGGTCTCTCGTCCCCGCGCGCCTCCGCCGGGCTCGCCGGTGGCCTCGCCCACCGCGAGCGCCCCTCGACGGCGAGAAATCGGCGAGCGTGCAGTAGTAGGGACTCAATATATGATAGATTTTCTTTTCCGGACTTTTCTGAAAAAATGCCAGACACATAGAATTATTGATATGCCCTTGGTTGATTTCAGAAAAAGTCAGGACCAGTCCGGCTTTTTTTTGGCAAGCTGAAAATAGAGAGTTGTTGGAGATGACATTATTTCACTTGGTATAACTTTTAGCAACTTGCTAAAACACACAATTTTAGCAAGTCAATTATTCCAAGTTGTTGGAGATGCTCTTAGTCCTTGTTTAGATTGCAAAAAATTTAAACCTGATGAATAGTACCACTTTCGTCTTATTTGATAAATATTGTCCAATCGTAGGCTCAAAAGATTCATCTCGTGATTTCCAACTAAACTGTGTAATTTGTTATTTTTTACCTACATTTAATGCTCCATGTATGCGGATAAAAATTGATGTGATGGAGAGAGAGTGAAAAAACATGAAATTTAGGGGCAATCTAAACAAGGCCTTAGTATTGCGCCGGATAAAATGGACAATCTTGAAAACCAGCACTAGTAGAGAACGGACTTTCGAACCTCGGTTTTAGTCCTGGCCATTTTTTGGGCCGGGACAAAAGGTTGCTTTAGTCCCGGTCGGTATCCCCAACCGGGACTAAAGCTCGTGGCCAACGGCTCCGGTGGCAGCTTTTGCTGATGGATGACTTGGGACAGACTTTTAGTCTCGGTTCGTGTTAACGCCCGGCGAGACTAAAAGGTTGGTAGCTTCGACCGGGACTATATATGCACCTTTATTCCGGGTTTGTAGCACAAACCGGGACAAGCTCTGCAGCCCTATACACCACCTTTCTTCCTCCCACAGCCCGAGCCATTGGCACTCCTCTGTTCTTGCTCGTCGCCGGCGCCTCCTCTTCATCCTCTTCGGCCATCTTCGATCTTCATCGGCTCCTCCATCCATTTTTCGGTTCTAAAGGTTAGTAACTTTTTCCTCTTCATTTTCATCCATGTCATTTCCCATTTGGTGGTCTAGACAAGGAGGATCTGTGGTTTTTTAGAATGGCTTCATGGTGCATGTTTCTTGATGTTTATTGCACTTTAGCTCAAAATTGCTTAATTAATTGATGCATAGTTGGATGAAGAAAAAGCTTATAGTAGTTCATGGAAACTAGTTTGAAATGCACCTTTCATTGGTAGTATATGTAATGGTGGCTTAATTAAATTAGGAATTATTCTATATATTTATAGCTAAATAATTTAAATTTTATATGGTGTTTATTTATACATTGAATAATGACGAATTTATAGTAGTTGTTGTAAATGAGTATATAATGCGTAGATGGCGATTGCTTCTGGTTCCTCGGGCTCGCATCGAGGTAGGCGATTGAGGCCGTTTTTACCGTTGGTTCCGTGTGGCAAGTGTAAAAATGAGGAGAAGATTGTGCGGGAGTACCGAGTGAGGAAGCAGGGTCCCAACCATGGTCGTATCTTCTACACGTGTCCGGATCGTAATGTGAGTTGTTTATTTTGTCATGTGTGGTTTGCAGGCATATTGTTCATGCTGATGCGTATTATAATGATCTTCTCATTGATTTTCATGTTATATGTAATTTTTCAGTGGGATGGCACAGGATCCTGCAAGGGATGGTACTGGGAGGACGACTATGTTACACGTGTCAAAGAGTATATTGCATCTCAGGAGGTTATGGTTGCTGATGAGAGTGCAGGTGTGGACGATGATGAGTTAGTGAAGAGCCAACAGAAGGGGCATGGGACTGCATCTTATGATGGTGCAAGTGTGGATAATGAGTCAGCGAGCAAGCACAAGGAGTCCATCGATGATATGTCTGTTTTAGTTGAATTAGGTCGTAAAATCCTTTTTGTGCTGAAGTGCATTGCAGGTTTATTAGTTTGTCTAGTGGTTCTTAGGATTGAGCACCTTTGTATGTAGCCTCTTTAATAATTGCACTTTTAATGTTGATTGATGGAGAACAATTCAGGATCTTCTTTGATGTGGTGTATTCGTCATGTAATGCAGATGAATCGGCAATGGATGTACAATGCTAACCGCCGCTCCAGAGAATTCATGCAAGGCGTTCATTATTTCTTAAATGTTGCAAGTGCGAACAAGCAGAATGGTTTCATGTGCTGCCCATGTGTTGTATGCCGGAACGAGAGGGATTTTTCTTTCACAAAGATCCTTCAAGAACACCTGTTTAGGTTGGGTTTCATGCCAAACTATATTTGTTGGACTAGGCATGGAGAACACGACATTATAATGGAAGAAGATGAAGAAGAGCAAGGGGACGATGACCAAATTATTCATGGTTTTGCGGAATACACCAACACCGTTGGTGATACTAAAATGGGAAAAGATGAACAAGAGGATCCGGCGCCCGACGATCTTGGTCAAGCCATCCTTGATGCACAGAGAGATTGTGAACTTAAAAAGGAGAAGAAAAAATTCGACCGTATGCTAGAAGATCACAAGAAATTGTTGTACCTGACATGTGAAGAGGGGCAGAAAAAGTTGGGAACCACACTAGAATTGCTGCACTGGAAGGCAAAGAATGGTATATCAAACAAAGGGTTTGGGGAGTTACTGACTATCCAAAGGAAGATGCTTCCAAAGGATAACGAGTTGCCCGCCACTACGTACGAAGCAAAACAGATCCTTTGCCCTCTAGGATTAGAAATCAAGAAGATAGATGCGTGCCCTAATGACTGCATCCTCTACTACGTATGTGTGCCCTAATGACTGCATCCTCTACTACGGCGATCATAAGGACAAGGATGAATGCCCGATATGCCATGCATCGTGGTATAAGATCAGGCGAGATGACCCTAGTGAAGTTGAGGGGGAGGCCAA